>CM056053.1:47183829-47816329 GCA_029574335.1 Rana kukunoris | reverse complement strand
TGATTAGTTAAATGCAGGAAACACAGATTCCTTTGCTATGTAAACAGTCTCTACTTCTTAAGTAAATTAACACCACTGCTAATATAAAATAAGTTGCATACATATGGATACAGTGTGTGTGTGTGTGTGGGGGGGGGGGGGGGTGTACTAAAAATTGTGCAAATAAAATCTGGAGCAGCTGTTCACAGTAACCAATCAGCTTGTTTAATTAAGCTTTGTCAATAAAACCTAGAAGCTGATTAGTGTGCACCAGGTTTAGTAAATCTCCCCTGTGGGGTTAATTTACTAAAACTGGAAAGTGCAAAATCTGGTGCAGCTCTGCATGGCACCCAATCAGCTTCTAACTTCAGCTTGTTCAAAAAAGTTTTGACAAAAAAAAAACTGGAAGCTGATTGGTTTCTATATTGGTATCTATGCACAGCTGCACCAGATTAATCTGCACACCTTCTATTAACTTTCCCCCTGTGGGGTTGATTTACTAAAACTGAAGAGTGCAAAATATGGTGAATCTCTAAATAGAAACCAATTAGCTTCCAGCTTTTTTGTGTCAAAGCTTAATTTAACAAGCTGAATTTAGAAGCTGATTGGCTGCCATGCACAGCTGCACCAGATTTTGCTCTCTACTCTGATTTACAAAAAGGAGTAGAGACTGTTCACTTTGCAAAATGAGTGTTCAATCTAGTTAATGGTGTACTCACGTTATACACCCACACATGCAAAAAAAATAAAAATGTTCACTTGCAATAAGCTCAACATTAATTAAAATAAATACATTTTCTAGGTGAACAATCTGTACCCCCCCCCCATCGTTAGTAAGCTTCAGAAAACAAATGTAACAACAAGGTTTACATGGTTGTGTACACTTTATGGTTCAAGATAAATCCACCTACATTTTTGAGGAATAATATTTATGTAAGCTCTTTGCTCCAGATGAAAGGATGGCTATGTTTCTAACAGATAGATAACAGTCATTGGAGCTTGTTTACTAAAGACTTAAGTATCTCCACTCAATACATTCTAGCTCAATTAACCAATCATGTTTCATTTTACTGCACATGACTGGATATACATTGAACGCAGCTATATTGTATTATGTGAACAGTGGGGTTGATTTACTAAAACTTGTGCACTCAGAATAAAACATGGCAGCCAATCAGCTTCTAACCTCAGATTATTCAATTAAGCTTTGGCAATAAAACCTGGAAGCTGATTGGTTCTAATGCAGAAGTGAGCCTAATTTTGCACTCTCCAATTTTAGTAAATAAACCCCAGTATCAACTGATTCACTTCCAATACCCAATCATCTTTAAGAAAACATTCTATTTTCTACTTGTCCTGCAGCTGATTGGATATTGGATGTGTGCCCATGCTAGGGTGAAAGTGGCCCCCCTTTTGCACCAGAGATTTGGGATCCACTGATAGGGAATCTCCTCTGAATAAATCTCCTGTTGGAGATGCTCAGCGCTGAGTATCTCCCCCCCCCCATACCCCCCCAGATAATGACCAAATTCCGTCTGAATGATCATAGGCTGTGCTATTGTTCCACCAAATGAGAGGAAGGCCAGTGACGTGGTGGGGGACAATGGCATCTCTGAATCAGTGTGTGTGATTGACAGCAGGGGGCTGCCTGACCTCAGGGAATAGGACTCATTAGAGGGACTGCACCAGGACAGACATCAACTGGGATGACATGAGCGCTGCCCCTTTAAACCAAACTCTATTCTGCAGGACTTGGGGGGGGGGGCAAAAGAAAATAAAAACTGATTTTACACCACATGTACCGGTATAGAGCTTTATCAGGAGGTCGCTAATAAAGTCGGACAGACATGACCTGGATTGCAGCACTCCATACATTTAGTATTAGGGTAAAGCAGATGATGTCAAAGAAGATTTAAGCCGATTACAATTTGCTTTATACCCTGAACAATGTACAGCCACACACAATACAGGGCACTGTAGTTCTATGTCTACATAAAGCTTCCATTACATGGGATCTCTGCTGCAATTAGGTAACAGGCCTATTCAATGAGGCAGTGACGTCATAGGGCAGTAACCCATAGCAACCAGGTGTTAAAGACCCTAAACTGGTTGTCTGCTGTGGGATTCTGCAGTGGATCCTTGCCATTCTGGGTGTCACATGTTAAAGCAATATTTAACCCAAAAGCAATCATTTTTTATATTGCAGCTTATCAATTCTTATATGGTCTAGCTGATTTAGCTGTCAAAGGCTGGCCATACATTATACAATTTTCATACACTTCTCTGTACAATTTTTGTTAGATTTACCTTCAATTATGTAGTGCAGGGGCCTGCGTAATTGGATACAATTGAAAGTGTTGTTTAGTTTTGAACACATACTGGTATTATATGTTTTTTTTTTTTTGGTAAATCTAAAAGAAAATTGTAGAAGAAAATGTAACATGTATGGCCAGCCTTAGACCCCTTATGCCGCGTACACACGATCAGTCCATCCGATGAGAACGGTCTGATGGACCGTTTTCATCGGTTAACTGATGAAGCTGACTAATGGTCCATCGCGCCTACACACCATCGGTTAAAAAAACCATCGGGTCAGAACGCGGTGACGTAAAACACAACGATGTGCTGAAAAAAATGAAGTTCAATGCTTCCAAGCATGTGTCGACTTGATTCTGAGCATGCATGGATTTTTAACCGATGGTCGTGCCTACTAATGATCGGTTTTTACCTATCGGTTAGGAATCCATCGGTTAAATTTAAAACAAGTTGGCTTTTTTTAAAAGATGGATAACTAACCGATGGCGCCCACACACAATCGGTTTGGTCCGATGAAAACAGTCCATCAGATCGTTTTCGTCGGTTTAACCTATCGTGTGTACGCGGCCTAACGCTATACAATCTTTGCTGGCTGATTTCAATTAGATTTACCAAAACCATGTAGTGCAAGGGCCTACCTGATTGCATACAATTTGAAACTCTAGGTTTGACCTCATATTATATGGTTTTGGTAAATCTGAAAGAAAAAAAGAAAAAAAAGAAAATGATATAGTTTGTATACAGCATTAGGCTGGTCATACATTATACAATTTTCTTTCAATAGATTTTTATTTTTTTTTTTTTCAAATAAAGAATACAGATAAATTATGACAAAAGGCTGAAATTACATCATCAAAACATTCAACAAACCGGGCATAATGACAGTAACAATGACTCAATTGATTTCAAATTTCCCAACTATGGGTTGATTAAAGGAATCCAGCGAGCTTAATAACAGAGGAAGGGGCGGAAAAAGAGGTGTATATGGTGATCTTGCGCTCAGGGGAAACCTGCCTGTCCCGGACACCCCTAATGGGATCAATCTGTGTCCCAGCCAGGCGCCTCCCAATCCGCCTCCTCCTATAAATTTATTTGATGGGAAATTAGTGGGTTCGAATTTGGCTTCATTGAACCTCTAGCTCATACTAACAAAATAAGATAGGCCTATAGTGTTACCAAATTGCCCATATGAATAACCGGACGAAGAACAAAGAACATTACCTTCTGGTCATACAACTGTCTTAAAAGAGTAGAAGTAAAAAAAAAGGAGAGAGAAAAGTGGGGGTAAGAAAGAGGGAAAGGAAGGGAAACATGAGCTTAACTAGTACTGAAGGATGCAGGTTGCGTGGGGTGTACCCCAGTCGCCAAAGGTATACCACAGTGGGATGCCCATGATCCCCACACGGCTTCAAATTTCTGATTCGTGTTTGAAAGAATGCTGGCCAGTTTTTCCTGCACCATGATCCACGAAATCTTGCGTTTTATTTCTGCAATGGAAACCCTGGGCTGTTTCCAAGCCCTGGCGATGGTAATTTTAGCCCCGAGGAGCATAAATCGGATCAGCTTCTGATTGGGCTTGGATATACCCGGAATCCGAGCATTTAGGAGAGCTACAGGAGCCGTTCTGGGGACCGAGCAACCAGTGACTGTACAAATGAGGTTAAAAATCCTCTTCCAGATTGGTCTGATTCTGGGACATTCCCACCAGACATGCACCATCGAGCCCAGGAGCTGACAACCTCTAAAGCAGCTGGGATCTGATGATGGGTAGATGGCCGCAAGCCTGGCGGGAGTCATATACCACCTCATAAGGACCTTTAAGTTTGCTTCCATCAGGGAAGTATTCAAGATGCCCTGATAAGAATCAGAACAAGCTGCCTGCCAGGTCTCCAACTCCCACCCTATTTGGAGGTCTGCCTCCCAAGCCGTCATATAGGAAGACTTCTCAGTCGGGCGGGTGAGTGAAGAGTAGATGACAGATATTCCTCCCCTTTGTCCCATGGTCTGCCCGCACCAGAGCTCATAATCTGTAAATTTGGGAGGTAGAGGCCTATCCGTCCATAAAGTGTGTAGGAATTGTGATATTTGTTTGAATCTGAATTTTTCAGTGTCAGGGATGTCCAATTTAGTCACACAGTGGTCTAGTGTAAGAGGGCCTTTGGATGTGAAGAATTGTCCTATGCGGTACAGACCCTTATCCAACCACCAACTGAATGCTTTCCTGTCCATTCCCGGTGGGAAATCCGGGTTTTGGAATACACTGGCTAGAGGTTGACCTTTCGAAACCAGGGCAGGAAGGTTACGAAATCTATCCCAAAGGGCGTAGGATTGAGAAAGGGAGGGGGACAAAATGGGTGGTCTTCTCTTTTGGGGGCACCAGAGTAAGTGTTCTATGGAGAACCGGGGGACAGCTTGACCCTCTATGTGGACCCAGTCTGGTTTGTCCAGTTTAGAGTAAACTACGGATAGTTGAGCTAGTCTGGCAGCTACGAAGTACTTATATAGGTGCGGTAGTCCTAGTCCTCCTCTTTTCCTATGGTTATATAGCGTGTTTTGGGGGATTCTGTAACCTGACTTGCCCCAAATGAATTTGAGTATTTTGCTTTGTAAAGTCTGCACGTGATCTTTTCTGATGGGAATGGGAAGGGAGCGGAATAGATATAAAATTCTAGGAAGTAAAGTCATCTTTATAGAGTTAATTCTGCCCAGCCAGGAAAGATCATACTTAGCCCAGTTATTCATGTCGGCCGTAAGTTTTTGGTATAGGGGAGGATAGTTATTTGTGTAAAGGGATTCTGTCCGAGCTGTTAAGGAAATCCCTAGATATTTGATAGATGAGGGACACCATTCAAATTTGAATGACTGTTGGAGGAGAGATACTGTAGGAGGTGGAAGGGATACGTTCAAGGCTTGTGATTTGGCATAATTGACTTGGAGACCTGAGAATTTAGAGAATTCCGAAATTACCTTACAAAGGTTTGGTAGGCAAGTAATAGGAGAAGTTAGAAATAGTAGTAAGTCATCGGCAAAGAGCCCACATTTATGAGTTTGATCTCCACATGAAACGCCTCGAATGTCGGGGTTCTGTCGAATGGCTATCGCTAGGGTTTCAATTGCCATCGCGAAAATGATTGGGGAGAGGGGGCATCCCTGTCTGGTACCCCTTGCTATGTCTATTGGAGAAGAGTAGTACCCTTGGATTCGAATTTGGGCCTTTGGTTTAGAATAGAGAGCTTGTATTACACCCATAAATCTTGGGCCAAAGCCCCATCGTTCTAGTAGGGGGAGAAGATATTGCCAGGACACAGAATCAAAGGCCTTCTGCAGATCAAGAGATAGGAGAAAGCCTTTTTGTTTCGGACCTCCGTCCCAGTTGGATTGCAAAATTGAGACAATGTCCACTGCCCTTCTCACTTGATCTGGGCCTTGTCGACCTGGAATAAATCCGACTTGGTCCTTGTGAATATATTTATTAATGAAAGAGGAGATACGGAGAGCTAGAATTTTTGTAAGAATTTTTAGGTCGTTATTTATCAGAGAGATGGGGCGATAGTTACAGACTTCTTCTGGGTTTTTATCCGGCTTTGGGATAACCGTAATGTATGCTGTATTAAGTTGCGTACCCAGAGGGGTGCCTTGAGTTTTGGAATTAAAAAAGTTTGTCATATGTGGGACTAGGGTATCTGCAAATGACCTGTAATAGAGGGCCGACAGTCCATCTGGGCCTGGGGCCGAGCCCTTTCGGAGGCCCTTGATTACTGTCGCCACCTCTTCAATCGAAAAGGGTGCTTCCAGCCTGTCTCTGTGTTCTACATCTAAGGATGGGATGGGTAGGCTGTCCAAAAAGTTGTCAATCGAAACCCTGGGAATCTGTGGAGGGGCACTATACAGGTCAGAATAGAATGTTTCGAATGCCTCCAGGATCTTTTTAGGGTTGGATGTAGGTTCTTGACCTGCCAAGCGTATTTTGGGTAAGGAGTGAAACCTTGTTTTAGGGGACAATTTGGTCGCTAACAACTGGCCTATTTTTCCTTTTTGGGTGTAAAATTTATTGCCACTCCAGCGGAGAGATCTCTCCGCCTTCGTTGTGAGGGCTAAGTTAAGTTCTAATCTCAGCTTGTCAATATTCTCTAGTAAGGCTAAAGATGGTTTCTTTTGTGTTGTGCCCTTAGGGTCCTATAAGACTTCTCCAGACGTACAATTTCTGCTTCGTGTTCTCTTTTGATTCGCGTGGAGATCTGAATGATCTTCCCTCTAATAGAGGCTTTATGGGCTGCCCACAGGGTCTCCGCAGAGATATCCTCAACATTGTTAATTGTGAAATATTCTTGAAGGGCTTTATTAATTTCCGTTGTAGTGGTTGGATTGGAAAGAATGGACTCATTTAGCCGCCAATGTCCGTTCCTTGCCATACCTGCTAAAGAGCGGATGGACATGATGACCATAGAATGGTCAGATAGGACTGTGTCTCTGATTTGGGCCTTGATCACTGCCGGAAGTACAAATGAAGGGATTAAAATATGATCGATCCTGGCATAGGTACTATGCGGGTGAGAGTAATGAGTGTAGTCCCTCTTTGAGGGGTTAGACTCCCGCCAAACATCCGTCAACCCCCTGTCATGGAGTAGTTTGGCAATTTTCAGGCTGACCCTAGAGGGTCTAGTAAGTTGAGCGGACAGAGGTCTGGATTTGTCCAAACCCTGGTCAAAAGCCACATTGGAATCCCCCCCCAAATGACTGTACCTTCCAGAAGTGGGGTTAAAGTGTCCAATGTTAATTGGAAAAACTTGTCTTGCCCTTTGTTGGGAGAATAGTATGAGACCAGGGAGTATAGATGACCCTCAATTTTACCTTTAACCAGTATAAATCGTCCCTCTGGGTCTTTGAAGTCAGAGAGATACTCAAAGTTACAGGATTTGGAGAAGAAGATTGCGACCCCCTTGGTCTTGTTCTCGGCATTAGCCAAGTAGAAGAGGGGAAAGTGAGAGTGGACAAATTTGGGACTGTACCGCCCAGGAAAGTGGGTCTCTTGGATCATGAGAATGTCTAGTTTGAGTGATTTGTAGCTATCAAAGATCTTTCGCCTTTTGACTGGGGAGTTCAGGCCTTGAACATTATGTGTGGCTATGTTGAGGGAGCTCTGTACGTGGTCAGCCATGGGGAACTGAAAAGCAACTCTGTCTGTCTCTACCTCCACTCACCCTGAGATGTCTTCTGTCCTCCCAACCTTGCCATTTGTCAGGATGGATGACTGGCAGCCCAGTGGACATTCCTCGATCGTAGGTACTGCAAGCTGAAAAATAATAAATGGTTAGGCTCATGTGGGAAAGATGGGGAATAGAAAAGGAAAGGACAGATTCGAAAGAGAGAAAGAAGTGGTGAAGAAGACTCCCAATCCAACTAAGGAAAAAGAGAAAGAATAAGAAAAAATACATTCTCGGGGAGGGGAGATGCTCCTCGAGAATTTCTACCAAGGTAGATCAAAAAAGGGCTTGCTCCAATTGCGAACAAGCGACCTCGCCCCCAGAAACCTTCTGGAGTCTAAGGGAGAGGTGGAGGTACATGGGGCCCACCCCAGCCAGGGCGCCCCTGAAAAATTGGTTACAACAACTATCAAAAAACGAAACCGGAAGGAATTGAGTAATTCTAAACCCAGTTTGGTCGGATCTAAATCCGATCCGGATGTCCCCCGTCCCCCCCCCAACGGGGATCGAGGAGGAGGGGACCTCAGAAGCAAGGTGGGGACAACCCCCTGCGGAAAAATTAGAATAAATGAAGAGATCTTTTTAGCAGGAGAAATACTGTTGAAATGTCAATTATCCAAAAAGTTGATTCTTCTGATCAGAGAACGTCTAAATCTCAGGCATAGGACCGACCAAAAATCTTGAAATTTTAAGGAGTATATGACCAATGTGTCAACCGAGATCTGGGTAAGTGGGTCCACTGTCTCTAGCTTTCTTAGATCTCGACCTGGTCCAGAGTAGGGAATTAGGGCTGGTAGGGGTCGGTCTCTTGGAGGTGTTTGGGATGCTATGAGAAGTATCCATGGCGGGTTCTTGCGAGATGAGCTTAAGGCGCTGTAGTAGTCTTTCTCCATCAGGAAAATTTGAGAAGGAGTAGTTTTTCCCTTTATCCGAGAACTTGACCGCAAAGGGGAATGCCCATTTATATTTTATATCCTTTTGGACCAGGACTAGGAGTAGCGGCTTTAATGACCGTCTTCGCTGCATTGTGGAGGGAGAAAGGTCTGCGTATATTTGGACGGGATGACCTTGGCACAAAACACTGGGCACAGAACGTGCTAGTCTCATGACTTCATCCTTTACAGCGTAAAAGTGGGGTTTGGCGATGATGTCCCGCGGTGAGCCGTCCTTTCTGGGTGGTCCCAGGGCTCTGTGGGCTCTATCCAGCTCTAAGCGAACTTGAGGGATGTTTGGAATCAAGTTCTGGATCAAATTTTGTACCGCTGCTGTAGTGTCAGTGATGGATTCGGGCAGTCCCCTGATCCGAAAATTGTATCTCCTGGATCTGCTCTCCAACTCGTCGATCCTGGAAAGGGCCACATCCAATTGCTCCTGTACTGTATGAATATGTTCTGAGTTCTGGTCTGTGGCTGCCACCGTTTGATCAAGCTTGTCTTCTATCGCTTCAATTCTGGTGCCCAGATTCTGGAAATCTGCTTTCAAATCTCCTGTTATTTTGGTAGCAGTCTGAGCGAGTCCCCTATCCAGGAGTTCAGCCAGAGCCTGATATAAGTCAGTCACAGAGAATGCAGACGCTGCTGACAGGGTGCTGACAGAGAATTGAGCAGGCTGGCTCCTTATGTTAGTTCCTATGAGTGGTAGTGCAGAGCCCTCCCTATTTATGCCCTCCATATTACTGCCTGCCAGGGGTTCTGTGGGAATTGTTGAGGGGGACATGTCCTGCTGGTAACTTACTTGGACCAGTGGGGTAAAAGGCAGGGGTACCATATTTGACAAAATCCTTCCCTCAGGCATCTCCTCAGCTCCGTTCTTGTGAGGTGCTGCAGCGGCGGCCATCTTGGATTTTTGCCGTTTTTTTAAATGACTAAAATGCGGCTTTAAAGTGTCCCTTTAAAAAAATTATGATGATAGGGGGGTGCCCTGGTGTCTGGGGAAGCCGTGTGTGGTGATAGTTCCCCTTCCAGCCCGTTTTTGGCTGACTTATGGGCGCCGCTGGTCTGGGGTGGTGAGGAGCTCCCGGCTCAAGCAGCCATCTTCAGAGCTCCGCGCATGCGCCTCACATTATACAATTTTCTTGTACCATTTTCCTTTAGATTTACTAAAATCATATAATATGCGGTCAAAACTAAATAACACTTTAAATTGTATGCATCAGGCAGGCCCTTGCACTACATAGTTGAAGGTCAATTTTAAGGAAATATAATACGATAATTTAAAGTGTTGTTTAGTTTTGACCTCATATTATATGATTTTAGTAAAGCTAAAGGAAATTGTACAAGGAAATTGAACATGTATGGCCAACCAAGTGTTATAGATACACTTGTCATTCGGTTAGAAATTTCTGGCTAAAGATTCATAAGATATATCGGAAAGTGTCGGGGGGTAGAGAGGAACTTTGAACATAGAGTCTTCCATGTTATCTTTAACTCCAGACAATTTAAAGAGCAGTAAGAAAGATATCTTTCATTATATGACAGAAACAGCTAGAACAATAATAGCTCATAACTGGAGAAACAATAAAGAGCCACATATAGCAGAGTGGATATGTGAAATGAACGAAATAGAGTATATGGAAAGGCAGATAAGAGAAGAAGGATATATAAACAATCAAATGCCAGTAATATGGCAAAAATGGGATGAATGTCGGCACGCAGAAGGAATGAAACAATACATATACAATACATTTTGCTTTTAAATGTCCTTATTTCTTTTGAGAAATCCTCACTTCCTGTTCTTCTGTCTGTAACTCCACACAGTAATGTGAGGCTTTCTCCCTGGTGTGGAGTGTCATGCTCGCCCCCTCCCTTGGACTACAGGAGAGTCAGGACGCCCACTAACACACAGCTCCTTTCTCTATTTACAACACAGAGAGCGTCCTGACTCTCCTGTTGTCCAAGGAAGGGGGCGAGCACGACACTCCACACCAGGGAGAAAGCGTTACATTACTGTGTGTAGTTACAGACAGAAGAACAGGAAGTGAGGATTTCTCAGAAGAAATAAGGACATTTAAAAGCAAAATGGAAGGATGAGGTAAGTGAAGGAAGACTGCACTAAGGTAAAGGAAGCTATTTAGGAAAAAAATTGTACCTTTACAACCCCTTTAAGGCCGCGTACACACGATTGAATCTATCTGCTGGAAACGGTCCGACGGACCGTTTCAGCAGACAAATTCGATCGTGTGTACGGGCGGACAGACGGGTTTTTCCAGCAGACAGATTTTAAAGCATGCTTTAAAATCTGTCTGCTGGGAACCCATCTGTCCGACATGTCTGCTGGTTAGTACGCATCTGCCCGCGCATGTGTCGAATGGATTCGATGCATGCGCGGAAGTGTTTTACTTCCTGTGACGGTGACGTGGTGGTGTCAACGTCACCGCCACGTCACCGCGCTGTCTGCCGGCGGGGATTTTGGTTTGATCGTGTGTACATGATTAAACCAATACATTCCAGCAGACAAATCCGATCAAATCGGTCTGTCATGCGCGTGGGACCGGCATGATTCCTGTCATGATCCCAATTCATAAAACCAGGATGCTCAGTGCACAATAGACACCGGTGCAGGCGCACTGAGCATCCCGGTTTTATGAATTGGGATCATGACAGGAATCATGCCGGTCCCACGCGCATGCGCGGGTCTTGCCGGTTCCGCGCATATGCGGGAGTGACGTCATCGCCGCACCGGCCAGTTCTGGTGACAACCAACAAGCTGAACAAGCTGAAGTTACAAGCCAATTGTTTACTATGCAGAGCTGCCCCAGTATTGATAAATGCTCCCCATAGGGGATTATTAAAATGCACTTGGCAAAATGAGTGTTTGCTGATTATAGTAAATAGGATGAAAGTGTGGTTGCCTTAAGAAATAAGAGATTGTTCACTTAGCAAAGCTTGGTAATAGGATGAATCTGTGCTGGCTTAAATCTACCAATCATGTGCTAGCATTTTCTGATGGGGCAATACAGGATCACCTTATTTATCACCAGTCACTGTGCAAAGTGAACAGGCTCTACCCCTTTATTAAAGCACCCCATGGACGTTGTTCTGTGGATGGGCTGTTTTTAAAACATGCAACTGTTCCAGTACTATAGATGCAGCTTTTGAGGGCTTTGCAAATCTGCATGATAAAGAAAATCAATGTGAAGAGGCAGTTCAGTGATGAGGAGGAGGCTGGGGGTGCATGGAGGCAGCATGCACAGGACACAGGAGAGGAGGGCTCTGTCTGCAGCTACATGTGGATGAAGATCTGTGGAACTACAAATCCCAGCCCTTACTAAGCTTGCCCACATCGGGGCATATCTGCCTGTGGCTCCTTGCACTGATAATCAGGGCTGTGCGTTGATCTGCAGACTAGAGATTGAGATCGATGAACTCATAGAGGAGACACCTGGGTGAGGCAAATATGAGCTGGGTTACTACCTGGGCTGTTTCACTACTCACTTTACTAACCCACTGATATTCCAAAGAAAAAACAAATAAAGAGAGAGAAAGAAAATAAAAAGGAAAGAAAGAAAGAAAGAAAGAAAGAAAGAAAGAAAGAAAGAAAGAAAGAAAGAAAGAAAGAAAGAAAGAAAGAAAGAAAGAAAGAAAGAAAGAAAGAAAGAAAGAAAGAGAGAGAGGGGAAGGAGAGAAGAGAAAGAAAGAAAGAAAGAAAGAAAGAAAGAAAGAAAGAAAGAAAGAAAGAAAGAAAGAAAGAAAGAAAGAAAGAAAGAAAGATCAAGAAAGAAAGAAAGAAAGAAAGAAAGAAAGAAAGAAAGAAAGATCAAGAAAGAAAGAAAGAAAGAAAGAAAGAAAGAACGAAAGAAAGATCAAGAAAGAAAGAAAGAAAGAAAGATCAAGAAAGAAAGAAAGAAAGAAAGAAAGAAAGAAAGAAAGAGAGAGAGAGGGGAGAGAGAGAAAAGTAAGAAAGAAAGAAAGAAAGAAAGAAAGAAAGAAAGAAAAAGAGAGGGAAAGAAAGAAAGAAAGAAAGGAAGACAAAGAAAGAGAGAGAGAGAGAGAGAGAGAGAGAGAGAGAGAGAGAGAGAGAGAGAGAGAGAGGGGGAGAGGGGGAGAGGGAGAGAGAGAGAGAGAGAGAGAGAAAAAAAATGAAAGAAAGAAAGAAAGAAAAAACAAGAAAGAAAGAGAGAGAAAGAAAAAAAGTAAGAAAGAAAGAAAGAAAGAAAGAAAAAGAAAGAGAGAGAGAGAGAAAGAGGAAGAAAGAAAGGAAAGAAAGAAAGAAAGAAAGAAAGAAAGAAAGAAAGAAAGAAAGAAAGAAAGAAAGAAAGAAAGAAAGAAAGAAAGAAAGAAAGAAAGAAAGAAAGAAAGAAAGGAAAGAAAGAAAGAAAGAAAGAAAGAAAGAAAGAAAGAAAGAAAGAAAGAAAGAAAGAAAGAAAGAAAGAAAGAAAGAAAGAAAGAAAGAAAGAAAGAAAGAAAGAAAAAAGAAAAACGGACTGCTAATATAAAACAAACAAACATAAAACAGTAGATAGATACGGAATAGAAAGGTGGTAGATAGATATTGATTACAATGTTATAAAGAAACACAGATAAATAGATACACAGAAAAAAAAAACATAAAATGGATAACAAATAGTAAACCATACAGGCAAGAAATATATATCGCTGATAGATAGATTAGGGGGTATGAAAGTATGAGATAATATCTACAGATATATTGAATAGATACTAGATACAAAAACAGATATTAGAATGATATGTTAATAAATCAGCAACAATATTAAAAAGACGGATATATAGATAGATGTGAGATATATAGATAGCTAGATAGATAGATAGATAGATAGATAGATAGATAGATAATTGTGAGATAGATAGATACATAGATAGATAGACAGATAATTTTGAGATAGATAGATAGATAGATAGACAGACAGACAGATAATTGCGAGATGAGATATATAGATAGATAGATAGATAGATAGATAGATAGATAGATAGATAGATAGATAGATAGATAGATAGATAGATAGATAGATAATTGTGAGATATATAGATAGATGGAGAGATAATTGTGAGATAGAAAGATAGAAGGACAGATAATTGTGAGATAGATAGATAGACCGATAATTGTCTTCTAGGTGGGTGTCTCTGGGATAGAAGGATGGAGTAGTAGAGATGGGGACCTTCCTCCCATAGTAGGATTATTGCTCACCAGGGTGGGATTGCAGTAAATATTTCTTCATATACATCATGCATGATTTTGTCTCTCATGGATAAACACATAGGTAGATCTACAAGACTTCAGTTCATTAAAATGACAGCCTTGTTTCTATTTAGCTGAAATAAAGAATGTGACATTTCTCCTCTCCCCATAATAATACAGAGAGCAATTAATGGTGACAGTGGAGTGGGGACGAGAAATATTAGCATATTGCTGATCTCTGGGGAGGGGGGAGGGGAGGGGGGCTCATAGTCCCGGCACTGGCTGGGAGCGGACGGAGGGACACTAATAAATATTGTCCTTATTACACACACTCGGCCGTTTATAACAGCGGCCACACGTGTCATAGAGTGGGCAGGAGGGAGGCGACACTGCATCACAATACACAGCCACTGTCCGGACCACACACTGACACCACACTTACCTCATTACACCACACAAAACCAGGCACCACCTTTATTCTTTATTGGATTAATCCCAACCGGATTGTATATATATTGGGGCTGATAACACTGGAGAGTGCTAAATATGAGAGTGCTAAAATAATCATAAAAAACATCTCTATAGAATAATTTTCACAAAAGTTAAAGCACACACAAATTATATATATATAGTCAATCAATAACATCAGAGAAAAACAATCAGTTAAGTGATGAGACCTAATTTAAAATACTAATTACAAAAATACTCTAAAGATTAATATTTAGAAAATTGAACACACACATTATATATATATATATATATATATATATATATATATATATATATATATATAATGGCAAACAATAACATCAGAGTTTAAAAAAACTAAATTAAATGATGTGGCCTAATTTAAAATATTAAATACAACAACTACATCTCTATATATTAATATTTGCAAAATGTAAAACACGTAAAACACACACACACACACACATATATATATATATATATATATATATATATATATATATATATATATATATATATATATATATATATATATATATATATATATATATATATATTGCCAAACAATAATATCATAGAGTTAAAAAATGTTTTTTTTTTTTTTTTTTTTAATGATAAGGCCTAATTTTAAATAATAAAGAGATTAAAAAACAATACATCTCTATAGATTTATATTTACAAAAATTGACACACAGACAATTATATATATATATATATATATATATATATATATATATATATATATAAAGGAGGCAGTACACTGCTGTTTTGTTGATCCATACTAGTTTTAAATAAGCTCCTTTTATTTTATTTGTGTAATGTTATTCTTTGCCACATACTCTGATTTTATTTTTATGGCAATTGTGATATACAGTTTATATGTATGTATGTTTGCGTGTGCATTCCTTACCATATATATTTATAGTTTACCCCTTCCATATTCAGTAATCCCTGCTATTTTATTTGGGTTTTTTCTTTCTTTCTTTCTTTCTTTCTTTCTTTCTTTCTTTCTTTCTTTCTTTCTTTCTTTCTTTCTTTCTATCTATGTGGTTTTGAATTAAAGGTTTACCATATAAAATTAATCAGAATTGCATTTTTATTAACAATCTAAAATATATATTCATGACATATAAAGCATTCACATCATTAGACATTTGTGACTTTGTGACATGCACTTTTAGCCAAAATATATTATACACAATATTAACAATATATATAAATATATATTATATCTACACAATTTGGCATTTAAAAGTGTATTAAAAAATAAAAGATAATAACAGATACAATTGTTAGATTGTGCTGAGTGCATTAAACTGTATATAAAACAATGGCAGAATTAATGTTAAATATTATCTAGAAATAATAAATATCACACCTAATAGTATAATTGTCACATGATAGAATAAATGGCATTTAAAAGGTACAGCACCCCAGGACACCTCTTTTTCTAATTAAACATTTTTTTCTCCATTATTCTTCTACTCCCAGTCCAATGATCTTTATAGATTTCTTGGTTAAATAATAACCTGAATTTCTTTTTAAGAAAACAGTTGATTGTTTTAGCACCATTGTGAGAAGAACAATGATATTATATATATTTTTGCATGCAGACAATATTTAACAGGTGTAGATGAATTGTTATAATGAGCCTGTGGTCTCCTAACGACATCCATAAGGCGTGTATTGTGAAATAGCGATGTGCTGGCTGCTGCAAGATTTTTGCTTTTTAACCAACCGTCGTGGTTCAGCCCGAACCACGTAACGCCACTGCCCCCTGCTGACCAGAGGCGGGACTGCGGCTTTCGCTTTGTTCGCGCCAGGTTTAAAGGGACTGACCTTTTTTAAGGTGGAACGGATGAGTTAGGAAGCGCAAAAATGTGTATTATTTCACTCTGGTTTAATCTGGTTCTTCTAAATACTGAATTATAATGAAGGGAATTAATTAAAATAATTCCGAAATTAAGAAAAGATCCATAAACATGTATTTCATCTTGCAATCATATTTACAGTCTTTTTTTTTTAATACGTTTCTATTTTTTTTTTTTAAACTGTGATAGGACAAGACAATAGTAATCGCACAGCAGAGCTTTGCAGGTTAAGAAAATCATGCTGGGACTTGTGGTTCTCATGGGGCTGTTGCTACAGATCTGGACAATTCTGGGTAGCTCTGTTGCAAATCGAGCCTTTGGAAAAGTTTCAAATGAAAAAAACAAAAACAAAACAAAGAAAAAATAAACTCACAAAACCACAATAAAAAAATAAAATCTATCTATCTATCTATCTATCTATCTATCTATCTATCTATCTATCTATCTATCTATCTATCTATCTATCTATCTCGAGGCTTTAGAACATTTTCAGTAAAAAAAAGAAAGAAAGAACACAACAAAAATTTAATAAAATAAACTCACGAAACAACAATAATAATAAAACAAATCATAAACAAACAAAATATCGAGATAGATAGTGAGGTATTAGATACTATTCACGATTAAAAAATAAAAAATTAAAAAATACAAATCAACCATTTCCAGATACTTGTTCAATTTTCTACAAACTGTTTATGCTGCTTGGCATATAAAATAAACAATTTATAATAAAATAAAAACAATAAAGTATATATAATAAACTTAACAGAGAACATAGTATTTTACCAAACGAGTAGTTGATGGTTGGAATTGACTTCCAGCAGATGTAGTGGGTCACTCAACATTAAATACATTTAAGCCTGCTTGGGGGAAACATAGATCTATACTCAGACAAAAAAAGTTAAAAAAACACATAAACCAACAAAAAACACGTATTAAAAAAAAATCGGGCTGACTGAATTGACCACTTGGTCTTTTCTTCTGTGGTCACTCTAGGATATATATATGTATGTTATACGCAATATAAACGTAATATTTACTTAATATACATATTTAAATAAAATAAACAATTTGATACATAATATAATTAATAAATACAATAAATCATTGTATACCTAATATATATATATATATATATATATATAACAAATAGCTAATTTATACTTAATCTTATATATATAAATTTAAATATTAGATAAAATAAACAATTTTATACATAATATAAATAATAAATAAATCATTTTAAACCTAATATATATATATATATATATATATATATATATATATATAGATAGACAGATAGATATCTATAGATATCTATCTATCTATCTATCTATCTATCTATCTATCTATCTATCTATATATATATATATATATATATATATATATATATATATATATATATATATATATATATATATATATATATAATAAATAATGTTATACGCAATATAAACGTAATATATACTTAATATACACATTTAAATAAAATAAACAATTTGATACATAATATAATTAATAAATACAATAAATCGTTATATACCTAATATATATAATAAATAATACATTTTATTCTTAATATAAATAATAAATAAAATAAACTATTTGATACATAATATAATAAATAAATAAAATAAATCATTGTTTACCTAATATATATAATAAATAAATAATTTTATACTTAATATTAATAATAAATAAAATAAACTATTTGATACATAATATAATAAATAAATAAACTAAATAAATAATTGTATACCTAATATATATAATAAATAAATAATTTTATACTTAATATAAATAATACATTAAATAAACTATTTGATACATAATACTCTTATTAAATAAAATACATAAATACTATATACCCACTATATATAATAAATGAAATAAACAATTTTAAAATAAATAAAATAGATACCATAAAATAAACAAAATAAAACTTGAATACCCATCAACAAATTATACTGGTCTGGAAACTTTCCTTGAGAACAAATAATATTTTTTAAATTTCTCATTTTTTTTGTGCTGGTGAAATAATACTTTAGGCATTAGGACCTAATTGCTGGTTCTGGTTTGATTTACAGAAAGCAGGCAGCAGTTCCTTGCATGAGTCCAGAAGGTCCCAGGAACACACAGAGTAGAAAGGGCTCATAAACTGGCCCTAATATTGACATTCCCCCTACTAGCTGACATGGAGAGAGCAATTTATGCCAGGAAAACTCCCCAGCCTTCATTGAATGAAATATTTATTTAACGTGGAGCAGTGCTGGGTTTTGTGGCAGCCCAGGCTGGGATAAAAAGTGTTTTGTTCTGCCTGTGCTAAAGGTGATATTCCCCCCCAGGAGCTTCTTATGGGTTCACTGAGCAGACATGTGATGGAAGGTTCATAACCCGGGTGCCTGCAATCCTTGACTGCCATTGAACTCTGCGCACACGACTCGTCCTCAGCCTCCTAAAATAATATTAGCTGAATAGTGAGATGATCGACGCACAAAACAGGCGATACGCCAATCAAAGAGAAAATCGTGAAATTTGACAAATTTCATCTGTTTTAGTAAAAGCTGAATTTACGATTTTCCAAAATAATTATTATTTTTATACAGGATTTATATAGCACCAACAGTTTGCTCAGCATTTTACAATGTAAAGGGGGGACAGTACAATTACAATAGAGTTCAATACAGAAGGAATAGAAGGCCCCTGGCTCATGGAGCTTACAATCAAATGGGAGGGCGAGGTGGTACAAAAGGTAATAGCTGCGGAAAGGGATGTGCAACATTTTCCAACTACCAGAAAGTGCACATTGGCGCACTTTTAACAAAACCATTAAGTACTGTATGTGATACTAATTTATTTATGCAAATAATTCATTTTTTTCCAAACCAGTTATGCCGGCCATACACTATACAATCTGATTGTACAATCTCAGTACAGTCTCCTTTACTTTTACCACAGTATGTAAGCTCTAACAACCAGGGCCCTCTGATTCCTCCTGTATTGACTTGTATTGTAACTGAACTGTCTGCCCTCAAGTGGCACAAATCCTTGAACTCTTATGTTTGTGCAATATATGATATATTTTTCAATGGTATCCCCTGCTGTTCTGCCACAGGTGCTGTTTTCCTCCTCCCCCCCTCCCCCCGTATGTGGCCTGAATGCAGGGACTTGCTCCTATGGGTTCAGTGTTGCCGAACGTCAGTATTTTTAATGGCAGCCAGTAAAAAACAGGCAATTTTCTCCTGCCAGTAAATGCCAGAAAAAGTTAAAGGTTGCCAGTAAAAAATATGGCTGTGGAGCTCGGCTTGGTCCGGAGCCAGCTGAGACCACAGTGGGATTGGACGGCTCTGCCAGGGGACAGTGCCTGAGCACAGAGGCGGCTCTAGACTTTGTGAGGCCTTAGGCAAGACTTGACATGGAGCCCCACTCACACTCATGATGGGGAAAAATAATTCTAGGACAAGAGCCTCTTCCCCACAACCCTGGCCAGTAGTTGTGGGGGTCTGCGGGCAGGAGGCTTATCGTAATCTGGAAGCCCCCTTTAACATGGCAGCCCCAAATCCTTGTTCTTTAATAACTAAGGGTCAGGGACCACCTTGTGACGACATTGACTGAGGGCATTTTGGGTCATTGACGTCACAAGGGGTGGTGTCACCAATATTCACTGGATGTTAGGGATGCTGGCGGCCCCGCTCCTGAGTCAGGGCTCATAACGCTGCCTGAGCACAGCAGCATTAAGGTCCCCTGTCCATCAAAACTGGGGTAATGCATTGGGCAAGTTAGGCGGCCGTGAGGCCCCTGTGAGTGCGTGTCCTTAGGCGACCGCCTAATTTGCCTAATTAAGAGCCGCCTCTGCCTGAGCACGTGTGTGATGTCATGGTGCAATAGAGCCAAGCAGAGCAGCCATAGCCTCGTGTGCGGGTCTGCAGTATGGGATCAAGGCGGGCTAGGACCAGGGGCGGACTGACCATTAAAGCTCTCGTGCACTGCCCGAGGGCCCCATGCCACTAGGGGGCCCCATCAGGGTTGCCAGGCTCAATAAAACCAGGGACAGTATGTAAAAATCTGTGTTTTTTTTTTTTTACATCTGTCCCTGATATGTCCGAAACCGACATGCTTTTGATGTGAAAATCCCGAGATTTTAGCTGCCCTGCCTCTGCACTGCCTCCTGGCGTGGTGGCCATCTGAAAACCTGGGGGGCCCCATAATCTTCTATTGCCCAGGGGGCCCCATGAGTTGTCAGTCCGCCCCTGGCTGTGACCGTGACCGCCGGTGCTGCTTAGACTGGAGTGGACTGGAGGGACCACTAGGCTTGGAGAGAGACTGTCACTGTGACTCAGGAGGGGACGTGTTGTGTCAGTGAGGGGTCATCATCATCTGTGCTGCTGCACACTGCTGTCAATGTCACTGTGAGAGTCAATGTCATGTGTGTGTGCAGCCCATTCTAATTTCTTGCCCTCCCCCTGAGATACTTACTTACTCTATCGAAAATAAAATGAGAAATATGTTTTTTGCCTTATTATCTACCTTAAATCATAGTTCTAATTGCATATTGTATTTGCTTGTAGCCTAAATACTCTAATGCTTACTCTTAAAACTGTAATTTTGCTGTAGTGTTGGCACCACTGTATGGGTGTGACTCATTGCAAGCCACTACTGGACGGGTGGTACGCCTCCTCCAAAACACTGTCTGTCCGGGGGTTTCTTGTGGGATCATATGAAGTGCAACTTTCGACACTGTAGACCACAAAACTCTACTCACGCGGCTCACAGAAGTAGGTGGAGTCGCAGACTCAAATCTACCATGGTTCGCATCGTTCCTAGAAAATCTACCTCCACCCACTCCTCACAATCATTAGACACTCAACTTTATCTGCATATCACCAACAAAAAAGACCAATATCACAGATTAGAAAAATGCCTGACATTGATAGATAATTGGATGACGGAGAGCGCCCTCAAACTCAATGGATCCAAAACAGAACTTCTCTTTCTCCACGCAAACCAGAAGACAAAACCTAGAACAACATTAACTCCTCTCACCATCTTTGGACAAGACATCACCCCAAGCGCGAAAGTAAGAAACCTCGGAGGTATCTTTGACTCAGACATGTCTATGGACGCACAAATAGGATCAGTGGTCAGTGGATCTCACTATCTCCTCCGTTTGCTGCGAAGACTCATCCCCTTCATCTCGGAAAAAACACAAAGTAGTCGTAGTTGGAACACTCATCAATTCCCGACTCGACTACGCAAACTCCCTCTACCTAGGACTACCGAAATACCAGATGGCTCATCTACAAGTCGTCCAGAACACTGCACCCAGACCGGTAACAGGAAAAAAAACGTGGGAACCAATCACCTCGGTCTTGAGGTCCCTCCACTGGCTAGCTGTAAAGAATGGGGTGACATTCAAGACCCTCTGCCTCACCCACAAATGCACGCAAAGAAACGCGCCGCAATACTCATGCAAGAAAATAAAACACTACACCCCAAATCGGGCCCTACGATCAACTAATCAGAACCTCCTCCACATCCCCAAGTCTCGCTACAAATCTAAAGGAGAACGAAGATTTGCAGTCCAAGGACCACGGTTATGGAACGCTCTACCTACAGGCATCGGGCCTTCAGAAAAAACTTTAAGACACATCTATTCTGAAGCGTGGCTGGACGACGACATTGGACACAGCACCTTGAGGTGATTTAGTTTGCATTTGTAACGCTCACAAGTTACCCCCGTCAATACAGCGTGATTGATAATTATGCATCAGAATGTCTATTAACCTTCCTAGCGGTATTCCTGAGTCACGCTCGGTGTGAAATTTCAGTACTAATAGCAGTAACCAGACTCGGTATTGCATCACAGTATCCAGGCAGGGAGTTACTTACCTTGTCCCTGTATTCTGCGATGTCTCCCTGCTGTGTGAGTGAGCTGTCTCCTCGCTCGATTCACACAGTGCCTGTGTGCTGCCGAGCTCCGTTCCCTGCGATGTTACGACGCACTGGGGCGGAGACCGGCACCAAATCCAAAAAAGTTAAGATACAGTACACATACATTACTGTATAAAATAATTACACCCCCCCCCCCTTGTCCCTAGTGGTGTGTCCAGTGTTCTGCATGCACTTTTATATAATAAAGACAGTTTTTTCTGCCTGGAAACTGTAGATTGTCCATAGCAATCAAAAACTGTCCCTTTATGTCAAAACTGGTTTTAGAGCACCTAGAAAACAGCGATAATAAATTATAATCACTTGCAGAATTGAGCGATAGCGATTTGTGTGGAAACTTGTCATCAAACACTAAGGCCTCGTACACACGAGGCAATAGATTTGTTCAAAACGGTCTGTCCGACCGATTTGAACAAATCTGTCTGTTTGGATTTTGGTTTGCTCGCGTGTACACACGAGCAAACCAAAATCCCCACCAGCAGACGGCGCGCTGACGTGTCGGTGACATGGCGGTGACGTTGACGCCACCGCACCAGGAAGTAAAACACTTCCGCGCATGCGCCGAATCCATTCGGCGCCGGTGCGAGACGACATGTCTGCTGGTAAGTGTACTAACCAGCAGACATCTCGGGCGGACGGGTTCCCACCCGATAGATTTCAAAGCATGCTTTGAAATCTGTCGGGTGGCCAAATCCGTCGGCTCGCCCGTACACACGATCAAATCTGTCTGCTGGGACGGTCTAGCAGACCGTTTCCAGCAGACAGATTTGATCGTGTGTACGCGGCCTAAGAGTCGGTTCACACTGGGGCGACACGACTTCCAGCACGACTTTCAGAGGCAACTCCAACACGACTTCAGCATGAACCACAGGGCGATCTGGGGCGATTTACAACACTACTTGAAGTCGTCTCCAGGACAGGAGACTTTCCAGTGGCCAATCAAACAACAATCAGCTCTGGGAGAAGGAGGGGGAGGGAGGGGTTTGCCTGAGAAATTTATGTTATCTTCCTAGAAAGTTGCTTCAGTTAAGACAGTGATCAGACTTCTGAGGCGACTTCCATTGAAATCAATGGGTACAAATCGCCTAGAAGTCTGATTGAAGTAGTACAGGAACCTTTTCTGAAGTTGGGGCGACTTCAGTAGTGTGTATTAAGACGGCTCCATTCACTTACATTGATTTTCTCAACCACACGACTTGGGACGACTTGGGGAGACTTCAAGTTGGATCCCAGGTCGCCCCAGTGTGAACCGGGTCTGAGAGTAATGACAGCGACAATTCTGCAACTGAGCAAATTTCTGTGTTTTTTATTTGATTACATCATTGAATATTTTTTTTTATTATTATATTATTATTTGTTATAATTATTGATAGTTATTTATTATATTATAATTTATGATTTTGTTTTTCAAACTTTATCATTCCCTGGGATGTCTACTAGACTCTTGTTTGGACAGATTTAAGTGAGCTATTCCTAAGAATTACAGGCCTACAATATAAAACGCCAAATTTCCATGCAAAATAATGGTACCACTTTCAGCACCAAAAATCTGAAAGAATAATACCGCCAGGGAGGTTAATATCAGCAATATGCCTTTTAAATTTTATATTTTATTTACTGAATGTAATTCCTCCACAGCAAACATATGTTCTGAAAAAGACCCTGAGGGGTCAAAACGCGTCAGATTCATGTATTTACCTACATTTGTTGATTCATAATGTTGTGTATCACATTGTGTTTGCATCATATGTATTGATTTCTCAATCTATGTACCAGAGCTCATATTTTATTTGCCAAATGTCACTTTGATACGGTTGTCTTCAATAAAAACCATAATTTCTTTAACTTTTGCTGCCGAGAAAACCCCTTTTTGGTGGAAACCTTCCTTTTGTCCTTGTGTTGTAAAGCGCTGCGCAAACTGTTGCCACTATATAAATCCTGTTATAAATAATAGGATTTATAATAACAATAATAGGATAAATAATAATAATAATATGGAATATGAAGACAGACCTGAACAATCTTTGTTTATTGAGTATCAAGTCAGGCAGTTGATAGTAGATCTAATGGAGATTGTACAATAAGATATATCATTTGATTGCAAGTTCGCCTTCCCTGGGGGCGATTTGAGAGCAGCAGCGCCCGTAAAAAATATGTCTGTGGGCCCAGGTCGTAATGGAGCCATTTTTTAAAGGTAAGGTAGCATTGGTTTCGGTGGTGGCAAACGCCTCATCACAGCATTGTAAGACCAGACCCCTCAGCAGCCTCTGACCACCTCCTGTTATTGCTCTTCTGTACCATGTCCAGAGCCTCTTACATCTCCTCCTGTACCATGTCCACAGCCTCTTACATCTCCTCCTGTACTATGTCCACAGCCTCTGACATCTCCTCCTGTTCCATGTCCAGAGCCTCTGACATCTCCTCCTGTACCATGTCCACAGCCTCTTACATCTCCTCCTGTACTATGTCCACAGCCTCTTACATCTCCTCCTGTTCCATGTCCACAGCCTCTTACATCTCCTCCTGTACTATGTCCACAGCCTCTTACATCTCCTCCTGTTCCATGTCCAGAGCCTCTGACATTTCCTCCTGTACCATGTCCACAGCCTCTGACATCTCCTCCTGTACCATGTCCACAGCCTCTTACATCTCCTCCTGTTCCATGTCCAGAGCCTCTGACATTTCCTCCTGTACCATGTCCAGAGCCTCTTACATCTCCTCCTGTACCATGTCCAGAGCCTCTTACATCTCCTCCTGTACCATGTACAGAGCCTCTTACATCTCCTCCTGTACCATGTCCACGGCCTCTGACATCTCCTCCTGTACCATGTCCACGGCCTCTGACATCTCCTCCTGTACCATGTCCACAGCCTCTTACATCTCCTCCTGTACCATGTCCACAGCCTCTGACATCTCCTCCTGTACCATGTCCACAGCCTCTGACATCTCCTTCTGTACCATGTCCTCAGCTTCTGACATCTCCTCCTGTACCATGTTCACAGCCTCTGACATCTCCTCCTGTACCATGTCCAGAGGCTCTGACATCTCCTCCTGTACCATGTCCACAGCTTCTGACATCTCCTCCTGTACCATGTCCACAGCCTTTGACATCTCCTCCTGTACCATGTCCACAGCCTCTGCCATCTCCTCCTGTACCATGTCCACAGCTTCTGACATCTCCTCCTGTACCATGTCCACAGCCTTTGACATCTCCTCCTGTACCATGTCCACAGCCTTTGACATCTCCTCCTGTACCATGTCCACAGCCTCTGCCATCTCCTCCTGTACCATGTCCACAGCCTTTGACATCTCCTCCTGTACCATGTCCACAGCCTCTGCCATCTCCTCCTGTACCATGTCCACAGCTTCTGACATCTCCTCCTGTACCATGTCCACAGCCTCTGACATCTCCTCCTGTACCATGTCCACAGCCTTTGACATCTCCTCCTGTACCATGTCCACAGCCTCTGACATCTCCTCCTGTACCATGTCTACGGCCTCTGACATCTCCTCCTGTACCATGTCCACAGCCTCTGACATCTCCTCCTGTACCATGTCCACAGCTTCTGACATCTCCTCCTGTACCATGTCCACAGCCTCTGACATCTCCTCCTGTACCATGTCCACAGCCTTTGACATCTCCTCCTGTACCATGTCCACAGCCTCTGACATCTCCTCCTGCACCATGTCCACAGCCTCTGACATCTCCTCCTGTACCATGTCCACAGCCTCTGACATCTCCTCCTGTACCATGTCCACAGCTTCTGCCATCTCCTCCTGTACCATGTCCACGGCCTCTGACATCTCCTCCTGTACCATGTCCTCAGCTTCTGACATCTCCTCCTGTACCATGTCCACAGCCTCTGACATCTCCTCCTGTACCATGTCCACAGCCTCTGACATCTCCTCCTTTACCATGTCCACAGCCTCTGACATCTCCTCCTGTACCATGTCCACAGCTTCTGCCATCTCCTCCTGTACCATGTCCACGGCCTCTGACATCTCCTCCTGTACCATGTCCTCAGCTTCTGACATCTCCTCCTGTACCATGTCCACAGCCTCTGACATCTCCTCCTGTACCATGTCCACAGCCTCTGACATCTCCTCCTTTACCATGTCCACAGCCTCTGACATCTCCTCCAGTACCATGGCCACAGCCTTTGACATCTCCTCTTGTACCATGTCCACAGCCTCTGACATCTCCTCCTGGGTGCAGCCAAATTGATTAATTAGATGCACACATGAAATGATCGCCTTCTGGAATGATCAGACTTCCAATTGCTGCTCCTTATCAACATGCATGTCCACGGATCATCCACATCTCATGAACTGGTCACAGGAGAATACACACGTCTCCTGATTATAAAACAATAGGCATTATCTGATGATTTCCTTCCTGGCATATCAATATTTCTATGGTTGACATTGGTGTGCTGCAATTGTTTTTATTTCCATATGAAGGGAAACTAATATGAGAATTGATTCAATCATTTTTAATTTAGCACCTGTGTACAGAATAATTTAGGCCGATGGTCGACTCTTCCACTAACGATCAAGCTACTGGCCATTATGGAATCCCCAGTGGCAGAGATGCTAAAATGCTGCCTCCTTGTCCTTATGGAATTGTAGGATGTCGATCCTGTCACTAGTGTTCAAGATTCAGCAGTGGTTGGGCCAGCAACCGAACGACCTCTGGCTGCATCGGGCTACAGAGGAACGATTCCATAGTGATCCTGCCACTGGCCATTTGTCTGTAGCTGTGGAATCACCTGTCTTAGTAGTAGGAGATTCAATAATCAGTTACATCCAGGAGTGCCCTGTAGAGTCCTCTTTCCTTACATCCAGGAGTGCCCCGTAGTGCCCTCCTTTCTTTACATTCAAGAGTGCCTGCCAGAATGTTGCCCTTACATCCAGGATTGGCCAGTAGAGACCACCCTTACGTTTAGTAGAGCCCAGCAAACTCCCCCCCTTACATCCAAGAGTACCCCGCAAACCCCCTCCTTACATCCAGGAGTGCCCAGCACACCCCCCTTTACATCCAGAAGTGCCCTGCAGAGTCCCCCTTCCTTACATCCAGGAGTGCCTGCCAGAATGTTCCCTTTATATCCAGGATTGGACCACAGAGACCACCCTTACGTTTAGTGGTGCCCAGGAAACTCCTCCCCCATACATCCAGAAGTGCCCAGCAGTGCCCCCCTACATCCAGAAATATGCAGCACAGCCCCATCCCCTTACATACAGAAGTACACAGCAGAGTCCCCCCTTACATTCAGGAGTTCGCCCGCAAACCCCCCTCCTTACATTCAGGAGTGCCCAGCACACCCCCCTTACATCCAGGAGTGCCCAGCACACTCCCCCTCCATACATCCAGGAGTGCCCAGCAACCCCCCTCCTTACATCCAGGAGTGCCCAACAGAGTCCCCCTGGTCTCCCAGGACAGAAGCCTGGCAATGGATGCACAGACTGGTACATCCACTGCCGGCAGAAAATATAATAATAAATTTACTGACACAACACCTGTCAAAATTTATTGGCAAAGCCAAGTTTTTACTGCCATTTCCAAAAGTTACAAAATGACAGTTTTACCTGCAAATTTCAGTATTCAGGCTGCAAACAAATAAAATATGCAATTAGCAATGGGATTTAAGCTAGATATTAAGGCAAAAAATATATTTCTCATTTTATTTTTGATATAGTAAGTAAGTAGCTCAGGGGCAGGACTCAGGGGGGCTAGAAATTAGAATGGGCGGCACAGGAACATGACACTGACTCTCTGTGACACTGACAGCATCACAGATGATGATGACACCTCCCTGACACAAAACGTCCCCTCTTAAGTCACAGTGACCATCTCTCTCCACGCCAGGTGGTCCCTTCAGTCCACTCCAGTCCAAACAGCACTGACAGTCCCGCTCCCAGCTTACCTTGCTCCCGTCCCATAGACCTGTACACGTGGCTCCGGCTAATTTCACCAAGACATCACACAACACGCTCAGGCACTGCTCTCCCAGACCCGCCCCCCACAACCCCCCGAAACACATTGTAGCAGGCACTCAGATGGTCTCGGCTGACTCCGGACTGAAGTGAGTGTCTCAACCATATTTTTTACTGCCAACCTTTTCGTGTCACAGGCACTTACTGGCAGGAGAAAAATGCCCAGTTGTTTACTGGCTGGCAATAAAAATACTACTGCCAGTAGACATGATGAAAAAAATGGTTTTGTTTCGTTTAGATTCATTACTCTATTTATTTAGTTTAGTTAAATTTGGTTGATTCATTTAATTCGTTTTCAGAATTCGTATTTGGAATTTACTTTCTTAATTATCTTGAATTGTCTTTAAATATTTTTTTTTTTTTTTAATTCAAAACGATCGAACCAAAAAGTACTAAATCGTCCGAATTAAAAAATTTCTAATTTTTTAATTCGAATGTGGCTGCTGAAACGGTTCCCTACATAAATAACATTTATCATTGAGGAAAAAAAGTTATATATTTCTTTCTTCAGACCAGAGATTGTTCTTGCTCCTCACAGTCTTAGAGCTCTTTAGGTGCTTTCTTAAAAAAATCCAAGAAAACTTTTATGTTTGCCAACGATAAGGGGCTTCCATCTTCATCTAGCCACTCTGTCATAATAAAGGCCACATCAGTGGAGGCCTGCCGACTGTGCCTATCAAACGCAGCCACTGTGCCCATCAAATACTGCCACTATGCCATAAAATGCCGCCACTGTGCCCATCGAATGCCGCCACTGTGCCATCAAATGCTGCCACTGTGCCATCGATTGCTGCCACTGTGAGCCCCCCACCTGCCGTCTGCCTGGCACTTACCCTGTGGAGCAGTGGGTGATGGCGGTGAGTGGTGTCCTCCATGCGTCTCCTACAATCCTCTCCTCCCATCCTTCTCCCTGATAGGCGTCCAATCACAGCGCCTGTCGTTTCAGCCAATCAGGTGCCGGGTAACAAACCCATTCACCTGATTGGTAGAGAGACGGTTCAGTATTAGGAAAGCGAATATATATTCGGTTTCTAACACACCTGGATGGACTGCGAGCACCAAGCATGGTACTCGCAGTTCACCTACTTTGAAGCCTATTAGAGCCTTTGGCTCTAATCAGGTGCTTTAAAAAAAAAACGCCACTGTAATTCAGGCCCTTGACACCCGAAAAGGAGCCAGGCGCCTGAATAGGGGGTGGCAGTGGCGGCCATGGTTAGATTCATGCTATGCAATGCATGAACCTATTCATTGGTCATAGAGGGGGTGGTGCCCGTGCGCCCTTATGGACGCACCGCCATTGACTTGAATCAACTGACTGTTCTGGTAAAAATCCTATTTTTTTTTTATTTCAAACTTGAATGATTATTCATATTCAGCACAGTTTTTATTTGCCGACAATTACATTGGATAGTGAACATTCACATTGATGACAAGTGAACAGCCTCTCCCCTCCTTTACTACGGTAAGTCAATGTGATCCATACATGAGCACATGAAAGCCCACTGTCTCCCTGCAACAGGTGTGCATGGATTAAGTGGCAGAGGCAGGCACCTGTGTAGAATCAGGTCCTCTATGTGACAAAAGACTGCCTTCAGCGAGATCAGGGGTCAGCGCTCTGTGCCCCTACAAACAGAGACAAAGGTGCAAGCCATTTAGATAATTGCACTCTTGAATGTCTACTTTTGTGGGCTCAGTAAATGAGTTATATTTAGCGGCAGTGCTAAATTGCTTTATCCTCACAAACACAAAAGAATGACATTTTTTTGCTTCTTCGTAAGTAAGTTGGAAAATTAAAACAGCACAGAATTTTCCCTGTAAGAAACTTAAATTACAGATATCCTTCTTCACATGTTTTATTGGGAAATTTCCCTGCACATCAAGACATTGAAACATATATATCATATATCATTGCATCATGGTAACTTCTTTATCCACTTGCTCATCAGGCCTTTTTATGACATTTGTTGCTTACAAGTTACAATTTGTATTTTTTGCTGGAAAATTACTTAGAAACCCCAAACAATATATATATATATATATATATATATATATATATATATATATATATTTATGGTCGTGGCCCTCTGACTGAGAGTGATGTGGATCACATAAACACGCGACAAGACTTACAACATAAATAGACCTGAAGTGTGCCTTGGTGGTCTGGTCAGTATGCCAAGAAAAGGGGGCATACCCAAAGTAAGTAATGGGTAGTTAATTGAAGAAGGATATGCTGAGAAGTGCCCTGAAAAAGGGAAGGGCGGGAGGGTGTCGAATGCGATTGAATGCGCAGACTCACGGACATGAGGTGAGCTGGGAAGAGTCGGCCCAGTGACGTGTAGTACTGCACACTGAACCGACAAAGAGCATGTGTGAGTGGGCTGCTTAAATACCCTCCGGGCTCCTCCCATAAACTCAGGCCACCATACTGGCCTTCTTATTTATGGTCGTGGCCCTCTGACTGAGAGTGATGTGGATCACATAAACACGCGACAAGACTTACAACATAAATAGACCTGAAGTGTGCCTTGGTGGTCTGGTCAGTATGCCAAGAAAAGGGGGCAAAAGACTCAGATAGGGAAATAGCTTATATTGATTTCTTGTATTTATTGAGCCAGCTTGGTAAAGGCTTGTGCCATTTCTTCCTGAGGATTTGGGATGTATGTGGCAAAACAAGGAGACTTCCCATCAGCCTGGTGTCTTGATTACGTGGTCTGGTACTCCCTGTTGTGAGGCAGTTGAGAAAGAATGTCCTGAGAACAGACTGGGATTTGAAGCCCAAGTTGCTTAGGATTCTGACATGCTTGACAAATTGGCTGCCACTCTGGAAGCTGGTTTAGAAAGGGTAGCAACAAGCTACCATCAGATTGGCTGGGTAGATGGAGCAGTAGTCGGTCGAGCACCGTCACTGGGCGTCAGGCATTGTTAGTCTGAAGCAGGTTGATGTCAACCCCCGGGGCTGGTTTGTTGCGTTTGCAGACTGAGAGTGTAGGGGTTCGTATTCCAAGCAGTGTATTAGGCCTTCAGTGTGTTGCGTGTGTTGTGTTCAGTGTGTTGCGTGTGTTGCGTGCCAAGGAGTTAATAAGCTGGGTTGAGTTGGTGAGATGCTACTTCAGTCCATCGTCAGCAATGACCAGGGTGGGACAGGGATGGTTATTGGGTCAGCTCCAGGCTCTTGCTGGAAAAACAAATAAGGTTAGAATGGGACAGAGCATCAGCTGCGATTTTGCATTTGCCTGGAATATGACTACAGAAGATATTAAACTGGTGACGGAGTGACAGCTGCACGAGCCTGCGCAGGAAGGACGTGATGGGGAGAGGCTTGATCTACCTTAATTGATGAAGTCGGCTGTGGCCTGATTGTCTGTGGTGAAGAACACTGTCTGTCCAGTTCAAGTGTGGCCCCAAACCTGGGCAGCTGCCACAATGGGGTACAGCACGAGACGTGATGAAGACTGGGTGAAGCAGAAATTTAAGAGAATTTCTGGGGGCCAAGGTTTGGAGAACCAGTGGCGGACGAAAAATGCACGCAAAAGCCTGTGGTGGCTCGGCTGACACTGCCGGGATGAAGATTGAAATGCTGTTCTATCAGGTGGGGAAGTTGTCCCACATAGCTAAGTCTGCTACTGATGCTTTGTCTAGTTTAAGAACTTGGACTGGATCTTGCATTGGTGTGAGAAAATCAAGACAATACACAGGTGCTCAACAAGATGATATACGTGCACTCGCTGACCAACGTGCACTCACTGACCAACGTGCACTCACTGACCAACGTGCACCCGCTGACCAACGTGCACCCGCTGACCAACGTGCACTCGCTGACCAACGTGCACTCGCTGACCAACGTGCACTCGCTGACCAACGTGCACTCGCAGACCAACGTGCACTCGCAGACCAACGTGCACTCGCTGGTGCTGGATGGAAACCTGAACTAACTGCAGGGAAAAAGACAGGGAAAAGATGAGTGGCCCGCGTGCCACTAAAGATGAATGGCCAACTGGGTGCCACTGTGTGTTTGTTTGGCTGATTGTCACTGAGGTGTGTTTGCAAGTTTAGTATGTATTCGGGTTTGCACGTAGGTGCATGCTGCAAAGTGTTTTATACTGCTGCAGACAATATTGTGTGGTTGCAAGGGTCTCAGTCTGGTTTGCTGAGACGATATTGTGTGGTTGCAAAGGTCTCGATGATTGCGAGGTTTGTTTTGAGATGGCCTTGTGTGGTTGCACGGGTCTCAACAAGTGAGGGGTTGCTGAGACGATGTTGCGTTTGCAATGGTCTCAAGTGAGTGTCAGGCTGCTGAGATGACTATGTATGGCTGCAAAGGTCTGAACAGGTGTCAGGTTGCTGAGACGATATTGCGTTTGCAATGGTGTCAAATGAGTGTCAGTTTGCTAAGACGACTTTGTATGGCTGCAAAGGTCTGAACGGGCGTTAGGTTGCTGAGACAAGATTGTGTGGTTGCAAAGGTCTAGACGAGTGTGAGGTAGCTGAGATGATATTACATTTTGCAAGGGTCTCAAATGAGTGACAAGTTGCTGAGACAATATTCTCCCCCTTTTTTTTTTTTTATAAAAACGACTGTAAATGAAACGCTGGTAAACATGAGTTACCACATGTGGCTGTGTTTACAAGCTGTTACAGGCATCGGCGTTTCGAATGCCGTCTGAACCCAATTTTTTTTTTTTTTGCGAGAAGGTTTCTGAACTCAACTGCCTAGAAATTACTATAAATGATCCTGTGTACATGTACTGATAAGATAACATAAAGGAGTGATTGGGGATCCTGTGTAGACGTACTGGTAAGATAACATAGAGGAGAGATCAGGGGTGGCTGAAAAACACCCATTTTTCTGGCTGCAATGGTCTCAATGAATGCCATGTTGCTGGGGCGAGACTGCGTGGTCACAAAGGTCTTTGATGAGTGGGAGGTTGCTCGAGACGGTATTGCGTGGTTGCAAGGCTCTCGATGAGTGTGGGGCTGCTGAGACGGTATTGCGTTTGCAAGGGTCTCAACAATGGTGTGAGGCTGCCGAGACGGTATTGCGTGGTTGCAAGGGCCTTGATGAATGTGGGGCTGCTGAGATGGTATTGCGTTTGCAAGGATCTCAACAAGGGTGTCAAGCTGCTGAGACGGTTTTGGGTGGTTGCAAGGGCCTTGATGAATGTAGGGCTGCTGAGACGATTTTGCGTGGTTGCAATGGTCTCAACAGGTGTCAGGTTGCTGGGCCAAGATTGCGTGGTGGCAACGTTTTTTTCTTTTTTTGCGTTTTTTTTTTATATATATATTTTTCTTCACGTTTTTGTAAGGGCCTTGTGTTGCAAGGGTCTTAACAAGGGTGTCAGGCTGCTGAGATGATTTTGTGTGGTTTCAAGGGTCTCAATGAGTGTGGGTCTGCTGAGACGGTATTGCGTTTGCAAGGGTCTCAACAAGGGTGTCAGGCTGCTGAGACGATCTTGCTTGGTTGCAATGGTCTAAACAGGTGTCAGGTTGCTGGGCCGAGATTGTGTGGTGGCAAAAATTTTTTTTTTTTTGCACTTTAATGTTTAATTTTCCTTTTTTTTTTGCGTTTTTTATATATATATATATTTTTTTTTGCCTTTTGTAAGGGTCATGTGTTGCAAGGGTCTTAAGGGTGTCAGGCTGCTGAGACGATATACGAGTGGTTGCAAGGATGTCAATGAGTGTGAGGGCTGCTGAGACGATATTGCGTTTGCAAGGGTCTCAACAAGGGTGTCAGGCTGCTGAGACGATTTTGCGTGGTTGCAACGGTCTCAACAGGTGTCAGGTTGCCGAGGGGCTGAGATTGCGTGGTGGCAAAGGTTTTTTCTTTTTTTTTTGCGTTTTTTTTTTTTTGCGTTTTTGTATTTATTTTTTATTTTATTTTGCGTTTTGTAAAGGTCATGTGTTGCAAGGGTCTAACAAGGGTGTCAGGCTGCTGATTTTGCGTGGTTGCAAGGATCTCAATGAGTGTGAGGGCTGCTGAGACGATATTGCGTTTGCAAGGGTCTCAACAAAGGTGTCAGGCTGCTGAGACGATTTTGCGTGGTTGCAAATGGTCTCAACAGGTGTCAGGTTGCCGAGGGGCTGAGATTGCGTGGTGGCAAAGGTTTTATTTATTTATTTTTTTTTTTTGCTTTTTTTTTTGCGTTTTTATATTTATTTTTTATTTTATTTTGCGTCTTGTAAAGGTCATGTGTTGCAAGGGTCTAACAAGGGTGTCAGGCTGCTGATTTTGCGTGGTTGCAAGGATCTCAATGAGTGTGAGGGCTGCTGAGACGATATTGCGTTTGCAAGGGTCTCAACAAGGGTGTCAGGCTGCTGAGACGATTTTGCGTGGTTGCAAATGGTCTCAACAGGTGTCAGGTTGCCGAGGGGCTGAGATTGCGAGGTGGCAAAGGTTTTTTTTTTTTTGCGTTTTTATATTTATTTATTTTTTTATTTTGCGTTTTGTAAGGGTCATGTGTTGCAAGGGTCTTAACAAGGGTGTCAGGCTGTTGAGATGATTTGCATGGTTGCAAGGTCTCAATCAATAAGAATTGGGTTACTGAGAAAGGATAGAAACACCTGGTTTGTTTGTACCTTAAGCAAGCAGTATAAGGTAGAAGGACAACGCCTGTTTGAATCGTGGTTCCGTAGGGGCCACTAATGAACGATATGGGAGACAACAAATGGTAGCAAATTGATAGGACATAAAGAATGTAATAACAAATCTTACTTGCGACAGTGGGCCATGCAAGTGAGTTTGCGGCGGACTGTGGCTGGAGTGAAACATGTCGGGAAGGTGTAGCGTGATGCCGTGCATGGGGCAAAACAATGAGGTTTTGTGTAGAAAATAGAACACGAGATGTGCGTATCAATGCTTTGTAAGCTCCACTGCGGGAACCAAACATATGGTACGGGTGACACCATGAGTGGCCACAAATTTGACGTGACAAACAAGCTAACGAATCCTACCTGGGACAGTGAACGTGCGACTGGGTTTGCTTTGGACTGGAGTGGATGTGCAACACATCCGAAGAGTGTGGTGTGGCGCCATGCATGACGCACAGGCAATAACTTTGGTAAATAAATGAGAGAGAGGAACCGTGTACAAACAATTCGTAAGTTCCGCTGCGGGAACTAAAAACACACGGCATGGGGAACAATGAATGACAACGGTAGAAAGCATGCAATGTATCTGATACAAAACGGTTGTAAAAATGCATGAAACAAATTCGATACGAATCGGTAGTAAGGAGTATTGAACGAATCTGATACGATTTGGTTGTAGAGTGTATGCTACCCCTTGCTTTGAAACCGAACACCTACCAGCCACCCATCCCCCCAGGCTAATCAAGTGCAGACAAGGCACCATGTGAGTCCAATTATTACCTCAATCTGCCAAAGAACCCATACAAACACATGCTAATCTCCAAATGGATTTACAAATGAATCGTATGTTTGGCATAAGAAAGTTACAAATGTACTACGCCTGAGCCGAATGATGTTGGAACATAAGCAACAGTAACTCAGAGTAACTCAAAAAGAAATGCAGGATAGGAATCATAACGAATTGCAAGATTGCACAAGATACGAAAAGGTTTGAATACAACCTGCGACAGTAAGCGGGAACCGCCGGGGAAGACCATGAAGGGAGAAACCACAAAGCGATTGCGATGACGAATGCGATTGAATGCGCAGACTCACGGACATGAGGTGAGCTGGGAAGAGTCGGCCCAGTGACGTGTAGTACTGCACACTGAACCGACAAAGAGCATGTGTGAGTGGGCTGCTTAAATACCCTCCGGGCTCCTCCCATAAACTCAGGCCACCATACTGGCCTTCTTATATATATATATATATATATATATATATATATACATGTATATCTATAGATATAGGCCCGGATTCACAGAGCACTTACACCGACGTATAACAAGTTACGCCGATGTAAGTGCAAATGTGCGCCGTCGTATCTGTGCGTCCGGCGTAAAGTTATTCCCCTAAAGGAGGTGTAACTCAGCAACAGACATGCAAAGGTCTGCACCAGGGAACACAAGCTGGCGTATTTTACGTTGGACGCGTGTCTGGCTGGTCGTAGGTTACGTTAACGGCGTGCACAGTGATCCGGCGTACCTTAGGCAGTTGTTCCTACGTGGTTGTGAGCATGCGCAGGGAGATGCGTTCACGTCACCTACTTACTCTCTGGCGCTCGGCCCATCATTTGCATGGGGTCCCGCCTCATTTGCATGGATCATGCCCACTTCCACCTACGCCGGCCTGCGCCACGCTGGTGCAACGTTGGGAGCACTGGCTTTATGAATTCCATGCTAGCCTCTCTGCTCTGCGTTGGCGTAGCGTACAAGGGATACGCTACGGCGGCCTAATGAGCGCCTGCTGTCTGTGAATCCGGGCCATACTGTATAGATATATAGGGCCAGATTCAGGTAGATGGGCGAATCTTTATTTTGGAGTAACTTTTCTCATTTACGTTACTCTGCCGAAACTTTAGGAGCAAGTACTGTATTCACCTTCATTTGCATGGGGTCACGGCTCATTTCAATGTAACACACCCACGTCCTTCCCAATTGGTATTACTCCGCCTTGCGCCTCTGAAATAACGTTGCGCAGGCGCAAATTTCTGCGTAAAACCGACGAGAATAGGGTGATTGCGCCGCTACATTGCGCCAGTCTAACGTAAAGGCGGTGCGCTACGCCGGTCCAATAATGCGCAGATGTACCTGAATCTGGCCCCATAATTTTTACTTTCTGATTTAATAAATATCAACATTTAAATAAATAAATAAAAATGTTTTCCTCAGTTTAGACCGAAACGTATTCTTCTACATATTTTTGTTTAAAAAAAAAAAAAAAATCGCAATAAGCCTATATTGATTGGTTTGCGCAAAAGTTATAGGCCCAGATTCACAGAGCGATTACGCCTGCGTAACAGGAGATGCGCGGCGTAAGTCTAAATGTGCGCGTGCGTTTCGATGCACGGCATCCCCAAAACGAGATGCACAAGAAATCTACTTTTTTTTGTCCAGCGTAATTTCGTTAGACAGGCGCATCCGTCCGCGCAAAGCTGCGCTAGACAGACCATTGATTTGCTAGTTAAATATGCTAATGAGGGAGTTACGGGGATCCACAAAAGAACGTTGGTGCAGCGCAGGCTACGCGCTGTGCGCAACAGCAAAATGTCCTGTCTAAAATTAGACCATATAAAAGCTGGTCTAAAATTTGAAAAATCGTCTACATGTCAGATAAAGCAACACTGTTAGTGAGGAGCTGAGCAGTCACACGTGTTGCCCAACAAACTGTATGCCAACATGCCAGTGGCATCCATGCTCATAGCTATACTACTGACTTTAGATGAGCAAAGAAGGAGGAGGGCACTGAGGAGGGCACTGAGAAGGGCACTGAGGAGGGCACGGGAGATGTTTTTTTTTTTTTTTTTTAACTTCTTATTTGCTTATATAAACTTTACTATTTAATCTAATCTAATACAATATTCTTATCTGATACAAGCCCCTCACTCTTCACGGGAGAGGATATATCACACACGCATAGACATCTATGGCATGAGTGATTCTGAGGTGTCTCGCATCTTCAGATTCACCCCTCATGCCATCATGGAATTAACCACAACCTTGCAGGAGGACATCAGCAGCCCAACACATGACACCACACATGACACCCATGACAGCTACATATACAATCATAGCCCCATCCCCACAGATTTCGAACAGAACATGTATGGGGACAGCTGGCTGGTTGGTGAGTGACATGGGTGGCAGGCATGACTGTCCCCCCCCATGATGCACACATCACAAGGGGCACATGCACTACTAACATCCTCCTGTCTTTTCCCTTCAAGGTGACTCTGCATATGCACTGGGACCCCATCTCATGACCCCATCTCATGACCCCATCTCATGCCAGCTCACATATGCATCTTTGCACGTTAAACACACACATTAATCAAGGCACAATGAGAATGCATGCATGCACACCACTGTGGTCCCTAGCACAGACACATCACATCCTCATCAAATTGGATTGGCACAAGCCCACCATGCAGGACTTGTGAGCAGCAACGCCACGCCAAGGCTCCAATTATGTCACTGTACATTCATACACCATTCACACGGACCTGGGGATCACTTCTCCCTGGTCCTGGGGAACCCTTCTCCACCAAAATTGAGGGTGTCACCCCTTTTCCGGCAGGAATGTCACCCCCACATTCAAACAGCATTCACAACACAAAAAAAAAATGACCAGCAAAATCAAAAATTTTCCAGCAAAAAAAAAAAGGAACAAAAAAAGGGGATCTCTTCTCCACCACAAATGAGGGTGACACCCCTTTTCCGGCAGGAATGTCACCCCCACATTCCCAAATCATACACAAACAGAACCGAAAAAAAAAAAAAAGCCCAGCAAAAATATAATTAAAAAAAAAAAACACAACAAAGAAAACACATAAAAGACAAAAATCACTCTGCAAAACAGTCCCCAAAGATCTCAACGACACGTCACAAACAAACAAATAAACGCTAACAAACAACAGAACAAAAGCACCTTGCTGTATAGGGAGGGATACAAAGGGATGTACTTTTGCAATGGAAGTGCGTTTGTGTCTGGCTATTTATGCTGTCTGCGTAGTTCAGCAAAGTTGCCCGGGTCTACTTCCAATTTCACTGATTGCGCTGTTCCCGAGTTGTGAGCATGCGCACAGAGGTGCTGACCAATGGTCTCCTTCAAGCGCGCATGCGCGAGCCGGCCGGCCCTTCATTTGCATGGGGTCACGGCTCATTTCAATGTAACACGCCCACGTCCTTCCCAATTTGTATTACTCCGCCTTACGTCTCTGAAATAACGTTACGCATGCGCAATTTTATGCGTAAAAGCGATGAGAATAGGGTGATTGCGCGGCTACATTGCGCAAGTCTAACGTAAAGGCGGTGCGCTACGCCGGTCCAATAATGCGCAGATGTACCTGAATCTGGCCCATAGTGTCTACAAAACGGGATATATTTATGGCATTTTTATTTATTATTTTTTTTTTAATAGTAATGGCGGCGATCTGAAATTTTTATTGTGACCGTGATATTGTGGCGGACATATCGGACACTTTTGACACGTTTTTGGGGCCATTCACAATTACACAGCGATTAGTGCTATAAAACTGCATTGATTACTGTTTAAATGTGACTGGCAGGGAAGGGGTTAACACTAGGGGGCGCTGAAGGGGTTAATATGTTCCCTGGGAGTGATTTCTAACTGTAGGGGGAGAGGACTTACAAGGGGAGGAGACCGATCTGTGTTCCTCTGTTCTGAGAACACACATTGGTCTCCTCACCTCTGACAAAAGATGGATCTGTGTGTTTACACACACAGATCCACACTCCTGCCGTGATTGCCGGCAATCGTGGGTGCCCAGCAGACACCCCAACCGCGCGCACCCCCCTAGCGGCCGCGATGAACAGGACGTTACATGACGTCCACTCTGAAGGACAGACAGTTCCTGCCGATGTCATATTATTATGGCTCGGTAGGGAACTGGTTAAGGAGCCTTTATTATTTTATTATTATATAATAGGATGCGCTAATATTAACTTATGGGTGTAAATCATACAAACAAACAAATCAGGGAGAAACAGTCTCCATATGTGTTAGAATTCATGTGATTAGTCCTTAATCAGGTGCACAGTGAAGGCAGCAGCACGGATTCCATAGAGGAAAAAAACATATACATAACATAAACGATGCCCTCCTTCACTAAGAGTGTGGATCCCAGTCCTTCAAACTGTGAATCAGGTGATCAGGCACTCGTATGCGGATGGATATGAAAAAAAGGGAAAGAAAAACCTCATTGCACAAACATCGGATAACAGGCGGATAATGCAATCCAAAAACATCAACAGATGCACTCACGAATCCCCGCTTAGTACAAGCATGAAACGCCACTCAGTGTGCTGTCTCCTCAACTCGATCCGATGGACTCGGATTCGATCGTAGGCTCCTCCCTACGCGTTACGTCACGGGCACTCGACTTATTCATGGGTTGCTAAGGAAAAAAAAAATCCTTGTTTATGCAGAGAATCGAAAGTGACATCAGAAGTCGCTCTGATCCTAAGACTAAAACTAAAATATTCAGATGACTAAAATACGACTAAAACAAAAACAATTCAGATGACTAAAATATGACTAAAACTAGAAAAATTCACATGACTAAAATACCACTAATGCCTCGTACACACGACCGGTTTTGCCGTCGCAAAAACTGCGATAAAAGCTTTCCGACCGTGTGTATGCTTCATCGCAGTTCTTCAGATGGGAAAACTGCCGGAAAAAAAAGAGAGCAGGAGCTCTCATCAGGAAAAAATCCTATCCGGAAAACCATTCGTCTGTATGCGTTTCCAATGGGAAAATAACCGTGCATGTTAGGAAACAATGCTCGGAAGCATAGAACTTAATTTTGTTGGCTCGATGTAGTCTTTTACATCACCGTGCTCCTGGCAGTCAAAAAGTTCACCAGACTTTTGTGTGACCGTATGCAAGGCAGGCTGGAAAGGAATTCTGTTTGGAAAACCATCGTTTTTTTCCGATGGGAAAACTGGTATTGTGTACGGGGCATTAGGCTTCATGTACGCAGGGCATTTTTACAGCCTCTCCTGAATGATTTATGAACTTTATTTTTGCCGCGTTTAACAGCGTTTAGAATATAGACAAAAATGAAAAACGTCTGTAAAAGAAATGCTGAATCGTAAAGGAAATCTTCCTATTAGCTCCACACCTTACAGGGACCGCACTTTGCATTGCACTCCAACCTTAGGGACTCAACTAAGCCGACAGAAGAACCAACCTTCAGACTGTTTTACACTCAGGATCTATCATTTTAGAAGTACTGGTGTGAAGGAGGTCTAACAGATTTTACAGTCTTAAACCTAGACTCTCCTGAGGGTCTACAAGTGAGCTAGCCTGTTGTTTCCTTGCTAACATTATCCGTCGCACTTGGGGAGTTATCCCCCAGTCAGAGGGATACTGTTTATGTTCTTCATCCTGCAGGACATAAGTGGCTACACTTTAATTTTTCGTTTTTCCCATACAGCTTGTAAGTTTTGTAAAAGACCCCCATTATATTTTCTAAAAGCAAATGACCAGTAGAATAATTTTACAAAATTCCTGTTAAATTTCTACTAAATATAAAAGCTTAACCCGTGTTGACATAATAAATAACAAATATTTGTAGGTGTGTAAAATGTAAATATCCAAGTTTTGCCAAAAATCGGAAGGTTTTAATTTTTTCCCTACTGCTTTCAGATTTTGTAAAACATAGTTACATAGTGGGTAAGGTTGAATAAAGACAATAGTCTATCCAAAGACCCTCAAAATCCTGCTTAACTCCTCCTCAATATAAAAGCTTTACCTGAGTTGTGTTAATAAATAACAAATAGTTGTAAAGTTTACATTGCACCTCTTTGCAAAATGGTGAAAATTGAAAGTATGCAAAAAACATAAATATCAAAATCTCTCTAAAAATCTGGAGGTTTTGATTTTTCACTTACAGCTTTCAGAGTTTGTAAAAGACACCCCCCCCCCCCCAAACCATATATTTCCTGAAAGCACATGGCCTGTAGAATAAAAGAAGGTTCTACAGATTTTTAAGGCCCTGCGATATTTGCGCAAATGTTTATCAAATCAATATTTTTGCTAAAAATACACTAAAAAAAATATTCGCAGATACAGCAAACCGACAAAGTTCTTGCTAAATTTCTGCTAAACATAAAATATAAAATATAAACCTGTATTGAGTTAATAAATAACAAATATTTGTATATTTTAAATTGCGCCTTTTTTATGAAATGGTGAAAACAGTAGGTGTGCAAAACTGTTGATAAAAACTATTCACTCAAAATCTGGAGGTTACCACATCTCACTTACAACTTTCACAGCTTGTAAAAGACCCCTCAAACTGTACATTTTCTGAAAGCATATGACCCGCAGAATAAAAAAATTGCTACTGATTTTTTTAGGCCCTGCAATAGTTGCACAAATGTTTATGAATTAGCTACACTAAAATCATTATTAGTGGATACACACATGGCAAAACTTACAACATTCCTGCAAAATTTCTGCTAAGTATAAAAGCTAAAACTGTATTGAGTTTATAAACAAAAAATATTTGTACATTTTAAATTGTGCCTTTTTATGAAATGGTATAGATGTGTAAAACTGTAAATAAAAACCATTTACTCTAAAAATCTCATAATTTTTCACATACATGTTTTAGAGTTTGTAAAAGACCCCCCATACCATACATTTTCTGAAAACACATGAACTATAGAATGATAACAGGCTCTGCAACAGTTGTGCAAATGTTTAGCAACCACGATCTTCAGAAAAAAAAATCTGTGCATCCCCATGCAGGCAGTCTTATTCATGTCAATTGGGATGCAGCGGCTACATCGGCACAGCCGATCTGACATTGACACCAACCTGACATTGGTGTGGATGCACGACCCCTGAGCTCAGGGGCATGCACCTAGACCCACATGGGTGTCAAATTGGGAGCAATTGTTTATTGTTTATTGTTTATTGCTTGTATAGCGTAGAATCACCCGAAGGTATCGAAACGCTTCCAGACCTTAACAATACACAAAGAGACCGGGTGTTACAGGCATAAATTAACATAGTAACAATATACAATATGTACCACAAATAAAATCACTTAATATAACAACGATATAGAACCAAAAAACCAATACGATACAATAAAAAAACATAAAAATCACATAAAACCAACGGAAAGACAACACACAATTCCCCATAAAACAAATTCAGCAGTACTACCCTCCAGAATGCCCTAACCTCAATACTCCTATCATTCTGCCTCTGCCCGTGGCAGGTTTTAAGATCCCTCCTAAATGTAAGTAAGTCCGGACTCTGTCTAAGGCCCCATACACACAAGCGGACAGATTTGTTCAAATCTGTCCATCCGACAGATTTGAACAAATCTGTCTGCTGGGATTTTGGTTTGCTCGCGTGTACACACGAGCAAACCAAAATCCCCGCCAGCAAAGAGCGCGCTGACGTGTCGGTGACGTTGACGCCGCCACGTCACCGCACCAGGAAGTAAAACACTTCCGCGCATGCGCCGAATCCATTCGGCGGCGGTGCGGCGGCGGTGCGGGACGACATGTCTGCTGGTAAGTGTACTAACCAGCAGACATGTCGGGCGGACAGATTCCCACCTGATAGATTTCAAAGCATGCTTTGAAATCTGTCGGGTGGACAAATCTGTCTGCTCGGCCGTACACACGATCGAATCTGTCTGCTGAAACGGTCCAGCGGACCGTTTCCAGCGGACAGATTTGATCGTGTGTACGAGGCCTAAGAATTAGGGGAAGTATATTCCATTTTCTCGGGCCGAGCACAGAAAAAGCCCGGCCCCCCCATTTTTTCAGCCGACTCTTTGGCTGTTCAAGGCGGAATTGGCAGCTCCATCTAAGGGAGTGGCCAGTAACATGTCTATTCAATTTCGCACAGAGATAGGTGGGTCCTAGCCCGTGAAACGCTTTAAAAACAAGTGTTAAAATTTTAAAACACACCCTCTGACCAACTGGCAGCCAATGCAGGGCAGCCTGATGTCTTGAGGTGGGACAGTGGCCTCTGAGGTTTAATGCAAGCCTTACCGCCTGGTTCTGGACCTTTTGAAGTCTCCCAATCTGGACTTGAGGCAGTCCAGCCAGGAGACCATTACAATAGTCCAGATGCGGAAGGACCAGAGCGCGCACCACCGAAATCCTTTCCAGATCTGATAGAAAAGGCAAAATGCGGTAAAGAAGCCGCATCTTAAAATGGCAGGTCTTGACAACCTGACCGACATAGGGGATTAACGTCAAGTTGCGTCTAGTGTCCCCACCGTGTCAGCCGGCCGGAGGCACACCCCAGCCCCATCGGGCCACGATAACACCCAGTGTCCCCCAGTAATATTCCCTGATCTTAGAACCTCGGTTTTGGCCTGGTTTAGCTGCAGGTAATTAGCTGACATCCAGCTTTTTATGATCTCCAAACCTGCAACCAACTTGGCCTCCGCCTCTGGCTCATTAGTCGAGATTCTGGAGAACAACTGGATGTCATCCGCATAGGACTGAAATCGAAGTCCCAGATTTGCGATCACCGCCAACAGAGGGCGAAGATAGATGTTAAAGAGAAGAGGGGATAGCAGGGACCCCTGTGGGACCCCACATGTCACCTTGATAGGCTCCGAGTAGAAGTCCCCCAGTTTCACCCTGTACTCCCTTTCCTCTAAGCAATGACTGAGCTTATGCAGAAACTACATACTACATGACATCAATGGAACTGCTTGCACAGGGATGCACGGAATAACTGTGTATCACTGAATAGGTAAACACAGCCTGCTGTAGTATACCCCGTGTGAACAAGGACTTACTATGGTGTTTTTTGTTGTTTTGCTTAAACTTTTTTTTACAATTTTCTTTTTCAATATTTTGGCTTTTTTGGGGTCTTGGAGATGATCATGCCACCTCTGATACATTTTCCGCAACACCACAGTGCTAGTGCTTTTCTCGCATTAGCTGGTCATTTTATTTCCAGTGCGCAAGCAGTGCCTGATTGCTAGCCAGGAGATTTTTATCCTCATAGTCGCCATTAGGTATCTGTAAAGTTAGTGTCCAAAATGTCCAAAAAAATTTACAATAGTTAGGAGGCGCACATGATTCTAAATATGATAGATGAGAGCAAAGGGGAGACCGCACTGTCAGAGGTTTAGAATATGAACATGTAGACAGCAGCGGCACCCTGATAGCTAACTCGGATGATGATGCAGAGGACCCTGTTAAAACATTTTTGAGCTGGTTTTCACCGAAGACCTCTATGATTTAATTGTGGACCAAAGTAATGTTAATGCCCTACAGTACACCCCCCCCCCCCCAAAGCAAATTCATACCTTGCCAAGCAATTTAAGTTGAAACCTATCACGGTGTCTGAATTTAAAACTTTTTGTGGGTTTACCCTTAACATGGGTATTACAAAACAAAAAAGGATTTGTGGTCATATTGATCCACAGACCTGATTCATAATATGCCTGTGTTTTCTGCTGCAATAGCCAGGAAAAGATATGAGATAATAATGCATTTCATGCATTTCAGTGACAACAACCTCTGTTGTACCTGGGGTGACATTGACTGTAATTGGCTCAAAAAAATTTGACCCCTCATATATTACCCGTCCTAGAAATTTGCAGATGGCTATATAACCCAAAAAAACATCTGCATAGACGAGTCCCTTGCCCGTTTTACAGGCAGGCTTGCAATCAAGCAATATATCTCCAGCAAGGGAAAAGATAGTCAATTGAACCCCCCCCCCTGGATGCCCAGACTACATGGGAGCAGTGATATGATAGTGTGGGATTCAGTATCGGCTGGTGGTATATTTTTGGGGGGAGGAGGCAAACACAGCTCCCCCGGTCAGTCAGCGGCTCACCCGCAAAAAACCCACCCCCCCAGTTGTTCATCCTCTCTGCCCATACTCTGCATGGCAGCATACTCTGCATGGCAGATCCTCCTCCCTCCCTCTGCAATCCAAGCCCACCTTTTTTAAGCCTATTAGCGTCTCTGGCTCTAATCACGTGCTTAAAGAAAAAAAAAAAAACCTCCATTGGAATCCATGTGTCCAGTGCCCTGCATGTAGATTAGGGGGCTGGATGACCCTAATGGATCGGCCACCACTGGTGGGATTTATTGTCACCCTTGTTCCATATGGAGTACCATTTTTACGTGGACAATTTTTAGCCTGCCACTTTTTAGACGTTTGTTCCTTCAAAAAAATGGCTGCTGTGGCACCATGCAACATAATCGAAGAGGCTTCCCCCAGCGGCTCATTAACCCCCACTTATAAAGGGGGAGAAAGCCTTCTTGCAGAATGAAGAACTATTAGCAGTAACATGGAAAAATGTGATGTATTCATCCTGTCTTCCATTCATCCAGACACAGCAGTCCAAATTCACATAACGTCTGTTGTTGAAAAGCCTCTCTGCATCCACAGCTATAATCTAAATATGGGAGGTGTAGATTTCAACAAGCTAATGATGAAGCCATATTTAGCCTACTGCAGAGCTAGACACTGGTACAAACAAGTGTCTATATATTCATTTCAATTGGCTCTATGCTTTTGTTATTTACAAAGCTACTGGAAGAACTGGATCTTTCCTAAAAAAAAATTTATTAACACAAAACTGCCACTTTAATAAGATATTTCTCACATATGCCATGGGTATACGTGGAATTACACCCCAAAGCACATTCTGCTAGTTCTCTCCAGTATGGGGATACCTACCACATGTGTGAGACTTTTTGGAAGCCTAGCCACATACAGGGGTTAAAAATCCAATGAGCACATTCAGAATTTCAAGAGGCGTTAATTACGCATTGAATTTCCTGACTACCTATCACATTTTCAGAGGCCTTAAAATGCCAGGACAGTGTAAACACCTCCCCAAATGACACCTCCCCAAATGACACCTTTTTCGAAAGCAGACAGCCCAAGGTATTTGTTGATAGGCGTATTGAGTCTTTAGAAGATCTTGTTTTTTGACACACGTTTTTGCCAGGCACGGGGACCCAAAATCCAATGAGCACCCTCATGCTTCCATAGGGCTTAACTTAGGCATTTGATTTTCCAACTACCTATCATAGTTTCAGAGAACCTAAAATGTCAGGATAGTACAAATACCCCCCAAATTATCCTTTTTTTGGAAACTAGGCATTCCAAATTATTTGCTGAGAGGCATGGAGAAGTATTTTTTAGATCTCATTTGTTCAAACTTTTTCATGTAGTGATTTAGTTTATATTATTTACATGTTTTAGATATGTTTATATGATTTATGAACACAGCGCTACACATTTTTCATTTTAATTTTTGCATATATATCACACCTTTTAAGTAGCAGCTTTAGGCGTATATATATATTTTGAGTATATATATTTGCATTTATTTTTCCTGTGCGCAGTGGTGGTTTGAGATTTCAAAACCTTGTGACAAAAGGGGTGTTTACTTTCCAAAAAAAGGGGTAATTTGGGGATATTTGTACTGTCCTGGCATATTAGCGCCACAATAAATGTGATAGGCCGTCAGAAAGTCTGAAATCTAAAAAGAATCTACGAGTTGAACTTCGTACCCCTGGTAAGGCAGATCAAGGCAGATTTTCAACGATGGGATAAGGAAATCTTTACATGGTTCGGAAGAATTAACATTATAAAAATGAATGTGATGCCAAGATTACTATACATACTTCAGACCTTACCTGTAAAGATTCCCTCAGGGTTCCTGAGAGATTTAAGAACTAGATTCGCTAAGTTCATCTGGGCAGGGAAAGCACCTAGAATACGGCGAGAGATTCTGACGTTGCCAAAGGAAAGAGGAGGGGTGGGACTCCCAGATCCAATGAGATAACACGATGCCTCCCATATGGCAAGGGTGGTAGAGTGGTGTACCCAACAGAAGGCAAAACCATGGATTCATATGGAGCAAAAAATCCAGTAGATATACCACAAGAAGTGAAAAAACACCCCAATATAGGAGCCACACTACGAGTCATAAAAAAAATATTTAAGAAAACTAAAATCTCGGAACACCCAAGCCCATTACTCCCGGTGCTGGGAAACCCTAGATTCCAATTAGGCCTCACAGATCTACATTTTAACAATCTTAGACGTTCGGGAATGAGCAGGCTAACACATTTTGAAGATGAGAACCGAAGGAGCAGTGGGGGAGAAAGGGAAAAGGTATTCAATAGGGAAATAGACTCAATGGGCCAGATTCTCAAATATTTTCGGCGGCGTAGCGTAAGCCAGTTACACTACGCCGCCGCTGCGTACTGGAGCAAGTGCTTTATTCTCTAAGCACTTGCTCCGTAGGTTTCGCCTGCGTCGCGTAAATCGCGCAGCGTAAACCCGCGCAATTCAAATGGGGCGGCTTGTATTTAAATTAAGCGCGCCCCCGCGTCGAACGAACTGCGCATGCGCCGGCCGGGGAAAAAGCCCAGTGCGCATGCTCCAGCTCACGTCGGAAAGCGTCGTTGAAACCGACGTCAAAACGACGTGAGCGTCATTTACGCAAGTTCCTATTCACGAACGAGTTAGTAAAACGACGTAAGCGACGGAAAAAAGCCGACGCTGACCCGACGCCATACTTAACATGGCGTCCGACGGGACACGACGGCATCCGACGGGACCTCGTAAGGTTACTCCACATAGAAGCTGGGGTAACCTTACGAGTTCGTAAACGACGTACGCGACGACGGGGCGGCGTAAAAGCGATCGAGAATCGGCGTACTACTTCATTTGCATATGCAAATGAAAAAACAACGTAAAGGCCACCTAGTGGCCGGAGTTGTCATTACATCTACGATCCGAAAGTGTAATTGTATTACACTTGTCGGATGTAGAAGCGTATCTATGCAAAAGTGATGCTCAGCATCACTCGCATAGATACGAGTCAAAAAAAAAGGCGATACGACGGGGTATCTGAGATACTCCGTCGTAACGCCTCTGAGAATCTGGCCCAATGAGATTAAATCAATTAAAAGCTGCTATTAGAGCAATGAATCCACTAGGTAAAGCGACCAGAGACCTCTCAAGATATGAGGAACTATGCTTGAAGGGTGACTCACTGAGACATGGTCTGTCTTTAATGTATACTCTTTTAGAAGAGTCAATAGCCCCAAAAGAATTACCATTTATTCAAGCTTGGGAAAAAGAATTGGGGACTAAATTTTCAGAGACGCAGAGAATACAAATCTTCAACTTTACACACAAAGCTCTCTCGCTACCAGATATCAAGAGGGTGGTTATAAGATCCTGACTAGATGGTATAAAACCCCTGTCGCATTAAAAAGGATATTCCCTGAATTATCAGACCGGTGCTGGCGGTGTGGAGAAGGGGAGGGTACCATGTTCCATGTATTCTGGGAGTGTCCAAAGTTGAGAGATTTTTGGAAAATGGTCACCGATACGGTAAAAGAAATCACAGAGGTAGATCTGGGAGACAATCCAGCTACCTATTTACTTTTGGACTTCCCAATTTCCATGGCAAAGTTTAAAAATTCTCTGCTTAGACATTTGTTGACAGCAGCAAGGGCATGCATTCCAATTTTGTGGAAAAGTACGTCTGCGCCGACTAGACAGCAATGGCTGGGCAGAGTAACAGAAATTCAGCAGATGGAGAATCTGACGATGGGAATAGGAGAACAAGAGGGGAAGTATAGTCAGGTGTGGACCCCCTATATAAGATTCAGAGAGCGGGACCTTTGAAGGAGGAGGGGGGTGGGAGGGGGCGACGCCGGGAGAGTAGGGATTTAGAAGGAAGGGTAGATTTGGGGAACAGGAAGCGTATTATGTTATAGCTACATACAGTAGATATGACGGCAGAATTTTGGAATCTCGCTAAGAGGCACAATGAATAACGGGAAAATGTCTAAAGAAAAGTGTTAAATTGTAGTTATTTACGTTTTTGTAAAAAGAGGAATTAAGAGTGGAAAAAAGTTAAGTCTGAGCTGCTTAAAAGCACACAAACCAATTAATATAAACTTATTGGAATTTTGTTTTACCAAAGACATGTAGCCAAATACATTTTGGCCTGAATTTTTAAAGACATTTAATTTTACTTGAGAAATGAGTTCAGTGTCCGGGAAGCTACCAGGACCCAAGACTTCTGCCCATGTCGAACAGATATTGCTCTGTACACTCAGAAAATCTATTTAGCCTGAAAAAAAGAAAAAGAAAATGAATGCTGCCAACAAATCTAAATGCATGTAAGCTTCAATAAATTAAATTTTTATTCCTGGGTGTAGATATATTTAAAGTATATATTTTTTATACATTTTTAGTACTGAAAATACCAGGTTGCAGGTACATTGTCTCTGTCTGAACCAATCAATTTCTTTTTTTTTTGTGTTTCCTTTTTTTTATCTTCATCATTCAGTCACCTTCTTGACAGATCTCTGTTCATCATGTTATCTCCATCTCTCTCCCATTGGAATGGAAATTTCCCTTGTCATTTGGCGATTTTCAGGCACCTTTAGCTGATCCCAGCTCAGTAATGGACACCATATTCCCAGCCCCTTTAAATAACAAAGCACCGACTCACCCTTGTAAAATAAATGGGACATTTTGATCTATCTTTTCACCCTCTCAACTTTTTTGGTGGGGCATTTTTTATTTAATCTGGCTTGTAAAACCACTTTTGCCATATAATAACATTGCAGCTGTGTAAATCCCTGGGTTTTAGACATATATTTGAGTTTGCTATCATAGGAAGAGAAGTAATATGGTGTGTCCTTTTTTCGTCATGTATCTATTTGAAGACACCACCTCTGGAGTTCTGTCTCAGTGAAAGGCAGATTAGAGTCTCGCCGTTCTTTCATCTTCCTCTATCAAAATGCCCGTTCTGTACAATGCCCTGTAAAAGATCTAAGGAATATGACATATGACAAAACGTTCCATTGTACCAGTGCTCAGGCTAGTAATAGGAACTGAAATCTCAAATAATGTTTGCCTTTTGTAAAGCCTGGGGCTATTATTGCTTTGCTGTTATAGGGTTCCCCCTTTCTACATAATTATTGAATTATATAGAACCGATGTCCCATACAGCGCCATAACAGGGCTTTCTAATGATCTTAAAGCATAAATAAAAATGTGCAACAGTGGAAATAGGAACCAAAGCTGACCACAGACATTACATTTGGAAGATACAATCCCATTAAATGTATATATCTAATTAACCACTTGTGATCCGGAAGGTTTTAGCCCCTTTATGACCTGACCATTTTTTGCTATTTAGCACTGCTCTATTTTAACTGTAATTGTGCAGGCCATGCAACACTGCACCCAAACTATATGTATATATTTTCTTTCACACAAATAGAGCTTTCTCTTGGTGGTATTTGATCACCAATGTTTTTTTTCTTTGTTATATAAATAAAAAAAGACATTATTTAAAAAAAAAAAAAAACATAAATAAAAATAATTTCTACTTTCTGCTAAAACATATCCAATAAAAAAATAAAAAAAAATAATATTTTTTTTATAAATTTTGGCAAAAATGTATTCTGCTGCATGTTCTTGGTTAAAAAAAATCCCAGTAAGTGTATATTAAATTGTTTGCCGGAGGTCTGGTTCACATTGGGTACGATTTGAGATGCTATTTGACATGTGGCGCTGCACCGATTTAAAAAAGTAGTTCCTGTACTACTTTTTGCGATTTCGGGCCGTGATTTACATTGACATCTGTGCAGAAACACAGATGTCTCTGAAATCGCGGCCGAAATTGGGACTGCCAGCGGGAGTGAAATCGTGCGAGTTCAGCTAAACTCGCATGGCTTCACTCCCGCAGCCCAGTGTGAACCTGGGCTTTAAGTTATAGGGCCAGATTCAGAAAGAAGTTACGTCGGCGTATCTGCTGATACGCCGCGTAAGTTCTATGATGCGCCGGCGTATGTTTTTTCTGTATGCAGAAAGCAAGATACGCCGGAATTTTGCTAAGATACAAGGGTTGTATCTTAGTTGCATATTTATGCTGGCCACTAGGTGGCACTTCCGTTGATTTACGTGTCGAATATGCAAATGAGGGAGATACGCCGATTCCCGAACGTACGTGCGCCCGGTGCATTTTTTTACGTCGTTTGCGTAAGGCTTTTTCCGGCATAAAGTTACCCCTGCTATATGAGGCGTACGCAATGTTAAGTATGAACGTCGGGACAGTGTCTAATTTTCCGTCAGTTACGTCGTTTGCGTAAAACGTTCGCGAATAGGGCTTTACGTTGTAACGGTCACCATTGTTTATGATCTTCCATCCAACCACGACAAGCTTATCTGACACACTGCGACAATCCTGCATACACGATCCATTCGAGTCGATTTAGTTTGCATGTGCCACGATATATAAGTTTTCATTCATCCATTTCCCATAATAACCGAGACACAAGCTCTGGTACTGGTTTCAAAATGAATGAACACTTTAATGGTTTCTTCTCAGCTTTTTATACAGTACAAGATGTTACAGTTAATCACAGGACAATGCAATCTCCACCCCCCTATTCACACACTGAGGCTAATTATCTAATCAGTAGCTAGACATTGGGGCACCGCATCATCAATAGACTTCAATTCCTTTTGAATAATACACAATCACAGATAATCTTCACACACATACAAGGAACCTCAATCACATTATCTAGACAGACGTACTGTCCCTAAAGGGTCTTGACACCTGGGCAGCAATACATTCCTAAACATAATTGACATGCTAATTCAGTACATCTGAATGGAGACTGCTAACTTGAAGTACAATACACAGTCTTTTAAGTGTATCACACAATGAAAAGGTCTCTCAGGAGCCGATGCAATTAACACCTTTCCACAGAATGTGTCCACACATTGAAGAGCCAACCTCACTTAACATTTCAATAGCCGGAGCTAAGCATTGAATAAGCTTGTAATGCCCCCTCTCCTGTGTAACAGATGTCAAAATGGACCCCTTGTAATATTCCAGTCCTGCAATATGAATTTATTATTAATGTCCCATTTCATGTAATACATGAAGTATGATCCTATTAGCCACCCTACACCCAAAAGGGCACAGGGTGGAATTAGACCCAGGAATTATTAGGGCCGCCGGCACATGAGTATCTCTCATCCTTCCAACGTCTCTGGTTTTCACGGTTCATTCCGTTATATACGTAAGTTACGTTCACGTCGAAAGCAATGAGTATTTGCAATGTAATTTTGAGCATGCGCATTGGGATACGTCCACGGACGGCGCATGCACCGTTTGTTAGAAACGTCTTTTACGTGGGGTCATGGTTGATTACCATGCAACACGCCCACTCCAAGCCTACTTTGAATTACCCGGGCTTACGCATGCCTCTTTACGCTACGCCGCCGTAACTTAGGACGCAAGTGCTTTGTGAATACAGCACTTGCCTGACTAAGTTGCGGCGGCGTAGCGTAAAAAATATATGCTACGCCCGCACAAAGATGCGTGCAGGTACGTGAATCTGGGCCATAGTGTCTACAAACTATAGATCCTGTAATTTTTTTTTTCTACTAGTAAAGGCAGTGATCAGCGACTTAACCACTTCAGCCCCGGAAGAATTTACCCCCTTCCTGACCAGAATTTTCTTGCGATTCGGCACTACGTCACTTTAGTTGACAATTGCACGATTGTGCGATGTTGTACCCAAACAAAATTGACATCCTTTTTTCCCCCACAAATAGAGCTTTCGTTTGGTGGTATTTGATCAAAAGGAGCGACAATTTTGAAAGAAAAGCAACAGTTTTTACCTTTTGCTATAATAAATATCCCCCAAAAATATATAAAAAAACGATTTTTTTCCTCGGTTTAGGCCGATACGTATTCTTCTACATATTTTTGGTAAAAAAATTGCAATAAGCGTATATTGATTGGTTTGCGCAAAAGTTTTAGCATCTACAAAATAGGGGATAGATTTATGGCATTTTTATTAATATTTTTCTTTTACTAGTAATAGCGCCCATCTGCGATTTTTATCGGGCCTGCAACATTATGGTGGACACCTTTGACGCTATTTTGGGACCATTGTCATTTATACAGCGATCAGTGCTATAAAAATGCACTGATTACTGTGTAAATGACACTGGCAGGGAAGGGGTTAACCTCTAGGGGGCGGGGAAGGGGATAAGTGCGTCCTAGGGAGTAATTTTAACTGTGTGGGGGCTGGGCTACATGTGACATGACACTGATCACTGCTCCCGATGACATGGAGCAGAAGATCACTGTCCTATCACAAGGCAGAACAGGGAGATGCCTTGTTTACACAGGCATCCCCCCATTCTGCAGCTCCGTGACACAATCGCAGGACACCGGTGGACATAGAGTCATGGAGCTCGTGGCAGGGGTGTGCGTGCCCGCACAATGCAAAATTCAAAGCAATGTGGTCGGCAAGTGGTTAAAGTGACAGTGCCATATGGCAAACAAAATGACCTGGTCATGAAAGGGGTGGTAAACCTTCCGGAGCTAAAATGGTTAAACGCAGACCTCCAGCTTCTAGTGGGGACACAGACAGCAATAAAAACTTGACAGGGGTCCTAACTCTTTCCTACTCTATCCAAAATAAAAATAAAAAAGTTTTGGCTATACATACAGTTTAATCTTTAAATCAATTCCTGTATCCTTATGAAGCCCCTGGATTTTAGGTCCATGCTGTAAATGGAGGCTCAGCTTCCTGCCAAGGGGTTATATAATCCTGCCCCTTCCTGGTGGTAAATGGTAAAAGAATGCCAAAAACGGGGCATAGCACCTGCATTTCAGCAGCATTGTTAGATTAGGTGGCTTTCAAGCAATATAATGTTAATGTGACATTGAGACCAAAAGCAAAAAAACAAACAAAAAAAAGTAAATTTTATTGTCATCTGATGCTGAGATTAAAAGTACTAGCTTTTAAAAATCATTTGGCAGAAACCTGGCACTGAAAGGACACCTCTGGTGCATGCTGACAAAAGTGTGTAATAACGCACACATACATTTCACATACAGTAACACCTTGGTTTAAGAGTAACTTGGTTTGAGAGCGTTTTGCAAGACAAGCTACATTTTTTTATGAATTTTGACTTGATATACAAGCGATGTCTTGATATAAGAGTAGTGTCATGTCACAACTGAGTATAAAAGAGAATTGAGCCGCTAAGTGTAACAATATTGTTACATTTGATGAAGGTACAACATTTAGCAACTTATTGCCACACTAATGCCCTGTACACACGATTGGTTCATCCAATGAAAACGGACCAATGGATTTTTTCATCAGATATCCGATGAAGCTGACTTTCATCAGTCTTGCCTTCACACCATTGGTTAAAAAAAACGTTTGTGTCAGAACGCGGTGACATAAAACACTACGGCGTGCTGAGAAAAATTAAGTTCAATGCTTCCGAGCATGCATTGACTTGATTCTGAGCATGCATGGATTTTTAACCGATGGACTTGCCCACAGACGATCGTTTTTTTTTCTATAGTTTTTTTAACCATCAGATCATTTTAAAACAGGTTCTACGTTTTTTCACTGATGGGGAAGAAAAAACGATGGGGCCTACACACGATCGGTTCGTCCAATGAAAACGTTTTCATCAGACGAACCGATCATGTGTATGCGGCATTAGAGGCGCCTCTCTTCTCTTTTATACTCTGTAGCTCCTGCTGGATTTTGCTTCTAATCCCCTTGTGGGAGCTTCTGTTCGTGGATAGACATTTTACGGTTACACAACCTATTATATTGCTATAATCTTTTTATATGGGCTATAAACTAAGAATCTATGAACAAATGGTTGTGGAAAAAATCATCTGAGTTTCCATAATTTCTTATGGGGAAATTCACTTTGATATACAAGTGCTTTGGATTACAAGCATGTTTCCGGAACGATTTATGCTTGCTTACTGTATAGTAAAACCAAGTTATTTCCGATGCCAAGGCAAGGCTGACCTCGCCATTTAAGATAATGAGTGTGGGGATTGTAGCTGTTCCTGCCTCTCCTGCTACAAGCAGTGTCAGCTTTGTAGACACAAGGTTTTTGTTCTTGTCTTTTAGAGGTTTGTATTGATTTTTCCTCTTTCCTTGAAGAGTGCATATGTTAAGATTTTAACAGAACATGTCCAGCACAAAGGGATTGCCGAGACTAGTTAGAAATTGGAAGGGTTAATCACTTAATCTACTTAGAAGAGAAGAGAGATTTATTTATTATGAGGCAGAATGCCAGAGATTTGAGACGAGTATTGTATAAGTCTGGGAAATCTCACAAATCACAATTAATTTTGTTATGCTACGCAATGAATTATATTCTCTCAACACTTTACAGATCTAATATTTATATATTAGTATGACGCAAGACCATCTACAGAAAAGAAGGGTCCACACTGAATATTGTAGTGTGGTGCTTAAATGTGGACCTTTACTGCTGGCCTCTGTTGTCACTATAATACTAGAATCTGACTGTATATTCACCTTTAAAGTGATCCTGTAAACCAAGCTATGGACATTCATGTATTTACATATTGTTAAAAGCAATGATGTTAAAACATATCCTCACTTATCTCATCAGAGGCAGGCATTGTGGAAAAACTGGTAGAAAATAAGTGCAGCGCTAATCAAGTAAATATAAATATATGAGGACCCTAACAAAAGGATACAACTAAAGTTCAAGTGGTTGAAACTCAAAAAAAGTTTGTTAAAACCAAATACAAAATAAAAATGTACAGTGCAAAAAGATGTTTGCAGAATCCATGAATCAATATTGAGCAGGCATGGACTGGCCATAGGGACTACAGGGAGTTTCCCGGTGGGCCGATGGCTCAGTGGGCCGGTTTCAGTGACAGCCTGTCAAAGTAATGGCTGCGCAGCTCGCCCTCCACTTCATGCAGTGATGTGAGAAGGATGAGAAAAATACAGAGGAGAATAAGTGAAATAATAAGAGGTGAGTGAGGGCTCCTTATGTTATGCTACTTATGTTTTTTTGCACAATTGCGTATAGTTTATATACTGTTTTTGTTCTTGTTTGCAAACATATAGTGGGCCGGTCTGGATAAAGTCCAGGGCCAAATTTTGGTCTCAGTCCATCCCTGATATTGAGTATAAGAATCACACATATGTTTTAAAGTGATTGAGACATTCATGTGGAAAATAATATAACATCTTAATAAGCAAATAACTCACTTAAAGGATCACTAAAGGAAAACATTTTTTTAGCTAAATAGCTTCCTTTACCTTACTGCAGTACTGGTTTCATGTCCTTATTGTTCGTTTTTGCTTTGAAGTTGCTGTAATCCTGCTCTGTTCTCCACACTTCCTGCTGGTCTGTTTCCTTATAACCACAGTGCTGGGAGCTTTTCTCACGGTGGTCTGAGCTGTCATTACTGTGTGTCTAAAACTTCCCAGAACCAATCAGATTCATTTTAAAAACAAAACACTGCCCTGGATTTGTTTGTTTTTGTTTTGTGTGTCTATGTCTACTTCACAGAAACATGAAGCCAGTTCAAAAGTGAAACTAACCTGATTTTTATCTATTTTTAATCATTTTGAAAAGGAATTAGTTAATTTTTATGTCTCTAAACCCTGTAAACAGTCATATCAGCAAAAAAAAAGTTTTCCTTTAGTGACCCTTTAAGTCTCATACACATGATTTTCCACAGACAAAGCCTCTGACTTTTGTCCAAAGGATGTTGGCGAAAAACATACAAACAGCACATAATTGTCGGCCAACAAACATGAACGTAGTTACATACTACGTGAAATTTCAGCTCTTGAGCACCACCCTTTGGGCACCTTCTACTAATGTTGTGTTTGGTGAGCATTTATTCCGATCATGCGTGTTTGTACTTTGGACTCCAACAGACTTGTGTACACATGATTGAAAAATCCGCCGAAAATGTTAAAGCCTGCCATTCAACATTTTCCGCCAACAGCCTGTCATCACAAATCCAATTGTGTGTACCAGGCTTTAGATGGAAATATGATTAAATACGTAAAACTTTTATAAATGTCCCGTATCCACAATATATGAATTTTGCTAAGAAAATATGCAATCCATCAAAAAAAGATTAAGTCAAGACTGGTGTAATGAAGAAAGTTGTTAGAATAGTGATCCGAGGATGGTAGATTAATCCAAGAATCACAACTAGGGGTCACCAATGTGAAGGATTCCACCACCACCAAGCAATAAGGAGGCTTACTGGAACATGTGGACCCAGTTGGCATATGCCTAATGGATCTAAACAGGCAGGGGTGTATAAACACCTGACAAGGGGGAATTTCCACACCACTCTCTGCAACATTCTCCTTAAACGATTTGGAGGAACACTCAACTTCCATCATCCATTCAACAGCCTAATAGGATGCGACCGACTATGCAGGACCATCAACCTCGGATTCAGGCATGGATATCTTCTTCTCTGTAACATTCAATCAGTGTATATATCCAGAAAAGAGAGACATAGTACCTCTACATAGTGTAAAACCATAAGGTAGGACAATTCATTAAAAAGTTCAGCATCAATTTCCCCTAATCTATCTAAAACTTATAAAAAATAAAAAGTTTTGCCCATAGCTCCTGCTCCCATTGAATCTTGTTGAAGTTGGGGAAACATCCAGTTTTGTGGCATGTTCAGATAAGGAATTCCTGTCACGCCATATTATTGTTTGAGGAACTCCAAGTTTAACTCTTGCTTGTGTTGTGGGTTTCCACGGGTTCTGTTCAAACACATCTCATATATGTCGAACATTTTCATCTGAGGTGCGAGGATGATCAGTGCTTTTCCGTTAGCATATGCAACCATCTTCAACAAATTTTTTATGGCACTCGTAAATAGCTTATGATGAGGTGGCTGTTTGTTGAACCAACAGGGGAATTCATGTTACACTAGAACAATGGGTTTACACTTCGCAACCTGCAGCACACAAAACAGCTTCTGTCGCCACTGTACCATCAATTGTCACCATTGTGCCCATCAATTGTCCCCACTGTGCCCATCAATTGTCACCACTGTGCCATGCCAAATGCAGCAACTGTGCCAACAAACGTAGCCACTGTGCCATGCTATCAAACACAGCCACTGTGCCATCAATTGTTACCACTGTGCCATCAATTATCACCACGGTGCCCAGCAATTGTCACCACTGTGCCATGCCATCAAACACAGCCACTGTGCCATCAATTGTCACCACTGTGCCATCAATTGTCACCACTGTGCCCAGCAATTGTCACCATTGTGCCCAACAATTGTCGCCACTCTGCCCATCAATTGTCGCCACTGTGCCATCAATTGTCACCACTGTGCCATCAATTGTCGCCACTGTGCCCAGCAATTGTCGTCACTATGCCCAGCAATTGTAGCCACTGTGCCCATCAATTGTCGCCACTGTGCCCATCAATTGTCACAGTGGTATCCCTGGATAAGCATCTGGAAGCTGTTTACAGCCTGAGGGCTGTAATCGGACCGCTGGCTCTGATAGGCCAGCCATCTGAATAGTCGGCGGCAGCCGTAGCGGCAATACATAGATTCATGCAATGCATGAATCTATGTATTGTATACAGTGGCAGTGCGAGAGGGGGCGGCGCTCTATGGACGCACCGCCACTGGTTCCAGGGAACCATCTTTGTTCATGGTGTCCCATAAGTTCAATGTAAATAGTAAAAGGTGAGGTTTGTAGGGGCAGTTCCCAGAGGTCATGTGGGAGACAAGGGGCATGAGTAAGGTTCCTTCCAGTCATGCACTTTTCCATAGTGTTTAACCTTGAGGGCTAATTTACTAAAGCTTATGTGTGGTGTGCAGGGCTGGACTGGGACATAAATTTGGCCCTGGACTTCATCCAGACTGGCCCACTTTGCAAGGTCTCTCCCATGGCGGCCGGACAACTCCCGCCCCCCCGGCCACCCAAGCCCCCTCTCCCCCTTCACTAGCCACTAGCCGTTCTACTTTATTAGAGTAGAACGGCTGGTACTTTTATAGGCAGTACCAGTGGGGAAGCTAGACATTATTTCACCCGGGGGAAAAAAATCAGTTGGGACAAGATAAGGCTGAAGTGAGAAACTCCCAGGCCATAGCTGTTGAGTCAGCTGTCTGTCCCCTCCCCCATGCTCCTCTGTCATCGTCCCTGCTCCTCCCCCTACTTCTCTGTTCCCCTCAGGTGAGAGCTGCGGGAGGGAGAGGAGGTGAGCGCTGCGGGAAGGGAAAGACAGAGGAGCGGAGGGGGGCGACGGTCCGCTGTCACTGAAGCCAGCCCACTGAGCCATCGGCCCACCGGGAAACTCCCTGTAGTCCCTATGGCCAGTCCATCCCTGGTGGTGTGTATATTGGTCCCTCTTCAACGTGGCCAGAGTTGCAAATATTTTAGATGTAGAGGGAGTAAACATTAGAGCAGACCACAATTGTGCTACTGAGGTGAGTAGGAAGCTGGCAAAGAGGTGGGGGTACATGTACCTGAGAAGATGAACTACAGAGCAGGTACATAGTGATTCCTATATGCATCTCACAGTTTAACATTTAACTTTACCTAAAGTGTAGCTTGTACCTAGAGTTACACTAATGCCGTGTACACACGACGAGAAAACTGCCATTTTTTATATTGGTCGTGAAAAACGGCCGTGTGTATGCTCCCTAGCAGTTTTCTTGACGAAAAAAACTGCTCGAAAAAAAATATGAAACCAGCTCTCTTTTTTCTTGTCGTGTTTCCCGTCAGTATTTTTCTCGTCACGAAAAACGGTCGTGTGTATGCTTTTCCGAGGGGAAAAAAATGTGCATGCTCAGAATCAAGTATGTAGCCCAAAAGCAGCCCAAAGGGTGGCACCATTTAAAAGGAACTTCCCCTTTATAGTCCCGTCGTACGTGTTGTACACAGCTCTTTGGTTGGACGTTTTTTTGCATGAACGTGTGTATGCAAGTCAGGCTGGAAAGGAATTACGTCGGGAAAAACATCGTTTTTTTTCCTGCTGAGAAAAATGGTCGTGTGTACGAGGCATTACAGTTGTAATAAGAGATATAACCACATTTTCGCCATCACCTCATGTGCAACACGTCAAAATCAATGTTCACCTGTCAACAAGTGGTTAAAATTCTCATCAGCAAGAGATTAAAATTGCCCCTGTAGCCCTCCTCTTAAATACATTCATCCATAAGATACGTTCACCTGGCATTAATAAAGGAGCCATACATCTCCGCACCATCAAGGTCTCGCAATTTAACCTCATTAGAAAGTGATTTATTCAATCAATTATGTAAGCGAGTAGATGCAAATGATAACTATACATGGAAGTATTTTAATTATCTTCCACTTCATTGATAGATGATGCCCTGATTTCACTAGCATATAATTGATGTGCTTGATATTTGACGAGCTACTCCCAGTGTAAAAAGTATAACATGAAATAATATACATGAAATGTGAAAAACGTCTTTCAGCAGCTGAACGCGTTTCTTGATTCATCTGTGTGTGTGTGTGTGAGGTTGCACACATTCAGTTTTTTTGGTGATTACAGAATGTAGCCCTATGGAAAAGTGGAGGATTATGGAGGATACATAAATTACTTATTCATAAAGAACTTTACTCACAATATACACACAACATATTATTTGGAAATATGTACTGACTATGGGCCAGATTCAGGTAGAGTTAGGCTGGCGGATCAATGGATCCGCCAGCCTAACTGTCACTTTAAGCCGGCGTTTTTGTTTTCTGTAACCAGAAAACAAGAAACGCCGGGTTGGAGTTCCGATGTGATCGGCGCAATTGAATTTCGCCATCGCATCGTTACTTCAACTTAAAAATGGCGCCGGGGGCGTTCCCGCTGATTAACGCTGAAAAAATATGTTAATCAGCGGGAGTCGGAAATTCACGATCTTTTTCGGGCGCGACGCAGTGACTTTACGACGTTTCCGGAAGCGATACGCGACGTAAAGATAAAGCAGCCCCCTAGTGGAGTATCCTATGTTAAGTATAGGCGTCATCATCGCGTCGGAAAAAATAATAATCGCGTCGCTTGCGTAAAACGTTCATGAATGGGGATGTGACGTCATTGACGTTCACTGACAGAATTTGGAGCATGCGCACTGGGATGCATTGACAGTCGACGCATGCGCAGTACGTTCGCCGCGGGATCGCGCTTATTTTAAATAATACACGCCCCGTACCCGCCCAATTTGAATTCCGCCGGCTCATTTGCGATACGCTGCCGCAACTTTAGGAGCAAGTGCTTCATGAATAACAGCACTTGCTCCTAAAATTTCGGCAGAGTAACGTAAATGAGAAGCGTTACTCCAGAGCAAAGATGCTCCCATCTACCTGAATCTGGCCCTATGTTTCCCAGCAGCTGCGCAAACTTCACCCATGCCCATTGTCAAACATAATGCCTGATTTACAAAAAAATCAAAGACATTATTAGCTTTAACCTCCCTGGCGGTATGATTATGTCAGATTTTTGATGCTGAAAGTGATACCATTATTTTGCATGGAAATTTGGCATTTTGTATTGTAGGCCTGTAATTCTTAGGAATAACTCGCTTAACTCTGTCGAAACAAGAGTCTAGTAGAAATCCCGGGTATGAGAAAGTTTGAAACACAGAATCATAAATTATAATATAATAAATAACTATAAATAATTATAACAAATAATAATGTAATTCTAATAAAAATGATTCAATAATGTAATCAAATAAAAAACACTGAAATTTGCTCAGTTGCAGAATTGTCGCTGTCATTACTTTCAGTGTTTGATAACGAATTTCCCCACAAATCGCTATCGCTGATTCTAATTTATTATCGCTGTTTTCTAGCTGGTCTAAAAGCACTTTTGATGTAAACAGACACTTTTTGGTTGCTATGGACAATCTCCAGTTTCCAGGCAGAAAGAATAGTATTTATAATATAAAACTGCATGCAGGGCACTGGACGAAGTGTGTGTAATTATTTGATACAGTACTGTAATTTGTACAGTATACTGTATCTATACTGTGTTTTTCACTCTTTGAATTTGGTGCCGAACTCCGTCCCCATGCGTTGCAACGCTCGGGAACGGGGCTCGGCACTCAGCACTGTGAATCGAGCGAGGAGACAGCTCGCAGATCACAGCGGGGAGACATCGAAGGATAGAGGGACAAGGTAAGTAACTTTGCCTGGATACTGCGATGCAATCCCGAGTGTGGCTCGGGGTTACCACTTTTGGTAGACAGATTTGGGAATACCGCTAGACAGGTTAATAGTGTGGAGCTTAACTTTGCATAGAAGAACAGAGAGGGTGCATCAGCCTAGTGCATTATACTTAGACACCATTTATTAACCACTTGCCTACTGTGCACCTACACCCCCTTTCTGCCCAGACAAAATTTAAGCTTCCGGCACTGCGTCGCTTTAACTCACAATTGCGCGGTTGTGCGACGTGGCTCCCAAATAAAATTGGCGTCCTTTTTTTCCCACAAATAGAGCTTTCTTTTGGTGGTATTTGATCACCTCTGCGGTTTTTATTTTTTGCGCTATAAACAAAAATAGAGTGTCGATTTTTAAAAAAATGCAATATTTTTTACTTTTTGCTGTAATAAATAACCCAAAAAATATATAAAACATTTTTTTTTTTCCCCAGTTTAGGCCGATACGTATTCTTCTACATATTTTTGGTAAAAAAAAAATGCAATAAGCATTTATCGATTGGTTTGCGCAAAATTTATAGTGTTTACAAAATAGGGGATAGTTTATGGCATTTTTTTTTTTACTATTAATGGCGGCGATCTGCGATTTTTTTATTGGGACTGCGACGTTATGGCGGACACTTCGGACACTTTTCTGACATTTTTGGGACCATTTACATTTATACAGTGAACAATGCTATAAATATGCATTGATTACTGTATAAATGTGACTGGCAGTGAAGGGGTTAACCACTAGGGGGCGGGGAAGGGGTTAAATGTGTGTCCTATGAGTGTTCTAACTGTAGGGGGAGGGGGGTGACTGGGGGAGGTGACCGATTGTGTCCCTATGTACAAGGGACACAGCAACGGTCTCCTCTCTCCCTGACAGGACGTGGAGCTCCGTGTTTACACAGTTACTGAGCAATCGCGTGATGACGTGACGTGATGTCAGGATAATGGAGTCGTCCGCCTGCCGTCATTTGACGGTGGGCAGAGGACAAGTGGTTAAAAAAGAGGTGAAACCAATAAACAGGACAAGCTCATCACAAATATCTAAATATGGTGTCGCCACAACTGCTGAGCATACTTGTATCCTGGAAAGATACACACGGGTCTGCAGATGCCAACACGTTTCAAGGGGGGTCCCCTCTTTATCAGATCTTTGCTACTAAATGACTTTAAATACTAATTTAGAAACCCTGTATTCTGCTAACTGTACTGTATGCCTTGCTGTTATTCAGTGCATGGATTATGTATTGTATTTCGCAATTTCCCCAACCCCAGTTACAGGGGTTGGGGCAAACCATATAATACCATATAATATTTCCAGGGGTACTTACAGCAGTCATCTTTAGATTATATATACCTTTTTTAATTAAAAACTTGTAGTGCAACGGTAATGGTGTTAGTTGGATTTGAGCTTTAATTTGTCTATCCTTATTCTGCTAAAATAATCCAAAAATAAATACAATTAAATACAATTATTATTATTATAAACCAGAAAAATAAAATGGTTAAAAAACGAAAAAAATACTTACAGAGGAACTTCAATCTGTCAATTAAAATTTACTATTTTAAATCCTTATGCTACTAGTATTAGTAAATAGATAGGAAGGTATATCATGTTTACTGGTTTTAAACTTTTCTAAAAAGGTTATGCCACAGGAGAAGCTGTTTTGTGTGCTGCAGGTTGCGAAGTGTGAACCCATTGTTCTAGTGTAACGTGAATTCCCCTGTCGGTTCAACAAATAGCCGCCTCGTCATAAGCTATTTACGAGTGCCATAAACATTTTTTTGAAGATGGTTGCATATGCAAACGGAAAAGCACTGATCATCCTCGCACCTCAGATGAAAATGTTCGGCATATATGAGATGCGTTTGAACAGAACCCGTGGAAACCCACAAGACAAGCAAGAGTTAAACTTGGAGTTCCTCAAACAATAATATGGCGTGACAGGAATTCCTTATCTGGACATGCTACAAAACTGGATGTTTCCCCAACTTCAACAATATTCAAATGATTTTATTTTCATGCAAGATGGTCCCCCACCTTACTTCCACTTGGAGGTCCGCAGTATGTGAATGACACCATTCCAGGATGATGAATTGGAAGAAGTTGACAACATGATCTTGTTCATCGTATATGGCCTCCCCGGTCACCAGACCTTACCCCCTGCAATTTTTATTTGTGGGGGTACATAAAAGAAAGGGTATTTGTCCCACCTATTAGTGGCGGCTGGTGCTCAAATTTTTTTGGGGGGCGCAAACAAACGAAAAAACAAAAAAACAATTGCAGCCTCACTGTGCCCATCATACGCAGCTACTGTGCCCATCATACGCAGCTACTGTGCCCATCAAATGCAGCCACTGTGCCCATCAAACGCAGCCACTGTGCCCATCAAACGCAGCCACTGTGCCCATCAAATGCAGCCACTGTGCCATCAAATGCAGCCACTGTGCCATTAATTGTCACCACTGTGCCATGCCATTAATTGTTGCCACTTTGCCATCAATTGTCGCCACTGTGCCATCAATTGTAGCCACTGTGCCATGCCATCAAATACAGCCACTGTGCCATGCCATCCAACGCAGCCACTGTGCCCATCAATTGTCACCACTGTGCCATGCCATCAAATACAGCCACTGTGCCATCAATTGTCACCACTGTGCCCATTGTCACCACTGTGCCCATCAATTGTCACCACTGTGCTATGCCAAACGCAGCCAATGTGCCATGACATCAAACGCAGCCACTGTGTCAACAACTGTTACCACTGTGCCTATCAATTGTCACCACTGTGCCCATCAATTGTTGCTACTGTGCCCAATTCAATAACTAATGATCAGTTCATTTGTATGTGGCAAGAAATGGTCTATCATTTTGATGTTTGTCGCACAACGCATGGTGATTATGTTGAGTGCATACAACCTCAAGGACCACAACACTTTAAACCTCCCTCTATCCAGTGATGTGCGTAATCTGCTTCTATCTCTTAAAGTGTATACACTTTAAGGTAGTGCAAACAATAGTTCATTTTGACGAATATAGACGTTGCAAAAATTTAGCCTGGGCATGTAGACATCAATGCCACCCTCTGCTTGAAGACTGCGTAACGTACATATACAATACGGCTTTGAAGTGGCATACGGGGATGATGCCTGCAGTTACTGGCATCATTTTGGTATTGTTTGTTTGGAAGGCTTTTTTGTAAAAGCCATCCCAGTGGCTAATTAGCAGCTGAATTGCTTCTACAGGTGCCTGCCTGTGCCTCTCTGGGATCTCCATCCCACCAGAGGACTCGGAACTGAAGCCAATGGTTCCGTCACCTTACCACAGAGCCCATGGAGGATCAGAAAGGTCTCTGATGAGCACTATGGTATAGGAAACCGGAAGTGAAGAGTACTGTCATCACTTCCAGTTTCCGTAGTGTGGCATCATTCCACAAGTATGCGCAATTTTCAAGCGTGACATGTTTAGTACCATATACCGTGTTTGTGTGCATTAAAAATTCATAATTTTCATCAACAAATGGAATTTGAAAAACCATTGACATAAAAAATTGCAAAACCTACAATTTTATTCTCTAGGGCCTCTGCTAAAAAATAATATATGATGTTAGGCGATTCTATGTAATTTTTTAGCAAAAAATACTGATTTTAAATGTAAACAAAAAGTGTCAGAAAAGGCTGGGTCTTTACGTGTTTAAAGAAACATGTTTTTTCGAACAGATATAATATATTGAAGGATGCATTGTGACCCTCTGAGACAATACGGCACAGGACTGCCTGAGATTCCCTGTCTCATATATGACAAGTCCCTGGAAATAATATATATAAAATGTTTCCAGTGACTAGCATGGTGTCGGGTCTTTCTAGTAACACAATAGTCTTGTTTGTCCATTGTGTGCCAGGAAAGGTGCAGGTTTTGTCATTATTCTCAATTCACCGCTTCCCAAAGCCTATAAAGTGCCTTTAAACCAACAAATCCTTACCGTCTGTATATAGCTTGGCCACAAAAATGTTTAACTAGTCTGTAAACACGTAGGCCTCACATTTCAGAGCCCTGCACACACCAGAATAAAACAGTCTGCAGGGTCACATTAAGCAGCCTTTTAGTGATCATTTACTATCCTCCAGACAGCAGCTATTCCTCAAATTGGTAAGTTAACATGTTTCTAGACGCCAGCCACTGCGGCTCTACGCTCACCGTGCACCTGTAAAATGTAAGACGGGGGATTAGCGGTAGGACCGTAATGTCGGTGTTGTTCGGCGTTAAGACTTATTTTTCAGTGTCTGAAGTACAGTTATTATTTTTTGCTGCAAAACGGTCCGTTCTCTGATTTAGGGGTTATTATGGAGAACAGGTCATCAGACTCTTAGGGCTCATTTAGATGGGTGATAAGACTTGTTCCCTGTGCCATTTTGCTGTGTCTGCATCCACCTTGGAACTTTGTGCAGGCAGCCCATAGAAGTGGATGCAGCAGTATGACTATAGGATTCGTCAACTTAGTGCCGGCTCACACAGGGGCAACACGACTTCCAGCGCGACTTTGCGACACGACTTCAGCGCAACTTGGAGCGACTTACAACGTGACTTCGAGAGGCCTCCAGGACAGGCGACTTTGCCAGTGGCCAATCAAACAATAATCAGCTCTGTGGGAGGGAGGGGTTTACCTGAGAAAACTATTTTCTCTTCCTGTAAATATGCTTCAAGGGGTGTTCCAGTCATTTTTTATGTTTATTAAAAGTCAGAAGCTACAAAAAGTGTAGCTGCTGGCTTTTAACCTCCCTGGCGGTATGATTCTTTCAGATTTTAGGTGCTAAAAGCGGTACCATTATTTGCAAGGGAATTTGGCGTTTTATACTGTAGGCTTGTAATTCTTAGGAATAACTCACTGAAATCTATCCAAACAAGAGTCTAATAGGCATCCTGGGTATGATTTTTTTTTTTTTTCTTATTAAAAATTATAATATAATAAATAATTATAAAAAATTATAACAAATAATAATATAATTATAGTAAAAATTATTCAATAATGTAATCAAATCAAAATCACTGAAATGTGCTCAGTTGCAGAATTTTTGCTGTCATTATTTTTTTTTTTTTTATGACGAATTTCCCCACAAATCGCTATCGCTAAATTCTGCAAGTGATTCTGATTTATTATCGCTGTTTTTTAGCTGCTCTAAAACAATTTTTGCCATAAAGGGACACTTTTGGTTGCTATGGGCAATCTACAGTTTGCAGGGAGAAAGAACAGTTTTTATTATATAAAATGACATGTAGTGTACAGGGCAGACCACTAGGGACATGGGGGGTGTGTATTTTTTACATACAGTACTGTAATCTATAAGATTACAGTGTACTGTATGTATAGTGTTTGTTTACTTTTTTAAATTTGGCGCCGTTCCCCCCCCTACGTCGCGACGCTCGCAGGGAAGGGAATCGGCGGAACACACAGCATCAGGCGGACATCCGCCCGCCGTGTACTGCGGGGATTCATCGCTGGATCGCAGAGAAAAGGTAAGTAAACTTTTTTCTGCATCCAGCGAGGCAAGTCCGTGTGTGGCACGGGGTTACCGATCGTAGCTTTAAAATCTCACTCCGTGCCACACACGGGAAGACCGCCAGGGAGGTTAATAAACATACACTTACCGTATTTTTCGCCGTATATGACGCTCCGGAATATAAGACGCACCCAATTTTAAAGGAGGAAAATCTAGAAAAAAAAAGATTCTGAACCAAATACTGTAGTAAAAAATGTTATGTCCACCATTGCCCCCCACTCGTCATCACCATCACACCACCCCCACATTAGTAATAGCCAGTAACATTGCCCCCACATAGTAATAATAGCCAGTAACATTGCCCCCACATTAGTAATAATAGCCAGTAACATTGCCCCCACATAGTAATAATAACCAGTAACATTGCCCCCACATTATTAATAATAGCCAGTAACATTGCCCCCACATTAGTAATAGCCAGTAACATTGCCCCCACATAGTAATAATAGCCAGTAACATTGCCCCCACATTAGTAATAGCCAGTAACATTGCCCCCACATAGTAATAATAGCCAGTAACATTGCCCCCACATAGTAATAATAGCCAGTAACATTGCCCCCACATTAGTAATAATAGCCAGTACCTAGTTTAGCATTGTCCCTGCCCCCTAATAGCCAGTCCAACAAACCTCCAACTCACTGTTGTTGCAGATGCGGCGCGCGCTCTGTTAGGAATAGAAGATCTACGACCTGAGGGGTGATGACGCCGCCGGGTGGACCAAGATGGCCGACTGCTCCGGAGCTAGGACAAAGCCGCGGACTTAGGCAGTGCGCTTTTGCGGATCGCATTCTGTTTGGAGTGCGGCAAAAATGTGTATTCGTCGTATAAGACACACCAACTTTTCCCCCCAGTTTTGGGAAAAAAAAGTGCGTCTTATACGGAGAAAAATACGGTACCTGCTCTAGGTTCCAACGAGGTCTTCATTCTAAGTGTGGGCACCCAGCCGTGACAGTTTTCGGCTTCATGTCCGGGCACCCACAGCGTTGCTCCATCTGATTGGACAGGCGATCGTCTGGGACCTGTCACGTGTCCCAGGCGATCGCATACAGGGAGGGGCTGCCAAAAGACCATATGACTATTCGCCTTAGCATCCCCTCGGCGGAAGGAGGAAGTGGGACAGGAAGTCCCACTCTTCCTGAAGCCCCCACTCCCCTCCGCCCCCCACTTTTAGGTGGAACTCCGCTTTCAGTTAATACAGTGATCCGACTTGGGAGGCGACTTCCATTGAAATCTATGGGTACAAGTTGCCTTGAAGTAGTACAGGAACCTTTTCTGAAGTTGGAGCGACTTCAGTAGTGTACATTAAGACGGCTCTCATTCACTTCAATGGAATTTCTCATGTCGCGCGACTTGGGGCGATACAGGTCGGATCCCAAGTCGCTGTAGTGTGAACCGCCACTAACGGTCCATGAACTTATAATAAAACACAACACTGCGTGAAATGGGTTTAAAACAGCCACAGCAGCCCTTTTATTTAACAAAATAATAAATAACAAAACACAACAATTTTAACATCAGGAGGGGGTCTTTGGGTGTCACATCATTGATCATCACATTTTTGATCATTACCAACCATGTGCTCAGCCATGCCCCATCCGGCTCGAAGATGTTGCGATTTCCAAATTTTTACTTTCCCCCAGGGGACCTAGCTCCTGGGTGAACCACCAACAACCAACTAGGTGGGAGTGCCATACCCTAGATGGGCCCCCAATTCTTTTAAAATTTGGTTAATCCTTGACTCCCCCAAAGACCCCCTTTCGCAATTCGAAATCAGACACGTGGGCAGGAGGGAGTGCACACAACTGAACTTCTGCTGTTTACTTTTTAGGGACACCCACACAAGGGCTGCCACGTCCACGGACGGCGCATGCGCCGTTCGAAAAATCATCAATTACATGGGGTCATGGTTGATTACCATGCAACACGCCCACGCCAAGCTTAATTTGAATTACAGGGGCTTACGCCACCTCATCCTTTTAAAACCAAACATATATTAACCACTTCAGCCACTTGGCTGCCAAATGACCGGGCCACTTTTTGTGATTCGGCACTGCGTCGCCTTAACTGACAATTACGTGGTCGTGCACTGTGGTTTCTAAACAATATTGACATCCTTTTTTCCCATAAATAGAGCTTTCTTTTGGTGGTATTTGATCACCTTTGCGGTTTTTATTTTTTTGCGCTTTTGTACAAAAATAGAGGGACAATTTAAAAAAAAAAATCAATATTTTGTACTTTTTGCTATAATAAATATCTCACTTTGGACACATTTTTGCGACCATTGTCATTGATACAGTGATCAGTGCTATAAAAATGCACTGATTACTGTAAAAATGACACTGGCAGTGAAGGGGTTAACCACTAGGTGTGTCCTAGGGAGTGATTCTAACTTTTAGGTGGAGGAGCTACCAGTGACACATGAGCGATCACTGTTCCCGATCACAGGGAACAGTAGATCCCTGACATGTCACTGAGTGAACTTACAGTGTTCCAGCTGGGTTCTGCAAGCAAGTGTGTTCTGGAGGAAGAAGAGAAGCTGTATATAGAAAATATACTATATAAGAAGAATGTCCCTGAAGTTATTGTTGCATTTAAATAAGCATCCAGTAATTTCTCATCCCTATCCAAGTTATATCTCACAATAAATAACAAAAACAACTCTGACTCAAGAGTGCCTGTGAAGATTTGGTGTGCCTGGCCGTGCAGGGTTCCCAGTTTACCTGCAGCTCCTTTAGGGGGTGTTCTACACAGGGGACCTGGTGGAAACCCACACAGGCACAAGAAGAACATTCAAACTCCATTCTAGTTGTGCCGTGGTTGGGATTTGAACCAATGACCCTAGTGCTGCTAGGCAGAAGTGCTAAGCACCTGCTAAGTAACTGCCTGCATTGGGGTTGCATGGAGCATCCCCCATGTGGGTAAACATGGCCCATGTGAATGAGGCCTTAATGAAACCTGTATAGCAGGTTAATGAAACCTGTATAACAATAACTTCTCCAGACTGATATAATCTATTAGGGGGCAGCTGTCTGCTGCAGGAGCATTGGCGTTTTTCACCCCCCCCCTTTCTCTCGTCACACAGACACTCAGAACTACTTGTTTGGAAACTCCCTATTGGAGGTTGTCTGTAAACTTCCTATTGGACAAGCCTGAGCCAATCATGAGACAGCAGCAAAGCACTGTGGGGGAAGGAGATAAAAAGCCAGAGGAACTAGGCCAGAGCCTCTTTTTGCCTGCAACCCATCAGGAGATCATCAGCATTCTATGTGTGTGTGGAATCGCGGCCTACCATGGGACACACAGTCGGCAACTCCAGCCCAGAGGAACAGATTGTTCATGCAGCTCCAGTCCAGAGGAACAGATTGTTCATGCAGCTCCAGTCCAGAGGAACAGATAGTTCATGCAGCTCAAGCCCAGAGGAACAGATTGTACATGGAGCTCCAGTCCAGAAGAACAGACTGTGCATGCTAAAGAAGGACACCCTGCGACAGCTCAAGGACTGAATGCCACTGCGACACACCTGCATCTAAGATAGATCGATCGCTCAGGGGAGGACCACTGACTGTGTACAGGATTTGGTGAGGGGGCTTTGCCCAGAAACCTTTAATGCTTTTTATAGAATACCACATCTAAGTATTGTCCACAGAGCTCCTACATTGCCGGTGAACATAATCAAACGCAAAGCTTTGCCTCCAGAACATTACCACAGTTGCTCTTAAAGGGGACACACCATGGGTATTTATATCATTTCACTGGGTGGGTACTGGAGGTATCGTAGGCCGGCCTGGGGTTCCTCTTTAGCCACAGCATCCCACACACACCAAAAGTTATTGGGGAGTCTATTTACATATTGTTACCTATTGCTTTTGTTGTCTGTATAGTGTTTCTGACTGTTTTCTTTAAACTGTTTCAACCAAGTCCTGGGTAATAACTAATGTTAACCTGAATTTTACCTTTCTTCAAGTAAACTACAAGAACTGTGTTGTGTATTCCTGCAGAGTTATTCCATTAATCACATTGCTGGGTGTGCCAGAGGGGCTGAAAGGCAGAGAAAAGGCAGCAAAAGCAGCCCCCTGCAAAAGCAGCCCACCTACATTTCATACAGAGTAAAAAATAAAGTGGAGCTGAAATTATGTCATAAAAGCACCAACCCAGCGCTTACCATACTTCAAATACAATTGAGGCCCCCGGGTAGGGTTGCCACCTTTTCCTCAAGCCAATCCCGAACACGCCACTGCATACGGTGGTGTGGCCATATTGTGGGAGGGGCCTCACAGGGGCATGATTAAATAAAACAAAATAATTATTTTACCTATAGAATATGCTTACTTTGCTGTGCCACAAGTAAGAGTCTTACTGACATAAATAAACCTCAGCACAATCATTTAAAAAAAAAAAAAAAACTCTTCCATTACTACAAAGTTAAGTGCAGTGGAGATCAGGGGCATTAGTTCACCTTTTCATTTTCATTAACTACAGAGGGTATTACATAGGGCTGCACGATTCTGGTCAAAATTGAAAAAACTGAATGCCAGAACACCCCCCCCCCCAAATAAATCTGTGATTTATCTGAAAATATGAATATAAAAACAAACCAGTGATAGGCCTATAATGTTAAAGACCATATAACTCCAGAAGAAGCAGAAGGAGAAAGAAAGATAGAAAGAAAGAAAGAAAGAAAGAAAGAAAGAAAGAAAGAAAGAAAGAAAGAAAGAAAGAAAGAAAAAAGAAAGAAAGAAAGAAAGAAAGAAAGAGAGAGAGAAAGATAGAGAGAAAGATAGAGAGAAAGATAGAGAGAAAGATAGAGAGAGAGAGAAAGAGAGAACTTCACCACAATAGAAATGTGTATTCCAGAAAGTTTAACAAATTAGCAGAAGGCGCTTCAATCATCTCGGACCATGGTTGTTATGGTGTCAGGGTGATTCCAGCGCATTATTTCTATTATTACATCGTAATATAGAATTAAATAATTCAACTCACCATAATGCAGAATCAGTGAAACCCAGAGTCCCTCCTTACATCAGGTGTCCCCAGCGGGGTCCCTCCTTACATCAGGTGTCCTCAGCGGGGTCCCTCCTTACATCAGGTGTTCCCAGCAGGTTCCCCCCTTACATCAGGCGTTGCCAGCAGGGCCCCCCCTTACATCAGGCGTTCCCAGCGGGGCCCCCCCTTACATCAGGCATTCCCAGCAGGGCTCCCCCTTACACCAGGCGTTCCCAGCAGGGCCCCCACTTACATCAGGCGTTCCCAGCAGGGCCCCCTCTTAGATCAGGCGTTCCCAGCGGGGTCCCCCCTTACACCAGGCATTCCCAGCGGGGCCCCCCTTACATCAGGCGTTCCCAGCAGGGCCCCCCCTTACATCACGCGTTCCCAGCAGGGCCCCCCTTAAATCATCATCAGCATAGACTTAGTACAGAGTGGACAGGACAGGAGGAGCCGGCCGGGGCTGCTAATAGGAATTGAGCAGCAGCACCGCCCACCCCCGCCCCTTCCCACGTCATTACACTCACAGACAGACATCAGTGGGGCGGGAGGTGGGCGGTGCTGCAGCTCAATTCCTATTAGCAGCCACCCGGCCGGCTCCTCCCTTCCTGTTCACTCTGCACGGACCTCTAGCGGCGGCGGCGAAAATAATGACTGTGAAAAAGAAGAATCGCAGGTCATCCCGCGGGGAGATCGTGGGCGGGGAGAAGCGAAATCGCGATTCTCTCCGCGATTAATCGTGCAGCTCTAGTGTAACAGAATGGCCCGTGACACCCAGAGACGTTGGAAGGATGAGAGATACTCCTGTGCCAGCAGCAACAATAACTCTTGGGTCGAAATCCACCCTGTGCCCTTTTGGGTGTAGGGTGGCTAATAGGGAATCATAATTCCTTTACTTACAGATGGGACATTATTAATACTTCATATTTCAGGACTGAGATATCACAAGAAGTTCATGATGACTTGACCAGGTCAACCAGACAGTGACTCATACCTCTAATAGGCTATTGAAATATGTTGAGGTGTTGGCTATTCATGTGAAAGACATTCTGTTAAAAAGGTGTTGATTGCACCCACTCTCACTAGACTCTGCCATTGTGTGATAAAGCTGTCTAGATAACTTATTCAACTAGATGTCTGTGTTATGTTAAAGGTTAATTGAACTCTATTGATGATGCGGTGCCCAGATGTCTAGCTACGGGTTAGATAATTAGCCCCCCATGGAGTGAATAGGGGGGTGGGGACTGCATTGTCCTGTGATTAACTGCATTATGCTTGAAACTGTATAAGAAGCTGAGAAAATACCAATAAAGGGGTCATATCTTTGGAAGCAAGTGCAGAGCTTGAGTCTCGTCTTGTTTATGGGAAATGATATGGATCGTGTATGCAGTATTGTCGGAGTGTGTCAGATAAGCTTGTCGTGGTTGGATGGAAGGTCGTAAGCGGTGGTGACCGTTACATCTAGTATTACAGTATGTGTAGGAAGGAAGTGCGGAATTTACAGCAGTATATACAAGAATGTGGGTAATACTTGCAGGAAAGGAGTGAAGAGGGTGTAACAGTGACCAGTTTATGCAGTAGAGGAGTGTGGAGTGTATGATAGGGGCAGTATGTACAGGAGAGCAGTGTGGAGGGTATGATGGGGGCAGTATGTACAGGAGAGCAGTGTGAAGGGTATGATGGGGGCAGTATGTACAGGAGAGCAGTGTGGAGGGTATGATGGGGGCAGTATGTACAGGAGAGCAGTGTGGAGGGTATGATAGGGGCAGTATGTACAGGAGAGCAGTGTGGATGGTATGATAGGGGCAGTATGTACAGTAGAGGAGTGTGGAGGGTATGATGGGGGCAGTATGTACAGGAGAGTAGTGTGGAGGGTATAATGGGGGCAGTATGTACAGTAGAGGATTGCGGAGGGTATGATGGGGGCAGTATGTACAGTAGAGGAGTGTGGAGGGTATAATGGGGGAAGTATGTACAGGAGAGGAGTGTGGAGGGTATGACGGGGGCAGTATGTACAGGAGAGGAGTGCGGAGGGTATGATGGGGGCAGTATGTACAGGAGAGCAGTGTGGATGGTATGATAGGGGCAGTATGTACAGTAGAGGAGTGTGGAGGGTATGATGGGGGCAGTATGTACATGAGAGGAGTGTGGAGGGTATGATAGGGGCAGTATGTACAGTAGAGGAGTGTGGAGGGTATAATGGGGGCAGTATTTACAGGAGAGGAGTGTGGAGGGTATAATGAGGGCAGTATGTACAGTAGAGGATTGCAGAGGGTATGATGGGGGCAGTATGTGCAGTAGAGGATTTTGGAGGGTTATTTTGGGAAGTATGTACAGGAGAGGAGTGTGGAGGGTATAACGGGGGAAGTATGTACAGGAGAGGAGTGTGGAGGGTATGATGGGGGCAGTATGTACAGGAGAGGAGTGCGGAGGGTATAATGGGTGAAGATTGTACAGTAGAGGAGTGTGGAGGATATAATGGTTTGAAGTATGTACAGGAGGGGAGTGTTGAGGGTTTAATGGGGGCAGTATGTACAGTAGAGGTTTCAGAGGGTATCATGGGGGGGCAGTATGTACAGGAGAGGAGTGTGGAGGGTATGACAGTGGGCTTACTGCCCACTGTCATACCCTCCACACTCCTCTACTGTACAGGAGTGCGGAGAGTATGATGGGGCTTTATGTACAGGAGAGCAGTGTGGAGGCTATGATGGGGGTGGTATGTACAGTAGAGGATTGCAGAGGGTATAATGGGGGCAGTAAGTACAGGAGAGGAGTGTGGAGGGCATGATGGGGTTGGTTTGTACAGTAGAGGATTTCAGAGGGTATAATGGGGGCACTATGTACAGTAGAAGATTGAGGAGGGTATGATGGGGGCAGTATGTACAGGAGAGGAGTACGGTGGGTATGATGGGGTAGTATGTACAGGAGAGGAGTGCGGAGGGTATGATGGGGGCAGTATGTACAGGAGAGGAGTGTGGAGGGTATGATGGGGGCAGTATGTACAGGAGAGCAGTGCAGAGGGTATGATGGGGGCAGTATGTACAGGAGAGGAGTGTGAAGGGTAAGGCAGTAGGTGGTATGGGGGGGGGGGGGGTTGGAGAACTGAAAATATGGATGGTATATGGGGGGGGGGGGTGGAGAACTGTGTATATGGATGGTATATAAGGGAGTGAGAACTATATGAATGGATAGTATATGGGGGGGAAGGGCGGGTAGAACTGTAGATATGGCTATGGATGGTATATGGGGGGGGGGGTTAGAACTGTATATATGGCTATGAATGGTATATGGGGGGCAGAACTGTATATATGGCTATGGATGGTATATGGGGGGGGCAGAACTGTATATATGGCTGTGGATGGTATATGTGGGGGGGGGGGGGGCAGAACTATATATATGGCTATGGATGGTATATGTGGGGGGGGCAGAACTGTATATATGGCTATGGATGGTATATGTGGGGGGGGGGGGGGGCAGAACTGTATATATGGCTATGGATGGTATATGGAAGGGGGGGCAGAGCTGTATATATGCTATGGATGGTATATGGGGGGGCAAAACTGTATATATGGCTGTGGATGGAAATGGAAGGGGGGGCAGAACTGTATGTATAGATAGTGTATGGTGGGAGGAAGTGGTGAGGACTGTGTGTATGAAGGGTATGTGAGAGCTCTTTCATATGCTGACATACTAATAACAGCAAAAACTTACTTTAACCACTTCCATACCAGGCACTTACGCACCTTCCCGCCCAAGCCAATTTTCAGCTTTCAGCACTGTCGCAATTTGAATGACAATTGCGCGGTCATGCTACACTGCACCCAAACAAAATTGGCGTCCTTTTTTCCCCACAAATAGAGCTTTCTTTTGGTGGTATTTGATCACCTCTGCGTTTTTTTTTTTTTGTGCAACAACTAAAAATAGAGCGAAGATTTTGAAAAAAAAATAAAGTTTTTATTTTTTTCTGTTAATTTTTTTGTAAATGAGTATGTTTTCTCTTTCAATTATGGGCACTGATATGGTGGCACTGATGGGCACCGATGAGGTGGCACTGATGGGCACCGATGAGGTAGTTCTGATGGGCACCGATTAGGTAGCACTGATGGGCACTGATAGGCGGCGCTGGTATTGGGCACTGATGGCACTCATGGGCACGGCACTGATGGGCACTCATGGGCGGCACTGATGGGCACTCATAGGCAGCACTGGGCACTCATAGGCAGCACAGATGGGCACTCATAGGCGGCACAGGTGGGCACTCATAGGCGGCACAGGTGGGCACTCATAGGCGGCACAGGTGGGCACTGATAGGCGGCACAGGTGGGCACTGATAGGCGGCACAGGTGGGCACTGATAGGTGGCACAGGTGGGCACTGGTAGGTGGGCACTGGGCATGGATTGGCACTGTGGGGTGGCACTGACAGACACTGGGGTGGCACTGATGATCACTGAGGGGTGGCACTGATGGATCAATGTTGCCAATCAGTGCCCATGTGTGGGCACTGATTGGCATCATTTTTTTTTTACTGCCCCCCTTTTTTTTTTTTGTCATTTTTTTTTTTTGTCATTTTTTTTTTTTTGTCATTTTTTTGGGTCATTTTTTTTGTATTTTTTTTATTTCCCTGGTGGTCTAGTGTGGCGATCCGAGGGGGGGCTGCGCTGATAAACAATCAGCGCGAACCCCCCCTGTCAGGAGAGCCGCTGATCGGCTCTCCTCTACATGCGTCTGTCAGACGCGAGTGAGGAAGAGCCGTCGGCGGCTCTTCCTGTTTACATCGTGATCAGCCGTGATTGGACACGGCTGATCACGTGGTAACGAGGCTCCGCCGGAGACTCGTTACCGAGATCGGAGGTGCAGGGTGTCAGACTGACACCCCGCATCACCGATCGCCGCGCTGCGCGCCCGCACGGGCGCGTGCGGCATGAAATCGTGCAGGCCGTTTGAGAACGGCCTGTCACGATTTCATAACCACTTCCCGGCCGTAAATCGGCTATTGGCCGGGCGGGAAGTGGTTAAAAGTTGAGCTCTCAGCCAGATCTCCACATGCTTCAGCCTTTAACCCCGCTCCGCCTTTAACCCCACCTCCGTGTCTCTTCTGCAGCCAGCCAGAGAAGAGCTGAGCACTCTTCGTCCCGTGTACCGTCTTCCACTCTGCAGCACACTATGGAGACGGAGGCGCGCCGCTGACAGGGGGGGGGGGGCTAGACGGGGGTGAATAGGAAACCTTTTTCTGGAGCAGAAATCACCGCGGACCCGAACTCTGGATGTGGCTGTGGCGGCACAGCATAGGCACAAGCACAGTGAGCCACCAGCGGGTCTGAATAATGTGTCCGGGTCTCAAGTGGGCAGAGACCCGGACACAAGTTTCAAAACCTGTACTGTCCGGGTCAATCCCGTACAGGTGGCAACCCTACCCCCGGGTTGCATACTGTGGCAGCTGAAAGAAGAAACGCTTTTTTTTGTCATACTTCTCATATGGGTCACAAGTAGGGCTTTTTTTTCTCAAACAATTGGCGCTGGAACTCAACCACGAACCACCAAAACCCCTCCCCCAAAACACATCAAATGTTGGGTGTGGTCAGTCAAATTTCAGTAGGAGGGGCATTAAATACCAGGGGGTTACACACAGAATGCAGAGCTGTGATTTTTAAACACAGAAACCGGAATTCTGTGTTTACAATGGATTGTGGTGAGCAGAGCCCCCCCCCCCCCAAGGGTCTGAGCCAGAGGTGGTGAAACCAAGTTCCACTAAGTTCCCCCTGAAAAAAAGCCCTGGTCACAAGAGTGTATTTACTAGTACTCTTTTGCGACCCAGATGCAGCTGACAGCAGACTAAAGGCCACTATCAGCTGACATCTCAGAGCCGGTCCAGGCTCTTGAAGGAACTCAAGCATATTATCGAGATCCACCCAGATTAGGGTTGCCACCTTTTCTTCAAACACTTTTGCGGCACAGGGCAATTATTATTATTTTTTTCCAGTAAACACTATAGGATTATAAGACCTGGGACACATTTGGGTGCCACAAAGGGAGTAGTAATATAGCGCACATAGCGCCCAAGTGGGTGTGACCAAATTGCTCCTGCTAACATAATCACCCCACCCTTCAGTGATGCCAAACCGGCCCCCAAACAGCCGCCCACAACGGCAACAGATTTGTGTATGGCTATCTTGGTTACTCAGGGAGCCACTGCCTGGTCTGAATTCAGGTGGACTGAAACCCAGACACATGATTCAAAACCTGAACTGTCCAGGTGAATCCTGGACAGGTGGCAACACTAACCCAGATGCCTGATTGGCAGCTGGCTCAGCCTCTCAGCTCACCGCTGAGAGCCTATGCCAGCAGCTCTTGCCCCCTCCGCTGCTCGGGGCTCCAGTGAGTGGAGAGCGGTGACCGACAACCCTGTGTTAATATATGTATATTTAAAATATTCATTTACAACCACATGCTCCTTCTATCAACCCTGTGTTGAATGAAACCATGCTTAGTTCATACATGAATAGAACATGAACATTATCTGCTTAATAGAATTATAAAATATAATATTAAATAAATCAATGACTGCTATCATTTTGAAAATATCATGTTTATCTTTAAAAATTGTAAATATATTAGTGCAGGAGGGAATCAATATTTGCTCATTGCATTTCCTGCTTGGTAGTGCTGCACAATGACTGCACTAATTTTCTGCCAGTAAATACCTTATACAGCCCACTTCCTCTTTCTGCCAGTAAATACCTTAAACAGCCCACTTCCTGTTTCTTGGCTGGTAAAAAGCCTAAGCTGAGAGTTTGCCAGGAAGAGAGATGTGATGAGTCATAAGAGGGCCAATGAGAACTTCAGAGCTGGAGGTGTGCCTCTGTGTGTCTGTGTAAATCCAGGAAGTGAACAGGCAGCAGCTTCAGCTGCCCACAGTTAAAATGGTTTCAGCCAGACTTAGTGGAGGGAGATTTCTGACGCATATTTGGCAAGTGCAGAATCACAGTATATATGTATAAATATGCAAAGTGGTTGTAGAGAAGCTTTAGAATGGCAAAGATGTTTTTATTACAAACTATGTCAGCAGACTGCAGTTCCTTTTAAAATTTTGGGTTGATTTACTAAAGCAATAGGGATTGTTCATTTTGCAAAGTGAATGGTTATTTATTATAGTGAAATACATAAAACTATGTTTACCGCTTCCCGTCGATGGTGCGCATATAAATGTGGCCTCTCGGTGGGTGGGCTATAACGCTGAGAGGCCACATACTGTATGTGTGGCCCTATGTAAGCACTTTCTGTGCTGAAAATGTGTTCCGGTGGGGATCGCAAAGCTCCCAATGCATACTTGCGATCAGGAGCTGTGACAGCCAATCACTGCAGTCACTTGACCTGAATGCCCCGGCATTTAGAAGCCCTTTAAGGACTGGGAGGCAGTGGCGGGAAGGCAATGGTGAGGCTGCAGATGGGCATTGATCAGGCTGCTTTGAGGCTGCAGATGGGCATTGATCAGACTACATTGAGGCTGCAGATGGGCATTGATCAAGGTAAATTGAGGCTGCAGATGGGCATTGATCAGTTTGCATTGAGGCTGTAGATGGGCATTGATCAGGGTGCATTGAGGCTGCAGATGGGCATTGATCTGGTTGCATTGATGGGAGATGGTGTGGCTGCAGATGGGCATTGATCAGGCTGCATTGAGGCTGCAGATGGGCATTGATCAGGCTCCAGTGAGGCAGCAGATGGGCATCGATCAGTTTGCATTGAGGATGCAGATGGGCATTGATCAGGATGCATTGAGGCTGCAGATGGGCAATAATCGGTTTGCATTGAGGCTGCAGATGGGCATTGACCAGGATGCATTGAGGCTTCAGATGGGCATTGATCAGGCTAAATTGAGGCTGCAGGTGGGCATTGATCGGTTTGCATTGAGGCTGCAGATGGGCATTGACCAGGATGCATTGAGGCTGCAGATGGGCATTGATCAGGATGCATTGAGGCTGCAGATGAACATTGATCAGGCTGCAGTGAGGCTGCAGATGGGAATTGATCGGTTTGCATTGAGGCTGCAGATGGGCATTGACCAGGATGCATTGAGGCTGCAGATGGGCATCGATCAGGCTACATTGAAGCTGCAGATGGGCATTGATCAGGCTGCAGTGAGGCTGCAGATGGGCATTGATCGGTTTGCATTGAGGCTGCAGATGGGCATTGATAAGGCTTCATTGAAGACTGGCCACTATTTTGCTTCAAAGTTATTTATTTTAAAAATATAATTTTTTTCCCCCTGAAACTTCCCTCTTAACCGCTTAAGGACCACCTCACGCCAATATACATCGGCAGATCAGCATGGCTGGGCATAAGCACGTACAGGTACGTTGCCCTTTAAGAGCCCAGCCGGTGGCACGCTCGTGACCTGGTCCTGAACTACGTGACCGCGCCCGCACGACCCACGGACCTGATCACGTCAGTGTCCCACGATCGGGTCACAGAGCTGTAGAAGGGTGAGAGGTAAGTGTAAACAAACTTCTCCCTGTGCTTCCTAGTGAGCCTGTCACTGATTGTCTGTTCCCTGTCATAGGGAACGACGATCAGTGACGTCACAGGCCCAGCCATGCCCCCCTACAGTAAGAAACACACATTAGGTCACACTTAACCCCTTTAGCGCCCCATACAGGTTAACCCCTTCACTGCCCGTGTCATTTTCACAGTAATCAATGCATTTTTATATCACTGATCGCTGTAAAAATGACAATGGTCCCAAAAATGTGTCAAAAGTGTCTGATGTGTCCGCCATAATGTCACAGTCACGATAAAAATCGCTGATCGCCGCCATTACTAGTAAAAAAAAAAAATATTAATAAAAATGCCATAAAACTATCCCCTATATTGTAGACGCTATAACTTTTGCGCAAACTGATCAATAAACACTTATTGCGAAAATATGTAGAAGAATATGTATTGGCCTAAACTGAGGAAAAAATCGTTTTTTTATATATTTTTTGGGGATATATTAATTATAGCAAAAAGTTAAAAATATTTTTTTTTTTTCAAAATTGTTGCTCTATATTTGTTTATAGCGCAAAAAATAAAAACCGCACAGGCGATCAAATACCACCAAAAGAAATCTTTATTTGTGTGAAAAAAAGGACGCAGATTTTGTCTGGGAGCCACGTCGCACAACCGCGCAATTGCCGAATCGCAAAAAGGGCCTGGTCCTTTAGCTGCAAAATAGTGTGTTATATATGCCTGCGCATGTTATACGCTGATAAATACGGTATCTACCTATCTACCTATCTATCTATCTATCTATCTATCTATCTATCTATCTATCTATCTATCTATCTATCTATCTATCTATCTATCTATATGCAGTGCAAACCACTGGCGCTATATAAATCCTGTATAATAATAACAATTTATATATATATATATATAAAATGGGCCAGATTCAGGTAGAGTTACGCTGGAGTATCAGTGATTCGCCAGCATAACTCACACTTTGAGCCGGCTTATCTGTTTTCTGTAGTCAGAAAACAAGATACGCCGGGATTGAGTTCAGATTCGAGCAGCGTAATTGAATTTCGCCGTTGTATCGGAACTGCAATTTGAAAATGGGCGCTCGGGGCGTTCCCGCTGATTTACGCCAAAATTATGTAAATCAGCGAGAGATGGAAATTCACGATCGTACGCTGACCCGACGCAGTGACTTTCCAACGTTTCCGTAAGCGATACGCGGCGTAACAAAAAACATGCCCCCTAGGTGGAGTATCCTATGTTAAGTATGGCCGTCGTCATCGCGTCGAATTTAAAAAGTTTCGCGTAGTTTGCGTAAAACGTCCGTGAATGGGGATTGACGTCATTGACGTTCACTGACAGAATTTGGAGCATGCGCACTGACAGTCGACGCATGCGCAGTATGTTCGCGGCGGGATCTCGCCTCGTTTAAATAATACACGCCCCCTACCCGCCCAATTTGAATTCCGCTGGCCCCTTTTTCGCTACGCCGCCGCAACTTTAGGAGCAAGTGCTTTGTGAATAACAGTACTTGCTCCTAAAATTTTGGCGGAGTAACGTAAATGACAAACGTTACTCCAACATAAAGATCCGCTCTCCTACCTGAATCTGGCCCAATGTGTGTATATATGTACAATACACATGTTTGTTTCCTATAGAAATAAGGTTTTTCAAAACAAAAACACATGTAGGCTGAAGTGTTTCAAAACATTACAAACCACATAAAAATGTCCAGCAGGTGGCACCACTATTCTGTAACATTCCATGCATGGTGTTTTGTATTCCTTCTTTCTGATGTGAGTGCTTGTGGCTGGATGCATGGTATGATGTAGATAAACACTTATGAATATTAGAGAAAGAAAATAAAAGACAAAGTAAAGCAATTGCTGAAAATGACTAAACCAACCTAATTTTGACAAACATTAAAAGATAAAACCTGATTAATCACTATAGGGGGTATTTATCAATGTGTTCAGGCAAGATTCAACTTTCACATAAGATTTACTAGCGTTGTGAAAACTGTGTGAATCTTTGGTGAAAACATTGATAAATAGAGAGTCTGTGAGCAAAAACTCAATTATAGATCACTTTCTTTTCTAAAAGAGCTCCGCTGATTATTTTTTTTTTTTTTTAAGTCAACAGCTACAAATACTGAAGCTGTTGACTTTTAAAATAAGGACACTTACCTGTCCAGGGCACCCTCGATGTCGGCACCCGCAGTCGATCTCTCCCTCGGCTGTCCGGTGGAGGCGCCGCTATCTTCGGTAAAGGAAATATGAATCCTGGTTCCCTACTGCACATGCACAAATCGCGCTGCGTGTTCCAACTGGTCCCTGCTGTCTTCTGGGACCTGTGTGTCTCCCAGAAGACAGAGGGGATTGGCATAGACAGGTATCTGCTTCCCCCTCCCCTGAACGGTGTCAAATGTGACACCTGAGGGGGGGGGGGATTTCCGAAAAGCGGAAGTTCCATTTTTGGGTGGAACTCCGCTTTAAAGAGTTATTCCATCCCAAAATGGATATTTGATGGATATTTAAAAGAGTGTGGGAATCAGGGTTAATGCAGATTCATACTTACCTAGGTGAATGCAGTATTGGTCCAAAGCTGTCCCCCGGCGCTTCTGCACCGATAGCTCGGTTCTGACAGCTCCCAAGCAGAGAGCTGGAGACTGTCAGTCACAGCTCTCTGCTCTGCCTCCTCTTTGCTCCATTTGTCCTCTGACTTAAAGACCATCCTTGCAGCATAATTCAGACACCACAGCTTAATGCAGACTGTGGGATAGATTCACTTCCCCTTTGTAGGTGTATCGCTACCCCCGAAGGAGCCGCTGATTGATTGTTGGGATCGGCACAGCGTTGTCTAGGGGTGTGATGCAGGAACAAAGTAGTGAGCGGAGGTCCAGACAGTCAATAAAGGTTTTTCCAATGCTCCAAGGCCAACACAGCCAACATCAACTTCAGTTAGGAAGGAGAAGAAAGGTTGATGAAAGAAGAGGAGAACTTGCGGTGTCAGGCCTGGATATGAACGGGCGAGCCTGCCCTTAGTAGTACCAATTTGTAAACTCGTCGCCACTCCTGCCTGAGTGGGTGAAGTGCCCACGGACAGGTTTTCTTTCTGTAACCTGGCAGCCGAGGTGTCACTTTAGATATCTGGGAGGAACAGGTCTTTCACACAGACCTGGCTCTAGGACCTCTGCCACAGGCCAATTGCTTTAGATGAGATTAGGTGGATTAACAGAGCAAATCCTCCCAGTAGACTCTAGCACAGGTCACTGGGAGACAGTAAAGCGTACCTGTCAGCATCCCGGTCACCAGATCCCGGATTAGTTCGTTCAGGCCCTGTGGACAACCTGCCTCCGGGTTCCCCTCAAGCCGATGCCCCAATCGAATGGCACCCAGCCTGGGATCCATTCATTAGGACTGGGAACCCAGTAAGTCACCTCTCACCTCCGGTTGAGGCTCATTGAAGCCTGCAAGCCACGCCGGCGGGGTCCATGGATGCACGCACCCTAAAGGTGGATGCCGCACCTGGAACCGGGACCCCACGAAGATTTGGATATACCTGTCCCAGATATACCCCTCCCCAGCATGCCCCGCGAGGTAAAAACTCCTCCAATTGGCCGCCGGGGAAGACTTGTGCTGCCAGAAACCCCTCTGGCGCCAATTGCCGACCAGAGACGATACCACATCCCCAGAATGCAGACTGACCCAGTGGACCTTTCTGGAATGACAGAGGTCACAATTTAGGTAAATCATGACTGGGAGCAATGTAACTCTCCCAGTCCAACTAACTTTAGCGTAGTGCCCATGCTGACGTGATCAGGATAACAGAGCCAGCGGCTGCCCACGGGGGCACACGGCTGCTGTGTCAGTAAGTCTGACACACAGCAACTCTGATCTTGGTATGAAGCCTCTGACAGAGCACCTCTCAGGCGTAAAAGTGCAGGTCAGGTAATCTCTTCCTGCCACCCCCTTCCTCCTTGATGGAAACAGAGTGACTCCTTGTAGGCCATCCCATCCTAGCAACCATCATGCTGTCCCTAAAGATAGACCTCCCTAGCTTCCATTCCTTTTGAATGTCCATGAAATAGGCCCAGGTCTCCTCACAATCTAGCAGGGCAGCGGCTTAGGGAAAGTCCCCGGGAGTCCTCAATAATTCCCATGATTGCGGGAGGGACATAGGGAAAGTCCAGACCCCACTCCAAAGCGACCCTCCTTTGAATCTCCTGCTGAAACTGGGAAAGCCTGGGCAACTCTCTGGGCTTCCCTTTCCCAGGCAGGACATAGGCGTCAGGGGACCTCTTCATCCACTGCCTGTAGGTGGGCTCTCTGGTCTGGGTGGTGGAGGGTCTCTGGACAAAAAGCTGTCTTCTGTAAATAGGGGTTCCTGTAGCTCCTCCTGGCTGCCCAGCAAGATCTGGCTCCTCTCCTCCCTCTGAGGGCACCTCAGGGACCTGGGAACCTCCTGTCTCCTATTCCTCCTCTGAGCAACTCTCTGGAGAGGACAACTGCGCTAGCTTATCTAGGGACCCGAACTCTGCTATAAGTCTTGGGGATCCCCAATCTATGTCTTTGTCCCCACACTCCCCTTCCAGCTCACCTGAAAACAGACTCCCTTCCGAACCTGGCTCCTTCCAGTTGGGGATAGTGACATAGATGCAGCCAACATTTCAGGGACCACTGTGTCCTGCAGGGCAGTACTCACAGTCACCAAGTCCTCAGGCAACAAGCCATATCAGACTCTTCTCCTATGTCACTTTTCTTCACAGAGGAGTCACCAGACTCAGACTAGACCCCACCTTTCTGGGATGACTCCAGGCCCGCTCCGGCCTTCCGGGATGTCTGCAGCTGTAATGTGTAGAGTCCTGAATGCCGGTCCACTTTGTAGTACAGGCATACCCCGCTTTTAAGTACACAATAGGGTTTATTTACTAATGCTGGAAATCACAATATCAGGCTCACTTCTGGATTGAATCCAATCAGCTTCTAACTCCAGCTTGTTTAATTAAGCCTGGTAATAAAACCTGGAAGCTCATTGGATTCTGTGCAGAAGTGAGCCTTATTTTGCGCTTTCCAGCTTTAGTAAATAAACCCTATTGCGTACTTAAAAGTGGGGTAAGCCTGTATTGTGAGTCCTGCTGGCTGGATGCAAACCTGGTGAGCAGTTCACAGGCACTCACTACCGCGGTTGGTATCTGGCACTCTGGGCACAGCAGACACAGCCGTTCTATGGATTATGGGATGCCCAGGAAATTTCAAGGCAAAGTTGCTTAGGACTCCTATATACACTCCTGTATATATGTTTCACTCTTCTCTCTCCAGGATCAACACGTGCTGCTCACCATTTCCTCCTCCAGCACTTCATTAGCTGCAGACTGTTCCTCCACAAGCACTTCACTTGCTGCAGACTGTCACTCATCCAGACTAGCTAGCACTGCATGGGTAGGCCTGACACTACTTTAGCCATGCCTCAATAAACTGCCTTTTGCGGGGCAGGGACTGCGGGCCCCTGTGGTGTAAAATTGTTCAGGTGCTAGCTGTACTTTTCTCAGCTACCACTCCCAGATAGCTCTCTCCAGGCCCTGCCAGCCAGCCTGGCTGCAAAGACCCCTTTCCACTGCCCTTTTTCCACAGCCATCTCTCCACTGGTTCTGCACACATCTCTCAAACTGCAATCTCCCAGTTTGCTCAGGCATGCCTCCCCAGTCCTCCCGACTGTGCTCACTCACCAGCTCTCCTGGTTGCGACCAGAAGTCCCCCGTGGGGACTCTTAGAAGTGTTCTCTCTCGTTGTCCTCAACTTGCTCTCTCATGTGCCTCTCCTTCCAGGATCTCAATACTCCTTCTGGACACATTTGAGCCCAGCCCAGGGTCACCCCCCCCCCCCAGACTGGGGAGCTCTCCGTGGGCCCCCAACAGCCTCCACACCTCTCTGACTCCATCTCTTCCACCCAAAAACTCCTCCCCAGCTGGGCTGACCTCAGGTATTTATGGAGGCCTGCCCCCTGACAATCCGAGTTGGGGATTGGTCAGGGCTCCTTAAGATACCACAGGCAGATCCACCGCTCTTCCCCTCCTCTCCTTCTAGAAAATGCCAGAAGGAAAAGGGAGGTATCTGAGAAGTGATACTGCCTGTTAGTCATCAGCTGATGCCCTAAACCACTCCCCACCCAGAATGAAAACAAACAGGCCTAGCAGCCAACTAGACCTGCCTAAATTTACCTACACTGCCAGAGAAAAACCTTACTCTAGCACCTCACTAACTAGAGGGTGCTACATTTATTATCTGTAGAATCGCTCAAAGCAAGTTTAATTACTTGCTACATCATGCAAACTTCAGGGTCCTATTGTTACGTTATATACTTCCTCTTTTCCAATTTCAGCATTCCTATCCTCTAGCAATACTTTATTATCGTTCAGCAAATTGTTCTTCACTCTTTCCAGCTGTTCATAAAAATTATCTTTTATTTCTTCTCCAAGTCTGGTGGGATATGAGCGCTTATTAGTGAGATATTGAACATTTTACCACTTACTCGTAAAGCAGAAATCCAATTACAGCTTATTTACTGTATTTCTTTTCTGCACAAGAAATCCTGTTGTAAATATATAATTTCCACGACTCTTATAGAACATTTCTATCTTCTTGAAGTGTATGTAAACCCTAACAATACTGTTTTCTTAATTGCTCCCTGGTCTTTTAAATATACAATTTAATATTTTTTTTTTTATATCTGTTCAATAAGTGCAGAAAATAGCTGTAGAAATCTTGTGAGCTGATCATTTTTGTGCTATATGCTAGTGCACAAATAGGAGTTATGGAGATAAGGGAGAAGAAAAATGAGGAGAGGTCTGTGTTCTGTGTAATGCATCATAAAGTAAGAAGGGCTGACACCATGGTGTTGATTTACTAAAACTGGAGAGAGCAAAATCTGGTGCAGCTCTGCATAGAAACCAATCAGCTTCTATTTTTTTTTTTTCAAAGCTTAGGCCGGTTCAGCAGGAACTTGCTGAGATTCGAACCGTTAATGTGCAGACTTAATGTACTAAGATGGTCGATCAATCAACTTGACTACAACCAGCCTGACGGATTATTGCTAGCGGCTGCTATAGTCGCAGCCGGGAGCAGACAATGGCTCGGCAGGATCTATTCCCCTTGTTAGCACTGTCTGTGTTGATGGGGGAATCATGCAAATTTCTCACCTGCGTCCCCTGTCCAGGTCAATCCAGGTCTGAATAAGTGGTAGACAGGGTATCACCCTTGGAGAAGACATCCATGTGGATTGCAGCACTCACTTGCAGCTGGAGAGGAGACTCAGACGGGGATAGCGTGCAGCCGCGTCGCCGGGTGGAGATCGTGACATCATCATGTCTGTGAGATGTCACTGGCTCAGCAGGGAAGTAGGGAGGAGGAAGTAGGACACACGTCATCGCCAGGCACGGCTGCGCACTGATACCGCACTGTTCTCTATTGCTTCATCAACCTTTCCTATCCCCTGTTGATGTTGGCCGTGTTAGGCCCTGGAATAAAGCATTTGAAAACTAATTTGGTGACTGGACATTCGCTCACTGCTACTACCCCTAGACACACTACAAGGTAACTTAATACGCCGATCCCAAACAACAACCAGCGGCTCCTTCGGGGGTGGGCGCTACATACAACTTACGCTCACCCCGTGTAGCCTGCGTTGGGTGCACGTACGTTTGTGAATCGCCGTATTTACCTCATTTGCATGTTTGAATGGCTAATCAATGGGAGCGGCACCATGCACCCAGCCTAAATGTATGCCCACCCTACGCCGGCGTAAGCAAGTTACGTCAGCGGGGTGTAGCCTGGTTTTAGGCGTATTTCTGTTTGTGGGTCTGGCGCACAGATACGACGGCGCACATTTGCACTTACGTCGGCGTAACTTGTTATACGTCGGCGTAAGTGCTCTGTGAATCCGGGCCATACTGTATGAATAAGTAAGGTCCATAGGCTTCTCCATATGCCCTCTTGTCTTTAAACGTGTTTCGCACATTGCTTTTTCAAGATATTTATTGGGTAGGTGCTGATGATCCTCAGGGTCAGATATTGGAAACACCCTATTGAGTAGCTGCAAAACTAAATTTGTTTTATTCCACCAATACAGATTCACAGCTGGTGAAAAAAACAAGCCAGGATTATGATAATTAGATAGCGAACCAACCCCCAGACACCCATGGTACCACTTCTTTTGGGGCAAACAGACCTCCATATCCTAATGGGGAAAATGTGGGAGAGGCCACATATATTGTGAGCCTCCCTCATTAGGAGGAAGTCCTCGGAGATCAATACATGAGTTGCAGATCCGGGTCAGCACACTGAGCTTAGGACTTACAATTTTCTCGATCTGAAATATTCAGTTATGATATCTTGGGTTCTCCCCCACTAATTAGGAGCAAGCCCAACAACTCTTACTGAATTACCAATTATCTTGGTTTGATCAGAGGTGGAATTTTCGTCTCTCAAAAATCTAAGGGCCAGATTCAGGTAGATGGGCGAATCTTTAATCTGGAGTAACGTTTCTTATTTACGTTACTCCGCCGAAACTTTAGGAGCAAGTACTGTTATTCACATAGCACTTGCTCTTAAAGTTGCGGCGGCGTAGCGAAATTCAAATTGGGCGGGTAGGGGGCGTGTATTATGTTAACTATCCCGCGGCGAACATACTGTGCCTGCGTCGACTGTCAGTGCGCATGCTCCAAATTCTTTCAGGGAACGTCAATGACGTCAATCCCCATTCACGGACGTTTTACGCAAACGACGCAAATTTTTTTTTTCGACGCGATGACGACGGCCATACTTAACATAGGATACTCCACTAGGGGGCTGCTTTATCTTTGCGCTGCGTATCTCTTACGGAAACGTCGGAAAGTCACTGCGTCGCGCCCAAATACGATCGTGAATTTCCGATTCCCGCTGATTAACATATTTTCGGCGTTAATCAGCGGGAACGCCCCGCGCGCCATTTTTAAAATTGAAGTTACGATACGACGGCGAAATACAATTACGCCGCTCGTATAGTAACTCCAACCCGGCGTTTCATGTTTTCTGCTTACTGAAAACAGAAACGCCGGCTCAAAGTGAGAGTTAGGCTGGCGTATCACTGATACTCCAGCCTAACTCTACCTGAATCTGGCCCTAAATATCAGAATCCTGACTTGTTTTTTTTTACCAGCTGTGAATTTGTATTGGTGGAACAAAACTGCTTTAGTTTTGCAACTACTCAATAGGGTGTCCCCAATATCTGACCCTGAGGATCATCAGCACCTACCCAATAAATGTCCTGAAGAAGCAATGTGCGAAATGCATTGACAGACAAGAGTGCATATGGAAAAGCCTATGGACTTTACTTATTCATACTATTTGTACAGTACATGTGTCCACATTGATTTGATTTACTTCTATATCTTCATGCCTACTGTGCTTTGAATGGTTAAATGTGTTTTTTAAGTAGTATATTTTTGATAATAAAGACCTGTACATTTTTTAGACAAATACTGTCTCATGTTATGCCCATACAGTCCATTTGTTCTTTGATAGAGTTTTTACTCATTCAATCCTTCTTCTATTGTGCTAATCACTAGCCACACAAGTGCCAGTGTCAATGTAGCCAGACAAGCAAACAATAGTGTTCTGATCGTTGCCAAATTCTCCAAAAAACGTATGGCAAAAAATATGATCTTCAAAAGACCTTGGGGTGTTTTCTTTCTAAAATGTGGTTATATTGTGAGTCTTTCCACTGTCCTGGCACTTCAGGGCATCAAGAAATATGATAGGTTGTCAGGACAGCAGATGTAGAATTTATGCCTCTAGAACAGGGATCTCCAAACTGCGGCCCGAGGGTCGGATGCGGCCCTTTGCTTGCCTTTATCTGGCCCTTGAGACAGTATCCCTCCCACTGATACAAGACACTATTCTGACATCTGACACCGACAGTGGAGCACCATTTCTCCCACTGACACCACTAATGGGGCACTATTCCTGCCTATGATACAAACGATGGAGCACTATTTCTGCCCCTAATACCATATGTTTAGTCCCACTGATGCCAGGAAAATTTCCACCTCCCGCTTGCCAAAATCCGGCCCTCCAAGAGTCTGAAAGACAATAAACCGGCCCTTTGTTTCAAATGTTTGGAGACCCCTGCTCTAGAAGGATATCGGGGAACTGGAGAAAGTGCAGAGACGGGCAACCAAACTGATAAGAGGCATGGAGGCACTCAGCTATGAGGAAAGATTAGAGGAACTGAATTTATTCCCTCTTGAGAAGAGAATAAGGGGGGATATGATCAACATGTACTTTTGGGTAGAGCTCCGCTTTAACATTGGTCTTTAACCGGTTAACGACTGTCTTGTAAATTAACGTTAGCAGAATGGCACAGCTGGGCAAAGTAATATATATATATATACAGGGCTTTTTTTCTCAGAGAATAGGTGCAGGAACTCCCTCCTTCCGAGTCACCTCTTGTGTCCACCCCCTACCCACCTCTGAGCACCATTCTTTGGTTCCACTCCCTACCCACCTCTAAGCACCATTCCTTGATTCCACCCCCTACTCACCTCTGAGCACCATTCTTTGGTTCCACTCCCTACCCACCTCTAAGCACCATTCCTTGATTCCACCCCCTACCCACCTCTGAGCACCATTCTTTGGTTCCACTCCCTACCCACCTCTAAGCACCATTCCTTGATTCCACCCCCTACTCACCTCTGAGCACCATTCTTTGGTTCCACTCCATACCCACCTCTGAGCACCATCCCTTGGTTCCATCCCCTACCCACCTCCGAGCACCATTCCTTGGTTCCATCAACTGTCCACCTCCGAGCACCATTCCTTGGTTCCATCAACTGTCCACCTCCGAGCACCATTCCTTGGTTCCACTCCCTACCCACCTCTTCAGTAATGGATACAGAACCAATTATCAACAATAGATCCTCCACCAGCGACGACTGACCTCCCCAGCAACAATAGACCCCCCCCGTGTAAAAATAGATCCCCTCCAGCAACAATATATCCCCCTTCAGCCAGCATCAATAGACCCTCCAGTACACCTCAGCACCCCTTGCCATTACATACATTCAGAGCTGGAGGTGCCGGAACTGCATTCCCCCGCGTTCCTGCTGTGACCTGTCCGGCGAGGTCACAGAGCGGGGAGAGGCAAGTGTAAACAAGCATCTCCCTGTTCTGCCTAGTGACACTGTCACTGATCGTCTGCTCCCTCTCATCGGGAGCAGCGATCAGTGATGTGTCACTCGTAGCCATGCCCCCTAACAGTTAGAATCACTCCCTAGGGCACACTTAACCCCTTCACCACCACCTAGTGGTTAACCTCTTCACTGCCAGTGTCATTTTCACAGTAATCAGTGCATTTTTCTAGCACTGATTGCTGTAAAAATTACAATGGTCCCAAAAATGTATCAAAAGTGTCTGATGTTTCCGCCATAAAGTCGCAATCTCGATAAAAATTGCAGATCGCCGCCATTACTAGTAAAAAAATAATAATAATAAAAAAATGTCATAAAACTACTCCTATTTTGTAGATGTTTTTGCACAAACCAATCAATATACACTTATTTGCAAAAATATGTAGAAGAATATGTATCGGCCTAAACTGTGGAAAATTTTAGTTTTTTTTTATACATTTTTGGGGATATTTATTATAGCAAAAAGTAAAAAATATTGTTTTTTTTTCAAAATTTTCGCTCTAATTTTTGTTTAATAGCGCAAAAAATATAAACCGCAGAGGTGATCAAATACCACCAAAAGAAAGCTCTATTTGTGGGAAAAAAAGGATATCAATTTTGTTTGGGAGCTACGTCGCACGACCGCGCAATTGTCAGTTAAATTGTCACAGTGCCGAATTGCAAAAAATGCTCTGGTCTTTGGCCAGTGAAATGGTCTGGGGCTTAAATGGTTAAGGGGTTAAGAAAGCCTGCTAAAGTCTTTGGTAATCACTAAAAACCTTTCTTAGAATTCGGCAAAGCTTGTCTAGGTTTTGTAATGGATAACTTTTAAAATAAGTCATATGTCCCAGTCTAATGTTGTTATTATGTTGCTTTGCACAACATATATATTTTGGATGACAACTGAGATTTGCTATACTAGTTTATTTTTTAACAATGTTCAGAAATGTGCAATTTACATATGCAAAATAGCCCGTCATTATCTTTTCAATCCTCTAAAATGCAGAAGACATAATTATGTTCTATTACGTGTTCTAAGAACTCAGTATGATGATGACAGCCTCTTGTGTGGACAAAGGAGTGAAAATAATAAAAAAAATTTTTTTAGGGAGTTTGTCTATTTTTAAATTGGCCATTATGTGATCCAGAAATAAATTATATATTTTGTCCATAGGTTGAATTATAGTAATACGTTTAGCAAAGCCAAAGCTATTAAACTGTAAGCCCAATTCTTAGTTGGGCACCACCCCATTTCTTGCCACCCCTCCTGTCATTTTATTTTTTAAATTGTGTATGCAAGCCTGTTTCCTGAAGACCTTTGTCTGGTCATATGATGACATACACCATCTTCCTCTTTTTTTGTTCAATCATTTAAAAAAATAATGTTTGTATTAAAAGTTGACTAACAATGTTACAGTTGTGGCATATTTATTCTATGATATAGCTAGGTTGGTGCTCGATTTTTTTTTAGGGGGGGGGGGGCGGCAAACAAACCTGACCCCCTCACTTGCAGGGAGTCATAAGACTCCCTAGCTGTAACGGAAGGGCCCGTGGGACCCCAGAAGCTCCCCAATGCCTCTTATGTGTAGATCACCCTATGTCTCTAATAGGGGCACAGGGTGAATGAGAACCCCACTATGGTCTGGGCTAGTCAGATTTAATTGTAAATATTGTATATATATTGTGTGTTGGCTGCAGTGTACTATAATGCCGCGTACACACGATCACTTTTTGCGATGAAAAAAAAACGACTTTTTCAAACTTAATTTTCCAAAACGACGTTGCGTACACACTATCGTTTTTCCCAAAAAGTCTAGCAAAGCGTGGTGACGTCCATCACGTACGACGGAACTATAAAGGCTCATTTCCATGTGGAAGATGCCCTCTTTTGCTGATATCGTGTTGCTGCGTGTTAGTAAATGTTTGGTGCTTTAATATCGTTTACTGTCGTACAGTTTGTGCTTTTGGGGTTGTATTTGTGATACAGTGCTTGTTTTCCGATCGTATCTGTTTTGGCAGTGCGTTCTTGTCTACACGTTCCTGTTTTGCAGGTCCGTTCTTCAAAGACCTTTCTGTACTTCAGAGCGGTGTTTTAGTGCGATCTGATTTGACGACCGTTTTCTAGCCATGTTGCGGGTACGTTCTCGTCGCCGAGATCGTGCTGTGCTTCTAGTTAGGATGTGTGCTGCATCCCGGCTCAAGTCCTTGAGGAGGGCGAGGAGGACTTTGTGGGCCAAGAACTGGTTTCTTCGCAGGGACCAGTTCTCTCATATGCCTCTGCTGCGGGAGATCCGAGAAAATAACCCTGATGATTTCAGGAATTTTCTTCGGATGTCTGACCCCGTATTCCAGCAGCTTTTGGCTTCGGTGTCGCCTTATATCACCAGGCAGGACACCGTTATGCGGGAAGCCATCACTGCTGAGCAGCGGCTAGTTGCCACCTTGAGGTACCTGGCAACAGGGAGAAGTCTGCAGGACTTGAAGTTCTCGACGGGCATCTCCCCCCAGGCTCTGGGCCTCATAATTCCCCAGACCTGTTCTGCTATCATTCATGTTCTGCAGGAGGACTATATTAAGGTAAGTGGTGCCTCTTAAATGCACAAACTATGTTTTATTTAGGCTTTTGTATTTGTTTCAATTTGTTTGGTTTTAAACAGTCCCTAATTAACCTGTTTGTGATCTGCTGGTAATGTTCCCTTTCATCTCCATGCATGCTGTATTCATTTTATATTTGCTCCTACATGCATCTTTTGTTTTGCCAACCTGTCCAGCTTTATTTATTTTTTTTGTGGCCCAAACCCACCTAGCCTAGTCCCCTATATCCCCCTATATTTTGTCCTATATTGTAGTGCTGTCTATAGAAGTCCCTATATCCCCCTATATTTTGTCCTATATTGTAGTGCTGTCTATAGAAGTCCCTATATCCCCCTATATTTTGTCCTATATTGTAGTGCTGTCTATAGAAGTCCCTATATCCCCCTATATTTTGTCCTATATTGTAGTGCTGTCTATATAAATCCCTATATCCCCATATATTTTGTCCTATATTGTAGTGCTGTCTATAGAAGTCCCTATATCCCCATATATTTTGTCCTATATTGTAGTGCTGTCTATAGAAGTCCCTATATCCCCATATATTTTGTCCTATATTGTAGTGCTGTCTATAGAAGTCCCTATATCCCCCTATATTTTTGTCCTATATTGTAGTGCTGTCTATAGAAGTCCCTATATCCCCCTATATTTTTGTCCTATATTGTAGTGCACGCACAACCCCCCCCCCCCCTCTTTATTTTCTAATTGTATAAATTACCTTTTTTTTTTTTTTTTTTTTTTTTAGAGGTCTCAAACTCATCTTGGGCCTCCACTCCCCTTATTTTTTGTAGGATTGTGACCATCAGAGGGTGTGATTAATCTGCTTTAGTGATCCCTTATTATTTTTCCCATTTTTAATAATACTTCAAATTAATGTTTTTTTGTTTTTTTTTTGGTATCAAAAAATGTTTTGTGATGTTCTTTTAGGAATGTTTGATTGATTTTTTTTTTTGGTATCTACAGTTCCCCACCACGCCACAGGAATGGCAGACTGTGGCAGCGGACTTCTCCCAGCGATGGAATTTTCCTAACTGCGGAGGAGCCATTGACGGCAAGCACGTTCGCATCGTGCCACCACCCCATAGTGGATCCCATTATTTCAACTACAAAGGGTTCCACAGTGTTGTTCTGATGGCGGTGGTTTCTGACAATTATGAATTTCTCTACCTAGACGTTGGGAAAAATGGGTGGATGTCGGACGGTGGTGTCTTTGCCGAGACTGAGTTTGCCCAACGGCTTCAGTCGGAGGACCTGGGATTGCCGCCTGCGGAGGAGAATGAAGAGGGTCTGCCCTTCGTTTTTGTAGCAGATGAGGCTTTCGCCTTGGGTCCTCACCTCATGAGGCCATTTCCCCAACGCGCCCTCACCCCTGAGAGGAGGGTGTTCAATTACAGGCTGGCCAGAGCCAGACTTGTGGTGGAAAATGCCTTTGGCATCATGGCCAGCCGTTTCCGGCTATTTCTGACCGCCATAAACCTGGCCGAATATAAGTTTAACTACATAATTATGTGTTGCTGCATTCTACACAATTATTTAAGAAGACATTCTTCAACTTATTTAACTGTTTTGCCTGATGACCCAGTTGAACTTCCAGAGGCGGCTCGTGAGGCTGTCCATCCACAATTGGCCCCCCGAAACGCACGTGCTGTGCGTCAGGCATATGTTGACTATTTTATGGGTAGGGGGGCCATTCCAATGCCAGATCTTGGCTGAATCATTACATTTATTTTTTGCCTGAAACAGTCTTTTCTTTGTTCTTTAATGAATTTATAAGTTTTGTGTTTTTATTTTATCTCCTAGGTCAGTGATGGCGACCTTGGCACCCCAGATGTTTTGGAACTACATTTCCCATGATGCTCATGCATTCTGCAGTATAGTGGAGCATCAAGGGAAATGTAGTTTCAAAACATCTGGAGTGCCAAGGTTCGCCATCACTGTCCTAGGTTATCATAGTGCCATGTGTTTGTGATGGACTGAAATAACTATCCATCATTGTTTAATGTTCTCAGCATACATTTTTTTGAGGTATTTTCTATTCATCATTGAGCTTAAATAACAAGACACACATATTTTACTGTCCATATTTTTTTTTTTTTTTGCATCTTGAAAAACATTATTACTTTTTAACATTACACTTTTTTTTTTTGATTTACAAAACAAATAAAATCACTTTATTTTTTTGTTACATTATTCAAAAAACAAAATCACTTTTTTTACATTATTCCAAAAATAAAATCACTTTTTTTTTACATTATTCCAAAAATAAAATTACTTTTTTTTTTTTTTTTACATTAGTCAAAAAATAAAATCACTTTTTTTTTTTACATTATTTCAAAAATAAAATCACTTTTTTTTTTTTTTACATTAGTCAAAAAATAAAATCACTTTTTGTTATTTTTTTTTTTTTTTACATTAGTCAAAAAATAAAATAACTTTTTGTTATTTTTTTTTATTTTTTTTACATTAGTCAAAAAATAAAATAACTTTTTTTTTTTTACATTAATCCAAAAATATATTTTTTTTTTATAAACCAAACCTGTATAACATTTTTGAAATTACAAAATAAACACAAAATAAATCAAAACCTACCCAAATAATCAATTACATTTTTAATTTGTAGCTCCAGCCCTTTGGATTTTTCAATCACTTCTGTTGCAGTGACCTGGATGTCCTCTAGTTGTCCCCTGAAGGACCATATTTCGGACAGCACGAACTTGGCAGTATCCCTGTCCATTGTCGCTGCACGACTTGCTCCTGAAATGTGGGAACAAAAAGGTATTAAAATTCGGAAGACCTACATCTAGATCATGGGTCTTCAAACTACGGCCCTCCAGTTGTTCAGGAACTACAATTCCCATCATGCCTAGTCATGTCTGTGAATGTCAGAGTTTTACAATGCCTCATGGGATGTGTAGTTCCACAACAGCTGGAGGGCCGTAGTTTGAGGATCCCTGATCTAGATTACCTGGGTATGGGTGGTATCTTGAAAATTTACCGGATGTGGTGGCAGCGTCATCATCCCTCGGGGGTGGGGCTTGGGAAGTTCCGTCCTGCCTTGCTGATTCCCTGCACCCTAGGAGATTTAAGATAGGGAAAAAAGAAAGGTAAAAGATTATAAAGAGATATGAGTGAGAACTAAAAATACAAGTCCAGAGTATATAAACATGTGCATAAACCACTGCTGAGCAGACTCTCCTTTTTCTGTTTATTGGTCATATTTACTAAGCTTTTCACATCGACTTTAATTTAGGTACAAATCCACATTACAAAAGATCACAAGTGAAGTCACATTACATCAAAAATGGCAAGAGATTCCTGTTTGGGGACACATGAATTGGTCGTAGGAGTCGTCGTCGTTTGTTCAAATAATAACAAATACAAAGACGTTTTTTGGGAATGATATAGTGTTTATACACTCCATTTTGTCCATGCGAACTAGGCGCATGATGATATTTAGCACGAAGATTGTCGTTTAGTAGGTCGAAAAACAACGTATGAACGACGACTCCTCCGACCACTTTTTGTGCCCACAAACAGATACAGTACAACCTGAAATTAAAATCACATGGCACAATTAACAAATACCACAAATGTGTCAAAAAATAAAAAACTTACTTTTTGCCCGAATCAGCCTATTGATTTGCTTCAGTTGTTCTGGCTCTCTGTTTTTGAGGTCTGACCACCTCTTTCTTAATTGCTCTCGAGTCCTGCGTTGGCCAAATTTGTCATGCAGCCTCCTGATCACCTTCTCCATGATGTTGGCCTTTACCTTATTTGGATGCATGTAAGGGCCATGCTTCCCATCATAATCCTCCCTTTGTAAGATGGTGACCATCTCCACCATCTCCTGGAAGGCCATGTTTGAGGCCTTGTACCTCCGCCGGGATCGTCCGGTTGGCTGGGCCTGGCCTGCCTGATGGCTTGAGCTTGCCATATTTGTCGCCATCTTTTTCTTTCCTAAAACACACCCACAAAGAAAGATCGAGAAAGGGGCGTGGAAAAGACGAGACCGAACGTCAGGGGCGGGATCTCATGCATCGCGTCACACGTTCGCGCCGTTTAAAGGGATCCACGTCATTGCAAGCGCCGTTCACAACCTGCGGAACAAGGCGGAAGAGACGATCGGATCATAAGACGGTATGTAGCTGGATTATGGACATTAATAATATTGGGGAACAGTGGATGATTGTGTGGGCTAGAAGATATGGGGGGTTCATTGCAAGCGCCGTTCACAACCTGCGGAACAAGGCGGAAGAGACGATCGGATCATAAGATGGTATGTAGCTGGATTATGGACATTAATAATATTAGGGAACATAAATAACCCCCATGGTGTTAAAAGCTAATTAGTAGTAATGGCTTGACTGACACTAGGCTTTGGTTTTTGTTTTGTACATGCAGAACTAATGGAGGCCTTTAAGGATCCCGAATTTCTGACGGAATTTATCCAGAGATGGAAGGAACATCCAGTGCTCTGGCAATCAAAAAGCAAAATTATTAAAAACAAAGATGCCCGGAAGAAAGCAAAGGAGGCCCTGCTTTAATTTGTAAAAACAAGGGTCCCCAACGCTACATTGGAGACTGTGAAGGCAAAAATAAATTCGCTTCGGGGCACCTACAGGACCCAACGGTCACAAGTCCTGGCCTCGATGAGATCTGGGGCTGCAGCTGACAGCGTCTACAAGCCAAACCTGTGGTACTATGGTCAGATGCAGTTCCTGGATGATCACATTGAGTCCAGGCCATCCATGTCTACCCTTCCCCCAAGGAGGCAGTCCAGTGTTCCCTGCAGTCAGCCCTCCAGTGTTCCCTGCAGTCAGCCCTCCAGTGTTCCCTGCAGTCAGCCCTCCAGTGTTCCCTGCAGTCAACCCTCCAGTGTTCCCTGCAGGCAAGAGCAGGCAAGCTCAGAGGAAGAGCATGAGTTCCTGGAGGACCCAGATTGTGACCCATGGAGCCAGGTATTGCATTTTCAGATTCATTTTTGTAATGCAAAGTATAATAATGATGAGTAATTTATGTTACAAGTGATCGAAATTATATAAATGATTGGCCAAAAAATTTGGAACATATCACTAAGCAATAGTGGCAAAACAGAATGGGGACAAGATACATAAATGCAGAGGTCATAATGAATGTGTGTCATTTTCTGGTACGCCATTAGGTACACCATACAGTGGCCGCAGATGTTAAACACCCTTTTTGGCCATTAACATTTTGTCCACCCTAAAGTAAAAAAAAACGTTGGGTAAAGGCCCCCTACTTTGGAATTTCAGTCAGCATCAACCCCCCCCAGCTCCAGGGGGCACATATCTAAAGCTGTGTAAGGGGCCACAGAATTAGGGATGGAGGGCCTGTGGTAAATATATTTTAGCATTCAATTATGATGTGTCATTAAGTTAGAAATGTGTGTGATGAATGAAGCCAAAAAATAAAATATGTCCCTTTTTTATTATACACAGGCAGAGAAAAGCCAGGAGGAGGCAGGCCACGCAGGGAGCCAGGGGGAGGCAGGCCCCGCAGGGAGCCAGGGGGAGGCAGGCCCCGCAGGGAGCCAGGAAGAGGCAGGCCACGCAGGGAGCCAGGAAGAGGCAGGCCACGCAGGGAGCCAGGAAGAGGCAGGCCACGCAGGGAGCCAGGAAGAGGCAGGCCACGCAGGGAGCCAGGAAGAGGCAGGCCACGCAGGGAGCCAGGAAGAGGCAGGCCCCAGTGGGAGCCAGGAGGTGGCAGGCCCCAGTGGGAGACAGGAGTCACGCCAGCGTGATTGTATCTCCCAAATCCCTCCTATCCGGAACCCAGCAAAAAGGGCCAGAAGGCTCATGCAGATGGAGGAGGAGACCCAGGCCATGCTCCGTGAAGCAACTTTGGCCATCAGAGAGCCGCCCAGTGAGGGATTCGCAGCGCTGATCGCAGCCAAGCTTAACAATCTTGAGCTGGGCCAGCGTGTGCGCTGCGAATCCATCATATTCCAGGCCATAAGCATGGCCACACTGGGACAGCTCAATGACGATATTGGCATTGGGCTGATTCGCACTCCTGTCGTTACTGCGCTTCCTGGTCCTGCTCCATCTCCTGCTCCTGCTCCTTCTCCTGCTCCTCCTCTTCCTGAGCCTGCTCTGGCTCCTGGCACGTCGGCTCCAGGAACACAGCCCCTGAGGACTCGGCCTGCAGGGAAGGCTGCAGGGAAGACTGCAGGGAAGGCTGCAGGGAAGACTGCAGGGAAGGCTGCAGGGAAGACTGCAGGGAGGAAGAAGTGAGGAGATGGTGCCCCGAAGCGAATTTTTTTGTTGCCTTCACAGCCTTCATTGTTTTCTTGGTGGACCCTTGTGTTTACAGCTTCAAGCAGGATCTCCTTTGTTTTTATCCAGGCTTCTTTGTTTTTATTTGGTTTTGCTTTTTGATTGCCAGATGGTTGTAATTTTTATTTATTTACCTTTTCAACCTGAATAAAGGTATATTTTGGTTGGTTTGCAAATTTTGACCATGTGTATTTTTTACAAACAAATATAGAGATTGTTATAGTGAGTAGGCAGACACATTTTAAAAATTAAAACGACATTAAACAAGGAACAACAACCTCCTTGTGGGTAAATTAAACAAAAAATAAATAAGCTGTTGTGGTCACTTCACACCCTCCAAAATCCTTTAAAAAAAATTGTAGTTCAAAACATCTGTTAAAAGATATTACCCCAAAAAAATTACATGTGTCCCAAAAAAAATAAAAAACAAAACAAAAAGGGCCCAAAAAAATAATAAAGTCAAAAGGTGGACAGAAATATGTCAAACAAGATGAGCCACAACAAACTAGGAGTTTAGGGTAGCTTGGAAATGGTTTAAAATGCATTGTGGCAAATGCAGCGCATTGTTTTCTTCATTAGTTTTAAAATAACGAATGTGCTTAATCCATTCTAAACAGTAGTTTTACCAGAACGAGCTCTCCCATCTCAGAAATTGCTTCTGAGCACGCACAGGTTTAAAACGTCATTTTCTATGTCGTTTTGCCCAGACACGATCATTTTTTATGACACAAAAAACGACGTTTTGAAAAACGACACAAAAAATTCAAGCATGTTGGAATTTTTTTGCCCACACACGATCAATTTAAATGACGTTTTAAAAAACGTCGTTTTTTTTTCATGGCAAAAAACGACCGTGTGTACGTGGCATTAAGCTTGCTGTGATTGCATTCTATTGTCCGTTGTGATGTAAATGAATCTAGGATGGTTTCTGATGATCTGTCATTGTGGCTTGTGCTAATTGACACTGTATTGTGTGATAAATGTGTATTGCAAGTTAACAGACAGTTTAAAGGTCATTTGTCTGAGACATCAGCTGTAGTTAATTAGCTCATGTAAATACGATTCATGATGTCTGCCAAAAAGATGTGTATTGGGGCTCATTGTGTGATGTTGTGGGTGGAGCTGGGTCATTGTTCATTTTGATTACTGCAGGATCCTAACTGTATATAAGAGCCTGATTTTCTCAATAAAGGGTCTATTCGTGTGTAACCTCAAACAGAGCTGTGTGTCTCGTTATTGGGGTTCGTTTGCCTGACTGTGGAGTGTTGGTAGCTGTCTTGGGTTCGGGAATGGAATATCTTAAATGGCTTTAACCCCTGTCCCATTTGGGGTTCCGTTACACTAGCCAATTAGGTTTTAGGACCTGCTTCCTGATTTCCCGGGAGGAGAAGCAGGAAGACATTGGCAAACATTAATTCGCTAGTTTCAACACAAGTGGGTCGGCCCACCCAGCCAACATCCTGCATGTATATAAGGGGCTGGGTGCATGGATTAGGAGGGTGGCACCCCTACACCCTGCATGAGCGTCCATCACTTATGGCTTCTATGAAAGAAACATGATCTATGAATAGAGGGGAGGGCCTTTCATTCATCCAGCCATCCTCCATTCGTAGATCATGTTTCATTTGTAGAAGCTATAACAGATTGACGGCTGGGCAGTGGCCTTACCATTCTGACTGGACGTCATATGATGTTCTTCAGAACAGGCCACTCATGCACGCTCCTAGGGGCACGCAGCATAGCAATCAGTGGTGCAGTGTGTCCATCAGACACACCGCATCATGATCATGGTAAAAAGCCTATGACATCGTAGAATCTTTGCAATGTGATCAGCTGTGTCCAATCACATCTGATCACAGTGTAAATAGGATATTCCGGTTATTTGCATTTATCAGTGTGTGAGGAGGGGAGAACCGATAAGCGTCTTTCTTTAGTGGGGACATCTACACTGATCATCAATACCTTGATGATCAGTGCAGCCCCATCAGTGCTGTATATTAGTGCCTCCTTATCAGTGCCCATCAGTGCAGCCTCATCGGTACCCATCAGTGCAGCCTATGAGTGCCCGTCAGTAATTATTAGTGCAGCCCCATCAGTGATGCATGTCAGTGCCCACCAGTTATGCCAATCAGTTCCCATTATTGATGCCAATCAGTGCCCATCAGTGCCCATCACTGCTTCCTCATCAGTGCAGTTTATCAGTGCCACCTGAAGAAAGGGAAAAAACTCCACTAAACCAAATGCAATAAAGTAAGAAAAAAGCAGCTAGCACACATGCAAACAAAGTATAAAGCAAATGTAAAACAAAAAGTGCAACGCTAATATATAACAAACATGACCAATAGTGAGTTTGGGTACTGCTATGTTAGCACTTTATACTGCTTTTTATTTACATTCACGTGATTTTATTTATTACTTTTTGCAAATAAAACCTTCCCAGGTTTAGTTTGATTTGCACCATCTGGAGCACTCTCTTTTTTTCCATGTCCACGCATGTCCTGTCTATTCTTTGAGACTGGCCATCTGACCTGCATTATTCAATCACACCCGTTTGGTTCCTGGTTCGGAGGTATTTGTTCGATTGGATTGATACAGCCACCATTGCCTGGAGTGACCATCGATGCAGAGTCCCAGGTCTGTTGAGACCACTACGCCTTTTAAGTCGCGTACACATGATCAGACCGGTCCGATAAAACTGGTTTTAAAACTTGCTTTAACCACTTAAGGACCGCCGCATGTACATTTACGTCGGCAGAATGGCACCGACAGGCACATCAACGTATATATACGTTGGTGCCTTGGGGGGGATCGGGGGTCCGATCGGACCTCCCCCCGTACATGCGGCGGTCCGCGCGGCTGCAGGAGCGATCCGACAAGTGGGGGCGGCTATCCGTTTTCATCCGCCCCCTCCGGATCGCTCCCAGCCAATGCGCGCGCCCGCCTGACCTGTCACTTCCTCCTCACACAGGAAGGAGGAAGCGACGTGATCTCTCCCTCGGCGTTTGTTTCAAGCGCCGCTGAGGAGAGATCACTACAGAACAAGTAAGTCCTGCACCAACACTACACTACACACACACATTTAACCCCCGCGATCGCCCCCCCTCCCCCCTGTCACAGTGTCACTGAATGCAGTAATCATGTATGATTACTGTATTTAGTGTCAGTGTGACAGACAGTGTGACAGTCAGACAGTCAGTAGTGTCAGGGTAGCCCCCCCCACCCCCCCAATAAAGTTTTAACCCCCTGATCACTGCCCTAGTTAACCCTTTCACTCCCTATTGCCAGCGTCACTAAGCGATCATTTTTCTGATCGCTGTATTAGTGTCGCTGTTCCCGCTAGGTAGCTAATTTTTTTTTAATGCGATTTTTTTTTTACTAAAGACATGCGGCTAAATAAATTTTGGCCTAAATGTTTGACTAAAATTTAGTTTATTGGTTTTTTATTATAACAAAAAGTAAAAAATATTGATTTTTTTTCAAAAATGTCGCTCTATTTTTGTATATAGCGCAAAAAATAAAAATCGCAGAGGCGATCAAATACCACCAAAAGAAAGCTCTATTTGTGGGAAAAAAAGGACGCAAATTTTGTTTGGGAGCCACGTCGCACGACCGCGCAATTGTCTGTTAAAGCGACGCAGTGCCGAATCGCAAAAACCCCTTGGGTCATTTGCCAGCGTATTGGTCCGGGTCTTAAGTGGTTAAAATCTGTCCGACGGACAACTGTCCGTCGGACAAAAACGATGGTTAGTACACAAAAGCATCAGACCAAAAACCCGCGCATGCTCAGCAATCAAGTCGACGCATGCTTGGAAGAATTTAACTTTGTTTTTTCAGCACGTCGCTGTGTTCTACGTCACCGCGTTCTGGTCTGATCGGATTTTTGGTCCGATGGTGTGTACGCACATCCGACCATCAGACCACTTCAGCGTGGTTCGATGAAAACGGTTCGTCGGACCAGTTTCATCGGACCGGTCTGATCGTGTGTACGTGGCTTAGACTTACTGTTAATAATAACATGTGAGTGGATGATAACTTCAGACAGCCACATGAGTTAATATCCACCCACCATTCATTTGATGTGTGAATTATCCACCTGCTGGAGTGATCCATACATTTGTTTTTGGAGTCATTTACTCACTATTGGTCATGTTTGTTATATATTGATCATCATAAATTAGCGCTGCACTTTTTGTTTTACATTATATTAGTGCCACCTATTAGTGTACATCAGTGCCTATCATTGCTTATCAGTACCGCCAATCAGTGCCCATAGGTTCCGCCTATCAGTGCCCATAAGTACTGCCTATCAGTGCCCATCAATGCCGCCTATCAGTGTCATCAATTATGGCTACCCTACTTTATCTCTTCTGAAATTCCAACAATCATTCTTGGTGACTTCAATATCCCTGTTAAGGTTAACACTCCAGCTACTTCTAAATTTCTGAGCCTAACCTCCTCTTTTGACCTAAAACAATAGAAAACGCTTCTACTCTGTTGGCAACTGGCTTGACCTCATATTCTCCTACCTGTGCACTCCACGCAACCTCTCCAACATTCCTTTTCCTCTCTCTGATCACCACCTTAATAGTTTCACTCTCTCCTTATCTTCCTTCTCCTTGCCTTCCAACTACCAAACAATTACCCATAGAAACCTTTGCCACCTTAACCCTGCACCTTCTTTTTTCTGCTACAGATTGTCTCTACGCCAAAATTTCATCCTTATCCTGACCCAACGTGGCCACTTCTGTCTACAACAGTTCACCGTCATCCACCCTGGATACCTTGGCCCCCCTCTCTTTAGACAGGTATCTGCACCCTCCTCCCCCGAAAGGTGTCAAATGTGACACCGGAGGGGGGAAGGGATCTGATCAGCGGGAGTTCCAGTTTAGGGTGGAGCTCCGCTTTAACATCCTATCACGCAGTCCCCCATTACCTCCACCCACTAACTTACTCACTGCCCAAGAGATTGCTAATCATTTCAAAAATAAGATTGAGACAATTTGTCTAGAGATCTTCACTCTACATATATCTCCCTCACTATACTCTCTTTGTCCTCCTGTAAAATCATAACTTGCCTTGTTTAATCCCAGCTACTACAGAGGAAGTCAATAAACTTTTCTCTTACACCTACCTAACCGCCTGCCCGCTGGACCCTGTTCCTTCTCAAATATTACGGACACCCTCTGACTCTATCCTACACTCTTTAACTCATATCTTCAACCTCTCCCTCTTTACTGGCATCTTCCCCAACCATATGAAACATGCACTCCCATACCAAAAAAGGCCTCACTGGACCCCCAATCTTAACTCTTAAAATTGAGTTTGGGTGCAGCATTGCATGACCGTGCAATTGTCATTCAAATTGTAACAGCGCTGAAAGCTGAAAATTGGTCTGGGCAGGAAGGTGTGAAAGTGCCCAGTATTTAAGTGGTTAAAGATAAAAAAGCATATTCAGCAAGTGATTAAACCATCTACTGAAAGTGCTTAAAAAACTGAGGGTTGAATATCACTTGAAGTTCAAAACATACCACAAATTAAATCTGTACATGGGTCTCCCTGTCCCAAAAATCCCCAGAAGATGTGTGAAGGGACACCTCTCAAAGTTAGTACACAGAGGGGCCTGAAAATCCTCTCTTAGGCCTTGTACACACGACGGGAAATATCCGCTGTAAACGGTCCCCGGACCGTTTACAGCGTATATTTGCGCCGGGATGTTTTGATCCGATGGCTGTACACACCATCGGATCAAATTCCCCGCCGGCGGATAGCGCGGTGACGCGGCGGTGACGTTGACGCCGCCACGTGACCGCCACGTCACCGCACCAGGAAGTAAACACTTCCGCGCGCATGCGTCGGATCCATTCACAGGATACGACGCATGTGCGGCAAGATATGTCCGCTGGTTTGCCGTACTAACCAGCGGACATATCTGCCAGCCAGCTATCCGGCGGAAATATTTCAAAGCATGCTTTGGAATTTTTCCGCCGGATGAATCCGGCAAAAAGCGTCCGTTTGCCCCTACACACGAGGGGATTTTTCCGCTGAAATGGTCCGTCGGACCATCTTCAGCGAATTTATTCCCTCGTGTGTACAAGGCCTAACAGTGCGGCGGAGCATTTTCCTCTTCCTAGAACTTCTGTCTGACCATATTAACACACAGTAAACCCTAATATGGATCACCATGGGCGTCCGCTCCATAGGGCAAGGGGGGGTCAATTGCCCCCCCCCCCCCCCTGGAAGTCAGAGTGGACTGCACTTTTCAGGCTCCACATGGATGCATTCCACACACACCATATCATATTAAAAAAAATATTATTTTTAATAATGTGGAATACTTTCTATGTAGAACCTGAAAAGTCCCAGTATATTCCTGACATTGTCATGAGTATAAAGAGACATACAGAATACAGCCCACCTCCAGGAAAGGGAAAAGTCCACCCTTGCACTGCTGGGGCCCTGGGGGAAATTACCACTTGTACTTCTATGTTTGCATGTTCCAGCCAGCCACACTGCTCTCCTCCTCAAACCAAAGCCTCAGCATCATTGCATACCATACAGGAACTTTAACCCTGTATGGTACAATGAGGATGATGGAGTGCTACCACCGCCTGTCACGACTTTCACAGAAGCTGCAGGGAACCAGTCACAGAGATTGAGGGAATCAGGAAAAGTTTGGTACACACAGAGTGTATTTGTTCCAATTTACTATGTTTATTATGCCTCAGAGAAAGGAACTGGAGAATTCACACTCAGTCCCTTTCTATTTTTCAAAAGTGAGCTATCAGGGGTCTGTTTAGTCCCCTGATATTCACCAAAGCCCCCCAACAAGACTGTTAAAAAATTTAAAAATAAATACATTTGTAAAAAAATAAATAAAACGACTGACACCATCCACTGCCCTTCTAACACCGCCCACTGCCCTACTAACACCATCCATCCTATTCTGCTGCTGGGGGGGGGGGGGGTTAAACCCCAGCTAGTGGTCGGAGACAGGGTTGAATGTGACTGCCAAAGTGCCCCCCCCCCTTGAAAAAAATTCAGCGGCGCCCATGTGGATCACTTTTCATTCTCTCCATCTGTCAACAATCTACACAAGGCAGGCAATGAACTGGAACTATTACTGAGTGTTTTTGGTGTCACCTCTGCGGTGACCTTACACTGGGCTGGTAAGCAAAAGGTCACATCTGCACTTCAATTACTCCAGTGTATATCCAATTTTCATAAACAGTCTGTTACGAGCAATAAAAAAATGTCAGCGTGTCACACATTTTTATAATAGCATATATCATTTCCTAATATTTCCCGCTCCATTGTTATAGTAGTGCCAATAAACTACCCAATGGCCTTTAAACTACCCAGTGGCCTTTATTTCAATGGAATATGAAGTTTATTTAATGTTCTTTGTTATAAGTGTATTATATTTCATTTTACTATTGTGTGTTCATAAAACCTTTTTTTTATGTCTCCATAGTGTGTAATGATTTACAAACATTATATATATTCACGGGTATGCAACCTGTACCATTAACAGAGAAACAAAGCATAATGTTTCCACCTCCATGCTTGACTGTAGGGACGGTGTTCTTATGCCGCGTACACACGATCATTTTTTCGGGTTGTAAAAATACAATGTTTTGTTCACACAATGTATGAACAGAAGATCAGTGATTTCCCCTAGAGAGGTCACCTCCCCATACAGTTAGAACACAAATAGGAACACACTTAACCCCTTCCCTGCCGCCTAGTGTTAACCCCTTCACGGCCAATGGCATTTTTATAGTAATACAAAGCATTTTTATAGCATTGATCGCTATAAAAATGCCAATGGCCCCAAAAATGTGTCAAAAGTGTCCGAAGTGCCTGCCAGTGTCGCAGTACTGAAAAAAAATGCTGATCGCCGCCATTACTAGTAAAAAAAAATATTAATAAAAATGCCATAAAACGACCCCCTATTTTGTAAACGCTATAACTTTTGCGCAAACCAATCAATAAACGCTTATTGCGATTTTTTTTAACGAAAAATATGTAGAAGAATACGTATTGGAAAAAAACAGTTTTTTTATATATTTTTGGGGGATATTTATTATAGCAAAATGTAAAAAATATTGCATTTTTTTCAAAAAAGTCGCTCTATTTTTGTTTATAGCGCAAAAAATAAAAACCGCAGAGATGATCAAATACCACCAAAAGAAAGCTCTATTTGTGGAAAAAAAAGGACGCCAATTCTGTTTGGGAGCCACATCGCACGACCGCCCAATTGTCAGTTAAAGCGACGCAGTGCCGAATCACAAAAAGTGCTCTGGTCATTGGACAGCAATATGGTCCGGGGCTAAAGTGGTTAAAGTCCACACACAATCATTTTTTACATCCCGAAAAATGACATTGTTTAAAACGTCGTGAAAAAATAGAGCATGTTCAATTTTTTTTTTGTCGTTTTTCAGAACCTGAAAAAAGCCCACACACGATCGTTTTAAATTACATTTTTAAAAAACGTAGTTTTTTACAACCCGGAAAAATTATCTTGCGTACGCGGCATTAGGGTCTGAGGGCCAGATTCACATAGAATTGGCGGCGGGGTAGCGTATTCCATTTACACTACGCCGCTGCAACTTACTGGAGCAAGTGCCGTATTCACAAAGCACTTGCTCCGTAATTTGCAGCGGCGTAGTGTAAATGGCCCGGCGTAAGGCCACGTAATTCCAAGGGGTCGGCTTGTATTTAAATTAAGCGCGCCCCCGCGCCGATTGAACTGCGCATGCGCCGGCCGTAAAAATAGCCCAGTGCGCATGCTCCAGCTCACGTCGGAAAACGTCAATGAAGCCGACGTGAGCATCATTTACGTAAAGCCCTATTCGCGAACAACTTAGTAAAACGTAAACGACGGAAAAAGACGACGCTGTCCAGACGCCATACTTAACATGGCATACGACGGACCTTCGTAAACGTACCCCTCATACAGCAGGGGTAAGTTTACGCTTACGGAAACGACGACAAGGCGGTGCAAAAACGTTTGGGAATCGGCGTATCAGGCTCATTTGCTTAGTCAAATGAGAAATTGACGTAAACGCCACCTAGCGGCCGGCGTAACATTACATTTAAGATCCGACGGTGTAAGTGACTTACGCCAGTCGGATCTTAGCGTAAATCAGGAAATTCGAATTACGCCGGTGTATCTGTAGATACACCGGCGTAATTCTTTTGTGAATCTGGCCCATAATCAGCATTTTTCTTCCTCCAAACACATCGAGTTGAGTAAATACCAAAGAGCTAATTTTGGTCTCATCGGACCAGAACACTTTCTTCCAATCCTTCTCTGGATCATTTAGATCAGGGGTGTCAAACTGGCGGCCCCCCAGCTGTTCTGAAACTACAAGTCCCATCATGCCTCTGCCTGTGGGAGTCATGCTTGTAAGGCGCCGTACACACGGCCGAGGTTCTCGCTGAAAATCAGCGAGAACCTCGCTGGAATGCACATTCCAGCGTGGACCTCGGCCGTGTGTACGGTCTCAGCGAGCTTCCCGTCGGGAAGCCCGTCGAGCCGAAATAGAGAGCACGCTCTCTATTTCCTCGACGGCCCGCCTGGAAGAATGGCTGGTTGCCATTCCCGACGGGCGGGTCGCCGATTTCGACGGCCGGCAGGGAACCTCGACGGGCGGAACGATGTGTTCTGCCCGTCGAGGTTCTCTGCCGTGTGTACACGGCCTAACTGTTAGCCCTGCAATGCCTCATGGGACTTGTAGTTTTGCAACAGCTGGAGGGCCGCCAGTTTGACACCCCTTCTGATGGGACTGTACATGTGCCGTCTTAAGGAGGGGGACCTTGCGGGCGCTGCAGGACTTCAATCCATGGCATCGTATTATGTTACAAATGGTTTGTTTGGTAACTGTGGTCCCAATTGCCTTGAGATCCTTTACAAGGTCCTCCTGTGTGGTTCTGGGCTGATCCCTCACTTTTCTCATGGTCATCCTCACCCCATGGGGCAAAAACTTGCATGAAGCTCCAGCCCGTCTGAGATTGATGGTTATTTTGTATTTCTTCTATTTGTGAAAAATCGCTCCAACAGTTTTCTCCTTTTCACCAAGCTTCTTGTTGATGGTCTTGTAACCCATTCCAGACTTGTGTAGGTCTACAATCTTGTCCCTGCCTTTGGCAGCTCTCCCATGGTGGTGAGGTTTGAATGTAAGAAAGAGATTCTGTGGACAGGTGTCTTTTATACACATAACAAGTTGTCGTCAGGAGCACCTTCCTAAATTGACAGGACTAATCTGTGTACCACAAGAGCACATACTGTCTGTGGGAGCCAGAATTATTGTTGGTTGGTAGGGGATCAAATACTTATTTTACTCACTGAACTGAAACTCAATTTTTAACATTTGTATCATGTTTTTTCTGGATTTTGGTTCTGTCTCTATCATTTAAAATACACCTATGATAAAAATTATAGACCCTTCATTTCTTTGTAAGTGGACAAACTTACAAAATCTGGAGGGGATCAAATAATTATTTCCCCCCCCATAAATAATATTTATACACACACACAATCACACAGATCAGCAGCGCTGTATCCTGGCCTAGGCCAACAAGGCCCAGGCCTAGGGCAGCACTTTGCAGGGGGGCAGCACGAAAAGTGTCCCCGCCGACTTGTGCTACACTGTTAGTGTAGTCCCAGTCTTATGAGCCGGCAGGGCTGCCATCAGGGGGGTACAGACCCAATGGTCCCCAGGGCCCCTTACAGACCTGGCCTAGCCTTACAGACCTGTAAGGGGCCCGATGGTCCCCAGGGCCCCCCGCTTACGCTTATTATCTTGCATCAGGAGAGAAGAGAATACACTTTTTTTTACGTCAGCGGTTTTCTGCTCCAGGGGGGCCCTGCCTAAAGCTGTGTAAAGGGCCCCAAAATTTCTGATGTCTGCCCTCTGGGTCGGACTGGGCTGAGAGGCAAATTAGTCCATCGCCCCCATAAAGCGGCCACACTGCCCCTGTCAGTTTATTTTTTACCATCCATGTCCAATTGCAGAAATTTCCCTTCACTTCCTGCCCCATAGCCAAACAGGAAGTGAGAGGAAATCCCTGCAAATTAAGGGAATCCATTTCCCCCCCAGGCCCTCAGAACTAGTGTCCCCACACTCGAAAAGTGGGGCGGGTCTAGGGTGTGACTTAAACAGAAAGGGGTGTGGCCTTGACAGAAAGGAGTGGGCTATATTTAAATTAGGGGGTGGTCTAAATACACCACTGCAGATCAGCCATAACATTATGGGCACTGACAGGTAAAGCGGTGGATAAAATTGATTATCTTGTATCAATGGCCTCTGAAAGTGGATGGGATATATTAGGTGGTAAGTAAACATGTCCCTGGAGTTGATGTGTTGAAAGCAGAAAAATGGGCAAGCGTAAGGATTTTAGTGACTTTGAGAGAAGTCAAAATGTCATGGCTAGAAAAACTGGGTCAGAGCAACTCCAAAAGTCCAGAAAGCCACTGATAGCTGTAAGGGTTAATGTCATTGGGTGCATTGAAATAAATACAATTTAAGTTTGTAATATTTCAATAAAGTAAAATTTATTTGCAGTGGAAACGCTCACGCGAATAGACCGGTCCCATCCGAACCGCTCCAAAATTACTGACCCAAACCGATCCGTGCAGTGGAAACAAGGCATATGTGAGTTGGTGTGTGCATGCATCCTAAAGGCAGCAAAACCACAACAACACAACCTGGAGAGATGCTAGTCTCTCTCTGACAAATGTAGTAGCCCACTTGTGTTGTTGTGAATGACGTTGCTCCTCTCCAGCTGCTTCTCCCCAGTCACTCACAACATAAACCACCAGCTACCACCGTAGAAATGCCCTCCAAACTAACTGCTGGCTGCCGGAGTTTGTGGTCTTTTATCAGTAAAAAGGAGAGGCGGCACAGAGCAAAGGTTCAGGAGATTTATTTTTTTACCAACAGGTAAGCCTTAGTATAGGCTTACCTGTAGGTAAAAGTCCAGAAATTACTATACAACCACTTTAAAGGAGTTGTAAAGTAAAAAAAAAAATTCACCTTAATGCAATCTATGCATTAAAGGGTTTGTAAAGGAAATGTTTTTTTTTTTTTTTTTAAATAACAAACATGTCATACTTATCTCCACTGTGCAGTTCGTCTTCTGGGGTCCCTCGGCAGCTGTCTCGGTCCTCCCCGCAATTAGTCACCACAGTAATGTGAGAGCTTGCATGGTGGTCACTAATTGTGGGCGCGCTCCCGTGATACAGTGAGCGGCCATAGCGGCTCGCTGTATCACTCGGCCCCATCCCTCGGCGCGCTGCGTCACTGGATGTGATTGACAGCAGTGCCAGCCAATGGCTGCGCTGCTCTCAATCCATCCGCGCTAGCCAATCTGGAGAAAACACTGCCAAAGTGCATTAAGGGTGACCATGCTAGGCCTAGAATAACTGAATAGATATACCCTTAATGCAAGTAGCAGATAGGCGGTGTGCAGCACAGGCTCCCCCCCCCCCCCCGGGACACACAAGTTTGCTTTTTCTACAAAGGCTTTCAATTCTTTGGCTTGTCCTATATTGGACATTATATTAGGATTACCACGGCTCTGGATTATACTCCCCCCTGTTTTTTTCCTTACATTCTCTGTTGTCTTGGTCCCGGTCTATCCCAATTATTGATATATTTCAGAGCTTTTTTACATTTCTTTGATACACTATTCTCGGATGGTCAACTATAGGAAAATTCTTTTCTCCATCTGGACCCCCTTCTCTTTTAAAGTTACTCATTCCTTCACACATCGTCGACCACTGTGTCTCGTGTATAATTGGATGACTGACGGTCTATCTGATACACGAAACTAGCAATACCTTAGTGTTAATCCTCTCAAACTCGTCCTGAAGAAGCCGTTAGGCGAAACGCGTAGGCGAGACGAAAGATAATATTGCCTGTGAATGACCTTTTAATGCTTTGTTTTGTCTTTATGTATATATTTTGTATGTAAAATATTTTTTGTAATTAAATTTATACTTTTTATAACTCTTCATGTCCCTGTGATTGCCTGAAAAGTCTGCCCTGTTGCTACCTGGTGTAGTTTTACTTTTTGACCCAAATATTTCGGATGTTGGCAAAATGTGAGTGCCTTTATGTTTTTTCCCCTCCCTATATTTTTTGACATTAGTTACAAGCTCCTTCTCTCACCCACCAAACGTATCTCTTAATAATCACAAGAAAGTCATCCATGTGTGTTTAATTCATGTTGATATAAAGGATACATGGATATACAATACAGTAATAACATAAATAACTGAGCTAATGGCCATATACAATAAGAGTGCAAAGTGTAGTGCTCTATAGCAAACAATCAGATGAGTTCTTGGATAAATCTATTTGTGTGGATCCATAACTATACAACTATACAGTACTAAGTTTAAAGTTTGTCTTGTATAGAGTAGGAAATACTTGGCACAAACCAGCATTAATGAAGCCAGTTTTCCTTTTATGTGACTTTGATGTGGGCACCTCCCCGGGTTGTATGCACAGTCCATACACTGTGTAGTTGCCTTTATTTGTACTTTGCTATTTATGCACTGTGTTCCATAATACTAATGTGCAAAAGGAAAACATGAAAGGGCTGAGATCCGATCACATCAAAGAAAACCACAAGGAAGTGGCTTTATAGATCACAAAATCATGTTTTGTCCTGAAGTGGAATTCCAGTAGGCTATATTTTCAGTTAAAATTATTACATAACATATGTAGGGAAATCAGATACCCTTCATAAAAAATGTTTTAGTGGTATATTCATGGCTATAAGGTGATGATCACACATGCAATCCCCCCCCCCCCAGTGATAAAACAGGGTAGAGGAATATCCACACGTATCCATGCTTTAGCTGGAGGAGCAAGACATTCACTGATTACTTGCCTCCCGTAGTACTGGTCATGCAAAATTGTGCCCATATTCTTTCTTTTGGTGGTATTCTTCACTGATGTGCGCTGATTAGGCTGTATGGATGGGCACCGATAGGCTGCACAGATGGGCACTAATGAGGCAGCATTGATGGAGCGCTAATCAGGAGACAATAATATGCAGCGTTGATGGGCACTGATAGGTGGCACTAATGGACACTGACAGGCGGCACTGATGAGGAGGCACTGATATGGGGCACTGAAGGACACTGATAGGTGACACAAATGGGCACTAATAGACAGCACTGATGGGCACTGGTGAGGTGGCACTGATGGACAGTATTGATGGCACTGATTGGGCTGCACTGATAACCAGGGCTCTGATGATCAGTGCCCCGATTATCTATGTGCATGTCCCCAGTCAAAATTACCAGTTACTGGCCCTCCTCTCCTCACGCTGTGACAGTGCAGGAGGAAACTACTGCCAATAACTAGCAACTCTTTTTACACTGTGATCAGCTGTGATTGGACACAGCTGATCATGTGGTAAAGGACCGTGTGATTGGCCCCTTACCACGATCTGTGTTCGGCTGTGTCCATGGATGCCCTCCTTGAACTAGAGAACCGTGCTTTAGCCATCTTTCAGCTAAAGTGCGGTAAGGAAGTGGTTAATTAAAATGAATTAAAAAGCAGTCTTAAGGGGTCACTAAAGGATTTTTTTTTTTTTTTAAATAACAAACATGTTATACTTACCTCCACTGTGCAGTTCGTTTTGCACGGAGTGGGCCGGATCCACGTCTTCTGGGGTTCCTCGGCGGCTGTCTCTGGTCCTCCCCGTAAGAACTCATCACATTCATGCGAGAGAGCTTGCATGGTGATGAGTCCTTGCGGGCACGCTCCCGTGATACAGCGAGCAGCCATAGCCGCTCACTCTATCACTCGTCACTGGATGTGATTGACAACAGTGCCAGCCAATGGCTGCGCTGCTCTCAATCCATCCGCTCTAGCCAATCAGCGGCCAGGCTGAGCAGCGAAGAGGATCTCGGGACCGAGCACGGGACTTTCGAGGGGTCAGGTAAGTAAAACGGGGGCCGGCATCATCAGATGTTTTTTCACCTTAAGCCCAGGTTCACACTGGGCTGCGGGGGTGAAGTCGTGAGAGTTCAGCTGAACTCGCACGATTTCACTCCCGCTGGCAGTCCCGATTTCGGCCGCGATTTAAGAGACATCTGTGCAGGTTTCTGCACAGATGTCAATGTAAATCGCGGGCCGAAATCACAAAAAGTAGTACAGAAACAAATTTTTGAAATCTGTGTAGCGCCGCAGATGCAGCGTCGCACCGATAAGGACGGTACCATTGCTGGCAATTTGCGGCACATACCGCAGTTTTGACATGTGATTTGACATGCCAAATCGCATGTCAAAACGCACCAGTGTGAACCAGGCCAAAAGGAATTGTAAAGGAAAATGTTTTTTGCAATCTATGCATTAAAGGGGTTCTAAAGGTACAAGTTTTTTTACCTTCATGCATCCTATGCATGAAGGTAAAAAAACATCTAGCAGCACCGGCCCCCCCCGAGCCCCCGTTGTACTTACCTGACCGTTCGAATCTCCCGGGCGCGTCCACGTCGTCCTCTTCGGTTCCCAGCCTGGCCGTTGATTGGCTAGGCTGGGCAGATTGATAGCAGCGCAGCCATTGGCTAGCGCTGCTGTCAATCAGGGCGGATGACGCGGCGCGCTGGGGGGCGGAGCCGAGTGATACAGTCGGCGGCTATGGCCGCCGCTGTATCACGGGAGCGCGCTCGCAAAATCTTTCCTCCATGCGAGCGCCCTCGCATGAAGAAGGAAAGCTTTTGCGAGGAGGAGCCCAGACAGCCGCCGAGGGACCCCAGAAGACAGGTTTCCGGGCCACTCTGTGCAAAACGAACTGCACAGTGGAGGTAAGTATCACATGTTTGTTATTTTTTTTTTAAAAAAATCCCTGACTTTAGTGACCCTTTAAGGTAAAAAAAATCTGATGTTGCCGCCCCCCCGAGCCCCGTTATACTTACCTGACCCCTCAAAAGTCCCGCGCGGTCCCGATATTCTCTTCGCCGCTCAGCCTGGCCAAACTGTTAATTTCCCGATCCCCAAGGACTCGGAGGCAATTAGATATTCCCTGGATCTACTATCCCTGATGTTAATACATATAGTAAATATCTAGTTATATTTTGTATTTGGTAACGTATTAAGCTCTATTTTTATAACAATTTACTTAAGCTGGCCTGAACTAGGTCTTGAGAGAGTCTAGTCCACATTTTCACCCTCGTACTGTAAAAAAGCCTTTATGCATGTGGAGGTTAAATCACTTTAAATACCCAATCAGATGCAAGTAAAATGAAAAAACATGGGTGATTGAATTGGATGCTGCTTAATTTTTATTTACTAAACCATTGGCTGTTGCTGCTGTCAATCCAAGCCAGCTAGCCAATCAGGAGAGAGGAGAGAAAGGGGCCGGGTTGGGTCTCCGTTTCTGAATGGACTCATGGAGCTGTGACTCGGCTTGGGTGCCCCCATATATGCTGCTCGCTGTGCGGGTACTGAACAGGAGGGAGGGGCCAGGATCATGGACGAGGGACCCGCGAAGTGGAGGATGCGGGCTGCTCTGTGCAAATACAATGGAGCAGGTAAGTATAACATGTTTGTTAATTTTATAGGGAAAAAAAAAACAGAGACTTTACAATCACTTTAACTGTCTCTAAACCTTTAGTAAATTAACCACATGGGATCTTCAGCACCCTTTAGTGCTAGAATAGGTGTAGGAAAATTTACTTGACACATGGTAGTTGTATGAATCTGTTAATTGGGTCAGAGTTCAGATTCAGGTCAGGGTGGAAGACTTTGCAGATCAGTGCAATATCACCCCCTTGGTTCTGGAGGTTCCATGGAAAGTTCTAGAAGCTAGTGGGAGGGGGTATAGGGGCGGGCATCTGAATATTTATGGGAATCTTGAGGAGCCTGGCCAGCAGGGGAGCCAGGTGGAAGATGTAGTGTTGAGGAACTGCTGTGTGTAGCCTGGGAGGGGGGCCGCAGACAAGGGGGACTGCCTTCAGACTGGAGGTTGGAAGAAGGATGTTGAAAGAGGGATCCCCACTATTGCAGTCCACCGGGGAGGGACAGCCTGTTAGCCAGGAAAGAAACTAGCCCAGTGAAAGGCCTTAAAGCAGTTTCACATACAGCTGCAGGATAAGGACAGTGTGAGCACCTCTATACCCCACAGGGCCTAAAAGGGAGAGGGCTGCTAGGTGCCATACCCAACCAGTTCTCCCTGGGACAGTGCTTCAAGTCTTTCTGGAATTCTTTGCTCTGGCATATTCTTAATAGTCTCTAGACAGGTTCATTAAAGGAGGACCAAGTGTAGAATGTCCTGTATCCCATCTTCTGCAACTAATTGTTAAAAAATTGTGATCTCAATTCAACCTCCCTGAAAAATCTCTATTGCAGAGTTTGCCGATTCTTTCATATAACAAGTGAAGAGACTTTTATCTGCTCACTCAGCTGTCAAAAGAAAATATCTGGGCCGTCTGCCAAGTTTCTAAACAGGAAACATTGTAACTAACTTCCTTCTTAGATCATCAAAGGGATAAACTTCTGTGTGTAAGAAAGTCTGCCAAGTTTTTAACCACTTAAGGACCGCCGCACGCACATTTACGGCCACAGAAGGGCACGGCTGGGCACAAGGGCGTAAATTTACGTCCTCGCCCAGTAGCGGGTCGGGGGTCCGATCGGCACCCCCTCCGCGGCGTGCGGCGGTCCCCGTGTCTCCGGGAGCGATCCGGGACGAGCGGACGGATGTCCGTCTTTGCCCGCCCCCCCGCGATCGCTCCCAGCCAATCGCTGCGCTCCCCCGCCCTGTCACTTCCTCCTCCTGTGTTTACACAGGAAGGGGGAAGTGATGTAATCTCTCATCGCAGTGGTATTTCCAACCGCTGCGACGAGAGAAACACCTCACAGTAAGTGTGCACCAACATTACACTGACACACACTACATATAGGCACACTTAACCCCTTGCGATCTGCCCCCCCACCCCCCTGTCACAGTGTCACTGAATGCAGTGATCTAATCACTGCATTTAGTGTCAGTGTGACAGGCAGTGTAAAAGTCAGTTAGTGTTAGGTTCAGGATAGCCCCCCCACCCCCCCTAATAAAGTTTTAACCCCCTGATCACCGCCCTAGTTAACCCTTTCACTCCCTATTGTCAGCGTCACTAAGCGATCATTTTTCTGATCGCTGTATTAGTGTCGCTGTTCCCGCTAGGTAGCTATTTTTTTTACTAAAGACATGTGGCTAAATAAATTTTGGCCTAAATGTTTGACTAAAATTTAGTTTATTTGATTTTTTTTTAACAAAAAGTAAAAAATTGTGTTTTTTTTTCAAAAATGTCGCTCTATTTTTGTATATAGCGCAAAAAATAAAAATCGCAGAGGTGATCAAATACCACCAAAAGAAATCTCTATTTGTGGGAAGAAAAGGATGCAAATTTTGTTTGGGAGCCACGTCGCACGACCGCGCAATTGTCTGTTAAAGCGACGCAGTGCCGAATCGCAAAAACACCTTGGGTCATTTACCAGCTTATTGGTCCGGGTTTTAAGTGGTTAACAACATGAAACATTGTAACTAACTTCCTTCTTAGATCAAAGGGATAATCTTCGGTGTGTGAATGCAGGAAGTTTAACCACTTAAGCCCTGTACACACAGCCGACAATCCCACCAGGAAGAAAACGTTGGTTTTACTGACGGGATTCTTGACAAGCTCGGCTTGCCAAGCCGTGCATACAGATGGCCATTTAAAAGAACTGCCATTCTTTTGAATGGCAAGAGCGCGGTGACATCATCGACTATGACGAGCCGACGAGCCTTGTATGCTACCGTGCATGTGTCAAAGGCTTATCAAGCATGCGCAGGTTTACCTTTGAACAAGGAAGCATACAGATGACCCGTTTTCTCAGCAGGAAAAACTCTACGGAGAATCCTGACAAGAAAATAGAGAGCCAGTATCTCTATTTTCCTGTCGGGTTTCCTGGTTGTTTTTCTGATGGAAAAACTGCTAGGGAGCATACACACAGCCGAGATTTCCGGCCAAATGCTCTCCTAGCAGTTTTCCTGTCGGGAAAACCGATCGTGTGTACGAGGCTTTAAAGTCTAAATCTTTTTCTGACACTGGTTTCTTAAAGGGGTTGTAAAATAGCCCTCCTTCAGTTACCTCATCCTTCCATTTTGCTTTTAAATGTCCTTATTTCTTCTGAGAAATCCTCACTTCCTGTACTTCTGTCTGTAACTACACACCGTAATGTGAGGCTTTCTCCCTGGTGTAGAGAAAGCCTCTTGAGTGGGGGGGGGGGGGGGACGAGCAGGAGTGTCAGGACACTCTCTACTTTGCAGATAGAGAAAGGAGCTGTGTGTTAGTGGGCATCCTGACACTCCTGCTCGCCCCCTGTTTTTGAGCGTTTTTTAATGTCTGGTGTTTTTACAGCTCTATTGCTGGAGCTTCAGAACGCACTGGTCCCACGTTTTTTTTGCAGCTTAGCCATCTACAGCTCAAAAACGTCATGGTGGGCATGAGGCCATAGACTAACATGGACAGGCGTTTTTAAGCTGCAAAAAACGCTCAGAAAAGTGGCTGTAAAAACGCCAGTGGAAATGAGGCCTTCATGTGAAAGATGATGTTACGCCGCGAGAATCGTGATAGAATTGTGATCTATCTTCTCTAAGCAAACAATTTGTGATTCTCATTTTTTTGTTTACAAACGGTTTTTATTAATGGATAAGGTCATAGGATATGCATTTAACAGTGGTAAAAAATGAACAAGTGAGAGAGTCATTTACATTATATATTATATACAAGTGAAGATATATCATATGAGAGAATGCATACATTTGATTTATAGATCCAGTTTGTGATTCTCATTTTAACCAGGATCATGCAGCTCTAACCTAGACCCTCTCCAAATTGTTTACCCCAAATAATAACTATAAAAACAAGTTTATGGCCTAGTTACTGACTTTGGATGCAAGTTGGAAAATGCGTGTTTTCTGACTGTGCAGACTATGGGCCAGATTCACGAACAGTTAGGCTGGCGGATCCAGTGATCCGCCAGCCTAACTGTGACTTTGAGCCGGCGTTTCTGTTTTCTGTAACCAGAAAACAAGAAACGCCGGGTTGAAGTTCCGATGCGAGCAGCGTAACTGAGTTTCGCCATCGCATCGTTACTTCAACTTAAAAATGGCGCCGGGGGCGTTCCCGCCGATTTACGCTCTAAAAATATGTTAATGAGCGGAAATCGGCAATTCACGATCGAATTCCGGCGCGACGCAATGACGATACGAAGTTTCCGGACGGGATACGCGGCGCATAGATATACCTACATGGGGTTGGAGTATCCTATGTTAGGTATAGGCGTCGTCATCGCGTCGGGAAAAAAAAAAAAAACGTCGCTTGCGTAAAACGGTCATGAATGGGAATGTGACGTCATTGACGTTCATTCACAGATTTTGGAGCATGCGCACGGGGATGTTTTGACACTCGACGCATGCGCAGTACGTTGGCAGCGGGATCGCGCTTAGTTAGCATACTACACGCCCCGTCCCCGCCAAATTTGAATTCCGCCGGCTCATTTGCGATGCGCTGCCGCAACTTTAGGAGCAAGTGCTTCGTGAATGACAGCACTTGCTCCTAAAATTTCTGCAGCGCAACGCAAATGAGAAGCGTTACTCCAGAGCAAAGATGCTCTGGACTACCTGAATCTGGCCCTATAGGGGGATCCTTGGTGTGAATTTACTCCAAGGTTAATGTGCTGTAAGACTATAGTGCTAACCAACCATCTGCCTTGATAATGTGTGAACAAGTGCCCTACTGTTCTAAAATATTCATTTTCTTTGAAAGTGAGCAGTTAAACCACATAAAAATAAATATACAAGCTGGGAACAGCAGCAAAGAAATAGCTGCTTTATGAACAAGACATCATAAGAAAGTAGCAGGTGGATTAGTCTGGGGATAAATGTTTCTCAATCAGCGGTCTGCAGGTTACTGGCAATCCTCAGAACTGATTGCAGAAGTCCTGTACTCACCCATCTGGGCACAGATTAAAATGCTGCATGAAATGAAAAAATACAAGCTTTTAATCATTTTACTTTTTATTTTCTGTATTTACATCTCCCACACAATACAAAATGAGCATTTTCTAACAACCTATTTTTTCCAGTGTATTTAGTAATCATGCTGTCATTGAAACATAGCGTTACTATAGAAAAGCCAGAACAGCTTTTAGTATACTTAAAGGAGTTGTAAAGGAAAAAAAAGTTTTGCCTAAAATGAATGTCTGCAAGGTAGACAGACAGAATAGTGTAGTGTAAATACCTATTAAATTCCTTCATCTATATGAACTTCTGCATTCTAGCTTCTGTTCTCTCATTCACTTCCTGGTTTGCAACGCTTGTTCGTGTAAGAACTACATTTCCCAGTATACATTGTGGCACACCCATTAATTCCCACCTCCTTGAAGTCTCTAATGCTGCCTACACACCATCACTTTATGTGATGGAAAAAAAAGAAGTTTTTAAAAACGTCAATTTAACCACTTAAGGACCGCCTACTGCACATTTACGTCGGCAGAATGGCACGGCTGGGCACATCAACGTATATATACGTTGATTTTAGTACCCAGCCGTGGGTCACGGGCGTGCACCCGTGGCGCGCGCCCGTGACCCGGTCGGAAGCTCCAGGACCGGGACCGTGGGACGTGCGGCGATCCGTCCCTGGAGCTAAAGAACGGGGAGAGCCGTGTGTAAACACGGCTTCCCCGTGCTTCTCTGTGGCCGCAGCATCGATCGCGTCATCCCTGTTATAGGGGGACGCGATCGATGACGTCACACCTACAGCCACACCCCCCTACAGTTGTAAACACACATACAGGGAACACTCAAATTCACAGCGCCCCCTGTGGTTAACTCCCAAACTGCAACTGTCATTTCCACAGTAAACCATGCAATTTAAATGCATTTTTTGCTGTGAAAATGACAATTGTCCCAAAAATGTGTCAAAATTGTCCAAAGTGTCCGCCATTATGTCGCAGTCACGAAAAAAATCGATGATCACCGCTATTAGTAGTAAAAAAAAAAAAATTAATAAACATGCAATAAAACTATCCCTTATTTTGTAAACGCTATAAATTTTGAGAAAACCAACCGATAAACGCTTATTGCGATTTTTTTTACCAAAAATATGTAGAAGAATACGTATTGGCCTAAACTGAGGAACAATTTTTTTTTTTATATATTTTTGGGGGATATTTATTATAGCAAAAAGTAAAAAATATTGCATTTTTTTAAAAATTGTCGCTTTATTTTTGTTTATAGCGCAAAAAATTAAAACCGCAGAGGTGATCAAATACCACCAAAAGAAAAAAGGACGCCAATTTTGTTTGGGAGCCACATCGCACGACCGCGCAATTGTCAGTTAAAACGACGCAGTGCCGAATCGCAAAAAGGGGCAAGGTCCTTTACCTGCATTTTGGTCCGGGTCTTAAGTGGTTAAATGACCGTGTGTGGAGGAAAATGTCGTTTTATGTCTTGTGAAAAACGACAAAAAAAAATTGAAGCATGCTTCAATTTTTTGTGTAGTTTTTCAAAACGTTGTGTGTGTAGCAAAAAAACGTTTTTCGACCCGCGCATGCCCAGAAGCTAGTTATGAAGCGAGCTTCAATGGAAAAGAGTGGTAAACGTAACCTCGCTTTGCTAGAGCATTGTGAAAAAACGATGGTGTGTGGGCAACGTAGTTTTTGAAAAACTTAAATTTTTACTTCACAAAAAATGTAGTTTTTTTTTCCATCGCATAAAGTGATGGTGTGTACGCGGCATAACACGTAGAGAGCGTCCTTCTGCACATATGTAGTTCCCAGGAGGGGGCGAGCATATCACTGACCACCTCAGTAAAGCCTCCCTTCACGGTGGTCAGTAAAATCAGACAAGCAGGAAGTGAACAGAACAGAGAAGAAATAGAGCAACTTCTGAGCAAAAACGAACAATGAGGAAGTGAAAAGAGGAATGTCTGCAGGTAAAGGAGGCTTATTATGAATTATTTTTTTTCCTTTACAACCCCTTTAAATTGTTTTTAAAGCGGAGTTCCACCCAAAAATGAAACTTCCGCTTAATCCACTCCCCTCCCCCTTACATGCCACATTTGGCATGTCATTTTTTTTGGGGGGGAGTGGGGGCTTCAGTAGGAGTGGGACTTCCTGTCCCACTTCCTGCTTCCGCCGAGGGGCTGGTAAGGCGATTAGGCTTAATCGCCTTACTGCAGCCCCTCCCATAGGCGATCGTCTAGGACACTGACAGGTCCTAGACGATCGCCTGTCCAATCAGCGGCGGGCCGCGCCGCGCGCATGAGCAGTGCGGCTCGCGCATGCGCAATGGGTGCCCGGCCGTGAAGCCGAAGGCTGTCATGGCTGGGTGCCCACAGTCGAAATGAAGACGCCGGCCGGGGGGGGGGAGAGTCGGCGCGTCGCTGGAACGTGGAGAAGGTAAGTGTCTGTTTATTAAAAGCCAGCAGCTACACTTTTTGTAGCTGCTGACTTTTAATAAACATTACATTTGGGTGGAACACCCCTTTAAAGTTTACCTAAGTTGTGCTTTACTTGAACTAATCACTAGACCACCGTAGTCTATAGGTTAACATCCCCAGGCACAGATCCTCATGCCGTGTGCACATCTCAGTCTTATCAATATTCCTATCGCACACGTTCCTGACAAATAAGGCTCATATAATGGTGGGTGCTGCAGCGATTAACAGCTGGGTCCTGGATACATCAATCAAGTGTACATATTCACCAGCACACCATGGATCAACAATCACTTTCCAAAGGTTTCTATATTGTAGAGAGATCACGTCATAGAGATAAGTGCAACATTTCGGAGGCGCACAGGGTCCCTTTGTCAGGCATGCGCATGTCATCACATGCCTGACGGAGGGGATCTGCACGGCTCCGAAATGTTGGACTTATCTTTGTGATGTGATCTCTCTACAATATAGAAACCTTTGGACCAGGGGCGCCGGGAGGGGGTGGCTAGCCGTGGCTAAACCCCCGAATGTGACCCCGTAAAGCCCAGAGTCTCACGGTGGCAGGACTGCATTATTAGCCCCTAAGCCGCCGAGCGAGTGGCAAACACCGAGATCGATCTGATCCCGAGCGCCGCTGAGTGTGGCCGAGTGCGGTTGAGTGTGGCCAAGTCCCATAGCTGGTCCCGCCTTCTGTAGTCTGCGCAACACCTATGATGGGCGTCCCACTGGTCCAATGCCGCGACCGCGGTACGTGTGACGTCCATCATAGGCGCTGCACTGGCTCTAGAAGGCAGGAATTACAATACGGCCGCTGCGCCGGCGTCACATCCCTTCTCGGCACTCGGACGGGCCGCAAGCGGCTCTCCTTTCCTTAAGGCCCCTCGGCTCTCCTCCCCTCCGGCTAGGCTCCTAGGCTCTCTGACAGAATGACTGCCTGCTGCTGTGACACCACTAAGCTGAGGTAGGCCAGAACCATCAGACAGTGTAATAATGTGTATGTAAATGTCAGTGTATGTCAGGTAGGTTAGTGTAAGTAGGTCAGTGTATGTCAGGTAGGTCAGTGTATGTCAGGTAGGTCAGTGTATGTAGGTCAGTGTATGTCAGGTAGGTCAGTGTTGGTAGGTCAGTCTATGTAGGTATCTACCGTCAGTGCAGGTAGGTCAGTGTAGATAGGTCAGTGTATGTCAGGTAGGTCAGTGTATGTAGGTCACCACCATCGGTGTATGTAAGCCAGGTAGGTCACGTGCTAGCCAAAAAACAAAGCCTGCGTCACATACAAACCGCCCCCCCCCCCCCCCATTTCCCGGCCTTGGACTTCGGGCTGTAGCCGGTGTGCTGACGAATATGAACACTTGTATACATGTCTCAAACTAACGATTGGGAACCAATCAGCATAATTTCTAATAATGTACCCACCATGACAGCCAATCATGGTGTTCAAAATTGTTTATAAACCTTTCCAGCCTGTAGATGGCACTGTGCTCTGTGCGCTCTGTGCACAGCAAAGTACAAATAGGTACTGTCCTAGAAATCATTACAGTGTGTGAAAAAATAATAAAAGTTAAAAGTAAAAAGGTTTAACCACTAATTTTGGCACTTCTCTCCTTCATGTAAAAATCTCAATTTTTTTGCTAGAAAATTAATCAGAACCCCCAAACATTATATATATTTTTTTTAGCAGACACCCTAGGGAATAAAATGGAGGTCATTGCAACTTTTTTTCTCACACGGTATTTGCGCAATAATTTTTCAAACGCCTTTTTTTGGGGAAAAAAAAACGGTTTCAAGAATTAAAAAATAACAAAACAGTAAAGTTAGCCCAATTTTTTTGTATAATGTGAAAGATGATGTTACGCCGAGTAAATAGATACCTAACATGTCACGCTTTAAAATTGCGCACACTCATGGAATGGCGCCTAATTTCGGTACTTAAAAATCTCCATAGGTGACGCTTTACATTTTTTTACAGGTTACTATTTTCGAGTTTCAGGCCGCGTACACACGATCGAACATGTCCGCTGAAACTGGTCCGCAGACCAGTTTCAGCGAACATGTTCGATCGTGTGTACGGCCTATCGGACCGTTTTCCAGCGGACAAAAATTTCCAAACATGCTTGAAAACATGTCCGCTGGAAACCTGTCCGTCGGATATGTTCGATGGTTAGTACACAAACCATCGGACCAAAATCCCCCGCATGTGCAGAATCAATTTGACGCATGCTTGGAAGCATTGAACTTTGTTTTTTCATCACGTCGTTGTGTTCTACGTCACCGCATTCTGGTCCGGGGGGATTTTGGTTCGATGGTGTGTACGCACATCAGACCAACAGACAATTCAGCCTTGTCCTCAGAGGAGGTCTAGTACTAGAATTGTTGCACACGCTCTAACGCACGCAACGATACCTCACATGTGGGGTTTGAACGGCGTTTACATATATGGGCGGGACCTGCATGCGTGTTCGCTTCTGTGCAGAGATAATGGGGACAGGGGCGTTTTGAAAAAAAAACATTTTTAATTTTTTTTCACTTAATTTTTTTATTTTTACACTTTTTTTTACATTTTTTTTTTTTTGATCACTTTTATTCCTATTACAAGGAATGTAAACATCCCTTGTAATAGGAATCAGTGTGACAGGTCCTCTTTATGGACTTACAAGCATGATATAGGTGGAAAAAAAATCACGATCACATGACGACAACCACGCTTGCGGCTTTGTTTACTTCCGGGTACCAGGCGTGACGTCATAACGTCGCGCCCTGTCCTCCGACGGCCATAGAGATGACTGGTCACCAGTCATCACCAGTTATCTCTATGGTTCTTCAGCAAGCACTGACCTATTCGCTCTCCGGGCCCCCGATGGCACGGGAGAGCCCGGAGAAGCACCGGATGGCGGCGGGAGGGGGGGACGTCCCCTGCCACTGCCTATAAGAATGATCGAGCGGCGCTGCTTTGATCATTCTTATGGTGCTGAGAATCGCCGGCTGAAGAGATGGATATCAGAATGATGCCTGTAACTTCAGGCATCATTCAGATATCGCCACACAAAGCTGAGGGAGGTCCTCGGTGATCAAGAGGTTAAACATTGTTTTGTGTTTCATTTTAATTATTTTTTCTCACATTTTTTCGATCCAGCTGGATGGTACCAAATAAAAATATTCTATACCACTTCAGCCTCGGAGGATTTGGCTGCCCAAAGACCGGGCCATTTTTTGTGATTCGGCACTGTGCCGCTTTAACTGCCAATTGCGCCGGTCGTGCGACGTGGCTCCCAAACAAAATTCCTTCCTTTTGTCCCCACAAATAGAGCTTTCTTTGGTGGTATTTGATCACCTCTGCAGTTTTTATTTTTTTGCCCTATAACAAAAAAAGCGACAATTTTGAAAAAAAAAGCAATATTTTTAACTTTTTGCTATAATAAATATCCCCAAAAAATATATATAATTTTTTTTTTTTTTCTCAGTTTAGGCCTATACGTATTCTACATATTTTTGAATTTTTTTTTAGCAATAAGCGTATATTGATTGGTTTGTGCAAAAATTATAGGGTCGGATTCAGAAAGAACTTACGTCGGCGTATCTGTTCATACGCCGCGTAAGTTCTAGGATGTGGCGGCGTATCTTTTTTCTGTATTTAGAAAGCAAGATACGCCGGAATTTTGCTAAGATACGAGCGGCGTAAGTTTCTTACACTGTCGTATCTAAGTTGCATATTTACGCTGGCCGCTAGGTGGTGTTTATGCCGATTTACACGTCGAATATGGTAATGAGCTAGATAAGCCGATTCGATTGGCGCATTTTTTTACGTCGTTTGCGTAAGGCTTTTTCTGGTGTAAAGTTACCCTTGCTATAGGAGACGTAGCCAATGTTAAGTATGGACGTCGAGACAGCGTCTAATTTTCCGTCGTTTGCGTCATTTGCGTAAGTCGTTCACGAATAGGGCTTTACGTAATTTACGTTCACGTCAAAACCAATGAGTATTTGCGGCATAATTTTGAGCATGCGCACTGGGATACGTCCATGGCCGGCGCATGCGCAGTTCGTTAGGCGCGTCATTTACGTGGGGTCACGGCTAATTTTAATACAACACACCCCCTACCTGCCTAATTTAAATTACGCGCACTTACGCCGGCAAATTTACACTAAGCCGCCGTAAGCCGTTTTTAGGCATTTTTTTTTACTAGTTATGGCGGCGATCTCTGATTTTTATCAAGACTGCAACATTATGGCAGACATATCGGACACTTTTGACACTATTTTGGGACCGTTGTCATTTATACAATAGGAAGGGGTTAGGTGTGTCACTTTTTTGAATTAAAAAATAAGACAACAATAAATTTGGCCCAATTTTTTTATATATTTTGAAAGATAATGTTACGCCGAGTAAAATGATACCCAACTTGTCACGCTTAAAAATTGCGCCCGCTCGTGGCATGGGGTCAAACATTTACCCTTAAAAATCTCGATAGGCGACGTTTAAAAAATTCTATAGGTTGCATCTTTTGCGCTACAGAGGAGGTCTATGGCTAGAATTATTGCTCTCGCTCTAACGATCGCAGTGATACCTCACTTGTGTAGTTTGAACACCGTTTTCATATGCGGGTGCTACTCACGTATGCGTTCGCTTCTGCGCGCGAGCTCGTCGGGACGGGACGCTTTAAAACATTTTTTTTTTGTTTTCTTATTTATTTAAAAAAAAAAAAAAAATGATCACTTTTATTCCTATTACAAGGAATATAAACATCCCTTGTAATAGAAAAAAGAATGACAGGTCCTCTTAAATAGACAAAAAGACCTCAGATCTCATATTTAGGCTTAAATGCAAAAAAGAAAAAAAATTAAAATGTTGTCATTAAAAACAAAACAAAAAAAACAAACATGTTTCTTTAACCACTTAAGACCCGGACCAAAATGCTGCTAAAGGACCTTGCCCCTTTTTGCGATTCGGCACTGCGTCGTTTTAACTGACAATTGCGCGGTCGTGCGACATGGCTCCCAAACAAAATTGGCATCCTTTTTTCCCCACAAATAGAGCTTTCTTTTGGTGGTATTTGATCACCGCTATAAGAAAAATAGAGCGACAATTTTGAAAAAAATGCAATATTTTTTACTTTTTGCTATAATAAATATCCCCCCAAAATATATATAATTTTTTTTCTCAGTTTAGACCGATACGTATTCTTCTACCTATTTTTGGTAAAAAAAATTGCAATAAGCGTTTATCGGTTGGTTTTCGCAAAATGTATAGCGTTTACAAAATAAGGGATAGTTTTATTGCATTTTTGTTAATTTTTTTTTTTTTTTACTACTAATAGCGGCGATCAGCGATTTTTTTCTTGACTGAAACATTATGGCGGACACTTCAGACAATTTTGACACATTTTTGGGACAATTGTCATTTTTACAGCAAAAAATGCATTTAAATTGCATTGTTTACTGTGAAAATGACAGTTGCAGTTTGGGAGTTTACCACAAGGGGGCGCTGTAGGATTTGTGTGTTCCCTGCGTGTGTTTACAACTGTAGGGGGGTGTGGCTGTAGGTGTGACATCATCGATCACGTCCCCCTATAACAGGGATAACATGATCGATGCTGCGGCCACAGTGAAGCACGGGGAAGCCGTGTTTACACACGGCTCTCCCCGTTCTTCAGCTCCGGGGACAGATCGCGCACTCCAGCGGCGATCGGGTCCGCGAGTCCCGCGGTCCTGGAGCTTCGGACCGGGTCACGGGCGCGGGTCACGGGCACGCGCCGTGGGCGCGCGCCCGTGACCCACGGCTGGGTACTAGAAACCAACGTATATATACGTTGATGTGCCCAGCCGTGCCATTCTGCTGACGTAAATGTTCAGTAGGCGGTCCTTAAGTGGTTAACCGCAATACTCGCAATCCGAGGTTCCACTGTGTATCAAATAATATGCAACGTGGTTGGAGAGAAGCTTCAGAATGAAAAAAATAAATATATTACAAATTATGTGAGCAGACTGCAGTTCCTCTTTAAGTAAAACAAACATTTCTTTTTCTTTTTTTTTTTTTTATGATGTAATATTATTTTTTCTAAGCAGAAGAGGAAGTAACAAAAACAATATATACTTCCGTTCTATGTAATCCTGCTTAAATTGTTTCATTTGTATATTTCAATAAAGCATCAAAGAAAAAAAGAGGAAAAAAAAGCAGGCAGGGCGGGCCAAGGGGAGGCAGTTGCATACGCACATACACACACACGCACATCTGCCTTGGGACTGCAGTGTGATGTATTCTGTGTACAGCTGATCAGAGCTCTGCCTGCTCCCTGACAGCTGCCTGTGCCTTTGGATACTCCTAACACATTCCCTTCGCTCAGAGGAAGCTAAGATCTTCTTTTTTAATCCTCTTTTTTTTTCATACAGTATTGCTCTGTGCCAGCTACCCTGAGGACTCTGGGAAAATGAACCCGCAATGTGCCCGCTGTGGCAGGGTCGTCTATCCCACGGAAAAAGTCAACTGTCTGGACAAGGTAAATGGCTTTTTTTTTTTCTTGGAACCAATTTAAAAGTCTAATTGAACTGATCACAAAGCGACATGAATAGACTAAAGTCTTGCTTCGGCTATCCTGAACTAGTTCTGGAGGGGAGCAGGTGCACAGAGCTGTAGAGCTTTAGGCTATAAGATCGGGGGCTTGTTTAATAAGGCAGTCCGGAGAGAAATGATGGTGCACTAAACGCAGGAACCAGTAGCAACCAATTAGATTTCACCTTTTATAAGCTAAGAGAAGACAGAACGTTGAAAGCTGTGTGCTGACTGGTTACATTTTACACTGGCTGAAAGATAATTCAGTGCGCTACTGTTTTGCTGCAAAGCCATTGAAGGCGAAGGGGTTAAGCAGGGATGATGCTAGCGCAGACAATACCTGGAGGCTTTAAGGAGTGACTATGGCAGGAATGCTTTTAATTTGGAAGCTCCCCATGCAGTAGCGAGACCGTGAAATTTACAGTGACAGAGCACAACTTGCTGTTTGTTTTTAAAGGTGCATCAGTGAGCTGGGCTAGAAAGAATGCAACTTGTATTGTCAAAAGCTGGGCGTGCATAGTTGGGCATTCGGATGGTAATCTCTTGTGCAATGTCGTGTTTTTCTGTGACAGACCCACGTCCTTTGTACGAGTGAGAGAAGGCAGCGGAGCGATGACTTAGCCAGAGAGAGAAGTGCAATCATCGCAATCATCATAATCCGTGGAAGACAGGCGTGCTGCTGAGTGACTAGGTTTTAGCAATGTTAGCTAGTAGGACCTCATGCAGGCAATCCGCAGGCTGAGGCATAGACTGCTGTTAAAGTAATGATGACATAGCATGGTGGGGAAGCAGTGAGAATTTAGCTTCCTACACCACGCAGTTTAATTACTTGTATATGTGTCATGGCCAAATAGTTCCCAAGGTACCAAATAGCTGAAGTATCATGGTACTTGTATGATCCCATCATGACACACTTATATATTATGTATGAAACGGTAGATTCCAGTATCGGAATCATGGTTTTGGTATCTTTCAGTGCTTTGGCACAGAGGATCCAAGTTCAGGAATGGTAAGTATGCAAAGCAAGGGATTAAGTTTACATTAGACAGGGTGAGGGTTAGGTTAACAAGAGTAAGAATGGGAGTTAGTGTTAAGATAAGGGTAAAAGGAAGTGTCAGTGTGAAGGTGAGTTTTAGGGTTACCACCACCATAACAGGGAGGGTTAGTATGAGCACAATGGTTAGGGTTACATAGAAAGGGAAGAGTGAGCGCTAAAAGTAAGCGTTACAGGAAAGTTCAGGGTGAGAACTAGGGTTAGAGTTACATGAAGGGTCAGGGTGAGTACTAGGGATAAGGTTACAGGAAGGGTCAGGGTGAGAACTCGGGTTAAGGTTACAGGAAGGGTCAGGGTGAGTACTAGGGATAAAGTTACAGGAAGGGTCAGGGTAAGTACAAGGGTTAAGGTTACAGGAAGGGTCAGGGTGAGAACTAGGGTTAAGGTTACAGGAAGGGTCAGGGTGAGAACTAGGGTTAAGGTTACAGGAAGGGTCAGGGTGAGTACTAGGGTTAAGGTTACAGGAAGGATCAGGGTGAGTACTAAGGTTAAGGTTACAGAAAGGGCCAGGATAAGAACTAGGGTTAAAGTTACAGGAAGGGTCAGAGTATATAGTAAGGCTAGGGATAAAGTAAGAGTCAGCATGGGGGTGTAATACAGGGATTAGAGTAGCAGCATAGATTAGGTGGGTAATATGTTTAGAATCATAGGATAGGTAAATGTAGGTACCTGGGTTAGGGTTAGAGGGAAGGGTAGGTTTTAGGGTGAGCGTTAGCTTTAAAAGAAAAGTCAGTTTGAGAATGAGTGCTAGGAATGGGGTTACAGGGAAGGTAGAGGTGAGTGCTAGGGCTATGGTTTAAGGAAGAGTAATTCTGAAGGTGAATGCTGTGGTTATGGTTTCAGGGAGAATATTTGTGAGGGTGAGTACAAGGGTTTGGTTAACAGAGTATGTCAGTGTAAGGGTGAGTACTATGTTTAGGGTTACAGAGAGGAACAGTGTTATAGTGAGTACTAGGGTTAGGGCTTTAACATAGGGTTAGGGTTAAAGGAAAGGTCAGTGTGGGGTGAATACACATATTATGGTTACAGGGAGGGTCAGTGTGGGGGTGAGTACTAGGTTTAGAGGGAGATTCTGTGTGGGGGTGAGTACTAGGGTTAAGGTTACAGGAGGGGTCAGTGTGGGGGTGAATAATAGGGATAGGGTTACAGGGAGGGTCACTGTGAGGATGAGTACTAGGTATGGGTTTACAAGAAAGGCCAGTGTGAGGGTGAATACTAAAATTATGGTTTCAGGAAGAGTTAGGGTTACAGTAATAGAGTAACACTGTTGATGAGTACTAGGTTTAGGGTTACAGGGATGGTAAGTGTGAGGATGAATACTAGGGATAGGGTTACTGGAAGATTCAGTGTTAGGATGAATTCTAGGGTTAGAGTTACGAGGAGGGTCAGTGTGAGAATGAATATTAGGGTTAGAGAGGCGGTCAGTTTAAGAGTGAGTACTAGGGTTAAGGTTACAGGGAGGGTCATTGTAAGGTTAACTACCAGGTTTACAGGAAGGGTCAGTGATTACAGGAAGGGTTAGGGTTACAGAGAGGAACACTGTTAGGGTAAGTACTCGGGTTGGGTTTTAAAGATGGTCAGTATGATGGTGAGCACTAGGGTGAGGGTTACAGGGAGGGTCAGTGTGAGGGTGAGTACTAGGTTTAGAGGGAGATTCAATGTGAGTGTGAATACTGGGGTTCAAGTTAGAGAGAGGATCAGTGTCGGGATTAATACTAGGGATAGGGTTAGAGGGAAGGTCAGTGTGAGAGTAAATAATAGGGATAGTGTTACAGGGAGGGTCACTGTAGGGTGAGCCCTAGGGATAGGGTTACAGGGAGGGTCACTGTAAGGGTGAGCACTAGGGATAGGGTTACAGGGAGGGTCACTGTAAGGGTGAGCACTAGGTATAGGGTTACAGGGAGGGTCGCTGTGAGGGTGAATACTAAGAATAGGGTTACTGAAAGGGTCAGTGTGTTGGTAAAAACTAGGGATAGGTTTACAAGAAAGGTCAGTGTGGGGTGAATGGTAGGGTTATGGTTACAGCAATGGTCAGTGTGAGACTAAGTACTAGGGCACATTTCATGTGGTCACCTCTCCTGCAACTGAGGCACCCCCCTCGTCTTTGCCCTAAAAATTTGTTAGGAATTCAATCAGTGAAAAAAGTTTTCCAAATACAAATATTATTTCACCACTGAGCTCTTTACAAGGCACTGCATATAAACATACTTACAGAGCCTTGAAAAGTATTCATACCCCTTTCAATTTTCCACACTTTCCACACGTTACATCCAAAAACGTAAATGTATTTTTTTGGAATTTTATGTGATAGACCAACACAAAGTGGCACATCATTGTGAAGTGTAAGAAAAATAAATGTTTTTCAATATTTTTTTTACAAATAAACATGTGAAAAGTGTGGCGTGCATTTGTATTCAGCCCCCGGAATCAATACTTTATAGAACCACCTTTCACTGCAATTACAGCTGCAAGTCTTTTTGGGGATGTCTCTACCAGCTTTGCACATCTAGAGAGTGACATTTTTGCCCATTCTGCTTTTCAAAAAAGCTCAAACTCTGTCAGATTGGATTGAGAGCGTCTGTTAACAGCAATTTTCAAGTCTTGCCACAGATTCTCAATTGGATTTAGGTCTGGACTTTGAGTGGGCCATTCTAACACATGAATATTCTTTGATATAAATCATTCCATTGTAGTTCTGGCTGTATGTTTAGGGTCGTTGTCCTGCTGGAAGGTGAACCTCCACACCAGTCTAAAGTCTTTTGCAGACTCTAACAGGTTTTCTTCTAAGATTGGCCTGTATTTGGCTCCATCCATCTTCCCATCAACTCTGACCAGCTTCTCTGTCCCTGCTGAAGAAAAACATCCCAACAGCACGATGCTGAACCACCATGTGACGATGGTGTGTTCAGGGTGATGTGCAGTGTTAGTTTTCCGCCACACATATCGTTTTGCTTTTAGGCCAAAAAGGTAAAATTTTGGTCTCATCTGATTAGAGTACCTTCTTCCACATGTTTGCTGTGTCCCCCACATGGCTTCTTGCAAACGGCAAACAGGACTCATGGCTTTCTTTCAACAATGGCTTTCTTCTTGCCTCTCTCCCATAAAGACCAGATTTGTGGAGTGCACGACTAATAGTTGTCCTGTGGACAGATTCTCCCACCTGAGCTGTGGATCTCTGCAGCTCCTCCAGAGTTACCATGGGCCTCTTGGCTGCTTCTATGATTAATGCTCTTCTTGCCCCGCCTGTCAGTTTAGGTGGACGGCCATGTCTTGGTAGGTTTGCAGTTCTCTTTCCATTTTCGAATGATGAATTGAACAGAGCTCTGTGAGATATTCAAAGCTTGGGATATTTTTCTTATACCCTTACCCTGCTTTAAACTTCTTCACAACTTTATCCCTGACCTATCTGGTGTGTTCCTTGTCCTCCATTATGCTGTTTAGTTACCAAGGTTCTCTAACAAACCTCTTGGGGCTTCACAGAACAGATCAGCTGTATTTATACTGAGATTAAATTACACACAGGTGGACTCTATTTACTAATTAGGTGACTTCTGAAGGCAATTGGTTCCACAAAATTTTAGTTAGTTTGAGCCCAGGTTCACATTGGAGCGATTTGTCATGCGATTTGAAAAATCAAATCGCATGAAAAGTCACAACCTATTGGTGGCAATGGCACGGTTCCAATCAGTGCGACACCGATTTTGCGGCGCCGCACCGATTTGCAAAAGTAGTTCCTGCACTACTTTTGCCGATTTTAGGTGCAATTTCTATAGACATCTGTGTATGAAGCCACACAAATGTCTTTCAAGTAGCACCTGAAATCGCGCTGACCTTGCTACTTTGAAATCGCGCTACTTCAAGTAAAGTAGCACGATTTCAAAGTAGCATCAGTGTGAACCAGGGCTTAGTGCCACTTTGTGTTGGTCTATCACATAAAATCCCAATAAAATACATTTACGTTTTTGGTTGTAACAGGGCAAAATTTGGATATGAATACTTTTTTAAGGCACTGTATAAGCTTATAAACTTGCAGAGATTCTCAGCAGTTGGGTAGAACATGGACTGTATATGCATCCCAAGTATTATTGCTGTCTTATAGCGGAGACGGATGTCAGCGGATGATGATCCGCTATCTCATATGGATACATGTATGTCAGTTTTTGATCCAAAAACGGATGAATGAAAAACGGACATACGGAACGTCCGTGTGAATCTATAACTAAAGACAAAAACAAAACAAAAAACCTACATCTCTTAGTACATCTTTGCAATACTTTAACATTCCCCTTTTAAACACAATGCATGTATGGTTGTTGGTATGCGGTGCGGCCAGGAAAGTTACAAACACTGATCTCCCTGTAAAGATTTCTAAAAAACCTGACAGCTTCTCCCCGGACCGCCACCGCTCTTTTCAGCTGCTTTAGTGAAATCTTTACAGCGGTGATCGGTGCTTGCAACTCCCCCCAAAGCCTCACTGCTGACTCTATCCTCCTCCAGTTCCCCCTCTGTACTGCTGCTGTCTTCCTCTGTGCTCCGTGTCCCCCTCCATTGTGCTGCTCTCCCTGTCCACGCTCCGCTCCGTTTCCATCCTCCCTGCTCCGTGTCCCCCTCCATTGTGCTGCTCTCACTGTCTGCACTCCACTCTGTGTCCCCCTCCATTGTGCTGCTCTCCCCCTCCGTGCTCTGTGTCCCTGTCCATGTCCTCCTCTGTCCCCTCTGTCCTCAATCTGTCATGATAGAGAGCGGAGCTAGGAGCCAGTAAACCTGGCTCCTTCTTTTCCAAATGAACAGAGTCAGTGATCACTAACTCTGTCCATTCACATAACTGAAACATTGTAAGTGGTATTTATGATGCTTCAGTTTATGAATGGAGAGAATCTTCTGTCTCATGCCCAGCTGCTGAGAAAGGGTCTGGGGAATCTGTGTCCTTAGTCCCTTTCCCTGTCTTAAAGGTGAGATGTCAGGGGTCTGTTAGGACCCCTGATATCTCAACAAAGCCCCCCAACAGGGCTATTTTTTTTTGCAATAAATGATTAAAAAAAACGAATTGTAAAAAATAATAAAAAAATTTAAATAAAAAACACACTGACACCACCCACCCCCCACCCCCCTCTAAAATAAAAGAAAGCATTGTAAAAAAAAAAACATGACAAAAAATGGTAAAAAAAAAAATAGTAAAAAAAATAAAAATACTGACACACGTGCCACTATTACATGACATTAAAAAAAAGTATCGTAATCGGTATCGGTGAGTACTTGAAAAAAACGTATCGGTCCTTGTCTTAAAAAAGTGGTTTTGGGACAACCCTATCTATAACCCCTCCCCATCTCCATAATCTCTCTCCTCGTGTCCTCCCCTCTCCCATCTCCCAAAGCCCTCCTCATCCTCATAACCCCTTCTCGTATACAGGCAGAGAGTACTGGCATTTTATTCCACTTATTAAATAGATATACAGAATACAGATATAATAACAAAACACCTTTGATAGTAAATTTATAAGACAAAAATGGAGCAAATAAGACAAGTTCATTTTTGGGGTTTACATACACTCTAAGGCCGCGTACACACGATCAAATCTGTCTGCTGGAAACGGTCTGCCAGACCGTCCCAGCAGACAGATTCGATCGTGTGTACGGGCGAACCGACGGATTTGGCCAGCCGACAGATCTGAAAGCATGCTTTCAAATCTGTCGGCGGGGAACCCTCTAACCAGCAGACATGTCTTCTCGCACACGCGTCGAATGGTTTCGACGCATGCGCAGAAGTGTTTTACTTTCTGGTGCGGTGACGTGGCGGCGTCATTGTCACCGCCACGTCAGCGCGCCGCCTGCCGGTGGGGATTTTGGTTTGATCGTGTGTACAGGATCAAACCAATACGTCCCCAGCAGACAGATTTGTTCAAATCTGTCTGCTCGTGTGTATGGGGCCTAAAGAGCATGTAAAGCCAAAACATTTTATCTTTTAAAGTTTTGCATAGAATAGGGAAGGGTTAAAACCCCTGTCAGGTTTTTTTTTGCCATCCGTGTACCACTGCAGAAATGTTTCTTCACTTCCTGTCCCAGAGAAAGGAATTTAGGTAAATGTCCCTTTTAGACGGCTGTTCACAGAAACAAGTGTCCCCATTGTAGAATTTCTTCTCAACTCTTTTTCTGGGGACAACTTTAATAAGGTTTTAGATTTCCCCTCATTTTCTTTCTCAAGTGACGTTGGTTACCAGTACAAATAAGTGGGTGGACCTCCCCAATGAAGACACCGACAGCATTAAAAACTTGACAGAGGGTCAAAACTTTCCCCACTTTATCCAAAACTAAAAATAGAATTTTCGCTCAGGGTCAAAGGGGCTTTACAGGGACCCAGGGATGGATTTGAAGGCTTTCACAAGTATCTGTAGGCCCCATTTATATCTAATTTGCTTTATAGGCTAAATCAATTTTCCCAGAATGGGCAAATGATATCAGTATAAATGTTAGTTTAGGCCAGTGGTCACATTTGGATGTGCACAGTTCTATATATACTGTAATAATATAATTATATTATGGTCATTGTGGGGGTATTGTGTCCACAATCTGTACGGACTTTATTGCATTACGTTATATCCAATGGCAAGGTCATGTAGGAAGTTTAGTGCTCTATTGAATGCAACATCGCGTCCAATAGTCAGGTCATGGTGAAGGTGCAATGTTTTATTTTTGTATTTTAGATTTCTATTATGATCAGTAATTTAATCTTTCTGTAGTTACAATACTCTATGTCTGTGGAGAGAGTAATAGAATTGCAGTGTGATAGTGTCTGATGGTGAGGTCAAGTGAAGGATATAGAATTGCACGTCTGCATAGAGTATTCGAAATATATATTATGATGAGGTCATGTGAAAGGTGTAGTGCCGTAAGTGTGTATAGAAAGCAAAATACGTGTATATTGATCAAGGGGTGGACTGGGAACCTTTGATTTGACAGGCAAACACAACCAAATGGCCATTTCACGGTAGGCACAAATTCTGGTCATTTTGACTGATAGCTGAATGGTGAAGTATCTCCAACTCAACGGCGGATCCAGGGGGGGGGGGGGGGCAACGGGGAAATTGCCCCCCCCAAAGCAATCATGTCACATTGGATTTAAAAAAAAAGGGGTCCAGAGGTCCCCAGGGGCCTGGAGGCCACCAGGGCCCCAGATGGCAAACCCCTCTTTTTTTATTTATTTTTTTATAAAAGAAAATATTTTTTTAACATATTTTTATTTTATTTTTTATTAAAAGGGCCAATTTTTTCTCTTTTATTTTTTTTAGAAGTCCGGAGGTACCCGTATGGCAACCCCCCTTTTTTTATTTATTTTAATAAAAAATATATATTTTTTTATTTTATTTTTTTATTAAAGGGACATTTTTTTTTATTGGTCTGGAGGTCCCCAGGGGCCCGGAGATCCCCAGGGCCCCAGATGACCACCCCCCTTTTTTTAATTAAAATTATATATATATATATATATATATATATATATATATATATATATATATATATATATAAAATTATTATTATTATTATTATTGTTAGTATTATTATTAAAGGGCACAGAGGTCCCCAGGGCCCCCGGAGGACAACCCTCCTTTTTTTTATAATTTTTTTTTTTTTTTTTATATTTTATTTATTTTTTTCTCTTTTTTTTATATATAGATATATTTTTATTAAAGGGCTCAGAGGTCCCCAGGGCCCCATGTGTCACCCCCTTTTTTTAATAAATGTTTTTTTTTTTTTTTTTTATATATTGTTTTTTTTATATATTGTTTTATTTATTTTTTATAACTTTTTTTTTATCATTTTTTTAAACTGCTTTGCGGTGCCTGCAGCTGCTGCTGCCGAGTCTGTCACTCTCTCTCTCTCATCACCAGGGCTGGTAGGCTGCCTGTCCTGAGGCTGCTTTGAGCTGTTGCTGACTGCAGCACTCCCCTCTCTCCTGCTGACATCGGGCATCTCTGGCTGTGTGTGAGCTGGATCTGTGTTCGGCTGTGCTGCCTGTGCTAGACCTGCTCGTGTGATAGTAGATAGAGATGGAACACTGATTGAACCAGTGTCAGGGATTCTAAATAGACCAGTACTGTGTGCCTACACAGAGGAGACCAACACTGTATGCAGTGAAATAAAAGGTGTTTATTTACAAGGTGAACAAAACAGGTGAAGACAAACAGTGCACAAATAACAACAAAGCATATATAAGTCAAGGGGAAATGCCGTAATCATAAACCAAAAGCCAAGCCGAGGTCATATACGAGGAGATCACAGAAGAAGCTGCAGACAGGGAATGGGCAGGAAGGGAATGTCCAGGAGAGGGATCAGGTCAGGTCGGATCAGATCAGAAGTCAAGAAAGGGGACAGCAGGCTCAGGGTCAGATATCAGGCTCAGGATCAGGTTAGTAGACAGATACCAGGGTGAGGAGTGATTACACACGTCGGGTATTATAAAGGCGTGCTGATTGCATTCAGGCCCACCTGAACGCAGGAAGGGCTGTGTGCTCCATACTGCCAAGAACTCCCCGCTGGTGGAGGCCAGTACTGCAGCCCAAATAACAGGCAGAATCACCAGCGGGGGGACCTTTCCTGACAATCAGTGTTTTGTCTATCACACAAGCCTGTCTAGGGGGGGACCTTGCTAGAGCACACTGGCCTACCGAACACAGACCTTCAGCTCCTGTTTGTTCCATGACACACGTCAGGAGAGGAGATGCCTGCTGTGTGTGATCAAGGCAATGCCATGGTGAGTGCCGTGCACAGTGTGGCTGCATTCATAGACAACAGCGGGGCTGCATTGATAGACAAAAGTGGGACTGCATTGATAGACAAAAGTGGGAATGCATTGATATACAAAAGTGGGGATGCATTGATATGCAAAAGTGGGACTGCATTGATATACAAAGGTGGGGCTGCGTTCATATGCACAGTGAGGCTGCAATGATCTCCTGTACCACGTCTGCAGTCTCTGACCATCTCTTGTACCACGTCTGCAGTCTCTGACCATCTCTTGTACCATGTCTGCAGTCTCTGACTATCTCCTTGTACCATGTCTGCAGTCTCTGACCATCTCTTGTACCATGCCTGCAGTCTCTCACCATCTCCTGTACCACGTCTGCAGTCTCTGACCATCCCTTGTACCACATCTGCAGTTTTCCTGACCATCTCTTGTACCACGTCTGCAGTTTTCCTGACCATCTCTTGTACCACGTCTGCAGTCTCTGACCATCTCCTTGTACCACGTCTGCAGTCTCTGACCATCTCCTTGTACCACGTCTGCAGTTTCTGACCATCTCTTGTACCATGTCTGCAGTCTCTGACCATCTCTTGTACCATGTCTGCAGTTTCTCACCATCTCTTGTACCATGTCTGCAGTCTCTGACAATCCCTTGTACCACGTCTGCAGTCTCTCACCATCTCCTGTACCACGTCTGCAGTCTCTCACCATCTCTTGTACCATGTCTGCAGTCTCTGACCATCTCTTGTACCATGTCTGCAGTCTCTGACCATTTCCTTGTGCCACGTCTGCAGTCTCTGACCATCTCCTGTACCATGTCTGCAGTCTCTGACCATCTCTTGTACCACGTCTGCAGTCCCTGACAATCGTCTACAAACCATGGGATAGATTTATGGCATTCATATTTAAATATTTTTTACTAGTAATGGCGGGGATCATTGATTTTTTAGCAGTACTGCAACATTGCAGCGGACACATCGGACACCTAATTGAGTTCTGTAAGCAACACCTTATTTTCTGGCAGTGCCCCTCCCGAGACTAGACTCTGGATCCGCCCTTGCTCCAACTGGGCCCTCCAACTCAGCTTATCTTATTTGTACTCAGAGTCTTAACGAGAGATCGAGTAAGAAACATGATAAAGAAAAACATGTGAATGACCCGGGGTGTGCCAAAGGTCATGTGGTCATTACGCCTTAATGGGGCATTCCTAAATATGAAAAGAAAAGGAAAATATAAGAATAAAGGGGACCGGGTGGGTGGTGGGCTACAACAAGCAAGTGGACAGGAGAAAGGAGGAGGATGGTGGGTTTAAGTACCGCCCGACTCCTCCTACAAATTAAGGCTTACCTGCGACCAGTCTTCCCATTAGTACTGGCCTGGAGAGCAAATGTCCCCCCCGCCTATTAGCCAGCCCACCCCTCATTATAAACAAGTGTAGTGATCATAGTGAAGATTGCATAAATCTCCATTTACATTGTTAAAACGCAGAACTTCAGGCAAATATTTAAAGCTGTTAACTGAATTGTTTTATCTGCCAAGGCATTTGTGATGCAGTCAATGCACCCTTGCCAGACTAAACAGCCTTAACCTCTCTGAAGATTGTATTGTAGTTAGGGATTACAGCTTGGTCCCTTGTCCATGAATAGACAAATTCACAGGGAAATAAATCTCTAATTGGCTGAGAATACTCCCTTTAGCATACAAGGGGATACAGGGGGCTGCTGCAGCCTCTTCTCTAAGATGCTCTGGCTGTTGCCAGTACTCGGCGGTCCCAGCTCTTTTCAGGTCATTGACCAACTCCTCCCGTGTAGTCCTGGGCTGATTTCTCACCTTTCTTAGGATCATTGAGACCCCACGAGGTGAGATTTTGCATGGAGCCCCAGTCCGAGGGAGATTGACAGTCATGTTTAGCTTCTTCCATTTTCTAATGATTGCTCCAACAGTGGACCTTGTTTCACCAAGCTGCTTGGCAATTTCCCCGTAGCCCTTTCCAGCCTTGTGGAGGTGTACAATTTCGTCTCTAGTGTCTTTGGACAGCTCTTTGGTCTTGGCCATGTTAGTAGTTGGATTCTTACTGATTGTATGGGGTGGACAGGTGTCTTTATGCAGCTAATGACCTCAAACAGGTGCATCTAATTTAGGATAATAAATGGAGTGGAGGTGGACATTTTAAAGGCAGACTAACAGGTCTTTGAGGGTCAGAATTCTAGCTGATAGACAGGTGTTCAAATACTTATTTGCAGCTGTATCATACAAATAAATAGTTAAAAATTCATAAATTGTGATTTCTGGAATTTTTTTTTTGATTATGTCTCTCACAGTGGACATGCACCTACGATGACAATTTCAGACCCCTCCATGATTTCCAAGTGGGAGAACTTGCAAAATAGCAGGGTGTTCAAATACTTATTTTCCGCACTGTAAATACCCCTGTAATACACAAGGTTAATGTATTCTAGTAAAGTTAGTCTGTAAACTAAGGTCCGTTTTGTTAGGTTGTTACAGCATTTAGTGGCCATCTTAAGTGTGGGCATCATGAAGACAGACTGTATGACTTCCTGGATTTCAGCTTTGCATATCTCACACATGCTCAGTGCTGCACAAGCAATGTAATAGGTTTCAGTTAGGTTTGCAAGGACTACTGGGAAACATGATGCCTATCCCAGAAACCCTTGCAAATAGCCTTGTGACTTAATAGCCTAGGCTAATAAGGAGGAGGAAGTAATGAAGGACTACAAAATAAAGGTATTTACAAGCAACAAAATAAATAAAAATTGTCCATTCTGAACACTATGAGATTAGGGCATGCAGCTCAGACAAACATAAAAAAATGGGTGGAACTCCACTTTAATAAAGAAGACTGTATGTACTGTAACTAAAGGCAAAACTTTTATTACGATAGAGTAAGGAAGGGTTACAACCTTCTGGGGAGATTTCCCTTCACTTCCTGTTCTATAGCCAAAACAGAGTGAAGGGAAATCCCTCCAAAATGTAAGAATCCCTGGTTGAACTTGTGTCACCATTGGAAGATTTCCCCTCTATTCCTGTCCTATACAGTGCCTTGAAAAATTATTCATACCTCTTGAAATTTTCCACATTTTGTCATGTTACAACCGAAAATGTAAATTTATTTCATTTGGATTTTATGTGATAGACCAACACAAAGTGGCACATTATTGTGAAGTGAAAAGAAAATGATAAATAAGAAGGCCAGTATGGTGGCCTGAGTTTATGGGAGGAGCCCGGAGGGTATTTAAGCAGCCCACTCACACATGCTCTTTGTTGGTTCAGTGTGCAGTACTACACGTCACTGGGCCGACTCTTCCCAGCTCACCTCATGTCCGTGAGTCTGCGCATTCAATCGCATTCGACACCCTCCCGCCCTTCCCTTTTTCAGGGCATATCCTTCTTCAACAACCATTACTTACTTTGGGTATGCCCCCTTTTCTTGGCATACTGACCAGACCACCAAGGCACACTTCAGGTCTATTTATGTTGTAAGTCTTGTCGCGTGTTTATGTGATCCACATCACTCTCAGTCAGAGGGCCACGACCATAAATGGTTTTCCATTTTTTTTTCAAATAAATATCTGAAACGTGTGGCGTGCATTTGTATTCAACCCCCTTTACTCTGATACCCCTAACTAAAATCTAGTGAAACCAATTTTCTTCAGATGTCACCTAATTATTAAATAGAGTCCACCTGTGTGTAATTTAATCTCAGTATAAATACATCATAAAGGCCAAGGAACACACCAGACAGGTCAGGAATAAAGTTGTGGAGAAGTTTAAAGCAGGATTAGGTTATAAAAAATATCCCAATCTTTGAACATCTCAATGAATACTGTTCAATCCATCATCAGAAAATGGAAAGAGTATGGAACAACTGTAAACCTACAAAGAAAGGGCTGTCCACCCAAACTGACAGGCCGGGCAATCAGAGAAAAAAGCTCATGGTAACTCTGGAGGAGCTGCAGAGATCCACAGCCCAGATGGAAGAATCTGTCCATAGGACAACTATTAGTCGTGCACTCCACAAATCTGACCTTTATGGAAGAGTGGCAAGAAGAAAGCCATTGTTGAAAGAAAGCCATAAGAAGTCCCGTTTGCAAGAAGCCATGTGAGACCAAAATGTAACTTTTTGACCTAAAAGCAAAACTAACACTGTACATCATCCTGAACATACCATCCCCACTGGGAAACATGGTAGTGGCAGCATCGTGTTGTTGGGATGTTTTTCTTAGAAGGAAACCTGAGACTGGGGTGGAGGTTCACCTTCCAGCAGGACAATGACCCTAAACATACAGCCAGAGCTACAATGGAATGATTTAGATGAAAGCATAATTATGTGTTAGAATGGCCCAGTCAATGTCCAGACCTAAATACAATTGAGAATCTGTGGCAAGACTTAAAAGTTCACAGAGGCTCTCCATCTATTCTGACAGATCTTAAGCTATTTTGCTCTCTAGATGTGCAATACTGGTAGAGACACCCCAAAAACATTTTGCAGCTGTAATTGCAAAGACAGGTGGTTCTACCAAGTATTGACTCAGGGGGGCTGAATTACAAATGTACGCCACACGTTTCACATATTTATTTGTATAAAAAAATTGAAAACCATTTATAATTTTCCTTCCACTTCACAATTATGTGCCACTTGTTGGTCTATCACATAAAATCCCAATAAAATAAATTTACGTTTTTGGTAAATGTGGATTTCAAGGGGTATGAATACTTTTTTAAGGCACTGTAACTTGACATTTTCTTTCGCTTTCATTCTCGATGATGGTAATAAACAGGACCGATGGAGGGGGTAAATCTAACTTTCGGGGGCACAGACAGCGATAAAGGTTCTAATCCCTGTCTATGCTTTCAGAACCGTAAAAAAGGGTTTTGCTTTTAGTTATACTTTAATTATGAGTGCATCTACACTTAGTTTTCTGTCCCCCTCTATATAGCTGCTAAATTTGCACTGCTTAAACTGTTGACGCTATATAAATCCTGTATAATAATAATAATAATAATCTAGCCAGTGTAGTTCACCTAATCCAGTGGCATTTGATGGTGTGGCAATGATGCTGCCTTGCTCCTGCATTCAGAGAAGAGTTGTTGCTCTCATGTACGATTTGTCTGCTTGAACTACTTGAACTTGAACTACTGGGATGAGAAGATGTTGCATTGGGGAATGGCTATCAGCATTGTCACTGCTAATTCACAAGCATGGATTTTGTCATACATCACCTGGCTACATCCAGTCCCACCCACTAGTTTCTGGATTGGCAGCACTCGCCTGATTGGCCACACAAATCCTGCAGCCAGGCGGTTCTCAAATCCTCAGAATTCATGAAATTCTGCCACCCACCAGCCATTTCAGCTATTTCAGGAGGTCACATTCAGGTGATTCTATCTTAGCCTAAGTAGCCTTAGGACAACTAAATACCTAAAACATTTTTACTTTGACAATTCTCAAAAGAAGAAAAAGCACTTACATTGTATACACACCCCTTGACATTTTCCACATTTTGTCATGTTACAACCAAAAACATACAGTAATTCACATAATTGTGAAATGAGAGAAAAAAATAATAAATTATTTCCAAAATTATTTACAAATAAATATGTGAAAAGTGTGGCGTGCATTTGTATTCAGCCCCCTGAGGAATCAATACTTTGTAGAATCACCTTTCACTGCAATTGCAGCTGCAAGTCTTTTTGGGGATGTCTCTACCAGCTTTGCACATCTAGAGAGTGACATTTTTGCCCATTCTTCTTTGCAAAATATCTCAAGCTCTGTCAGATTGGATGAAGAGCGTCTGTGAACAGCGATTTTTAACTCTTGCCACAGATTCTCAATTGGATTTATGTCTGGACTTTGACTGGACCATTTTAACACATGAATATGCTTTGATCTAAACCATTCCATTGTGGCTCTGGCTGTATGTTTAGGGTCATTGTCCTGCTGGAAGTTGAACCTCTGCCTCAGTCTCAAGTCTTTTGCAGACTCTAACATGTTTTCTTCTAAGATTGCCCTGTATTTGGCTCCATCCATCTTCCCATCAACTCTGACCAGCTTTCCTGTCCCTGCTTAAGAAAAGCATCCCCACAACATGATGCTGCCACCACCATGTTTCACAGTGGGGATGGTGTGTTCAGGGTGATGTGCAGTGTTAGTTTTCCACCACACATAGCATTTTTCTTTTAGGCCAAAAAGTACAATTTTGGTCTCATCTGACCAGAGCACCTTCTTCCACATGTTTGTTGTGTCCCCCACATGGCTCCTTGCAAACTGCAAATGGGACTTCTCATTACTTCCAACAACAGTTTTCTTCCCTCCTGAGCTGTGGATCTCTGAAGCTCCTCCAGAATTACCATGGGCCTCTTGGCTGCTTCTCTGATGAATGCTCTTCCCGCCCAGCCTGTCAGTTTAGGAGGACAGCCATGTCTTGGTAGGTTTGCAGTTGTGCCATACTCTTTCCATTTTCAGATGATGGGTTGAACAGTGCTCTGTGAGATGTTCAAAGCTTGGGATATTTTCTTATAACCTAACCCTCATTTAAACATCTCCACAATTTTACCCCTGACTTGTCTGGTGTGTTTCTTGGCTTTCATGATGTTGTTTGTTCACTAAGGTTCTCTAACAAACCTATGAGAGCTTCACAGAACCGCTATATTTATACTGAGATTAAATTATACACAGGTGGACTCTGTTTACTAATTAGGTGACTTCTGAAGGCAAATGGTTCCACTAGATTTTAGTTAGGGGTATCAGAGTAAAGGGGGCTGAATACAAATGCACGTCACACTTTTTTGATATTAATTTGTAAAAAAAAAAATTGAAAACGATTTATCATTTTCCTTTCACTTCACAATTACGTGCCACTTTGTGTTGGTCTATCAAATAAATACATTTTTATTGATAATTTACAAAGTGCAAAATTATAAAAATAATGCCAACTTGTTGTAACATGTCAACATGTGGATTTCAAAGGGTACAAATACTTTTTCAAGGCATTGTAACTTGATATTTTCTTTCGCTTTCACTCTCGATGATGGTGATAAACAGGACCGATGGAGGGGGTGAATCTCACTTTCGGAGGCACAGACAGCAATAAACACCTGATAAGTTCAAATCCCTGTCCCTGTCTTATGTTAAAATATAGCAAATACACTCTCTTATCGGTCACTTTTCTAATTTTTGGGGTGTGAACGGGGCAGCATGGGAGCACTGGGAGGGTATCAGCAGACTGTTATATAAATCCATTACTTTGCCCTGAATAGGTAGAGTACAGGTTCACATTCAACATGAATTCCAGGCAGATTTCTATAAAGCCCTGTACACACGATCGGTCCATCTGATGAGAACTGTCTGATGGACCGTTTTCATCGGTTAACCGATGATGCTGACTGATGGTCAGGCGTGCCTACACATCACCGGTTAAAAAAACGATCGTGTCAGAACGCGGTGACGTAAAACACAACGACGTGCAGAAAAAAATGAAGTTCAATGCTTCCAAGCATGCATCGACTTGATTCTGAGCATGCGTGGATTAAATTTAAAACAAGTTTTCTTTTTTTAACCGATGGATAAATAACCGATGGCGCCCACACACGATCGGTTTGGACCGATGAAAACAGTCCATCAGACCGTTCTCATCGGTTTAACCGATCGTGTGTACACGGCCTAAGACAAAAATTTTGAACTTCCAACTCACTTTTTCGTAGTGAGGTGAGCCTGAAGTGGGGGCGTGTACCTTTCAAAACCGGGTACCCCCTCAAAAGGTGCTAAATGTGGAAGCTAAGGGGGAAGCAGATAAGCAGAGCTTCCCCTCTTGGGTGGAGCTTCGCTTTAAGGTAATTTATTTTCCTAAAAAATAGGTTTACACTTACCTGCTCTGTGCAATAGTATGGTACAGAGTGGCTCTTTACTTCCTATTCTGGGACCCCCACTGCTCTACAATGCTCCCTCAGTAAGCTGTGTGCTGAGGGGGCACTCAAGCAGTTAGTACATCTAAACCACATCTAATGATTGGTAAGCTGCAATATATTAAATCTTTGGTTTTGGGTTTAATATTGCTTTAAGTTCACTGAAACATCTTATTTTACATAGAAAAGGGATAAAAGGAATGTGTATTTCAAGTGCTGTCATTTAATCCTATTCCAGGGGCTCAGCCGTCTGTTTTTACCCCAACCTCAGGTGTAATTTAGGCCTTATAGTCATATCTGGGGGGTGAGGTGATGTTGGAGGGCACATTGCTCTACATTCATATAGAGTTTATCAGGATTGTATTGTAAGGTGACCAGATTTTTAAAATGAAATCCGGGGACATATTTATTTTCTTTACTAATAATGGCAACAATAAGCGACTCTCTGACCTTCTCTGACCGTCGCTGCCCGCCTCACAGCCTCTCAAGTCTTACTCTTCGGGCTTAGGGTACTACTGGATGGGGAGCGGAGGAAGATCACTCCGCCAGGGAAGGCAAAGAGACAGGTGGCTGGCCAGAATTTGAGCCAAGGCAGAAGAACATGCAAGTGGAGCTGAATGGGCATGTACCCGAAACTGAAGAAATATTCCCTCCGCTCCGACCAGCACATGATCATCAGAAAGGGGAAAAATACAACCCCCCTATTCTAGTAGGCACGGCGGAGCACGGGGGGGTGTCATTCTATTTTTTTTTTTTGTTTTAATTCTGCACTGACTGTCCTTGAAATTGCCTTCCCCCTATTAAATCCAATCTGGGGACAAAACCAGGGACAGACTTGGTCCGGGGCAGCGTCCTCAATCAGGGGACTGTCCCCTGAAACTGGGGATGTCTGGTCACCCTATTGTATTGGCCCCTCATTTATGCCAAGGTCATGTTGTTGATGTGTGGTCATTAAACAGCTGCCCATCTGCAGCGTGCCCCCAGAAATGGTTCAGTATCTGGCATGTACCCAGCAGTGACAGACTTTGAGGAGGGAGCCTGAGAGCTGCAGGGAAACCAGGTGACACTTTTCTAATTCATCGAGACAGTTGTGTTTACTCAGCAAGTATATGCAAACTGGCAGAATTAATACGACTAGCGTGTCCGTGTCAGAATGCTCTGTTGCTAAACAGAAAAAAAAAAACATGAATGTAAATGCTAGGGAATGATTGGCAGAGACGAACCGTACATCACAACTTTTTGAGATAGGAAAGAGGAACAAAAATTCTGCATGTATATATAAAACCAAACCTTATTCTCCCACCCTCACTGGAAAGGTTAACTTCCTCGATCAGGTCTAGGGGGCATTGAAAAGCAGAAGTCCACCGAAAGAAGTTTCCTGTGATGGTCTGACAACAATGCTGTAATCTTATGTAGTTGTCCCTCTCACGCAGGCTGTGTCTGCTTTCACTACAGTGGGATGAGAAGACACTGAAGGTGGCAGAGCTGTCCTAACGCATGGGCCCCCCTGGGCAGTGCATGGGGGCCCCGTGATATTCTTGCATTACATCACAGGTGTCAAACACAAGGCCTGAAGGGCCGAATCCGGCCCTCTAGGCCATTTCATGTGGCCCTTGCCCTCCTCTGATCCTCCTCAAGACCCTTACTTTCTGCTTTTAAGAGGGGTGCACTGTGATGTAAGGGAGAGTGGGGGACTCAATTTCTGATGGTGGAGTGGTTCTTGACATCTAATGTAAGGGGAGGGGATGCACTGGACATCTAACATACAATCGGCCCTTTTGAGGGCAATCATAATGCTGATGGGGCCCTCGATGAAATTAAGTTTGATACCCCTGCATTACATCATACTTGCCAAGTGTCCTGGATTTTCCAGGACAGTCATGCTTTTTACTAAGCTGCCTTAGAACCTGAATTATGCCCTCCTGATCCCAGTATTGTGCCCTTTTGACTCCTGTACTGTGCCCTTCGGCACATCTACCTCCTTTCTGTGCCTTTTGTTTTGTTGATTAGTCTTTAATTTATGGCATATTTTCTGTTTAAAATCAATTTTATTTGAACTACTAATAAATATTGTATACTGTTTAATTCAATCAACTATTTATACTTTAATTGTTGAGAGTAGCTGTGGGAATTGGGGTAGGCTAGTAGGGGCCCCAGGGCATTACCTTGCCCAGGGGCCCATGATGCTATTAAAGAGGAAGCAAACCCTGATGGGTTATACTTCCGTCCTTTTGCTCCTGCAAAGTGAAAGCATAATGTGCTAATATGCATTGCATACTAGCACATTATGTGACACTTACCTGCAAACAAAGCCATCAACGTCCCCGCTGCGGGCCGCATCCATGTTCGTCCCTCTTTCTTTCCAGGGCCGCGGACTCCGGCTCTGTGACTGGTCGAAATCGTGTGACGGCACTCGCTTGTGAAGAAGCGTCATGAGGGGCCTTTTCTTTACAGCGCATGCGCCGATGACATCGGCACAGAACACTGTACCTACGTACTTATTCTAGGCTTACGTATAAGTACAACTTACAAAGAGAGGTTTGCAACCTTTTTAAGATGGGCCTGGAAGAGGGTGTGTCTATCAGCATTGTCACTGCTGATTAATGGGCCTGTAGCTTGTCAATCATCACCTGGCCATACCCAATCCTGTCCAGTTATGTCTGGATCGGGAGCACTACCTCTGTTGATGAACCCTCCCACTGTGAGCTGCAGTGTATGGGAGGGGGAGTGTGTGAGACATAAATGAAAGAGGTAAAGGAAATGTTTGTTTAAAATGCCTGCACATCATATGGTACATGGATTTGGTACATTTAGACCGTCATAAAGGGGCCTTTAGTTGTAAATTAATTTATAAGGTGGACATTAAAGTAATCAGCAATATTTACATTTTTATTAAACAGTATAGAGACACTTAACTGGCTATTCTAGACATACTGTATGTGGCAGAGATACTGTCATTTGGGACTTTGTTTGGACATGAAGTGAACTTGGAATTTCTTAGAATAACTTAGTAACTTTGTGGCATCCTCCCTCCTTGTACAACTTCATTCCACCATCAGAAACTCCTCCACCTACACCATTCACTGCCTGGATGCAAGAGCATTACAAATGCTAGAGATGTTAGAAATGATTAGGGGAGAAAGGTTACAGGTTATGAGATGAAATCTTGCCTTCACTGTGTGGACCTTACCAATACTGGGACAAGTTCCTCTGCCACCCAAGGTAAAGATGCCAAAATGTGATCCCCTGACCCCCTACTGAGCGGAGACAGAGGGAGTTTGCAAAGTGATGGGGGAAGAATTGGCATCTTTAGTTGGCCATCCCTTGGTTACCATCTTTTGGTCCATAGAAAATGAACAGGATGGGGTTGGTATTGTGATGTGGTTAGAGTTGTGAGATTTTGTGTGGCCAGGTGCTGGGCTGCAGCAATATGGCAAGAGAGACATTGCCCAGTACTGTGCTGCGCCATTCTCCAGCCAGCAGGGGGAATGTTGAGGTCGGCAAGCCCATGGACTTTTGTGCAGGGTGTTGGGAGTCCTGAGAGTTGTGTTTTTGGAAGGCAACCATGTAGTGGGATGAATGGACTCCTTGCACTACAGATCCCAGTAGGCACTGTGCAGTAAGAGGAGTGGAGAGATGTTATTTTGTCGGACTGCCGGGGAAAGTTCTTCCTCTTAGCACTGAGGTAGTTGGGAAAAGAGAGAGAACACCTGTGTCTGGATGTTCACCTGCCAGCGGGAGACCAAACCAGCGGAGATCCAAGCATGCAATTGACCTCTTTCTGACCTCCTTTTTGACCTCCTAAGCTGCTTTCACATTCCTATTGACTTGTATGGTGAGAAGAGCAGTTCTGCAGTGAACATTAGCCCATGTACACAGACCCTTTCAGAAATCAGAAATATATATAAAAAAAAATTCTATAATTTTGCCGATGAATAAAAACTAAAACCTGAATGGCTGGATTGCTTGAGCTTCTATTTTCTTCCCATCCGTGTTCATGGATTAGCCCCAGCGTGACCCTATGCATTTTCTTACAATCATGTTCTAACACGCCTGACATATCTCTGATGTCACAGTGGGTTTCTGAGGAACGATTCTAACAGTGGCAGGAAGAGCGTGTTCCCACACATACTCATGAATATTCTATCACAACCCAGAAGACAGTTCTTATGAATGAGCAATCAAAATAAGTGTACAGTGAAATGTAATAACCACTTTATTTCATGGCATTTCTGAGATCAACTATTAGAAAAAGTCTTCTTTTATACAATTCATTTCTGAAGCTTCATGCAAACATTAGGCTGCAGCTGACTTTGAATGCACGACTCAACAATCGAGTAATCTGTGTTACGAAATGTCTTTCTGCAAAGATACTAGATTGAATTGGGCAAACTGGCATATTATAAACAGTCTTAAAGGGGTTGTAAAGGTTCCTTTAAAAAATAAATAAAATAAATAACAAACATGTTATACTTACCTCCACTGCGCAACTCGTTTTGCACAGAGTGGCCTGGATCCTCCACTTCTGGGGTCCCTCGGTGGCTGTCTCGGCTCTTCCCTGCATCAGCTAACCCCCTTATGGGAAGCTGTCTCTCAGGGGGGTTAGCTTGCAGGCACGCTGCCGTGATACAGTCGGCGGCCGTAGACGCCGACTGTATCACGCGTGGCATCATTGATTTGATTGACAGCAGCGGGAGCCAATGACTGCGCTGCTATCAATCATCACCCAATGAATGAGCCGACAAGAGCCGAGAAGCCCCACCAGGAGTCAGCGCCTTAACGATGCGAGGGGGGGCGCTAATCGTCAGATGATTTTTTCACCTTAATGCATGCATGCGCCTGCACTGTTGTCTATGGCGCATGCACCGTAGACATTGGCGCCCGTATGTTTTGTAAATATAGTGATATTGATATTTCGAACACCTACAAGTAAGCCTTAATCTAGGTCAAAGTGGTTGTAAAGGGTTTACAGTCAACTCTACTGTGTGGAGATGCCCCTGTTATCCACTATGGCATTTCAGCAGATGGGGCCTCACTTACATTTGTAGCGCCCCCTTTTCTTTCAGAAAAGGCGCTACGCTAAAGTTAGTGGGAGAGTGGCAGAGTTATGTTGCTCCCACTTCTAATTTTGCTAAATCGGGCTGCTGTCAACCCTGAATTATCCTGTGGGTCATTCTGTGCTCCAGAGATCTAGTTCCGTCTCTGGGTGGCAGGTGGCGCCAGAGGGATTCAGACAGGGCCATTTTTCCCCAGCAGCCAATTGGAGGAGTTTTCCCTCGCGGAGAATGCTGGGGAGGGGTATATCTGGGGCAGATGCCATTTTTTCAGGGTTCTTCGCGGGTTCCAGGTGCGGCACTCACCTTTAGGGTGTGCGCACCCAACAGACATCGGTGATATGGCCTACCAGGCCGGGGTCGCATGCTACGCTGAGTTCCCTGCTGATGCTAAAAGGGGCCCTAGCGACTTGCTGGGGGTTTCCCTTCTACTAAAGAGATCCTAAGCTGTGTGCTGTTCGTGGGGGATCGGCTTGAGGAGCACCCGGAAGCAGGTGATCCAAACGGACTTGAACGAACCATCGGGGATCTGGTCGCCAGGAACTGACAGATAACCATAGACTGTCAGCTGGTGACCCCTACTAAAAGAAAACTTTCTGGGAGGATTTGCTCTACAGTCCAACATTGGGCCTGTGGCAGAGGTCTTCTTCTTGAAACGCTAAATTCAACTAGAGCCAAGTCAATGAGAGAGACTTGTTCCGGCTGCCAGGCTTGTGGCAGAAGTCTGTCCGGAGGCACTCTGCTCACTCTGGCTAGAGTGGCGACGAATTGTTCTACTACGGAGAGCAGGACTGCTCTCTCTTTTCATCCAAAGCCTGATACTGCAACGTTATCTCCTTTCATCAACCTTTCCTCTCTACCTCATGTTGATGTTGGTCGTGTTGGACCATGAAATAAAGCATTCAGAAAACTTCAGCGTCAGGTTTGGACATTTTTTTATTGCTCTGCGCACTGCAATCACCCCTAGACAACACACAAGGGTAACTTAATACGCCGTTCCCAAATCAATCAGCAGCTCCTGAGGGGGTATCGCTACACATTTTTTCGTAAGGTCCCATCTTGCCTTAATACAACCCTTGAGGTCAGCTGTGTGTTTTAGCTATTTGCCCTGAGTTCATCATCCTTATGAAATGACCTTCAGAGACCTTCAGAGGCACTGCTCTGATGCCCTGTTACATAATTCAAGTCAGCTGCTGTTGTACAAGGAGTCAAGAAACTGATGAGCCAGTATAAGGAGTGTTCTAAAAGTCCAGTCTGACCCTGCCTGTGGAGTGTGGAGGAATAATTGAAATACCACTGCTAATACTGTACACGTGTGCAAAACACCCTTAAATGCCAGAAAGGGTATCTTCTATATACTGTATGCTTTTGGTTTACGGCTGGACAGTTAGAAATATGTGGGGCTGCCTAGCAGGTTTCTGCATTCATGAAACAGCCAAACTTTATAAATCATTAACCAGAAGCAGTAATTTTCCCTGAAAAACTGAACGCTGATTCTCTCTAACACCAAGGTCAGTCGGACAGGTTCCTTTTAGATGTTGGTGAAGGTTGACAACCAAAGTAATGACAGCGTTTGTAAAAAGCGTTAGTCTATTGATCTGGGAAATGCTGGTGGTTTACCAGCTGAAGGGTGCTCACTTGGCTTTGCACCAGAAAAAAAGTTATACAGTATATTAGGGTTGTCCCGATACCATTTTTTTAGGACCGAGTACAAGTACTGATACTTTTTTTCATGTACTCGTCGATACCGATTACCGATACTTTTTTTAAATGTCATGTGACAGTTTTCAAACCACAATACAGACTAAGGATATTTTCTTTAGAATTATGAAGAACTCTAACTCAATACATTATAAAAGAATAAAAATTAGTAAAAATGAATAAAAAAAAATTATTTGCTTGTCACGCAGTAGTAAAAAACTCAAAGAATTTTCACAGAACATGTTGATAAATACAAAAGAAGTATCGGCAGAAGCATCTGGAAGCATCTGGAGCCTTTACCCGAGTACAAGTACTCCCGCAAATACTCGGTATCGGAACAACCCTACAGTATATAAAAAAGTTGCAAATTTATTTTTAGGTTCAAAATATAATACGCAAAAACTTTCTGTTCTTTCTCATATTAAATATGAATGCATTCGGATAATTAGAGCCGGTTCACACTCCAGCGGCACGACTCGACTTCTGTATAGAAGTCAATGCAGGTCTCCCCGAGCCGCCCCCGAAGTCGTACAGGAACCTTTTTCTACTAGAACGGTTCCATTGCCTTCAATGGGACGCGACTCGTCAGGTGGCTCAGCCGCCTGACGAGTCGCCCCAGTGTGAACCGGGTCTTACCGTCCAGTGCCTGTTACAAAACGTTCCTTTTTTATTTAAAAAAAAAGTTAGCAGAAACGGATACATTAGTATTCATTGCTGGATCATTGATGCTGGTAGCTTCTAGTGCAGAGTGGTGACCTACTTTACCCACTTCAAAACCGGGCCAATTCTGGCAATTCTCACGTGCTGTACATATAGAAATAAGCACCCGGAACATTATATATATATATATACACACCGTATATACTCGAGTATAAGCTGAGTTTTTCAGCACATTTTTTGGTGCTGAAAATGCCCCATCGGCATTTACTCGAGTCACCTTTTTGTGCCTGATCTCCCGGATTTTGAGGACCCGCTACCGGCCGGCCATAGGTCCCCAGGACCCCAACCTTGGCACACATATAGCCCCACTTTTCCTCTACAAGTGTGCAAGTACAAGTTTGTTGTCTGGGGGACATACAGCCGGGGAGCACCAATTTTTCAAACCTGGGCACCCCTTTCATAGACTCCCATGTGAAACTGTCATTTCTCTGGTGACTTTGGGGACCTGGTCCCGGCCGGTCGTAGGTCCCCTGGATCTGGAATTTGGCACACATGTAGCTCCATTTCATAGACTCCCATGTTAAACATCAGTCTAGTCATGGGCACAGTGAGGCATGGACACAGTGAGGCATGGACACAGTGAGGCATGGACACAGTGAGGCATGGACACAGTGAGACATGAACACAGTGAGGCATGGACATGGACACAGTGAGGCACAGTGAGGCATGCAGATGGATACCCTAGGCTTATACTCGAGTCAATACGTTTTCCCAGTTTTTTGTGGTAAAATTAGATGCGGGTTATATTCGGGTCGGCTTATACTCGAGTATATCCGGTGTATATATATATATATATATTTTAAGCAGAGGCCCTGAAGAAAAAAAAAGATGATTGTCGCAATTTTTTGAAGCCACCCGATATTTGCGCAGACATTTTTAAAAGGCACATTTTCCGAAAAAAATACAGTTTAATGAATTTTAGTGCACACAAACACTGAATGATGCTCACATTTTTTTTTGGTAAAATATAAAAGGTGATTTCACGTGAGTAAAAAGATACTCTCACCCTTTAAAACTACACATACCCATGGAATGGTGACAAATTACAGTACATTCAATTATCCATAGGCGACACTTTAAAAGCCTTTAGAATTAAATTGAAAGTCTGCTGCAAGAATTATTTCTGTCACTCTGTGATATTCATGACGATACCTCATGTGTGGTGTGATTACGGTTTAGATCAGCATGTGGGACCTACGTATGTGTATACAATTGTACGTAAGCACATGGAGATGGGGGTGCTTAAAAAAAAAAAAATCCTTAATTGTATTATTTATTTTATTTAACTACATTTTTTACACCGCCCTTTAATTTTTTTTATTGAATAACTTTATTGTTATCACAATGAATGAACAACATCTCTTGTGATAGCATGGCCAGTGACAAGTACTCTTTACAGAGAGATCTGGGGTCTATTAGACCCCTGTACTCTCCTCTACCCTAAAAGCATCTGATCAAAAGGAGATGCAAGCTGTTAATGGCTTGTAAACAACAAACCAAAACCAGGAGTGAGGAAGTTGCTCATTGCTTCTGGTTCTGATGAGGACTCTTTGATTAATTAATTGATTTCCTGACAATTTTAGGGCTAATCCCCTTTCTACCAGTCGATTCCAAATTAAATGAGAGCATGCAAACTTAGACAAAGAGATTCACACCTTTCCAACATGGTCAGCCAAAGAGGCTGGAGCTCAGCCAGCTCTCCAGTTTTATTAAAAACATACGACATCACAAAATGCATTGATTGGTTCACATTATATGTCACACCCACTGATTACACCCAGTTCACTCACCCCCCTTGTATGGCATGGGAGCCCTCATTGGTCAGTTCATACAGGCATAACAAAATTCAATTGTCAGCTCCTTCAATCAGTTCTCTCTTGGTCACAAGACACACATGCCTTCAGTGAAATGCAGACAGGAAAAGGGGGAAGGGTGGCTTCCTTTCGAAAAGTCCATCTGTATACGCACACAAGCCTCAGAGTGAAGGGAAATTGACAGTAAAGCAAAGGGGGATGGGAGCATCTGCTCTTGCCTTTCTGTTTCTCCATTTCAAATGGTAACTTTTACAATGTAATATCTGCTTCTTCATATTTCAGTGCTGGGTTCATAACTATAACCACTTGATTTCCGAGCCTCAGATTCGGTGTTTACGAGACTAAAACTGTTTTTTTTGCTAGAAAACCCCCAAACATTGTATATATTTTTTTTCTAACACCCTAGAGAATAAAATGGCAGTCATTGCAATACTTTTTGTCACACCGTATTTGCGCAGCGGTCTTACAAGCGCACTTTTTTTGGAACCACTTCCCTACGGCCGTACGACTATATGCGGCCGCAGGGTGGTTCTAAATCTCTGGGCTGCCGTGTTTTCACGGCAGCCTCTTTCTGTGTTCCCAGCGCGCGCTCCAGAGCGCGCAGCGGGGAACTTGTGTACTGGCCGTGTCCCTTGGACACAGCCAATCACAGATCGCCGCGAACGGCCAATCAGAGTGGCCGTTTGCGATGCGATCTGATGGGCCAATGAGAGATGATCTCATATGTAAACATATGAGATCATTTCTCATTGCCGGCTCTCACAATGACAGCGTCCTGTCACTGGAGAGAGCAGACCGATCTGTGTTCCTTATACATAGGGACACAGATCGGTCACCCCCCCAGTCACCCCCCCCCTCCCCCCACAGTTAGAACACAATGCAGGATACACATTAACCCCTTCCTCACCCCCTAGTGTTAACCCCTTCCCTGCCAGTCACATTTATACAGTAATTAGTGCATATTTATAGCACTGATTGCAGTATAAATGTGAATGGCGCCAAAAATGTGTCAAAAGTGTCCGATGTGTCCGCCATGATGTCGCAGTCGCAATAAAAATCGCAGATCGCCGCCATTACTAGTAAAAAAATAAATAATAAAAAATAATAATTCTGTCCCTTATTTTGTAGGCACTATAACTTTTGCGCAAACCAGTCGCTTATTGCGATTTTTTTTTTTTTACCAAAAATATGTAGAAGAATACGTATCGCCCTAAACTGATTTTTTTTTTAAATTGGGCTATTTTTTTATAGCAACAAGTAAAAAATATTGTATTTTTTTTCAAAATTGTCGTCGTTTTTTGTTTATAGCGCAAAAAATAAAAACCGCAGAGGTGACCAAATACCACCAAAAGAAAGCTCTATTTGTGGGGAAAAAAGGACGCCAATTTTGTTTGGGAGCCATATCGCACGACCGCGCAATTGTCAGTTAAAGCGACGCAGTGCCGCAAGCTGAAATTTCACCTGGTCAGGAAGGGGGTTTACATGCCCAGTAAGGAAGTGGTTAATTAAAAAATAAGACAACAATACATTTTGCCCAATTTTTTTTATATATTATGAAAGAAAATGTTATGCTGAGTAAAATGATACCCAACATGTCATGCTTAAAAATTGCGCCCGCTCGTGGCATGGCATCAAACTTTTACCCTTAAAAATCTTGATAGGCGACGTTTTAAAAAATTCTACAGGTTGCATTTTTTGAGTGACAGAGGAGATCTATGGCTAGAATTATTGCTCTCGCTCTAACGATCGCGGCGATACCTCACTTATGTGGTTTGAACACAGTTTTAATACGCGGGCGCTACTCGCGTATGCGTTCGCTTCTGTGCGCGAACTCGTCGGGACTTATCACTTTTATTCCTATTACAAGGAATGTAAAAATCCCTTCTAATAGAAAAAAGCATGACAGGTCCTATTAAATATGAGATCTGGGGTCAAAAAGACCTCACATCTCATATTTAGACTTAAATGCAAAAAAAGAAAAAAAAAATTAAACTGTCATTTTTTCAAATGACAGAAAAAAAAAATGTTTCTTTAAGACGCTGGGCGGGACTGACGTTTTGACGTCACTTCCGCCCAGCAGATCTATGGGGACGGGTGGGGGCGATTTTTCCCTCACACGCCTCCCCCACACAGCTGCCGAACGGACCCGATCGCCTCCGCCGCTACAGACGGCTCCGGTAAGCGGCGGAAGGCACGGGAGAGCGGCGGGAGGGGGGGCCCTCTCCTGCCACCGATAACGGCAATCTCGCGGTGAATCCAGCGCGGAGACTGCCGTTATCGTTTACAGGACCGTTGGCACTAAAGATGGATACCTCGGTTGTGGCAGCAGCTGCTGTCGTTACCGAGATATCCATCTTTAAAAACAGGACGTATTTTGACTATGGGGCAGTAACCAAGTGGATAAAACATTATCTAGTTTCTTCATGTAAGGATAATAACAGTATTGCAATATATATCCATACATACATAATAACTCCATAGATCAAGCAATAAAAAGGAAACAAACGATATAATGAAGGAAAGGCAACATCTGAGTGGCTCTATTCATAACATAAGATTAACTATCAAATAGGGATTTTTTAAATAATTCTATCACAGTTCCTGAAGTCATAGAGCATAATAGCTCAGTGGAGATATCGATGTACTAACATCGGATTGTTTGTACAGGATCTCCTCCTGAGCTCTTCAGTTTTTTTTTGTTCAGCTCGCTGAGTTGGAGTCCTATGTTCTCCATTTTCATCTTTCTTTCGCCCATTGAGTTGGGGAAGTAACAAGGGTTTAAAACTTTTCCAGGTCAGTAACTCAAAGTATTAAACCTGCTAGCCTAGTGTGACTGCCAGACCAAAAGCATTTTAGAAGGAGAGATAATCAATGATAACATCCAAATTTTGCTTAGTGCTAAATTTTTAGGTAATTTCTTCCATCATTCATAAAACCTTCATCCCCAATCCCTGGTAGTCTTTATTGATTAGGGCATCACTCCTTTAATTCAAAACCCCAAATATTCGAATGACATATCTTATCTGTGCCATGAGATGGATGATAACTAATAAAGTATAACTAAAGGCAAATGCTTTTTTGGGGGTGTTTTGATAGAATGGTGAGGGATTAGAACACCTTTTTATTGCTGTCTGTGCCCCTGTTAGGTAAACCCCCCCTCTTTATTTGACCTGTTTACCATTGTCATTAAGAGTGAAAGTAAAAGTAAATCCCAAATTTTGGGTTGTCTCCAGAAAAGTAATAGAGGAGAAATCTTCCAATGAAGACGCTAATTCTGGTGACCTGGGGGCCCTCAGGGGGTTCCCTTAATTTGCCAAGATTTATGATCACTTCCTGTTTGGCTATGGGACTAGGGTTCCCACCTGTCCAGGATTCACCCGGACAGTTCGGGTTTGGAACCATGTGTCCGGGTTTCACACTGCCTGAAACCCGGACACGTTATTTAGTCAGGACCAGGGCCGTCTTAATAGCATCATGGGCCCCTGGGAAAAGTAATGCTCTGGGGCCCCTACAATGGAGACAGTGCAGGTAAACAGATGTCATGTCACGTAGGTAGGAGGTAGGGGATAGAGTTCTGGGGGGATATCTGGGATGTAGAGGGGCAGCCCGCTTTGAGGAAAGGGCAGGGGCCCCCCATGCAGCTGGGGCCCTTGGGCAGTGCCCAGGTGTGCCCTCTCATTAAGACAGTCCTGGTCAGGACTATGGCTTTCCAGTAGAGTTGCTGGCTGCAGTTGTCTAAACCAAGAGTGTCTGTTACACTCTCTTTCACGCTACCCAAAGCCAGCACTAACAATTCTCCCTCCCGCAACACAGACGGGAGAGGAGAGAGGGCTCGATCTCGATCCCACCCTTACCCCTCTGTGTCTGCCTACACTAGGGGTGTCAAACTCAATTATATCGTGGGCCGCATCAGTATTATGGTTGCCCTCAAAAGGGCAGGTTGTATCTGTAAGATTAGATGTCCAACACATCCCCTCCCCTTACATTAGATGTCAAGAGCCCCCTTCCACCATCAGAAGTTGAGTCCCCCCTCTCCCTTGCATCCCAGTGCACCCCCCTTTCCTTATGCTGCTGCTGGGAAGAAGTTGGATGCATTGCTTGAAAGCAGCAAGTAAGGGTCTGGAGGATGACTGGAGAGGTGCGAGGGCCGCATGAATTGGCCTGGAGGGCCGCATTCGGCCCGCGGGCCTTGTGTTTGCCACCTCTGGCCTACACTCTTCAGAAAAGGAAAGTGGGGGCCAAAAATGTAAAGTCCAGCAGCCTCAGATACATCTGGATGAGAGGTGCTGACTGCCAACGGATGAGTGACATCACCATTCATCATTAATCATTCTCTCTCCTGCCTCTGAGTACACTAAGGTAAATCGGGGTTCCCTGAGCACCCCTCACTTTAGAGTTCCCCTTTACACCAGAGGCCACAGTGTTCCCCCTTACATGAGAGTCTTCTCCCTTTAAGTGTAAGGGAACTCTGTGGATCCAGATGTGAAAGGGGAACTCTGCAGACTCTGATGTAAAGGGAGACTCTTGTGATGAACTTCATATGATTAGAAATTTTATTTAACTGCAAAATATATGTATAGTTTATACTGTAAAACAAAAATGATGTGCGCTGCTAAAGTGTTTGGGTTTGACTTGAAGAAAAGGTGGCAACCCTATATGGGACAGGAATTGAAGGGAAATCTTTGCATGGGACACAAATGGCAGGGGATATAAATCACAGGGCTGGACAGTTCTCTTATATGTATTCATCTGTATATTTAGCTGTTTGCCTGTAATTCAGCTTCAACAGTTATTGCTGGGCTGCTTTAACCTTGACTGGCAATCTGGCCAGCTCTGGAAGATACCAGAATGACTGGTCTCTGAAACAAGGTGAGAGCAAGGTCCCTATTCCACACCACCTTATTCCATATTGTATGTTTATTATTCCACAGCGTCTCTTTCCGTAGGTAATGCTGTACGTTTCCTATTCAGCATCGTGTCATTCCATATACTATGCTGTATGTACCCTATTTCACACCACTTCATTCCATATTATTTCTGCTGGGGCATTTATTGAAGCTGCTGGAGGATGTTTTAATGTGTCTGGGATCTATTGTTTCTGCTGGGGAATTTTTATGCTGCAGCTGGGGGATTTATTGTTGCTGCTGGGGGATGCATTGTTGTTGCTGCTGGGGGATGTATTGTTGTTGCTGCTGGGGGATATATTGTTGTTGCTGCTGGGGAATTTATTACTATGTACTAGGTACATGGTCTGGCACAGAGTGGCCGCCCTGCCTTAATAAATGTATGTGGGGCGGTCAGCAAATGGCTAAATAATTCTACATATAAGCGCATTTTAATTGGTGTGTGCAAAAGTTATAACGTCTACAAAATAGGGGATATATTTATGGCATTATTATTATTTTTTTTTTACTAGTAATGGTGGTGATCAGCAATTTTTAGCGGGACTGCGACATTGCGGCAGGCAGATCAGACCATTGACATTTATACAGCGATCGAAGCTAAAAATAGCCACTGATTACTGTATAAATATCACTGTCGGGAAGGGGGTTAACACTAGCGGGGGGATCAAGGAGTTAAGTGCGTCCTAGGGAGGTGTTTCTAACTGTGGGGGAGTGGACTGATTGGGAGTACAGAGAGATCACTGTTCCTTGTCACTAGGAACAGCAGATCTCTCTCTACCTCCCTGACAGAACAGGGATATGTCTGTTTACATTGACCGATCCCGTCCTGGCTCTCTAAGGCCGCGTACACACGAGGGGATATGTCCGCTGAAAACGGTCCGATGGACCGTTTCAGCAGACATCTCCCCTCGTGTGTATGGGCTAGCGGACAGATTTCTCCACCCGACAGATTTCAAAGCATGCTTTGAAATCTATCCGGTGGGAATCTGTCCGCCCGACATGTCTGCTGGTTAGTACACTTACCAGCAGACATGTCGGCTCCCACCGCCGCCGCGCCGCTGCCGAATGGATTCGGCGCATGCGCGGAAGTGTTTTACTTCCTGGTGCGGTGACGTGGCGGTGACGCGGCGGTGTCAACGTCACCGCCGCGTCACCACTACGTCACCGCGCCGTCCGGCGGCGGGGAATTTGATCCGATGGTGTGTACACGCCATCGGATCAAACTCCCGATCGGACATATCCGATGGAAATGGTCCGCGGACCGTTTTCATCGGATATATCCGATCGTGTGTACGCCGCCTAAGAAGTGATCTTAGACACCTATGACGATTTTCGCAGCTGTGCCAACGTGCTGCAGTATAATGACGGCGGCTGGTCGGCAAGAGGTTAAGGCCTTTTTTGTTTTATTTAAATAATACTTACCTGCTCTGTGCAGTGTTTTTTCACAAAGCAGCCTAGATCCTTCTTTTCCTGGGTCTCCTCCTACCTGCCGGGTGCCCCTACAGCAAGCAGCTTAGTAGATCTCCATCTCTCTAAGGTTGCCTACCCCTGCTTTAAAGTGGAGTTCCACCCAAAAATGGAACTTCTGCTTTTCGGATTCCTCTTCCCTCCGGTGTCACATTTGGCACCTTTCAGGGGGAGGGGGGAGCAGATACCTGTCTAATACAGGTATTTTGCTCCCACTTCCGTGCATAGATACGCGAGCTATTCGCGGGCATCTACGCCACTTCCACCCCCGCTGTCTTCTGGGAGACACACAGGTCATAGAAGACAGCAGGGACCAGTGGGAAAATGTAGCGCGATCCGCGCATGCACATCACTTCCTAATTCCCTTACCGAAGATGGCGGCGGCAGCACCGAGAGCCAAGGGATAGATCGGCGATATCATGGGCGCCCTGGACAGGTAAGTGTCCTTATTTTAAAAGTCAGCAGCTACAGTATTTGTAGCTGCTGACTTAAAAAAAACAAAAAACGTGGAGCTCCACTTTAACCGCTTCAATACTAGGCTTTTATACCACCTCCATACCGGGCCTATTCTGACACTTCTCTCCTACATGTAATAATCATCATTCTTTTGCTAGAAAATTACACAGTACCCCCAAACATTATATATGTTTTTTTTAGCAGACACCCTAGGGAATAAAATGACGGTCATTCCAAAGTTTTATCTTGCACGGTATTTACGCAATTATTTTTCAAACGCTTTTTTTTGTAAAAAAAATTGTTTTATGAATTAAAAAAATAACAAAACACTAAAGTTAGCCCAATTTTTTTGTATTATGTGAAAGATTATGTTACACCGAGTAAATAGAGACCCAACATGTCACGCTTTAATTATGCGCACACTCATGGAATGGCGCCAAACTTCGGTACTTAAAAATCTCCATAGGCAACGCTTTATTTATTTTTTACAGGTTACAGTTTAGATTTACAGAGGAGATCTAGATTAGTTGCTGGCACTCAAACGCACGCGGCGATACCTCACATGTGTGGTTTAAACGGCGTTTACATATGTCGGCGGGACTTGCGTGTGCGTTCGCTTCTGCACGCGAGCTATCGGGGACAGGGGCGTTTTAATTTTTTTTTTATCTTTTATTATTTTTTTTTACTTATATTTTAGTTATTTTTACACTTTTTTTCATTTTTTTTCCACTTTTATTCCTATTACAAGGAATGTAAACATCCCTTGTAATAGGAAATGTGTGTGACAGGTCCTCTTTATGGAGAGATGTGGGGTCAATAAGACCTCACATCTCACCTCCAGGCTGGAAACCATGAGATCGGTGAAAAAAAATTCACCGATCTCATGAATGGTGACTTACAGCCGCAATTGCGGCTTTGTTTACATACGGGGACCCGGGCGTGACGTCATCAGATCGCGCCCGGGTCCTCCGACGGTCATAGAGATGACTGGTGACCATCTGGTCACCAGTCATCTCTATGCTTCCTACCGCCGCCGACGATTCGTTCTCCGGGCCCCCGAAGGTACAGGTAAGCCCGGAGAAGCACCGGATGGCGGCGGGAGGGGGGGGGTGTCCCCTCCCGCGGCCTGTAAGAACGATCAAGCGGCGGAACCGCCGCTATGATCGTTCTTACTTTGTGCAGAATCGCCGGCTGAAGAAGAGGATATCTGGATGATGCCTCTGGCTGCAGGCATCATCCAGATATTCGCCTGCAATACCCAGGCCGTCAATTGACGGCCACTTAGGATGGTAAATCCCATCCCAGGCCGTCAATTGTATATGGCTGGGTATTGAAGTGGTTAAGGAGTATGTAACTGAGCCTTGGATTTTCCAATGGATGAATGTGAACAAATCTGTGTGCTTTATAAATGCGGCAAATAACCCGAGGACCATTTTTCAGCAAATGCTGGCAAATTGATAATTAAAATGAAGGTAGATAAAACAATGAGGATGTTTTTGCAACAAGTAATAACTTCCCACCCGTCACATTCAGTTGCCGGAGTAGATGTGACACGCGTTTCACATTTTTGGGACATCTCAATGTGTAATCTAATTGCTTCGTGCAACTTTAGAATTCTTCTATTTAATTTGCATTTGTAAGTAGACCTTGAAATTTGCTTAGTCTGGGGACTGTGTTGTGCTGTTTGATGTCAGGTGTTCGGGGAAGGCTGCTGTACAAAATAAAATAATTACCGAACGCTTCAATAACTGTTTGAATTGGTTTAAAGATGAGCTCTGGCGTAACGCAAACATTTATATGGTTTAGCTGTTCAGATCGCTAAATATAACCTACTAATCGCTATTTCTTTCTGAAGCTGCAAGGGCTGATGATTTGAATATTAACCACTTAACCACTTTAGCCCCGGACCATATTGCTGTCCAAAGACCAGAGCACTGTGATTCGGCACTGCGTCGCTTTAACTGACAATTGCGCGGTCGTGCGATGTGGCTCCCAAACAAAATTGGCGTCCTTTTTTTCCCACAAATAGAGCTTTCTTTTGGTGGTATTTGATCATCTCTGCGGTTTTTATTTTTTGCGCTATAAACAAAAATAGAGCGACTATTTTGAAAAAAATGCAATATTTTTTAAATTTTGCTATAATAAAAATCCCAAAAAAGATATAAAAAAACATTTTTTTCCTCAGTTTAGGCCGATACGTATTCTTCTACATATTTGTCGTTAAAAAAAATCACAATTAGCGTTTATTAATTGGTTTGCGCAAAATTTATTGCGTTTACAAAAAAGGGGGTCGTTTTATGGCATTTGTATTATTATTATTTTTTACTAGTAATGGCGGCGATCAGCGTTTTTTTTTCGGTACTGCGATATTATGGCGGCCACATCGGACACATGACACATTTTTGGGACCATTGGCATTTTTATAGCGATCAATGCTATAAAAATGCATTGTATTACTATAAAAATGCCATTGGCAGTGAAGGGGTTAACACTAGGGGGCAGGGAAGGGGTTAAGTGTGGTCCAGGTGTGTTCTAACTGTATGGGGGGGGGGGTGGCCTCACTAGGGGAAGTCACTGATCTTCTGTCCATACATTGTATGGACAGAAGATCAGCGTTTCCCCCGCTGACAGGAACGAAAGGTATGTGTATACACACATACCTCCCGTTCCCCGCTCTGTAACGAGCAATCGCGGGTGCCCGGCGGCGATCGTACCCGTCGGGGGCGGCGCGTGCGGGCGCCCTATTAGCTGCTACAGGGAAGGACGTAGAGCTACGTGCTCCCGCGTAGCAGTGCCACCGTCCCGCAGTAATATGACGGCGGGCGGTCGACAATTAGTTAAGGACCCCTTCATGCCGATATTCGTCGGCAGAATGGCACGGCTGGGCACAGGCACGTACGGGTACGTCACCTTTAAGAGCCCAGCCGTGGGTCGCGTCGCCGCTGGTGCGCACGTAACCTGGTCCTGAGCTCCTTGACTGCGACCACGGGACCTGCAGACCCGATCGCCGCCGGTGTCCCGTGATCATGTCACACAGCTGAAGAACGGGGAGAGGTAAGTGTAAACAAACCTTTCCCCGTTCTTCCTAGTGTGATGCCGTGTACACACAATCGGTTCGTCTGATGAAAACGGTCTGATGGACTGTTTTCATCAGACGAACCGATCGTGTGTGGGCCCCATCGTTATTTTATCCATCTGATGGTTAAAAAAAACGATAGAAAAAAAAAACGATCGTCTGTGGGCACGTCATCGCAACGGTTAAAAATCCATGCATGCTCAGAATCAAGTCGACGCATGCTCGGAAGCATTGAACTTCATTTTTCTCAGCACGTCGTTGTGTTTTACGTCACCGCGTTCTGACACGATCGTTTTTTTAAATGATAGTGTGTAGGTAAGACTGATGAAAGTCAGCTTCATCGGATATCTGATGAAAAAATCCATCAGTCTGTTTTCATCGGATGAACTGATTGTGTGTACAGGGCATGAGTGTCATTGATGGTCTGTTCCCTGTCATAGGGAATGACGCTCAGTGACGTCACATGCCATGCCACGCCCCGACACAGTAGTAATCACTCCCTAGGAGACACTTATCCCCTTCAGCGCCCCCTACAGGGTAACCTGTTCACTGCCAGTGTCATTTTCACAGTAAACAGTGCATTTTTATAGCTCTGATCGCTGTAAAAATTACAATGTCCCCAAAATAGTGTCAAAAGTGTCCGATGTGTCCGCCATAATGTCGCAGTCATGATAAAAATTGCTGATCCCACTAAGAACGCACCCTTTATCAGAGACTTTAACTTGTACATTATTATTTTTTGTCTTGATGTACCCCTTTATTTATTTGTGTATTGACTGATGGAATGGATCCCAGAAGATAGTCTTTCTGGGATTAATCTACTTTCATCAAAAGCAGATTGTGAACTTTTGGTTCAGGTGAATCCTAGCATTCACATTCAGCGCTGTTAATGTTTCTACGAGACATACTTTTTTACAAACCCTATATTTTATTATAATAGCTGCTTTTATCTGCGTATATATGTTATATAGCTTGTATTAAGCTTACTATATCCATTGAGCGCTAGGATCAGTTGTGTCTTAGGACTCTTTCTGATATTTTTTTACAAAAATTGCTGATCGCTGTCATTACTAGTTAAAAAAATATATTAATAAAAATACCATAAAACTATCCCCTATTTTGTAGGCGCTATAACATTTGCGCAAATAATAAACACTTATTGCAATTTTTTTTTTACCAAAAATATGTAGAAGAATACATATCGTCCTAAACTGAGGAAATTTTTTTTTTTTTATATATATTTTTTGGGGATATTTATTATAACAAAAAGTAAAACATATTGTTTTCTTTTCCAAATTGTCGCTCTATTTTTGTTTATAGCGTCAAAAATAAGAAAAAAACAGAGTGGTGATCAAATACCACCAAAAGAAAGCTCTATTTGTGGGAACAAAATGACGTTGATTTTGTTTGGGAGCCACGTCGCACGACCACGCAGTTATCAGTTAAAGCGGCTCAGTGCCGAATCGCAAAAAGGGGCATAGTCCTTTAGCTACAAAATGGCCCGGGGCTTAAGTGGTTAAATGGTCTGCAAAGTCACACACCCAGAATAGTATATCTTGTCTGTGCTTGCCCTGCTGTATAGTGCCTCTGTTGCTTTAACAGAAAAAAAAAGAAACTAAAAGGTATAATGTGCATGTGACCTGAACTGACGGGGAATGAAAGGAAGGCAGGTATATGCTAGATAGGCCTCATTCACAAGGGTGTATCGGTTCCAAGATAACAAGCAATTTTCCTGCAAGTTTGAAAATGACTTGATAAGCTATTACTATTACTAGACTCTCCAGGCTTCACAATTTTTTTGCACAATTACAGCAAGTCCGCATTGTATAATTCCAGATCAACTTTCTTTGCAAACACTCTGCAAGTCTGCAGCAAGTTCTGGTTCTGTTATGTTGTGCAATAGTCCTCCGACCAAAGGGGTCACTGTGGCTGAATTTTCATGCTGTAAACTTGCAGAGCTCTGGCTGTAGACTCACCGCTGTAACTTTGCTCTTGCTACAGTCTTGCCACGCAATATTGCTGCAAATTGGAAAAGTGTCAACTAGAACTTGTGCTTTAGGCCCCTTGCACTTCCAGCTGGCAGCACTAGTCATCTGTTTGAATCCCAACTATGGCACTACTTGCCTGGAGTTTGCATGTTCTCCCTGTGCCTGCGTGGGTTTTCTTTCAGGTGCTCCAGTGTCCTTCCACAATCCAAAGACATGCTGGTAGGTTAATTGGCTCCTGTCTAAATTGGATCTAGTATGTATATGTATAAATGTGGGTTAGGAACCTTAGGCCACGTACACACGAGGAGACATGTCCGCTGAAACCGGTCCGCAGACCAGTTTCCGCGGACATGTCCGATCGTGTGTACTGCCTAGCGGACAGGTTTCCAGTCGGACAAAAGTTTCTAAGTTTCTAAGAAAGCTGTCTGTCGGATATTTCCGCTGGTTAGTACGTCTAACCAGCGGACCGAAATCCCGCGCATGCGTCGAATTGATTCGACGCATGCGTGGAAGCATTGAACTTCCTGGTTTGAGGACGTCGGTGACTTCTACGTCACCGCGTTCTCTGTCCGCGGGGATTTTGGTCTGATGGTGTGTACACACATCAGACCAAAATATCCCCGGAGACATGTCCGATGAAAACGGTCCGCGGACCGTTTTTATCGGACATGTCTCCTCGTGTGTACAGGGCCTAAGATTGTAAGCTCCGTGAGGGCAGGGACTAATGTGAATGTATAACATATATCCTAGATAGCAAGGATAACTTGCCACAAATTTGTGGCAGTGTTGAATTGTGAGTCTGTTAACTTGCCGCACATTTTCACTGGCAAGTTGTACATTTGCAGAGCACTTGAAGCACAAATTCTAGTTGACACTTTTCCAATTTGTAGCAAATTTGCGTGTCAAGTGTCTAGCAAAAGAAAAGTTGCAGTTGTGAGTCTACAGCAAGAGCTCTGCAAGTTTACAGCATAAAAATTTAGCCACAGTGACCTCTGTGGTCAGAGGACTATTGCACAACATAACTGAACTTGCAGCAGATTTGCAGGATGTTTACAAAGAAAGTTGATCTGGAGTTATGCAATGCATACTTGCTGCAATTGTGCAACAAACTTGTGAAGCCTGGAGAGTCTAGCAATAGCTTAGCTAGTTATTTTCAAACTTGCAGCACAATGTTTTGCTATCTGGGATGTAAAGCATTGTGTAAATTGACACCACTATATAAGTACTATTTTTTTTTTTCAAGAAATTACAAAGTAATATAAGCAAACAGAAAATAAGATATAATGTATTAAAAAAAAAAAAAAAAAAAAACGAAGTACCTTAAATAAATAAATAAAGTCATACACTTATGTGAAAGGCCGTCTTCACCCGCACCGGATAGTACAAGTGCATCTGTGTGGGGGCAGTCCTATTCATGTATTTTGGGACACAGTGGCTGGTCCCTAACTTGACAGCAATGCATGCAGGTGCGTGGCCCCAAACTTCAGATGATGTGAATTCAGGACCTGCACAGCTGTAAAATTGGGACCAGTGGTTGCATCCCAATAGACATGTATAGGAATAACTGTTTCACCAAATAAAATAGACCCATTAGTACAGGTTCACTTAAATTAAGTGTATTTATATCCAAGAACAAAAATATAATATGTTGGTTACTTTGTGTATTTCTTCCAGATCTGTACAGTAATCCAGATAAAACGTTGCCTTTTTCCAGGAGCTTCCTGTGATAAAGACCGGTCACTGCTGCTCTCTTTCATTGTGCAGGGTGACTGGTCTTGTCTCTGCCCCCCTTATGTAGTTGTCTGCAGGCAGCCTATAGTGGGTGGAGCCTGCTGGACCCCTCCCACAGCTCTGTTCTCTGCACAGGGATGATGTCACTGCTACTTTTATCTTTTATAAAGTGAGTTCGGTTCGGTGCCTACAAGTAGATTTATCCTTTGTGGCTTTTTAGGAAAATATTTAAAGCAGAGTTCCGCCAATTTTTTTTAAAAAAAACCTGTCCAGGGCACCCACGAATTCGGGACCCTAAGCCGATCTGTCCCTCAGCTCTCAGGTGGAGGCACCGCCATCTTCGGTGAAGCTTTGCAGGTTCACTTCCTGGTTCCCTACTGCGCATACGCGATTCGCGCTGCGTGATCCCACTAGTCCCTGCTGTCTTTTGGCACATGTGTGTCTCCCAGAAGACAGCGGGGGGGACGGAGGAGGCACCAGAAGTGGCGTAGATAGCTGCGGGTGGCTTGGCTATCTATGACCGGAAGTGGGAGCAAAATACCTGTATTAGACAGGTATCTGCTCCCCCCTCCCCATGAAAGGTGCCAAATATGACACTGGAGGGGGGAGGATTCCGAAGTTCCATTTTTGGGTGGAACTCCGCTTTAACTGAAAATTGTTGTGTCCAGATGCTGGTGCATCTAGTAGATAAGCCCATAGCTTTTCCAGTGGCATGCCTATCAGCTCTCTGAGCAATCTTCTGCATGGCTGACAGTTCCTGAGAGCACGCCTGCTGCAGCGGGTGTAAATTACTGTGAGCGTCTTGTGCTAATCTTCTGCGCGCATCATTTTCACACCTCGTGATATCATAAAGACTCACACAGCCTACAGCATATAATTGCTTTTACTCACCACTTGTCAAAATCATTAAACAATTAGCCCTTTGTCTCTTCAACTTTGTATTCATGGGCATGAGCAGTTATTGGAATTAACAAGCTTTAAACATTGTTTAGTTTTTTTTTATGATTGAATGAGCTGATTACTAATTTGTGACTAACTCTGTTGTTTTATTTTTCTAGTATTGGCATAAAGGATGCTTCAGCTGCGAAGTTTGTAAAATGACTCTAAATATGAATAACTACAAGGGATATGACAAAAAGCCATACTGCAACTCGTAAGTACCCTATGAGCAGAAAAAGAATATGTGCAATTTTTTAAATCACAAATAGTACGTTGTAATTGGGTGGGGGTAGCTATAAGTTCTCACAACTTTCACAGATTTTTTGCACAGAAAACATGTATTTTGAAAATGGGTTGCAAACGTGCATTGTATTCGTGGTGCCATTAATTTGTAATGGGATCCCAAGCGTGGGTAGCAGACGTGCGTTTTGCCACATGGCAAACACACTACAAATGCACTAAGATGTGCAATGAAATAACACGTTTTTAAGTGAATGGGCTTGTCTTTGCATGTCAAGGGGAAACGCTCAAAAAATAGGAGCAGGAACACACGTTCCCCCTATGCTTAGGTGTGAATTCAGCCTTTAAGTGTCTTTAGGAACAAATAGAACATTTCAAAACCTATTTGGGGTTGGACAAGCCATCCCTTTAATTACTGACACATATGACATATGAATTACACAGGTCCCGAGGCTCACTAAAGATAGGCAAGGTACTTGTTAAATCTAATTCACCGTGCAACCTGCAAAATGTAGCTACACCAGCCATTTATGGGATGAGTTTGTAGCTTCTACATTCTGCAGAATGTATCCCTTCCATGGTAAAATGTGCTTGATATAATTAGAACTCTCATTCTGTGGTCTGATTGAAGCCTCTTCCGCTTCTATCTGTGGTCATCACATCTATACATTACGTTAGTTTTATTTTTATCCAGTGACGTCCACTCATTCTTGCAGATGTTGCTGCAGTCCGCTATCAGTAATCATAGAAAAGTATGTTTGAACAACTTTTATACAGTGCATTATATGGCTGGCCAATATTCAAGGTATACATAGAATAAATAGTTGTTAATGATTACTGAGTGGAAGAAAAGGAAGAATTATGTTGCCAGGTAGGATTTTTTTCTGTACAGTACAAAAAAATAGAACACAATATTCTGCTATGAACGTGGGGTAGAGTGATGGGGTGGTCGTCATGGTCTCCATGTTTCCCTTCTCACTGGGCGCCAAGCAAAGGTCATCTGAGAGGTCTACCATGGGGTGGGTTCTGGACTATGCAAGGCACTTTGGATAGAATCACTGCATGTACCTTTACTGGAACAGACCACTGAACTGGAATAAACTCTCTAGATGTACTAAGCATTTAAGAGGGATATGCAGAGACCTTGTCATCTCCACCTATCCAGCGTATCCCCTTTAGTAACTTCAGACCAGGCAAGGACAAAGTTTCAAAAGCTTTACTTAAATAACTCAGCATGATGACATTCACAAGGTAACAGTTCAACATAAAGTGCAGTTACTACATCCCTAGTCCGTAACTTCGGGCTTGTGGCTGCCCCAACATACCTGCATAAGATGAAATTCCTTAATAGGTTTCTTCCAGAAGCACTGAAAGTCCCAATAGCAGGAATTTTCTAATCCCGTCATGGTACTGGCGATCCCGGTTATGGCGACGAGAAGCACATCTCTCTATCTCAAAATCTCAGGCCCCTGGACCTCGTGGGTGCGAACCCCCTGTTCCTTTTATAACACAGAGAACCAGTGGGTTTGGGCCCAGCAAACCTGGCAATAGGGGGTACATGTATTTTTTAAATTGTATACAATATAATACACTGGGAGATGTACTAAAATTGGTGTGCATAAAATCTGGTGCAGCTGTGGATAATAACCAATAAGCTTCTAACTTAATCTTGTTCAGTTAAAGCGGAACTTCACCCAAAATTGGAAGGTACTGCTTTTCCTTTTGCCCTCTCCCCCCTCCTCTACTGCTTTTAGAAAATGTTTTTGTTTGTAGGGGGGGGGGGGGAGGTGGTATCTGGTTTTGACAGGTACCCACTCCCACTTCCGGTCAGATTTCCGTAGTGGCTCCACCGGAAGTTCTCCTCTCCTGACCTGTGTATCAGTGTAAATTGGTTTATCTGAATTACAATGAATACTTTTCTATTTTTAACTTTGTGTATTGCAATAAAGGTCTATGTTTTTAGGAAGGGAAGACTTTAATATAGAGGTAGCATAACTAAATTTGGTTGTATATAAACATATATGCATTCTAGGGATGGCATTTTATGCATAATTACATTGGTGCAGCTTGGACCATTGTAACTAACTACACATACTGAATACCATACCTCCAGGATCCCTCATAGAAGCAGCCATTTGTTTTCCCTAATGCTATGCCACATCAGCAGGAACAAATATAAAGTAGGTGTTATTGTAATTTGATTGCAAAAGTGGAAATACACTTTAAAGAAGAATTCCAGCTATGGATCTTTTTATACACAATGAAAAATATGTTTTATAATTATTTTTAGGTCTACGTATAGTGGGAGTTGCTCAAATTAGGCTGCAAAAGTGGAAATACACTTTGGTTGTACATAATACAGCAATACCTTGGATTACGAGCATAATTTGTTCCAGAAGAATGCTTGTAATCTAAAGAACTCATATATCAAAGCGAGTTTCCCCATAAGAAATAATGGTAACTCAGATAATACGTTCCACATAGACTGCTTGTCTATGCAATACCACATGTGGCCAGAGGTGTGGGGACGCCGGAGACACTCGGAAACACTCAGAGATGCTTGGAGACCACTCAGAGACGCTAATGCCGCGTACACACGATCAGCCCATCCGATGAGAACGGTCCGAAGGACCGTTTTCATCGGTTAACCGATGAAGCTGACTGATGGTCTGATGTTAAAAAAAACGATTGTGTCAGAACGCAGTGACGTAAAACACAATGACGTGCTGAAAAAATGAAGTTCAATGCTTCCAAGCATGTGTCGACTTGATTCTGAGCATGCGCGGCTTTTTAACCGATGCTTTTGCATACTAACGATCAGTTTTGACCTATCGGTTAGGCGTCCATCGGTTAAATTTTAAAGCAAGTTCTCTTTTTTTTTGACCGAAGGATAACTGACCGATGGGGCCCCCACATGATTGGTTTGAATCGATGAAACGGACCTTCAGTCTGTTTTCATCGGTTTTGACCAAACGTGTGTACGCGGCCTTAGAGACACCTGGAAAAAAGTAAACCAAGGTTCCACTGTATGATGCCGCTTACACACGGTCGTTTTTTGCGATGAAAAAAAACGTTGTTTTTTAAAACGTCATTTAAATTGATCGTGTGTGGGCAAAACGTCGTTTTTTGTCTTCCAAAAAACGACCAAAAAAAAATTCCAACATGCTTGAATTTTTTGTGTCGTTTTTCAAAACGTTGTTTTTTGTTTCACAAAAAGTCACCGTGTGTAGCAAAAACGTTGTTTAAAACTATGTTTTTCAACCCGCGCATGCCCAGAAGCTAGTTATGAAGCGAGCTTCAATGGAAAAGAGTGGTGAACGTAACCTCGCTTTTTGTGAAAAAAACGATGGTGTGTATGCAACATCATCTTTGAAAAGTGACGTTTCAAAAACGTCGTTTTTTACTTCACAGAAAACGTTGTTTTTTTTCATCACAAAAAATGATCGTGTGTACGCGGCATAAGAGTCTATGAGTATAAACAGTTTTGGGTAATGAGAAGAATGTTAGCATACGTACATCCACCCCTTTCTATCTCCTCCATCTATGGTTAAGTCCTATAAAAGAAGAAGTGCATCGCAGTAAAGGAGTCTGGCAGGGTGTGCATGCCTTAAGGTTTATTGCGTGATGACAGATGTGGGAGGTGTCTGAATGATGCCTCTATAAGACTGATGACATCATTTTTCATGACTGCAGTACTTGGCCTAGGCACAGTCACGTGAATAAAGTTCAAAGATAGCTTTTTAATATAGAAACGTTTTAATTATATGGTTGCATGATTTTTACAGACTTGCAAAGTTACTGATTATTTGTATGCATATAATGAGCATATGCCCCCAGCCAGAAACCTACTGGCGTGCTACAGCTTCTAGTTCACACTATGAGAAGCTCACAATGTGCAGTGAATTCAGAATAAGCAATTTTAGTACAGGAGAGGATCCTATACAACTGTGCAAGACTGAAGGGAAGTCTGGAGTTCTGCTGCCCTTTTTTTTTTTTATACCAGCGTACACACGTCCGAGAACCTCGTCGGGCTAAGCTCATCGTTCTGCCCGACGAGGTTCTCGGCCGGCCGTTGAGTTCGTCGACCAGGCTGTCGAAAAAGGCGTCGAGCCATTAGTCCCGATGGCCCATCGAGGAAATAGAGAACCTGCTCTCTATTTTGGCTCGACGCCTCGTTTGTCAGTTTTCTCGGCGAAAACGTACACACGATCGAGCTTCTCAGCAGAATATGGATCCCAGCGAGCTTCTCGCTGGATTCTGCCGAGGACCTCGGATGTGTGTACGGGGCCTTACTTTATTTTTTTATGCATGTCTTCAGTCCAGTTGGTGCCTTTTTAAGAGACCCATTTAAAGAAAACACCACTAATGAGGCTGGAGTTGGGTTTTATCCACAAATCTACCAGGGTCATTTTGCCATTTGTGCACACATTAAAATGCACATTTTATGCCTGAAGGTTAGCTAAACCTCCCAAACAGTATATATTTTCTGAACGCAAACAAAAAAAAGTTGTACTTGCAATTTTTAATGTCACATGATATTAGCGGAAATGTTTATCAAATCCAAATTTATAGAAAATATGCTAAAGTTAATTTTAGTGCACACAAGCACAATATACTACCCATTTTTTTTTTTTATAAAATGTAAAAGATGAAGTTGTGATAAGTATATAAATACCCAACATGTGAAGCCTTAAAGTGGAAGTAAAGGAAAAACAAACCAAGTCTAATCCTACTCCCACTCTCTTTCTAAACCTAGAGGGTTCTTAAACCCTTGTATTTTTTCACCTTAATGCATCCTATGCATTAAGGTGAAAAAAAACTGACAGTCTTGTGTTATTTTATTGTTTTCATGTTGCTTTATTTATTTTGTGATTACACTTTGCTGTGATAGGCTCTCTTTACTGAGACCTCAGGGGTCTATTAGACCCTTGATGTCTCCCATGCCTTCCACTGAATTGTGCTCTATTAGCTTCTTCCTTGGCTACAGCAGCTGGGGAAAGTGACAGCTGAACCCGGAAGTGATGTAATACACATTATCCGTTATTCTGGTAAAAACACAAAAGACACAAATCCATCTAGTTCAACCAATACCAAAAAAAGGGAGAATATAGCCTCAATTAGACTAGATTGTTGATGGTTTTGTTTAAGTACACTGCCTTCTTGATCTGTGGGGCCTGTCCCCTTTTGTTTTTAAACGTGTAATTTGTTTTATGTTAATAAATGTATTCCTTTATATTATCCTATGGTTTTGTTATCAGTGCCTTTAAAATCCTAGTCAACACCACCGTCTGACCATTGGTGATTGATAGGTGATAGGCCCCAAGCAGCCCTTTCCCTCTTCCTCTCTTGGTCTAATTTCTCCCAATACAAGTTTACACAATTCTATACCCACAGTTGATCCAAAGGAAGCCAAAAAAAAAAAACAGCAAAGCATGATACAATTTGCTTCCTGATCCCTCCAGAGGCATATTCCCTGTATCAATTTGTTAGTATCCAGTTTTATATGTACATTTAGGAAAGAGTCCAGGCCCCTTTAAAAGCAATCTACTGAGCTGGTCTGGACTTCTGGAGGAAGTCTATTCCACATTTTCACAGCTCGTACTGTGAAGAAACCTTTCCGTATTTGGAGATTAAATCTCTTTTCCTCCAGATGTAAAGAGTGCCCCCTTGTCCTCTGTGATGAACTTAAAGGGGTTGTAAAGGTAAAAGTTTTTTTTACCTTAATGCATCCTATGCATTAAGGTAAAAAAACATCTGACATCACCGCCCCCCCCCCCCCCGAGCCCCCGTTTTACTTACCTCACCCCTCGAAAGTCCGGTGCGCGTGCTTGACATTCTGTTAGTTTCCCAGCCTGGCCGTTGATTGGCTAGGCTGGGCTGATTGATAGCAGCGCAGCCATTGGCTGGCGCTGCTGTCAATCACAGCGAATGACGCGGGGCGCCGGGGGGCGGGGCCGAGTGATACAGTTGGCGGCTAAGGCCGCCGTTGTATCACGGGAGCGCGCTCGCAAAAGCTTTCCACCATGCGAGCTCGAGGGACCCCAGAAGACAGGATTCGGGGACACTCTGTGCAAAATGAGCTGCACAGTGGAGGTAAGTATAACATTTTTGTTATTTTTAAACAAAAACATTTCTGACTTTAGTGTTCCTTTAAAGTGGAGTTCCACCCAAAAATGGAACTTCCACTTTTCGGAACCCTCCCCCCTCCGGTGTCACATTTGGCACCTTTCAGGGGGAGGGGGGTGCAGATACCTCTATAATACAGGTGTTTGCACCCACTTCCGTGGAGAGACTCCTACGGGAGTCACTCCACTCCCAACCCCCTCCCCCGCTGCCTTCTGGGAAACACACTGGTCCCAGGATACAACAGGGACCACTGGGAACGCGGCGCGCTACTCGCGCATGCATAGTAGGGAATCCGGGCAGTGAGGCCGCAAGGTTTCACTTCCTAATTCCCTCACGAGGATGGCGGCGGGGGCAGCCGGGAGACGAGTGATTGCTCGTCTTCTGCTGCCGACATCGGGGGCACCCTGGACAGGTAAGTGTCCATTTATTAACAGTCAGCAGCTGCAGTATTTGTAGCTGCTGGCTTTTAATTATTTTTTTTTCGCGGGACCTCCGCTTTAAAGCAGGGATCTCAAACTGTTGGCACTTCAGCTGTTTCGAAACTTCAAGTCCCATGAGACATTGCAAGGCTGACAGTTATAAGCATTACACCCACAGGCAGAGGCAGGATGGTACTTGTAGTTTTGCAACAGCTGGTGGGCTACCAGTTTGAGACCCCTGCCTAAGTAAATAACTCACCATTCACAAGTGGTTAAAGGTACCGTCGTCCTGGATGTAAATCTATTTTTAATTCTTTAATTACTGTATTTATTGGCGTATAACACTCACTTTGAAAATAGAGGGTAAACTGTACCTGCGTGTCATACGCAGTGGACCGTGGAACGTTTTTTTCCTGAAACTTCCCTCTTAGGCCGCGTACACACGATCGGATTTATCTGCTGAAACCGGTCCGACGGACCATTTCAGCAGACAAGTCCGATCATGTGTACGGGCGAGCAGACAGGTTTGTCCATCCGACAAATTTCAAAGCATGCTTTGAAATTTGTCCGCTACAAACCTGTCCGTCGGATCTGTCCGTTGATTAGTACACTAACCAGCGGACAGAACTGTCCGCGCATACGTCGAATGGATTCAACGCATGCGTGGAAGCATTTAATTTCCCGGTTTGGTGACGTGACGGCATCAACGTCACCGCCACGTCACTGCGTTCCCTGGCCGAGGGGATTTTAATCCGATGGTGTGTACACACCGTCGGACGAAAATCCGGAGGAGACATGTCCGCTGGAAACGGTCCGTCGGACATCTTTGAGCGGACATGTCTCATCGTGTGTACGTGACCTTAAAGTTAGGGTGCTTGTTATACGCCTGTGCGGGTTATACGCCGATAAATTGGGTATATAAAACTCAAATTAGGATAAACTGAACGGACTTCATGACTGTAACATAGCTGAAATATTTCCTGTGTAGCATTACTAATTCTCTGAATTATTTAATTAGTCGCCTGGAATTGTTTTTGTAGGAATATGCCAAAAATAAAAGGATGTTGGGACAAGGATGCTAGCTCTTCGCTTTTATTACCGACACATAGGAATGCCATGTGACTGATGAAATGCAGCCAGGGCACTGAATCTAATTAACGAGGGAACCTCTATTGCTTAGACGTGTCAGTCATTTTAGGGGACGAGCTGGCAGCCCTGGCTGAGCACAGCAGAAGTGTATTCGTAACCTTGTCCATCAAGCAGGCTGTTAAATGAAACGATATGAGGTAATTTGTACGAACGCCAGGTGGACAACACCCAGATATGCGCTGATAACCCAACAATGGCTCGTTGTGCATCTTCTGAGCATTTGCATCCTCTGAAGAGATATTGAGTTACAGCCAAATCATTAAACATTGTATAAATATGGCTTTTGTCTGGATCTCTACATCTATTGTCCTCCCCATTCAGCTCCTCTCTGAGCTCATCATATTTGCAAATTATAATTTGCATGATCTTAAATAATCTCATTCTACGTGGCCACGTCAATTTTATCACTCGCTCACTATCACTGACTCTTTATATGTCATGGGCATATTCCATTATAATAAATGTACCCATAGGGCCGGATTCAGATACATTTGATGTATCTTTCCGGCGGCGTAGCGTATGGTGTTTACGCTACGCCTCCGCAAATATTATGGGCAAGTGCCTTATTCAGGAAGCACTTGCTCCATAATATGCGGCGGCGAAGCGTAAAGTGCCCGTCGTAACAGCGCGTAATTCAAATTTCTGAAGTGGGGACGTGATTCATGTAAATGAATCATGACCCCACGTAATTGACGTTTTTTTTGGAAGGCGCATGCGCAAAATAACGTCGCTTTTTGTCAATGTAAACATTGTGAATGTAACTAACGTCGAGCCCCATTCCCGAACGATTTACGCAAACAATGTAACGTACAATTCAACGCTGTCCCGACGTCCATACTTAACATTGGCTATGCCTCCTATAGCAGGGGTAACCTTACGCCGCTATAAAGCTAACGCAAACAACGTAAACTACGACGGCCGGCCGCAAGTATATTCGGGAATTGCCGTAAATCCCTCATTAACATATTCGACGCGTAAAACGACGGAAGCGCCACCTAGCGGCCAGCGTAAAAACTGCAACTAATATACGACGGTGTAACAGAATTACGCCGCTCGTATATTAGCAGAATTCCGGCGTATCTTCTTTTCTGAATAGCAAAAAACAATACGCTGGCTATTCTTAGTATTTACGCGGCGTATCTCTTGATATGCTGATGTAAATACTTTCTGAATGCAGCCCATAGTGATTAATAAAAAATGGGTATTTTTTTGCATTGAAGACTGCAAACTATTGCACCGTGATCAATTCAATGCCCTGCTTCCTGCAGACAATCCTAATTTAGCACATTAATGCCTTGTACACACGATCGGAATTTCCGATGGGATAAAATCCGGTGGAATTTTTGGTCGGAATTCCGTTCAAGCTGTCATGCATACACACTGTCAGACCAAATTCCGACCGTCCAAAACGCGGTGACGTAAAACACTATGACGGGCTGAGAAAAATGAAGTTCAATCCTTTCCGAGCATGCGTCAACTTGATTTTAAGCATGCTTGTTTTTTTCTCTGTCGGAGTTCCACACAGACAGACAATCTTAATTTCCATTGGAAAAAAATAAAACATGTTCTTTTTCGAAACTCCGGCAGAAAAAAGTCCAATGGGGCCCACACACTGTTGGAATATCCGATGAAAAAATTCCTTCTGACTTTTTTCATCGTAAATTCCGATCGTGTGTACAAGGCATAAGGCCCGATTTACACCTATGAATTTTTAGTGCTTTTTGCAGATTTGCACTACAGTCTATTTACCGTATTTATCTGGGTATAATGCGCACTGACGTATAGCGGGCACCCAGTTCTTGGATGGAAATTTCCTGAAAAAAAAAATTACTTACAGTTTAAATGTCCCTCTTCGGTGTCTTGCCCAGCGTCCTTCGGCGGTCTTGTCCGGTCCGGCGTCCGTCTTCTGCCATCCTGGTGTCCTCCCCGCTTCTCCCGCACTGTCTCCGAGCTGTCTCCGAATGCCGCCGCCGACCTATACCAAGCGCAGTACACTCGGCTCCTCTCGCAGGGCATGACCGCGGGTGGAGCCGAGCGTGGCCGAGCCTAGCCGAGCGTACCCGAGTGTACTGCGCTCGGTATATGTTGGCAGCGGCACTCAGAGACAGGGGATCGGCGTATAACGCGCACCCACGATTTTCCCCTGATTTTAAGAGGAAAAAAGTGCGCGTTATACGCCGATAAATACGGTAACCGCTTGCCGACCGCTGCACGACAATTTACGTCGGCAGAATGGCACAGCTGCACAGAGGGACGTACCTGTACGTCCCCTTTAAATTGCGGCATAGTGGGCACAAACCCACTGTGTGCTCTGTGAGTGTGACCGCGGGGCCTGCAGACTCGATGTCTGCCATATGCCCGCGATCGCGTCACAATGTAAACAAGGCATTTTCCTGTTCTGCCTAGCAACATGACAGAGATCTACTGCTCACTTTTACCGGGAACAGCGATCTCTGTCATGTGCTAGTGAAAAAAGCCTGCCCACAGTTAGAATCACTCCCTAGGACACACTTTACCCCTTGATTGCTCCCTAGTGTTTAACCCCCTCCCTGCCAGTGTCATTTACACAGTAATCAGTGCATTTTTATAGCACTGATCGCTGTACAAATGACAATGGTCCCAAAATAGTGTCAAAAGTGTCCGCCATAATGTTGCAGTCATGATAAAAATCGCAGATCACCGCCGATTACTAAAAAAAAAAAAAACAATAATAAAAATGCCATAAAACTATCCCCTATTTTGTAGTCAATATACGTTTATTGAGATTTTTTTTTTACCAAAAATATGTAGAAGAATACATATCAGCCTAAACTGAGAAAGAATTTTTTTATATATCTATTTTTGGGGATATTTATTATAGCAAAAATATAACTTAAAAAAAAATTGTTTATAGCGCAAAAAATAAGATCTGTAGAGGTGATCAAACACCACCAAAATAAAGCTCTATTTGTGGGAAAAAAGGACGTCAATTTTTTTTGGGTGCCACGTCGCACAATTGTCAGTTAAAGCGACGCAGTGCCAAATCGCAAAAAGTGCTCTGGTCAGGAAGGGGGAACATTTTCCGGTCCTTAAGTAGTTAATATGAGCTCAAGCAATGAAACACTGCTCTTCTTTGTCACTCTGTCACTTCTATGCTCCCCTGGCCAAATCCTCCTCCTGGTAAAACCTGAGCCGAAGGCAGTAATGGTTCAGGTGCTGGGTACATAGGTGCTGCATCTTCATTTCCATTGCTTTTGTGAAATTATTTCTATTTTGCTGACAAAATCTATTAACTCTGTGCTGAATTTATAAGGGGTCAAAAGGGGCAATTGCCCATAGCCTCCTGTCTTATGGGTCCCCTCTATACTAAATTATAATAAGTCATTTTTATTTATTTTTTATTTTGGGATCTATAATATTTAACCCGCAATCATTTGTAAACGTTTTTACTCTGGTATATTGTATCAGCATGCATATACAGATTATGCCTTTAGGGAAGTTAGCCTACGATTACATGTGGACCTTATAATAATGGTGTGTTATGGATTTTTAAAATGTGTAATAGTTATTAATTAGAGAAAAATCGATTACCATGGAAAATTTGGTAGATTTAGCAAGCACCATCAGGTTAGATTTCTAAAGTCTGTTTCATATATTTATATGGACAGTGGATGTAGTGTAGATCTGCTTGGAGTTTTGCCAGCATGCATCTATGTATTTACAAAAGTGAGTACACCCCTCTCAATTTTGTAAATATTTTATTCTATCTTTTCATGTGACAACACTGAAGAAATTACACTTTGCTACAATGTAAAGTAGTGAGTGTACAGCTTGTATAACAGTGTAAATGTGCTGTCCCCGCAAAATAACTCAACACGCTATTAAAGTCTAAACCACTGGCAACAAAAATGAGTACACCCCTAAGTGAAAATGTCCAAATTTGGTCCAATTAGCCATTTTCTATCCCCGGTGTCATGTGATTTGTTAGTGTTACAAGGTCTCAGGCATGAATCTGGAGCAGGAGTATTAAATTTGATGTTATCGCTCTCACTCTCTCATACTGGTCACTGGAAGTTCAACATGGCACCTCATGACAAAGAACTCTCTGAGGATCTGAAAAAAAGAATTGTTTGCTTTACCTAAAGATGGCCTAGGCTATAAGAAGATGACCAAGACCCTGAAACTGAGCAGCAGCACGGTGGCCAAGACCATACAATTCCACTCAGGCCTCGCCATGGTCGACCAAAGAAGTTGAGTGAGCATGCTCAGCGTCATATCCAGTGGTTGTCTTTGGGAAATATACGTATGAGTGCTGCCAACATTGCTGCAGAGGTTGAAGGGGAGGGGGGTCAGCCTGTCAGTGCTCAGACCATATGCTGCACTCTGCATCAAATTGGTCTGCATGCCTGTTGTCCCATAAAGAAGCCTCTTCTAGAGATAATGCACAAGAAAGCCCGCAAACAGTTTGTTGAAGACAAGCAGACTAAGGGCATGGATTACTGGAACCATGTCCTGTGGTCTGATGAGGCAAAGATAAACCTATTTGGTTCAGATGGTGTGAAGCGTGTGTGGCGGCAACCAGGTGAGGAGTACAAAGACAAGTGTCTCTTGCCTACAGTCAAGGATGGTGGTGGGAGTGTTATGGTCTGCGGCTGCATGAGTGCTGCTGGCACTGGGATGCTTCAGTTCATTGAGGGAACCATGAATGCCAACATGTACTGTGACATACTGAAGGCGAGCATGATCTCCTCCCTTCTGAGACTGGGCCGCAGGGCAGTATTCCAACATGATAATGACCCCAAGCACACCTCCAAGATGACCACTGCCTTGCTAAAGAAGCTGGGGGTGAAATTGATGGACTGGCCAAGCATGTCTCCAGACCTAATTCTTATTAAGCATCTGTGGGGGATCCTCAAACAGAAGCTGGAGGAAAACAAGGTCTCTAATATCCACCAGCTCTGTGATGTCGCCATGGAGGAGGGGAAGAGGACTCCAGTGGCAACCTGTGAAGCTCTGGTGAACTCCATGCCCAAGAAGGTTGAGGCAGTGTCGGAAATAATGGTGACCACACAAAATATTGACACGTTGTGCCCAATTTGGAGACCTTCACTTAGGGGTGTACTCACTTTTGTTGCCAGCGGTTTAGATATTATTGGCTTGGTGTGTTGAGTTATTTTGAGGGGACAGCAAATTTACACTGTTATACAAGCTGTACACTCACTAGTTTACATTGTAGCAAAGTGTCATTGATTCAGTATTGTCACAACAAAAGATATAATTAAATATTTACAAAAATGTTAGGGGTGTACTCACTTTTGTGAAATAATGTATATGTCCAAATTGTCAATTAGAATGACATGCAATAAACTGACTTTGATGTGTAAATATGGTGATTTGCTGGGTATTTTGTTCCTGTCTATGAGAGGTCCATTGAACCTAAAGTTCCCCGGTCCCCCCGAGGTCTAAATTGGCCCTGCATATATTACCAAGGCGGCGTACACACGATCGGATATATCCGATGAAAACGGTCCGCGGACCATTTCCATCGGATATGTCCGATCGGGAGTTTGATCCGATGGCGTGTACACACCATCGGATCAAATTCCCCGCCGCCGGACGGCGCGGTGACGTGGCGGTGACGTTGACGCCGCCGCGTCACCACCACGTCACCGCCACGTCACCGCACCAGGAAGTAAAAGACTTCCGCGCATGCGCCGAATCCATTCGGCAGCGGCGCGGCGGCGGTGGGGGCCGACATGTCTGCTGGTAAGTGTACTAACCAGCAGACATGTCGGGCGGACAGATTCCCACCGGATAGATTTCAAAGCATGCTTTGAAATCTGTCGGGTGGAGAAATCTGTCCGCTAGCTCATACACACGAGCGGAGATGTCTGCTGAAACGGTCCATCGGACCGTTTTCAGCGGACATATCCCCTCGTGTGTACGCCGCCCAAGAGGTACTGATTGCTTTATTTTCATTTGCATGTGCTTATTTCTTAACAAAACTCAGTGCATGTATTTACATATGATATATTGATCGATTTTCTTTCTTTATGTTCCGCACCAGTACACAAAGTCATTGTTAATTTTTGTTAGTTGCACTTTACACTGACCTAACAAAATAATCATTTATCTGTACTACAGGGAAGCAATTATCTATGGAAATATGGTTTTGTTATTACTTAGAACTACAGTACAAACTGGACGTGAATAATCCTTTGGAGCACGATCGATAATAAAACAGTCTGCCTAAAGCCCCATACACACTATCAGTTTTCCTGATGGTTTTCTCTTCAGGTTTACCAAAACCATCTAATATGAGGTCAAACCTCAAGAGTTTCAATTTGTATGCAATCAGGCAGGCCCTTGTACTACAAGGTTTTGGTAAACCTGAAGAGAAAACCATCAGGAAAACTGATAGTGTGTATGGGGCTTCAAACTAATGCCGTGTACACACGATCGTTTTCTGTGAAGTAAAAAACAACGTTTTTGAAACGTCACTTTTCAAAGACGATTTCCTGTCTCATAACTTGCTTTTGAGCATGCGTGGATTTTTCACGTTGTTAAAGCCCACACACGATAATTTTTTACAACCCGAAAAACGACATTGTTCAAAACATTGTTAAAAAATAGAGCATGTGCGAAAAAAAATTTGATGTTTTTCAGAACCCGAAAAATGCTCTGAAGCCCACACACAATCGTTTTAAATTACATTTTTAAAAGCCGAAAAATGATCGTGTGTACGCGGCATTAGACTTTGCTCATTCAGGACATTACCCTTTAGGCAGGTGCAGTGTATTTTCTCCACTGCAGGGGAGGAAGACGAGAGGAAACAGGTTAAAAACGATTGTGTGTACACGGCATGACTCTCCGTCCCCGGCTACTACTGGGTGGGGTGCAGAGGAAGATTACTCCGCCAGGGAAGGCGAGGAGGTAAGAAAGCAGGCGGCTGGCCGGGACTTGAGCCAAGGTAGAAGAACATGCGAGTGAATCTGAATAGGCATGCGCCCAAAACTGAAGAAATAGTTCCTCCACTCCGACCAGCACATGATTATCAGAAAGGGGCACAGATAATGGGGAAAAATGCACCCCCTAAGCTAGTAGGAGTGGGGGGTGTAATTCAGATTTTTTTTTTTTATTCTGCACTTACTGTCTTTAAAATTGCCTCAGCCCCTGTTAAAATCCAATCTGGGGACAAATCAGGGACAGACTTGTTCCAGGGAGAGTGTCCTCAATCTGGGGACTGTCCCCTGAAACCGTGGATGTCTGGTCTGGTACAGATCAGCCAGATCAGTCAGGCCGCATTCTGCTCCTTGAGGTAGACGCTGTTGGCACCTCTGAGACACCAATCTGCTCTCGAATTGCTGTGCAACTTGTGAGTTTTCCCCACTCGGTCCTTATCCTAGCACCGGGCCTGCTGGCATCTGTACAAAGTTTAGCAGGGCCGGTGACAGCGAAGGCCTTAAGGGGTGGGCAGGATGACATCACCCGGCCTACATAGTGCAAGCGAGACGGAGGCTGCGGGAAAGGAGAGCAGCAAGCCGCCAGGAACAGCAGGCCCAGCGTCCCTGGTGCCTCCCAGAGCCTGGACACCTTAAACCTCCTCACTGCTCCCAGGCCTGGAGGACAGACTGACCGGGGTTCACAGAACAAGGATGGGCAGGAAATGCAAGCAGCCATGTCACATCATGGATCCGATGGAAGGAACAGAGCACCTCCTCCTGTACTCACCAAGAATGAAAATGGGTCTTGCCAGCTGTCTGTCTGTCTCTCTTTCTCTCTCTCCCTCATCACCCCTCTCTGTCACCCCTACTCTCTCTCTGTCTTTCTCAACCCCCTCTGTCACCTCTCTCTGTCATCCCCTCTGTCACCTCTCTCTGTCTCTCTCTGACCCCCCTCTCTCTCTCCCTCATCACCCCTCTCTGCCACCCTCCCTCTTTCTCTGTCACCCCTTCTCTGTCTCTGTCTTTCTCACCCCCCTCTGTCAACTCTCTCTGTCATTCCCCTCTGTCACCTCTCTCTGTCACCTCCCTCTTATTCTCTCTGTCACCCACCACATGTATGCAGTCTCTTACAGTCTCTTGTGCCATGTCCACAGTCTCTTGCAGTCTCCTGTACCATGTCTACACTCTCTGACTATCTCCTGTACCATGCCCACATTCTCTGACTATCTCCTGTACCATGCCCACATTCTCTGACTGTCTCCTGTACCATGCCCACATTCTCTGATCGTCTCATGTACCATGTCCATAGTCTCCAACCATCTCCTGTACTACATCTGCAGTCTCTGACCGTGATAATGTAAAAATTACATTGTTGAAAAGTGTCAGAGCATGGGTAATCTTAAAATGACCCCCCCCCCCCCTGAAAAAAAGCTCCGTATGAATGTATCATTTACCATCTTGTGGGCAAAGGGTTGGTTGCTCAGTTTATTATGTACATTTAGATCAATGTAATGGTAGCTTTGCTCCATGCTGTGGTTGTGTTAAAACATACTATCACGGCCCTAGATATCTGGTTACAGAATTGTGCATAGAGGGGTGCAATTGAAGCTTCCAACGTCCTGTCAAATCTTTTGTGGTCACAATGCAGCAGTTCTGTCCCGGAGTCCCACAATTGTGCTGAACTTGTATCTGTGTTGAAACATACACATTTACACAACACCATTATTGGCAAAGTCTTGCCAAATACCTAGTAATGATTGATGTACTTTACACACCAAGGTTGTAATTCATTGCCAGTATGATCCAGATTCATAGAATATCTCCAGACAAGCAGTCATTGAGTGTACAGGTGCCCAAACAATGTTACCATTCATAGATGTTTACCGAGTCCACAGAAAAATAACTAATATTCACATAGCAAATATGGAACATTGAGATAATACTGTACAGTTGAACCTCAGATTACGAGCATAATCCGTTCCAGGAGTATGCTCATAATCCAAAGTACTCGCATATCAAAGTGAGTTTTCCCATTGAAGTCAATGGAAACAAAAATAATTTGGGATTCAATACCGAATGCGGCCAGAGGTAGGTGTAGCCAGAGAGCGCCAAAAACGCCCGAAAACAACCGAAACGGCCTGAGAAAACTTTAGCTTGTTTCCTGTGCCCCCGTACATCAGGCCAAATGAGGTACTGCAGGCCAATGTTTGGCTTTTCACGGCTCCTGCGCCCCCGTACCTCAGGCCAAATGGGGTACTGCAGGCCTATTTTCAGCTCTTCTTGGCTTCTGCGTCCCCAAACATCAGGCCAAATGAGGTACTGCAGGCCTATTTAGCTTGAATTCTGCTTGTCTTGTGAGTGAACATTTACAAACCGAGTCAGAATAAAAAAAAAACATTGCTTGCAAATCAAAACGCTCTCAAACCAAGTTACTCTTAAACCGAGGTTCCACTGTATATGGGTTTATATCATTTGTAATTCACATACTGTATTGCAGTGTTGGAATTAATCTCAAAGAAGTCTCCAACTTTTAAGTCCAGAGTCCAACGGTTCAATAAACTGTGTAACGTACCCTCATCTAGAGGACTGCTATGGACCCAATGACCTAGTGCCCAAACTCTGGCACGAGTGCCTCCAATCACTGTTTTGATGCTGAGTGATCCTCAGTTTTACTTTCTTCCGAATCTGAAACATCTAGGAGTAATGATCTCCCGGGCCTCCATACCACCAACTGGTTCCTCCTGACGACTGCCACTTATTACAGGACATAAGTGCTTGTTTTGGCAGCATGAGCGGGTAAATATTTACTTTCCTCTTTTGCAGGTAGAGCTTTGTAGCCAATGTTATTTATTTGTCAGGGTCGCTTTAAGGTTTGGCTCATGATGCACATTTTTTTTTTTAGAGAGAAATTTTCTCAGCTGCACCTGCATATATAAATATTCACCAATCACCATAGTAGTATCTTCCAGTCAAGCTGCATGCCAAAGTAATGAGCATCAGTATGCAAATTGGATTTTATGCTTTTACTGCTTTGATTAATGGAACCATCATTCTGTCTATGGATGAAGCACAGGGTTCCAGGAGCAATTGACTTTGATGGAGTTTTGCTCATTGTGTGCTACTGTATTATCAAAAACGTATCTAGTCAATTTCCAATTAATGTTACAAGTTACACAATACATCCTTCTGTCAAGAATGTTTTTTTTTACCTTGAAGAGCAGTCATAACTTTTAACCATTTAAGGACCGGACCAATATGCTGCTAAATGACCAAAGGGGTTTTTACAATTCGGCACTGCGTCATTTTAACAGACAATTGCGCGGTCGTGCGACGTGGCTCCCAAACAAAATTTGTGTCCTTTTTTTCCCACAAATAGAGCTTTCTTTTGGTGGTATTTGATCGCCTCTGCGATTTTTATTTTTTGCGCTATATACAAAAATAGAGCGACATTTTTGAAAAAAAAAAACAATATTTTTTAGTTTTTGTTATAAGAAAAATTAAATAAACTAAATTTTAGTCAAACATTTAGGCCAACATTTTTTCAGCCACATGTCTTTAGTAAAAAAAAATCGCAATAAAAAAAAATAGCTACCTAGCGGGAACAGCGACACTAATACAGCGATCAGAAAAATAATCGCTTAGTGACAGGGGTACGGGGGCTACCCTGAACCTAACACTAACTGCCTGTCACACTGACACTAAATGTAGTGATCAGTACATATACAGTATGATCACTGCATTCAGTGACACTGTGACAGGGGGAGGGGGGGTGATCGCAAGGGGTTAATGTGCCTGCGTGTCCTGGTGTCAGTGTAATGTTGTGCAGACTCACTGTGTGATGTCTTCTCTCCTCAGCGGCGGTTGAAAATACCACTGAGAGGAGAGATTACATCACTTCCCTATTCCCTTTACACAGGCAGAGGAAGTGACACACGGGGGAGCGCGCGGATTGGCTGGGAGCGATCCGGAGGGGGCGGACAAAAACGAACAGCCGCCCCCTCATCCCGGATCACTCAGACAGCCAAGGGGACCGCCGCAGGTACCAATGTGCCTGTACGTGCCATTCTGCCGACGTAAATGTACATGCGGCGGTCCTTAAGTGGTTAACTGTATCGGAACGAGTTAAAGTTGATGTGAATGTTCAATATTTTTGGCATCTATGGGCCAGATTCAGGTAGATGGGCGAATCTTTAAGTTGGAGTAACGTTTCTCATTTACGTTACTCCGGCGAAACTTTAGGAGCAAGTACTGTTATTCACAAAGCACTTGCTCCTAAAGTTGCGGTGGCGTAGCGAAAATGAGCCGGCGGAATTCAAATTGGGCGGGTAGGGGGCGTGTATTATTATAACTAGGCGCGATCCCGCGGCGAACGTACTGCGCATACGTCGACTGTCAGTGCGCATGCTCCAAATTCTGTCAGTGAACGTCAATGACGTCAATCCCCATTCACGGACGTTTTACGCAAACAACTCAAATTTTTTTTTTTTCCACGCGATGACGACGGCCATACTTAACATAGGATACTCCACCTAGGGGGCATGTATTTCTTTACGCCGCGTATCTCTTACGGAAACGTCGGAAAGTCACTGCCTCGTGCCCGAATACGATCGTGAATTGCCGATTCTCGCTGATTAACATATTCTCGGCGTTAATCAGCGGGAACGCCCCCAGCGACATTTTTAAAATTGCAGTTACGATACGACGGCGAAATACAATTACGCCGCTCGTATAGTAACTCCAACCCGGCGTTTCTTGTTTTCTGACTACAGAACTCTCAAAGTGAGAGTTAGGCACTGATACTCCAGCCTAACTCTACCTGAATCTGGCCCTATGCTTATATCCCTTTGCTTAGCCATTTTATTTAGTCCATGGTTGCTTCAAGATCTCCACCCCAATCAATCTGAGAACTGCCTTTTATTTATTGCAAAGCCGCTTGTGCAGAATCTAAGCAGGACCTGGAAGATTGTGGCTATCACTGTAGTTGCATGTTCAGTTTTTTTTTTTTTTTTAATAACAAACGTGATATACTTACCTCCACTGTGCAGTTCGTTTTGCACAGAGTGGCCCCGATCCTCCTGTTCTGGGATCCAACGGCGGCGGCTCTCGCGGCTCCTCCCCACAATAGCTAACCCCCTCTGGGAAGCTCTCTTCTGAGGGGGTTACCTTGCGGGCGCGCTCCCGTGTCATACACTTAACGTCCATAGCCGTTGAGTTTATGACTCAGCCCCGTCCCCGGTGGCTGCATCATTGGATTTGATTGACAGCAGCGGGAGCCAATGGCTGCGCTGCTATGAATCCAATCAACGCTGAGACTCCGTGGAGAACAGGTGAACTGGCTCAGGTAAGTAAAACGGGGTGCTGGGGGGGGCCATGATTGCCAGGTGTATTTTTGCCTTAATGAATAGGATGCTTTGAGGTGAAAAAACACAAACCTTTACAACCCCTTTAAAGAAAATAAAATAAAATAAACCCTGCAAGACACAATCGTTGCAGTCTTTTCTGCAAATATCTCCTAAACCGTGTAGATTTAGGAGATATTTCATGTACCTTGTAACAGGCGCTCTTTCGTCGCCATATTGCGTTCCACGATGGAGCGCATACGGCGCCTGCGCGATGACGTCATCACCCGGTGCTGCGTGCGTTCCACCGTGGAACGCGGAAGTACGCCGTATCATCTCCACTGATCCCATATGCACCTGTTTACTGCCTATAAAGGCTTCCACTCTCCATCCAAACAGGGTTCTATTATTGTCAGCTGTAGCCGGCCACGCTACAAAACTATTGGTACCATCGTTCCCCAACCTGGACATCATGCCAAGCTGTATCTTTACCACCATTTGCCTGATGCCTTAACTCGTGCTGTCATTGCTGGGGACACCCTAAAGATATCTTCCTTCAGGAGACCCAACACTACAGAAACCCTTGCTGCTAAGATACTACAACACTCATCCTCTGCAAAACGGATAAGTAACAATTACCTCATCTATACTGCTCTATAAATACCTGCTTCATATATTGCCTTACCAAGTACTGTATTTAAAGCAGAGTTCCACCCTTAAAACCACTTTGTTTCATCCCATCCAGCATACTGGCGTCAGCGCCAGTATGCTGTTTTTTTTTTTTTTTAATCCATGTACTTACTGTATAATAGATCATTTAATTTCAGGCGCACCGCGGTATGTCGCCGCTATAAGGCGTCACGCCTTCCGGAAACAGCCGATTAGCGTTCGGCTCTTCTCGGCGCCTGCGCACAGACCCAGAAGCTGACTGCGCAGGCGCCGTATATAGCCGTGTCACGCCCTCCGAAAAAAGCCGAACTAGGACCGGCTATTTACGGCGCCTTTGCAGTCAGCTCCTGGGTCTGTGCGCAGGCGCCGAGAAGAGCCGAACGCTAATCGGCTGTTTCCGGAAGGCGTGACGCCTTATAGCGGCGACATACCGCGGTGCGCCTGAAATTAAATGATCTATTATACAGTAAGTACATGGATTAAAAAAAAAAAAAACAGCATACTGGCGCTGACGCCAGTATGCTGGATGGGATGAAACAAAGTGGTTTTAAGGGTGGAACTCCGCTTTAAATCTAGCTTACTTAATACTAACCTACTGCTTGGGATTACTTAGTGTATCTTCCATTACTCCCTGTGAAATATCTTAAAGGGACATACACTCTCAATTCAGCTGAGCTATACTTGCCTCTCTTACGCAAATATTACTTGCCTACAGTATTATTATTTGCTACGTGCTTGACATATGTTGTTAAAAGTATATGGGCTCACGCCCTAAATTACCGAACATGTTCGCTCTAATTTTTTCATGCTAAGGGTTGTAGGTATTTTATACCTGCTCCCTTAGTAGCCCAACGCATTCCCTTATGTTCAGTGATATGATGTAGAGAACCCCCCAAACTCCAATTCTCTGATTGGAGTGATGCCTGGGGTCCCATACTGATAATCACTTGCATAGAGAAGTGCATTGGAATCTTTAATGCAGTTCTACCCATTCATCCTTGTAATTTTCTATGCTAGTGGTTGGAGGCATGTTGTAATACCTCCACCCTTAGTAGCTCAACGCAATCCTATATGTGAGAGAGATGATGTAGTGAACCCCCAAACTCCTGCGTTCTGATTAGAGTGACGTCTGGGGTCCAGTACTGAAATCTCACATAACATAGGGAGGTGCATTGTATTCTTTCCTTAACCGCAGTTGTGGTTCACTCCCATTCACCATAGTTTGTGACATACCTACAGGTAAGCCTTAATCTAGGCTTACCTGTATGTAAAAGTGGTCTATAAGGGTTTACAACCACTTTAAGTATTCGTTCATTCTAAATACTGATAGTGTGTGTTTTTTCTTTTTTCTTATCTCATATACTCTGCTCACCATAAGGATCGGTGCCTAAAAATATTGGCACTAACAGGTTACCCTGTGCAATATCATATGATATGCTGATCTCAGCAGAGTTGAGCTTTCACTCTAAGGAAGGGTAGTGGCACATGCTGGCACAACCTATTTCTTCTAAACTGGAATGTAATAAATTAGGCATTAGAGGAATTACCTACAGTCCAGGATTTTCCACCTGCAAAGAAAGTTAATTAGAAAAGAAGGTGCAGGATTTCAAGAATAGTTTAAAGGCCAACTCCAGGTTTGACAGACATCCCTCTTTCTTGGTCCTTTTTGGAGTACATTCCCTGCTTTTTTTATTTTATATAGAGAAAATTAGGGTTATTAACTGTATCATATTTTTTTTTTACCATCTGTGTCCCATTGCAGAGATTTCAGTTAACTTCCGGTCCAATAGCCAAACAGGAAGTGAGAGAAAATCCCTGAAAATTAGGGGAATTCCTTGGGGCCCCCAAGGTCACCAGAACTAGTGTCCCTATTGGAAGATTTCCCCTCAATTACTTTTCTGGGGACAACCCAACATTTTGGATTTTCATTCACTTTTACTTTCAATGATAAAAATGTTTTTGTTAATTGGGTCCTGTCCAAATGGACCCTAGTAAGTGTATGTATGAATGTGAGTAAGGTACCTAAGATTGTAACCCAAACAATTGTGCTGCAAGTTGAAAATTACTTTTTTTTTTAATAATCACATTTTATTTTATTATTAACTTCAACTTTCCACTGTACATTCTTATGTTCCATTGTTTACATAAGACACAAATGAACATTCAGGAAAGAACTAGGCAAAAAAATGTCTTATCAAAAGTTTATCAGTTATACTACCGCCCCCCCCCCCTCCCCCCAAAGAGAAAGAAAGGGAAAAAGATAAAGAAATAGTAAATGTAGAATTTACACCAAATCACGTACACACGATCATTTTTTGGCTTGTAAAAAACAACGTTTTTCAGGCTCTAGAAAAAACAAAGTTTTTTTCAACTTCATCATTAAAACGGCCTTGCCTACACACGATCGTTTAAAAAAATGCTCTAGCAAAGCGCGGTTACGTACAACACGTACGACGGCACTATAAAGGGGAAGTTCCATGGGGATGGTGCCACCCTTTGGGCTGCTTTAGCTGATTTTGTGTTAGTAAAAGACAATTTGTGCTTTTCTGTCTGTTACAGCGTGATGAATGTGCTTACTCCATTACGAATGGTAGTTTTACCAGAACGAGCGCTCCTGTCTCATAACTTGCTTTTGAGCATGCGCGGATTTTTCACGTTGTTAAAGCCCACACACGATAATTTTTTACAACCCGAAAAACGACATTGTTCAAAACATTGTTAAAAAATAGAGCATGTGCGAAAAAAAAATTGGATGTTTTTCAGAACCCGAAAAATGCTCTGAAGCCCACACACAATCGTTTAAATTACATTTTTAAAAAACGTTGTTTTTTACAAGCCGAAAAATGATCGTGTGTACGCGGCATTAGACTTTGCTCATTCAGGACATTACCCTTTAGGCTGGTGCAGTGTATTTTCTCCACTGCAGGGGAGGAAGACGAGAGGAAACAGGTTCCTCCATAGTTTCCTCGATCGCAGGGAGGCAGCTATTCGATTGGATGCTGGCATACCAGGTGACTGGTGGTCATCTTGGATTAGGCTGAATCTTATTAAGACCCTGGCTCCTAGGTTTGGTACCTATTTTGTGAGTGACTAGTGTAGGGACAGGTCACCCATTTATCAGGGACAACGCTTAGTGTCAGGGAAAGGTGCAGGGTGGGAAAGTGCAGGGACATGCTATCCTTCCAGGAATAAGGTGACCAGATTTGAAAAATTAAATCATTACTTTTTTTTTCTTTTACTAGTATTTGCGGCAATCAGCGACTCTCTGCCCATCGCCGCCCGCCTCACAGCCTGTCAAGTCTTATGCCGTGTACACAGGATCGGATTTCTGATGGAATAAAATCCGATGGAATTTTTCGTCGGAAATTCTGATGAAGCTGACTTTCTTCACTCTTGCATACACACTATCAGACTAAATTCCGACCGTGCCAAAATGCGGTGACGTAAAACACTACGATGAGCTGAAAGAAATGAAGTTCAATGCTTCTGAGCATGCGTCGACTTGATTCTGAGCATGCATGGATTTTTCTCCAACGGAGTTCCACACAGACGATCGGAATTTACTATCGTTTTTTTTTTCATCGGAAAAATTTAAAACATGTTCTATTTTTTTACACCGATAGAAAAAGTCCGATGGGGCACACACGATCGGTTTCTCTAATTGAAAAAGTCCATCTGACTTTTTTCATCGTAAAAAACGATCGTGTGTACACGGCATGACTCTCCGTCCCCGGCTACTACTGGGTGGGGTGTGGAGGAAGATTACTCCGCCAGGGAAGGCGAGGAGGTAAGAAGGCAGGCGGCTGGCCGGGACTTGAGCCAAGGTAGAAGAACATGCGAGTGAAGCTGAATAGGCATGCGCCCAAAACTGAAGAAATAGTTCCTCCACTCCGACCAGCACATGATTATCAGAAAGGGGCACAGATAATGGGGAAAAATACACCCCCTAAGCTAGTAGGAGTGGGGGGGGTGTAATTCAGATTTTTTTTTTAAATTCTGCACTTACTGTCTTTAAAATTGCCTCAGCCCCTGTTAAAATCCAATCTGGGGACAAATCAGGGACAGACTTGTTTCAGGGAGAGTGTCCTCAATCTGGGGACTGTCCCCTGAAACCGTGGATGTCTGGTCTGGTACAGATCAGTCAGGCCGCATTCTGCTCCTTGAGGTAGACGCTGTTGGCACCTCTGAGACACCAATCTGCTGTCGAATTGCTGTGCAACTTGTGAGTTTTCCCAGACAGGTTACCTTCCCGCTGGGTCTGTCTGTTGTGTATTGCTGAACTTCTGTTACAATATATTATTGTTGCTGCACTTGTAATCCTTATGTTTTCGGCCTGCCGCATCAAGCTGCACCTACCCACAACCCTGATCCTCTTCTACTAACCGTTACCCTGCCTCACCACTGATCTTTTGCTCATTCTGTGCCAGGACTTCATATACAGTGTAAGCTCAATGTTGTATGGTGTTTCAGGGGGTTAATGATATCCAATCCATCTTGTGACAGTGTTTGGGCCTAACGATTGCTCAGGCCTCCTTAGAGGAGGTTGCAAAAAGGGCTTTAAAATAGGATGACCATTTTTTTTAATTAAAAACAGGGGACATTTTTATTTTTTTACTAGTAATGGCAGCAATCAGTAACTCTCTGCCTGTCGCTGCCGCCGCCTGCCTCATAGCCTTTCAAGTCTTACTCTGTGGGCCCCGGCTACTACTGGGTGGGGAGCAGAGGAAGATCACTCTGCCAGGGAAGACTTAAGCCAAGGCAGAACATGCGAGCGGAGCTTAATGGGCATGCCCCCGAAACTGAAAAAATATTCCCTCCGCTCCGACCAGCACATGATAGTCAGAAAGGCGCACAGATAATGGAAACAAATACACCCCCCTCCCCCCATTGCTAGTGGGAGCGGGGGGTGTAATTCATAATTTTCATTTTTTTTTATTCTGCACTGACTGTCTTTGAAATTACCCCAGTCCCTGTTCAAATCCAATCCGGGGACAAAACTGAGGACAGACTTGGTCTAGGGACAGTGTCCTCAATCTGGGGACTGTCCCTGAAACTGGGGATGTCTGGTCACCCTACTTTAAAAAGGCTCTGCCACTTTGCCTAAATGAAGAAATAATTGTATGATCTAAAAATTAGACTGTCACTATGTCAAGTAGACCAGTGGTTCTCAACCTCGGTCCTCAAGTACCCCCAACAGGCCATGTGTTGGGAATTTCTCTTGTCCTTTACAAGATAAGGGAAAACCTGAAAATATGGCCTGTTGGGGGTACATGAGGACTGAGGTTGAGAACCACTTAAGTAGATTGTACAGTACCCATTTATAAAATCTTTAAAATGTTCCCTATTTCTTTTTTTTTTTTTTCATCTTAAAACTGTTCAGAAGTAGTCCTAACTGTCAATGGTTCTGCCTAATATTATCCAAATCTCTCGGAAGTGTAGTTATTCCAGGATAAGGCTGGGTTCACACTACGATTTTCCCGTCCGTCAGCCGCATACGATTTATATGAAAAAACGTATGCGGCTGAAATGGATTGAACCGTACGTAAACGTATGCGTTTATAAAACGTATACGGTTTCAAAAAGTGCGTACGGTTCCATCCGGTTTTGATTAAAAAAACGCATACGTTTTTGGAATTAGTGTCATTTAATAAATTAAGATTTTCTTGTTTTGAAAATACGCATGCGCAGACGAAAAACGCATACGGTTTTTACGTATGGAACCGCACATATGTGCGTTTTCCATTGACTTTAATGTTAAAAAAAAACGTATGCGTTTGCCATACGGTTTCAAAAACGGACTCAAAACCGTGGTCGAACACGGTTTTGTGTACTGTTAAAAAACGTTTTGCCAGAAAATCGTACGCACCCGGATGCATCTGAGTGCATACGATTTGCAATGCATTGTCTATGTATGCGTTTTCCCGTACGGGCCCGTACGTTTTCAAAACTGAAATCGTATGCGGCTGACGGACGGGAAAATCGTAGTGTGAACCCAGCCTAAGCTGGATAATTGTTTGTATTACTCTTGGTGACACATCCTAATAATAAATTCTGGATTAGACTTCCATCCTGTCGGGGAACCCAAGGACAACATGCTGACAAATTTATAAATATTCATTACAATATGGTCTTGTATGTAAACATATTTGTGGAAATCAAAGCCTTCCAAACCGCACTAATGATTTTATCCGGCAGCCCCTGCTTTAATGGCAAGTGTCCCAATAATGCCATGTCACCATGTTATCCGCTAATCCCAAGTGAGCAGAGAAGAGTACTTTAAACAAACCCAGTATGGAGGACCTCCGCCTTCTTCATGAGCCACATTCAAATACAGAAAGTGACACGGGGCAACTGTACGTATGATAAAAATGTGCAACATTTTTGATTGCGGATGGTCCACTTGTTTTAAATTGTAACAAAAGAAATTGTCCATGGTGGCTTGATCTGCTCGTGTATGGGTAGCTTATTAGGGCAGTAACAAATTGTTTGGTGTGTAACATGTAATCTATCTTATCATGAAAGGGTTGTGTGATTTAACAGCAGCAAGGTGTTAAAGGAAACTCATAAAGTAGGCTTTTCCTTAGATATACAGGTATATTTTTTATGTTCAAAGTATGCATGTTATGTGTAAGTCTAACACCTATAATTATTAATAAAATTACTACTTCTTTGTTGGCTATGCCTTCATCTTCCTTTTTTTCCCCCGAGAACTCCATTGCCATCTGTGTTTCGAAATCATAAGTTGAAAATGTTCATACAGTCATGTAAATCCTAGTTCCCCATACCATAGCCTTTATGTTCTGGCTGTGTGTTTATATGTTGTTGTCTCTAGTATCCCCTGAAGATGTGCATGTGCACAAAATGCGTGCTGACGTCACGCCGCCACTTCCGACAACCATCTTAGTAAGTGAATGTCCCCACATGGTGGATTTACACTCTCCTATACCTATAAACTTTGGTGTATAGATTTAATGGATGGATAGAAGCTGATTTTACGAATAAAGTACTACACTCAATACTCTTTTTTGTGGCACCAGTGTGGTGAGTGTTCTGCCTAGGCTTGATATATTGGTGGTGTTGACGGCCCGCTGTGCGAGTAGAGGTATATAATGCAGATGGATACTGCGACGCCCTGTCTGTACTAAAAAGGTTTTTGCTGCCTTTCTGATGCAGCTTAATAGCTGGTGAGTGTGCAAAGGTGGTGGTTTGGAGCAGCACATGGTGATATATTTGGACTGTTGGATGAACAATATACATGGACAACTGTTGGAGTTATTATTTAGGCTCCATTCACATCTAGGCGACAAAACGCCCGACGCTCGTGCCGCTGGAGGGGCGAATTTCCATTGATGTCTATAGAGATGGTTCACATCTCTGAAACGCCGTACGCCTGCCGCCTGAAAAAAAGTCCTGGACCCTTTTTTTCAGGCGACATTGGCGTTCGGCCATAGACATCAATGGAGAGAATTTGTTAAAAAAAAAAAAAATGAATCGAATCGCGGCAAGTAAAGCCGCGTACGCGGCGTTTACCTGTCGCCTAGATGTGAATGCAGCCTTACCACTAAGGAGAGTCACATGTTTGTGGGGCTTTTTATGCACTTTCTAAAGTCACGTTATTCTTGGATATTTTTGTCATATGTACAGCATATTATTTATACCTGGTTTTTGATTATAAGATTGTTATATTCCATCTTGATCCTTTAGGCACTGCGCTTTTGTTTTCGCATATATGTATTAAAGGCGACCGATATATCGACCGATTTTTGGCACTTTTTAATTAATCGGCATCGGCCGATTGTTTTAAAAAAAAGCCGATTTACTCTCAGCGTGACTTGCATTGACTTCTATGATACAGAAGTCATTGCAAGTTGCCTGAAGTTTCCCATGGAGTCTCTGGGCAGCCTGCCACGTTTTGAGAAAGGAGTTATAATGTTGCTACTTATCAATGTACTGAACTGTAGAAGTTCTCAGTTTAACCATTTAAAGACCAAGGCCCAGATTCATAAAGCAATTACGCCTGTCTAACTGGTGTTAGACAGGAGTAATTTCAAATTTCGCTCGCCGTATCACTAGTTTGAATCCTCAAACCATGATACGGCGGCTTCAGGCTTCGATCCGAGAGGCTTACGTCCTCGTAAGCCTTCGGATCTACACTGCGATATTTTTGCGGCCGCTGGGAGGAGTTCGCGTCGTTTTCATGCGTCGGGATATGCAAATGGGTTTTTACGGCGATCCACGAAGGTACGAGTGTCCCTCGCAATCGCCTACGTCATTTTTTGGCTACGTAATGTTAGAGGAGCTTTTTGCTGGTCTAACAGTGCGTAACCCATGTTAAGTATGGCCGTCGTTCCCGCGTCGATTTGAAAATATTTTTTTTTTTTAACGTAACTCGTTCGGGAATAGGAATGTACGTAAATGACGCTACTACGACGTGACGACGTGTTTTCGCGCAATGCACAGCGGGAAATTTGAGAACGGAGCATGCGCAGTTCGATCGCCGCGGGAACGTGCCTATTTTAAATGCTTCACGCCCCCTACTCGCGCAGATGGATTGCGACGGGAGAAATACACTACGCCGCCGTCGTTTACTGGACAAAATCTACCTGGATTCCACGTAGAGCCAGGTAAAAAACGGCGGCGTAGTGTATTTCTGATACTCTACGAGAATCTAATTCTCTGTGAATCTGCCCCCAAATCTTTTCTGACACTTGTTGCTTACAATTAATGAATCCTGTATTTTCTGCTAGAAAATCACTTAGAACCCCCAAACATTATATATTTTTTTTAAGCAGAGACCCCAGGGAATAAAATAGAGGTTGTTGCAATATTTTATGTCACAAGGTATTTGCGCAGCGGTCTTGCAAAAGGAATTTTTGGGGGAAAAAATTCACTGTAATGAAAAAAAACCCCACTAAAACAGTAAAGTTCGATTTTTTTTTTCTTCGTCCAAAAGTTTTGATTACCTGTTTTTGTGCCTGTTTCCCGATTCCCTTAAGATGGCCAGGGCAGCACCCGAGAGCCGAGGGAGAGATTGGCTTTGGGTGCCGACATCGCGGGCGCCCAGGACAGGTAAGTGTCCATATATTAAAAGTCAGCAGTAGCAGTATTTGTAGCTGCTGACTTTTAATATTTTATTTTTTTGGCGGAACTCCGCTGCTTTCACACTGAAGCGGGCAGGCGCTATTCAGCTGCTAGTGGGGCGCTTATAACCCAGCTAGCGGCAGATGAAGAGGTTAAAGGTGCCCGTTTAGCACCTCTGCAGAAGCGCTTTTCAGGCGCTTCGGCAGGAGTGCCTATTCATTTCAATGGGCAGGAGTGGTGGAGGTGCGGTATACACCGCTCCAAAGATGTTGCTTGCAAGACTCAGCGCACCACCTCAGTGTGAAAGCACTTGGCTGTTCCCACAGACTGCAGGGGAGCCGTTTTGCAGGCACTTTACAGGTGCTATTTTTAGCCCAAAAGCTCCTGAAAAAAACCCAGTGTGAAAGGGGTCCAACTGTTAGATTTTATGAGATGAAGGGCAATTTTTTTTAAATTGGCCTAACATATCGGTCCAAATAAATCGGCATCATCGGCCGCCACAATTTCTAAATATCGGCATCGGCCAAAGAAAAACCCATATCGGTCGACCTCTAATATGTATGTATTGTCTAACACAAATCAGCACACTTGGAAACGCTCTGATTTGGACCTGAAGGTTCCAGATTTTTCTACAAGCCTTCCAGATTCTGTGTTGGGCTCTTAGAATTCCAGACCACTGATTGGCTGACTGAAGTTGTGATAACAACCCCTCTACTTGCAGTCACCAGGGATTTTTTTTTCAGACAATAGGTGCAGGAACTCCCTCTTTCCAAGTCACCCAATTTAATCTTATACTTAAAAACTCCCAATGTGTTTCGGGGGGTCAGAAAAAAAATCCCCCTTCATCAGGGCCTCAGTTAAAATAAGAATATTGGATGGACTCAAAATAGAATCTATGTAGGGAAGCTAATGGCTGGATCAAGAGAGTTACTGGCCAGCAGTATCTCCATGAGCAATCAAGATCCTCCTGCCAGTAACTCTAGTGATCCAGCCATTAGCTTTCCTACAAAGATTTACACAGGACAGCCCTATTTTGAGTCCATTCAACGTTCTTAAATTAACTGTAGCCCTGATGAAGAAGGAGATTTTTATACTGGTGCTCCTTCCATTGGTGAATGTTTTTTCTGGTAACCTGCTGGGGTACCCATTGGAGGGTAACCTTGTCTTTTCTGAGCAGCCCTACCTAAAACAGTGAGCTCTCTGAGTGTTTTTGTCCTCTTACTACTTTGCATAATCTCAGTTTCCATAAAAATAAGTCCCAACACCTCATGGATGCTTTTTTCTTCATTTATCCTAAAGGCATTCAGGTTGAGGGCAGGACTCTGTGCAGGCCAGTCCTCTTCATCCATGTCTTTATGGACCTTGCTTTGTGCACTGGTGTGAAGTCATAATGGAACAGGAAAGGGCCAGCCCCAAACTGTTCCCAAGTTGGGAGCGTGAAATTGTCCAAGATGTCTTGGTAATCTGACACCTTAAAGGGGGGGTTCACCCAAAAAATTTTTTTTAACATTACATGCAGGCGAGTTGTTAGAATGACAATCAGCTGTTTTTTTTTTTTAAATCCTTGCTGTACATACCATTTTAGATGTATATTTTCACCGCGGCTTCCGGGTATAATCTGCGGTACTGGGCGTTCCTAATTGATTGACAGGCTTCCGACCAACGCATACAGCGAGTCACGAGTTGCTGAAAGAAGCCGGACTGAGAGTCGGCTCTATATGGCGCCTGCGCACCGACGTTCGGCTTCTTCTAGGCAACTCGTGACGCGCTGTATGTGCCCGTCGGAAGCCTGTCAATCAATTAGGAACGCCCAGTTCCGCAGATTATACCCGGAAGCTGCGGTGAACATATACATCTAAATCGGTATGTACGGCAAGGATTTTTTTTAAAAAAAAGGCGATTGTCATTCTAACAACTCGCCTGCATGTTAAAAAAAATTTTTTTGGGTGAACCCCCGCTTTAAGCGTTCCCTTCACTGGAACTAAGGGGCCAAGCCCAACCCCTGCAAAAAAACAACCCCCACACCATAATCCCCCATCCATCAAATCATTTGGACCAGCGCATAACGCAAGGTCCATAAAGAAATAGATGAGCAAGATTGGGATGGAAGAAACTGACTGGCCTGGACAAAGTCCTGACCTCAACCCGATAGAACACCTTTGGGATGAATTAGAGCGGAGACTGGGAGCCAGGCCTTTTCGTCCACATCAGTGCCTGATCTCACATAAAATCAAAAATCCTTTGCGCTATAAATATCAATAAGTGAATTTATAAATACAATAAAATACTAAAATGCAGCAAAAACTAATAGTGTTTAACAATACACAGGTGTAGCATAGAATGAAGAAGTGAATTTGCGCAAAAAAACACATAAATCAATATTAAAATTAATATTAGATATAAGTGATAAATATTGGAACAAATAAAGATAAATAAATAGAGTCCATATGTGTCAATAGTCCACAAAGTGCAAAACGTGCAGTGCACTAAGATGCTTAAACGTAGCTGTGTAGCTCACAGTAAAGTGCAAGTGCTCCTCCGTGCAGTCAGCCTCACAGGCCTCTCACCTTGGTAGCATAAAAACAACCTTGTGATAATGGGTGTAACCCGTGCCACTCCAGAAACAGCCTCACAAGCCTCTCACCTCACTGTAATAAAATAAGTGCAATCCAACATATCCTCTGTGTACATCCACCGATTGCTGATAATAACAGGAACGTGTCAATTCTCCTCAGGTCCTGTAATATCCACCTTGGCTATAATACTCAGGGAACATAAAGAGAGATAGGCCTCCAATGGTATAGTACTGTATGTAATAAAATGCAAATTTATTGAACCAAAGTAATCTCCTTACATAAGCATAGTAAAAGCAGGCATCAAATAAAAACAAGGCGGCATCTGCCAAATATCTCACGTCACTTCCAGGTGTACGTCTGTATCCCTACGCGTTACGGCTCATGCCTTCATCTGGCATTAAATTTCATATGCATGTAAAGGCAGACGTCCCAATACTCTTGGTAATATAGAGTGCATGTATATATATATATATATATATATATATACATATACATATATATATATATATATATATATATATATATATATATATAAATCTTTATCAGTGATCATTAACATCTACCCAACTTTTTTGCTCATATGCTATCCTTATTTTTAGTGTATTTTATGTGTGGCCCAATACAATTCCTCTTCCTCGAATGTGGCTCAGGAAACTCAAAAGCTTGGATACCCCTGCTGTATATTATAAGAAATAGGACAACAGTTATAAGTTCCTGTGGGTTTGTAAAAATACATGCTTGCCCTTTCTTCTACAGTCTCTTTGATCTTCTGGTTGGCATCATCATTTGTGGCACCTGCCCTGACCCCAGTCCCTTTAGCATATCTAAGTACCTTCCACCCGTCTGCCCATCAGCTCACAGAACAGCCATTGCCAGTCCGAATTTAACATTCTGCATGAGAACAACTCGGCAGAAACCAGGATTTCAGGAAATCACACCAACCAAGCTGAAAAAGTCCTTTGAAGGAATATGAGTGAAGTATACACATGCCTTCCTTAACATGATGATGACAGATGAGGAATTTAATTTGTAAAGTGGTAAGAAATGTCACATTCATTACACAAGCCCCAAGAGACAGTTGCCTGGTAACAAGCACACTCTGGTACGTTAGTTAGTGTTACATGTGTAAACCCATGCGCCACGTCTGTGTGATCTGCAAATAATTTTACAGCAAATAACTTATTTAATAATCCTATACGTAACTGCAATATGACCCTTTCTCTATGGTGGCTCGCAAAGGAGTTTTCAGTCTCCCTACTAAAGATATGTTATTTAAAGTGGGGGTCCACCCTAAGAAAAAAAAAAATTACAGCAAAATGCTAAAAAAATAATAATAAATACATAAAAATTGAAAACCTCCCAAAAAAAAAATATTTTCAGAAATTCCGGTTGCTATGCAGATATTCCTAATCTGCCTTTTTCTAGTCCATGGCAGGTCTTTATCCTCGCGTTGTCTTCTGGTCAATGGGGCGCGCTACCTTCTGGGAATTGTGTGTATCTCAGAGAGTAGCCGCCCATTCACAAAGTGATGCGAGACTCGCGCATGCGCAGTAGGAAATGGGCAGTGAAGTCACGAGGCTCCACTGCCTGTTTCCCTTAGTGAAGATGGCGGAGATGGGACCTGCCACGATCGAGGGATCGGCCTCGGGGGGCTGACATCCCGAGCCCTTGGACAGGTAAGTGTCCTTATTAAAAGTCAGCAGCTACAGTGTTTGTAGCTGCTAACTTTAAAAATAAAATAAAAATTGCGGGTGGAACCCTGCTTTAAGGTATCTATTGCTATGAGGTGAAACTTTCATGCTCACGGTACCGTTGCAGTAGCTTAACTGTTTACAATGAGGATGGTTTTTGTTTTAAGGAAACCCACCATCAATAGATATTTGTAATAATGTAAATGTTCACACTTAAAGCGGAAGTAAACCCATCCATAAAACAGTTTTATTTCCGGCACGTGCCAGAAATGTAACACTCCCATTGGTTGTGCTCTCAACCAAACTGTCAAACCATCCAATGGCTTGTGTCATAAATGATCACATGTGCAGCATTACGGCAGTTGTCAATTAAATAGAGCCAAAGATGGCAGCTTCTTTGGCTGAAAACGATAGGGGGAGTTTACTTTAAATTGTTAAATTACACCCCTTTCACACTAAGCGCTTTGCAGGCACTATAATGCTAAAAATAGCACCTTCAAAGCGCCCTGAAAGAGCGGCTCTACAGTATTCACTCCAATGTGAAAGCCTGAGGGCTTTCACACTGGAGTAGTGCGCTGGCAGGATGGTAAAAAAAAGTCCTGCTAGCCGCATCTTGGAGGCGCTCCTTCCCATTGAAATCAATAGGCAGAGCCCCCGAACCGCTGGCAAAGCGCAGCTTTGCCGGCGGTTTTAACCCTTTTTTGCCCACTAGCGTCCGAACAGCGTCGCGAAAATGCTGGTAAAATTCTGGTAAAGCATCGCTAAAAATAGCGCACTTTACTGCCGACGCCCCCCCCCCCCCCCACCACCCCAGTGTGAAAGGGCTCTTAGTGACAGGGATTGCCTGAAATTGAAGTGCCTAATTGTATTTCAGAAGTGTCAGCCTGAGGTCCAGGTGTAGAACCATCCTCTTTTGCCACAGCTCAAATAACAGATAACATTATGACATATAATATTGCAACAGCCGCAATTTTAGTCTCTAGGGTCTCTGAAAAAAAATATATATATAATGTTTGGGGGTTCTACGTAATTTTTCGAGCAATAAATACTGATTTTAACTTGTAAGCAACAAGTTTTAGAAAAAGGTTTAGGGCCAGATTCTCAGAAGAGATACAATGGTGTATCTCCAAATACACCGACGTATCTCTGTTTCTGAGCCCTCCTATCTATGCGACTGATATATATAATGTTTGGGGGTTCTACGTAATTTTTCGAGCAATAAATACTGATTTTAACTTGTAAGCAACAAGTTTTAGAAAAGGTTTAGGGCCAGATTCTCAGAAGAGATACAACGGTGTATCTCCAAATACACCGTCGTATCTCTGTTTCTGAGCCCTCCTTAGAATCAGTTACGCATAGATTTGGCGTAGATCCAACTGGCGTAAGTCACTTACACTGTCGGATCTTAGATGCAATTCTACGCTGACCGCTATGCAAATGAGCTTGATACGCGTATTCCCAAACGTATTTGCGCCCCGTCGTAGTTTACATCGTTTGCTTAAGCGTAAGGTTACCCCTGCTATATGAGGGGTAACCTTGCGTAGGTCCGGCGTACGCCATGTTAAGTATGGACGTCGGGACAGTGTCATTTACGTAACTCGTCACGAATAGGGCTGTGTGTTAATTACGTTCACGTCGAAACCAATGTATTTGCGGCGTACTATGGAGCATGCGCAGTGGGCTACATTTACGACCGGCGAATGCGCAGTTCCTTCGGTGCGGGGGCGCGCTTAATTTAAATACAACACGCCCACCTCCTTCCTACTTTTAATTATGCGGCCTTACGCCGGCCCATTTACGCTACGCCGCCGCAAATTACGGAGCAAGTGCTTTGAGAATACAGCACTTGCCAGTAAAAGCTGTGGAGGCGTAGCGTAAATGGGATACGCTATGCTACGCAAAAAAAACGCATATCTACGAGAATCTGGCCCAGTGTCTTTAAGTGGTTAAACTGCCTTCATCTACAGACAGAAGTTCATTCCTTTGATCTAAGAACAACATGTTACAATGTTTCTTTTTATCTCCACCTAAGCAAAGTTGTGATAAACTTAGCAGGCTGCCTGAGCAGAGATCTCTCTGCACTGAATCGCGGAAATGCTGTGTTAAGATTGTGAGGGGGGTTGAATATAATTTCTTTAATGAATAATCGTGGAGCTATATATATGGAGGTAAAATGAGTACCTCGTGTTTAGGAGATATTCGGTCTTTTGGCAGCCGTTGATGTCACCAGCACATGTGCTCTGAAGGAACAGAATACCTGTGCCATTCCTTCAGAGCGCTGTGCCATGGGTATGACTCCCACATGCATGCGTGGAGTGACATTATCATGGCTCCCGATGCACAGTTGGACAATTTGCTCAGAAGGGTTTGCATGGTTCTATCAACTACCCTTAAAGGGGTGTTCCAGCCCTAAGTTGTGTTTATTAAAAGTCAGCAGCTACAAAAAGTGTAGCTGCTGGCTTTTAATAAACACTCACTTACCTGCTCCTGCGTTCCAGCGACGCGCCGACCGGGGCTCCGCTCCTCTGCCCCCCTCCCCGGCCGGCGTCTCCATCCTGACTGTGGGCACCCAGCCGTGACAGCCTTCGGCTTCACGGCCGGGCACCCACTGCGCATGCGCGAGCCGTACTGCGCATGCGTGCGCGGCGCGGCTCGCCGCTGATTGGAGAGGCGATCGCATGGGACCTGTCAGTGTCCCATGTGATCGCCTACAGGGAGGGGGCTGGTGTAGGCGATTAAGCTTAATCGCCTAACCAGCCCCTCGGCGGAAGCAGGAAGTGGGACAGGAAGTCCCACTCCTACTGAAGCCCCCACTCCCCCCCCAAAAAAATTACATGCCAAATGTGGCATGTATGGGGGTGAGGAGTGGATTCAAAAGGGGTCATTTTTTTGGGTGGAACACCCCTTTAATTTAGGAACAAAAAAATAGAAATGTTGCCATTTAAAATGCATCTTATTTTAAGAAACCAATGAAACCAATGCTACTGAAACACAGTATAAATAGAACTGATAGTTTCACACCAGCCAGTGCACAAGACCCACCATAATATCACTGCCAGCAGGCAGAGCCGGCTCAAGACCTTTTCTGGAAAAAAAATAACACTGCCTCATATTCTACACTGTCAAAAATCAGCAAGTGTTGGGAAAAAAATGGACTGTTATATTTTACACTGAAACCTGCCACATTACTGGGAATGAGAAGACCTGAACCTATTAACTCACTGATACTCAGAAATGCAGCACAGAATGTGTAAATGTAGGGAACTTGCCTTAATCTGGCGTGTCCCTAGTTCAAATTTCCTTGAGAAGCTGGGCTGTGGTCAGTTATTGTTATTGTTTCTGTGTTTGTTGGGTTTTCCCATACCTTCAGACTATGTTTTGCTTCTGCCTGTTGCATTGGACTTTCCCTAGTAGATAAAGCAAGAAGCAATATTACTAAGTTATGAATATTTATGTCTCTCCGGCAAATCACTTAGAGGTGTATGAAACTGTTAGGCCCCTTTCACACAGGTGGACCTGTCAGTTTTTTAGGCGGACCTGAATGGACGCTCCATGCACCTCTTTGGAGCGATGGATGTCAGCTGACATGTCAGCTGACATGCCCATTGACATCCGACCCGCTCCGATCCGATAAAAACGGACTCTACGGTCTGTCTTCATCCGATCCCCCATAGAGGAGAGCGGCGTTCTGACAGGTCGGTCTCTGCGCATTGTGCGCAGAGACTGACCTGTCATCTGCCTGCTCAACGGGGATCGTCGAAACGATCCCTGCTGAGCAAAACGGAGCCCGTACACGGACACGTTCGTGTGAAAGTGCCCTTAAAGAAAAGGAGTTAGTGTTAAAGGTCTGTGCCTCCCAGGCTTGCTGAATATAGAGATCCTGTACTGGAAGAGTTAGTCCCCTTTTACACGGGGCAGACTCTGATTAGATCAGCAGGGAATCTGTCTGTTGATCTGCCCTCCAATCAGATCTGTGCAGATGGAGGGTGGTGGATCCCCTTCCGTTTTTTTGTTTTTTTTTAGTGGATCGGATCAGATTAGAGCTAGGCGGTTGTAATTGGACACAAGTCTGTTTCCACCCAAAAGTCCATAGAGGTGAATGGATCGCCCAATGAAAAACTGACAGGTGGTCTTCATCAGACCCTTTATAGCAAAGGGGCCTTAGGGGCCTGGAAGACTCCAGCAGGCGCATGATGGTGTGATGTATTGGCAGATCACTGGACTTTACTCTCGAAAGTGGCACTATAGAGGGTTATATGGCATGGTGATGAACAGAAAACCTTTTAGAGGGTTTAAAAAAAAAACATGGTGAATTGGTGAAAGGGACTGAGAGATTGAGTGGGGTAACACATTTGCCCTGAGAAGAGCTTTTAACAGTTGGGCTACATCCTTAATTTAGAGGTGCACACTTCTCCTTGCCAATTGGTGTACACTTATCCTTCCCAATTGGTGTACACTTCTCCTTCCCAATTGGTGTACACTTCTCCTTCCCAATTGGTGCACGCTTCTCCTTCCCAATTGGTGTACACTTCTCATTCCCAATTGGTGTACACTTCTCCTTCCCAATTGGTGTACACTTCTCCTTCCCAATTGGTGTACACTTCTCCTTCCCAATTGGTGCACACTTCTCCTTCCCAATTGGTGCAAGCTTCTCCTTCCCAATTAGTGTAAACTTCTCCTTCCCAATTGGCGTACACTTCTCCTTCCCAATTGGTGCACACTTCTTCCCAATTGGTGTACACTTCTCCTTCCCAATTGGTGTACACTTCTCCTTCTCAATTGGTGCACACTTCTCCTTCCCAATTGGTGCACACTTCTCCTTTCCAATTGGTTCACACTTCTCCTTCCCAATTGGTGCACACTTCTCCTTCCCAATTGGTGCACACTTCTCCTTCCCAATTGGTGCACACTTCTCCTTCCCAATTGCAGACCAATTCAGAATTTTCCAAGTGCGATAATCTCAACACTGGATCAAATCTGGACAAATTTTGAATTACCAAATGCTGCTTACAAGACGCAACAGTAGTGGAAACCCTACCATATTACTTCTATTGCAACCCCTTTTAATAATGACATATCTGTCTGATTTGAAACACTTTCTGATAAAGCAGGCCAGATTTCTGGAACAGTGTGACTCATGAAGTTACTGACCAACACTTTTGTCATGTTTCATATGACAGGCCTCGATGAAACTGTAAAGATTTAGGAAATTGAGTCACCCCATTGTGTTCAGTCTTTTCTCCACTGCCGACACTCCATCTTAGTATTGGATTTAATGAAAAGGTTCTTTTGAGCATATTCATGAATAGGAGACGAAAGCTATTATGTTATTATGTTTATTAAAATCATCATGACTCACCCATCAAAATATGAAAGAAGTAAGAATAAAACCCTTTCTTTCCTTCAAGGAACCGGAGGTCCCTCTCAAACTGCAGAAATATTTAACATTTCCCTCTCGTGTTGTAGTTTTTATCATGTAATATAGTTATAATACATCACTTCACTTCTCATCATACAAGGAAAGACATGCAACGATGGACACAAATTAAAGTAGGCTATTTCATTTGAAATTTCGATTGACATATAAAATAAAACCTTGAGATACATACGGGTAGCACAGGCTAATAGATTACTACTTCATTTTGTCATACAGGTATTTCTGCAATGCTCCAGTTAGGTTTAATGATCTAGAAACACCCAGCTTGTGATGCAGGAGAGTTATTTCCAAACACACCCATGTAGCACTTACCTTCCTAGGTAGGTGGTAGAAGAGAGTATCGTTTTTTTGGTCTTTCTGCTTCCTGGGAAAATGGTCAGGTAAAACTGATGTGCTCTCTGCCTACCAGGGAGCAGGATCTATTAGTTAGGTCTGCTCATTGTACTCAGGTGCAGCTCAGCTTGTTCTGACTGTTCCCCACTGGTCCAATAGGGAGGCGTATTGGACAGTGGACCTGGCAAGTGAGTGCACTGGCTTTGTTACAGCCCTGGCAATTGACAAAAGAAAAGTGCTGCATTGGATTGTGGGATACTGTATAAAAGCACAGGGTACATGTGCTCAGAGATATTTGAGACAGGGAACAGAGCCCAGGAGGGAGGGGTGGCTCTCCTCCGCAGAGGCAGTTGTGCAGCCTTGGGTGGTCGATCCAGGGGCCTAGAGAGAGAGAGAGAGAGAGAGAGAGAAGCTGAACCCAGAGGTCCTGCAGAGCTGACTGGAAGGGAGACACCAGGAAGGATCTGATTCTGCCTACTGTGAGTACAGATCTGTGTCTTTAGGGCCTATCGAGTGAGGGCCACCCCCTTCAGCTAGAAGAGTCAGTGGACAGGTGTCAGTAAAGGGGATGCTAGAGAGTGTCCTGAAGATAATTTAGTGTATCAAGTCTGCTGCTAGTGAGAACAAGAAGACTTAACCCTTCCATAAATGTGGCTGTATGGTTCAAGGAGTGTGTCTGCTTCCACAGATAATAAAGTGACGCCAAGTGAGAGTTGTCCTCGTCTATTGTGAATAGTTCAAGTTGGAGTATCCCACTCATCCTTTCTCCCATCCAAGTTCTAAATAAAATACAAAAACCTAAATACCTTGGACTGGTCCTTGGGTAACGAGCAAGCGGGAGTAAGGGTGGATCAAGTGGGAGCTTCTAGCAAACAAACAGGAGCTTTTAGCAACCCACAGGAAACCCCTAGCAACATAGTGGGTAATCCTCAGCAACCAAGCGGGAACCCATAGCAACATAGTGGGAAACCCTTAGCAACTAAGCGAGGACCCTCAGCAAGGTAGTGGGAGCCCTCTGTACCTAAGTGTGAAACCCTCTGTACCTAAGTAGGAACCCTCTGCACCTAAGTGGGAACCTTTGGCAACCAGCTGCAGATAACCAGAAAGAGACCTATGAAGTCAAATATTCAGCAAGCCCTAAGGGGACAGTGCTACACCAACTACAGGTTTCTGGCTGTGCCTCACATAGTGGAAACCTGATGTAGAAAAAAACACCAGTACTGAGAAGTTTACCAATGTGATTCAAAGATGGCCTGGAAGTTATTGGTGGCATGGGAACAGGGAGAGGAACAAGCTTTATGAACTACACTGCACATGATCCAGTCAGCAGATGTGTTGCATACACAGTGAAAGCTTAATTTTCTATTTCCCAGAAAAAGAAATAATTAGTTGTCAACTCTAAAGAAATCTTTGATGTGACCATGATAATTTACTGTTCCAAAACTAAATTGTGTCACTTCATTTGCCTTTAAAGGGCTGGGTATGGCCTAAAGCAGACATTGCACTCAACAGCAAGGTCCACCTCTTACATCAGGGTCCCCATTCACCAAAATAAATCACCACATTAATGTAGACACCTGCTTTCTGTGCTCGAAATGGTGACATCATCATATTTCAGGGCGGTCCAAGGAACCACAAGTATCTAAAATCTCATAACAAATTTCTTCATGGTTATGGGGTACATTGTACCCCTACCCATTCACCAAAGAAGAGAACAGGAGGCAGTTTTTGACAATTCCTTTATTAAAAAACAAAAAAAACAAAAAATACACAGCAGGCCAGAAAAAAGAACAAAAAAAAGGTCCGCTCCTGAAGAACGCTTCTGCGGTCTGCCTGCTCCACCATGTGCCATTTCTTATATAGGGAGGGGCATGCAGCATGCACCAGTTGGTGACATAACAAGGGGGCAGGACCACCAGATGACATTGTTGGGTGGTGCCCTTTATAAGAACTGTCACATGGCAGAGCAGGCGGACCCCACACCGTTTTATTTTATTTTTTTAACCAGCAATTTTTTATAATTCAGCTGTCAGTGGGGAAACCCATTGACAGCTGATGACTCATCAGTTGCTAAGGACTATCTGACGGCTTCCCAGCATGACTCCTGTTGTTACAAAGCTATGCCCAATCAGGATGCAGAATACACTGTGCAGGGAGTTTGTGTCAGTTTCATTCTGGGTAACTGTATTGTCCCGGAATAAAGGTGCCCGGATCCTGGGACAGGCTTGCAAAATGTGGGACAGTCCCGGGCAACCCGGGACTCCTAATCTGTAGATCAGTAGCAAACTCTAAAAAATGTGTGACAAAGCAGTGCTTTCTCACAGGGCATAGAGAGTCTATGAGGTTGATTTACTAAAGGTAGATAGACTCTGCAAGTAGAGTTGCAAGTAGAGTTGCTCCAGAGCTTAGTAATAAGGAAAAAGCTTTACTTTGCAAAGAATACACAATTACAGGCATTTCAAAAATTTCCTTTACAACCCCTTTAATAGCAATTGTGTGGCCATTCAATGAGCAAAAACATTGTAAATGGTTGAATTATTCAGTTTTTTACACTGATAATGCAAGAGACAGTTATAGGATTTCGGTATGCACGAGTGCATGACTATATAAAGTGAAATTGATGTCGGCAGTATAGAAAAATCTGCTGTTCTATATGCTTTTAATTCTCTTTGTTCCACTGAAAGGAACTTTCTAACCTCTGCTGTAGAATAATGGATTCAGTGAGTGAATGCTCTGGTATGATCAATGACACAACTAACAGCCAGTTTAATTCTTTCAGCTTATTGACCTTTCAGCAGCTGATAGTGTTGTGTTACCAGCCGCGCTGTGCACTGGCCAATGTGTGCTTCAGCAAATTACAGCAGAAAAATCTGTGCCAAAATCCATGTCCCTCCAACAATAGACGATCAGCAGTTTATAGCAGGAAATAGTATGAAAAAGTCCTACAGATCCAGGTGCAAATAAGCAGTATTGTATTGTAATAACAGTAAAATAACCCTGGGATCAAAACTGGAAGAATGGGAAGTGGGATGCTGATCACTAGAATTTTTGGTTGGTTGTTTTGAAGCCAGATGGACATTCTTAATGTATAAAAAGAGGAAGGGAGGGTGCACCGACCTTGTGCATTACCAATGGTAAGATTTATAAAAAAAACTGTACCAGCAGTAATCATACTCACAAACGAGCGTGTATAAAACAGCTTATCAGTCCGCCAGCAGATAAGGCTGTGTCTCTGGACACCTGCAACCTGGACCGGATATTCTAGGGATATTCTTGATGGCCATTATTGACTGCCTGTGTTATATATGTAGCACTACCCCCGAAGGAGCTGCTGGTTTGTTTTGGGTGGCATGTTACCCCGTGGCTCCTCTGCCGTCTAGGGGTGTATAGTGAAAGTAGTAGTAACGGAATGTCCATGTCTTTTTCTTTGCTCTTTATTACCCAGCCGGGTAAAAACAATAAAACTTGTGGTGAAGAGTAGAGATTTAGCAGAAGGAGAAATAGCAGATTCAGGCATAGCAATAAGGAAACAGTCCTGCTTCCAACAACAATTCTTCTTTCGCCACTCTAGCCAGAGTGGGTTTAGTGTACCTGGACAGGCCTCTCTCACTGACCTGGCAGCCAAAGTATTACTCGGAACTTTAAGGGAAAAGTCACTGCCACAGACCCTCCTTAGAATTGAGATAGCGGAGATAATCCTCCTTATAAAGACTTCACACCTGGATCTCCTTCAGGTAGTTAGTAGTTAGGTTACTGACTGATAGGTGACCAACGTCCAGCCTTTCAGTATCCGGTTACCTTGATCCCCGGTGGATGGTCGAGACCCTATTGGATTGCCAGCCTCTCTTTGCTCTCCTCAGGCGGACTCCCCACCGAACAGCTTCCTCTCAAAGGAACAACGCTTGGGATCTTCTTAGGATTTGGGACCCAGTCGATCACTGGGGCCCAGCCACAGCTCAAATGTTCTGGAGCAACCAGAAACACTGCGTGGCACGCGCACCCCGGCCTGGAAGGCCATTTCGCCGGGGCGCCGTGATGTGGTCACCCTAAAGGTGGGTGCCACACTAAAAGAAGACCCTGACCAATGACTCCTGTCCCATAAATACCCTCCCCCAGCATTCATGGCGAGGAAAACCCCTCCTGATAGGCTGCTGGGGAAAAGCACCCAAACCTCGACTCCACTGCTGCCACCTGTCGTCCTGGGGTGATATCAGCACCCCAGAAGTGACAGAATGAGCCCACAGCACAGCCAAGATAAAACAGACACCCAAATTTGAACGGATTAGCCTGGTCAGGGCTAACTAACTCTCTGACCCCCTCTAAATTTAAATTAGCACCGGTTCTTAGAAGTGTGCTATATATAAAAAGGAAAAAAAATCCTGGATGTTACATTCAGTTCTTATCAAGTACTAATCTCCTCCTTCATACAGCTAAAGCCTGATTCCAGCCATCTTTAAAATATACTGTTGAATCGAGCGGAAAAGTTATACATTTTTGTCATTTTTTTATTTCTATCTTTGACCCCCATTGGGGAAATTTTCTCCTATCTTCCTGTCCCTGTGACGTCAAAAAGCAGAAAGTGGGGTGGGGTGCAACTGTCACGGGACAGGAACATACAGACAGCAATGAAAACAGAAGTGTGCTAAATGTATTTTTGTCATTATTTCCTGTTTTGGCCGCCCACAACCCAGGATGTCACAAAGTGAGTTTACAAACTTCAAGATCATTCAGATTATTAGGAGTCGGCTAGAAATAATTATAATCGAATGTGGAAATTATTATATGATTTTACATTGTGACCTTTACATATCCAGCTGCTGTGCGTTGCTCCCAATGTTAGTGTGTCTAGGAGGGACAAGTGCAGAGTTGAACACTGCTACCTGCAGTTTGTCAAAGTCTATGGCAAATTGCAACTGGATGGGGCGTGTGACAGACCCAACCGGGACATGGACTTTTAGAGTAGACTGCAGGAAGCTACAAGCATTTAGAAAGATGTCCTGTTATATAATGCAAAAGGACATTATTACATTTAACAGACAAGGAAGCCATCATAGGGTGACCACATTTCCAAACTACCATTCAGGGACACCCTCCCTTGCCAAAAATCAGCTTGTGCTGTAAGGAATCACAGCACAGTGATTGGATACAAGAGGTGGGATTTATGATTTCTCCAATCACAAGCAGAGGGCAGGATTGTGCTCCTCCAGGCATTCCCAGCCAGGACAAGTACTGTCAGTGAGTAAAGAGGTGATGTGACAGCCTTTTTTGGGGGCATCAGATTGGCCCGGGGGGTGGCTGTGTCAGTTTCATTTCGGGACACTCTATTGTCCTGGAATGAATGTGCCCGGGACAAACCTGCAAAATGTGGCACCGTCCCAGGCAATCCGGGACACGTGGTCACCCTAAGCCATCATGGTCTCTGCAAACGTAAAAATCAGTGAGAAGATGTATGTGAACAGAAAGCTGGTTAATGAGATTTGGACAGCCCTGGGACTTCTTGAATACTGGTGCAAAACTGTCTGGGTGGTCAATGACCCGAGTCACCTAGTCTAGGTCAGTGGTTCTCAACCCTGTCCTCAAGTACCCCCAACAGTCCATATTTTGGGAATTTCTCTTAAAATAGCTGTCCAAAATACCAAGCCATTGACTCTGATTTAAAGCACCTCTGCAAGATAACATTAAATCTGCAAACATGGCCTGTTGTGGGTACTTGAGGATAGGGTTGAGAACCACTGGTCTAGGTGACTAGTTTTTAATTAGTTCACTTTAATTAGATCACTGTCAGCAATTAGTTGCTAGATGTGAATTAGCATACTATTTATGTTGGCTGTTCCTTAGATGTGCTAATTTCTTAGGATAATGCGATCAGACCCTTACCTGAGCTTGTGTGCTATATATTCTGTGTGCCTTTATAATAAAGAGAGCTCCAGTTTGCACCTAAGCTAGTGTCGTCTAGTCCTTGGGTGCTGAGCTATAATACCTGGTTCCAGACTGGAGGAAGCTGTATCATTACAGAAGCACCCAAGCTGGATGCTGGACTATCCATTACAGGGCTAATCTCTGTACCCAGTGGTACTTGTGTTTACAGCCCTATTGGTTCATGGATGAATGCCCAGAATACAGAAGACCTGAGAGAGGAATGCACAGCAGCTCGACGACCCTGTTTGCAAGGGGCCTTAGGCTTTAATTCCTGCCTGGGTCTCCATTGTGGAAATGTATCACTTCCTCTTCTGCTTAGGAGACATTACTTTAGTAGAGTAGGGAAAGGTTGAAATCTCTGTAAAGTTTTTTTACTACTGCCTTCCTGTCCAGCTGACCCCTTTTAGTGTCATTTTATCAAAAAAATTAAGGAAAATCTTTTTTATTGTTCAAAAAACAAAACAATAGGAACTTGACCAAAGTTCAAACCCTTCTCTGTCCTATTAAAAACGTAGAAAAAGGGCACTGACTGGATTTTTAATGAAACGCGTCAGTTGTGGCCTAGATCAAGTGAACTGAGGCTGCTACCATCTCTCTAGGGCTTGGTATGGTGTGCAGTTAATAGAACATTTCCTATGCCTCTATAGTATATTCTGAGTCTGGATGGACTCGGTTCCAGCCTGCGTCCTTCAGCAAAACCTACTGAACAGGACTTGGGAAGCCTAAGCATAGATCTTAAGTTGCATTTAGAACCATAGTGACTGAATTTCAGATTTAACTCAGCAATGGTGCATATGCTTGAATAGGCTGTAAAGTAAGACTTGCTATAAATGTCCATTTAAAACCTAAGGGTACTAGGTGTGCAAATGTAGCCCATGCTGAAGAAAAAATGTCTGCAGTCAACAAAGAAGCAGGTCTTCGCTCTGCAACTAAGATGAGTAAGCCAGGCATGCTGTCTCCTTGTCCTCTTGGGTTTCAGAAGTGCCTGACATGTCATTTTCGGCTCCCCATCACACAATGCTACGGAAGTGCCGTAGTGACCAACTGCGCATGCGTGCTGCGTTCCAAACGCAATTGTGATGCGTTCCAATGGATTTACGACAGTGCACACCAGCGAAGCCGTCATTCTTGGCGACGTGGACTTAGAGGTAAGTGGCCGCTCGCTCGGCCTCCTGGCTCTTTTTTTAACATCCTCCAATCCACTGGGATGTTAAGGAAAGAGCCTGGATGCCGGACGAGGTTTCGCTGGTGTGCACTGACGTAAATGCATTGGAACGCATTGCAGATGCGTTTGGAATGCATCGCGCATGCGCAGTTTGCCGCCACAGCACTTACGTAGCAGTCTGTGATGGGAAGCGGAGTATGACGGTGCACCTGGCAGAGCCAATATTGAATCCCGGTGGTAGATGCTTGCTCCAGTCTTCCAATCTTTGGTTTATGAGTCGTTATTGAATGTGGGTTTATTTTTCTACCGCTGGCTGCCTGTGGTTACTTTAGTTGCAAAAAGCACTTAGCAGACTTTAAATAGTTGGTATTTGAGTCAGATGGCAGAAAATTCTCAAATGTGATGGGTACACACCCAGCTTATGACATTGAATTAAATGTAAAATGGTCTACTGTTCTCTCCCATCGTAAATAAAGTACAAACTGCAAGCCAAGGCTGTCCTTGGCTGACTTTTCTTTCTGCCATGCTTGAAGCAATATGTGTTCTGAATTAGAGGCACTCTGTGCAATATTCAACAAACACTGATCACTTTATATGATAAGCATCCAATGCATCCAAAGAAAAACTCACTTAGAGATTATCGTTTATTAAGATTACTGGTCTGGAAATGACTCATTTAACATGCATGCAGTGTTGCCAACCTACCAGATTGAAATTTACTGCCAGGACACCAAAAATTTACTGGCACAGCCAAGTTTTTACTGGCAGTTTACAAAAGTTACAAAACGACATCTTTAAGGACAAATTTCAGTATTTAGGCTATAAAAAAGTACACTAGGCAAATAGCAATGTGATTTAAGGTAGATATTAAGGTAAAAAAAAACATATTTCTGTTATTTTCGATATAATAAGGGCGGGTTATTTAGTCCATCAGTTTTTGTCACCCATGTCCAACTGGAGAGATTTCCCCTTCACTTCTGTTCCATAAGCACCACAGAAAATGAGGGGAAATCCCTGGTAGCTACTACTACTAGGATCACCAGAATTTATGTTCCCAATTCTAAAGACCCCCTGACACCATCACCTCCTGACACCATCACCTCCTGACGCAATCACCCACTACAACCATCATCACCCCTTGCCACCATCAGACATCACCCCCTGCCACCATCACCCACTACAACCATCATCACCCCCTGCCACCATCATTACCCATCACCCCCTGCCACCATAATTACTCATCACCCCCTGCCTCCATTATACAAATTCACCCCCTGCCACCACCATCAGACATATCACCCCCTGCCACCACCATCAGACATATCACCCCCTGCCACCACCATCAGACATATCACCCCCTGCCACTACCATCAGACATATCACCCCCGTCGCCATCAAAATCCCCCCTGCGGGCTGCCTGTCTCAGTTTTTCTCTTAGACTGTGAGTGCACTCACCACCAGTCTCAGTCAGCCTTAGCCAGGCAGGGGTACGCTGCACCAGTCCAGTCCGGTCAGGTCAAAGTCTGTGCAGCGACCGACTCCCACATGTGCCAGCGTCTGCTCTGTACACTCCGCCATGAGGCTCCTCAACTACGCCCGCTCAGACCCTGCCTGACACATCATTGGTTGCACGGCGGTTGGGCTGGGCTTAGCAGAGGCAGCACTGGAAGGTTCGGCTTAGGAGGATCGTATGTTATCGCCGAATTACGGAACTGCACAGTTCTGTCACGAGCCAGTCGCCGTGATTTTAACTGGCACTTTTCTCCTGCCACAGACTTTCACAGACAGGAGAAAAGTGCCCTGTTTTTACGGGGTGTCCATAAATTTACGGACGGTTGGCAACACTGCATGCATGTGGCATGACATTCCCTGTCTGTAGGTATGGGCTCTATACAATAGATTTCCCGCCAAGATTAGGCTTTATATTTGTATTCACCATAGCTATAGGAAACATGGCTCTTGCCTTACACTGGCTGCTATGGGCTCTATACATTGCCCTGGATAACAAGAACTGATCTCTAAATTACAAGATCTGTTAGGAACTGGTATTTGTACACTGCATTGTCCATTAAGGATTAGGATTTTTATATTTCTATGACCACAGTAAACTGGGCTCTGTTTATTACTCTGGTTGTTATGGGTTCTATATATTACCTTGTAAAACAAAAACTGGACTCTATAAACAACAAGGTCTGCTAGGGACTGACCTCTTCACACTCTATCATCCATTGGGGATTAGGCTTTTTATACTATGGCCATAGGTAAGGGGACTTTGTTTATTACTCTTGTTGCTATGAGCTCTTTATATTCAACTGGTTAGTAAGAGCTGGACTCCAGTGTAGCACCCCCTAGCTGTGTTGCTAGAGTGCTACAGGTTTTTGTGTTAGTGTATGTAGTACTACCCCCGAAGGAGCTGCTGGTTAGTTTTGGGTCTACTTTGTAAACTACTCACCCCTTTTTAATGTCTCAAACCCTCCCTTGGCACACCAAGCAAATACAAATATATTGTGGGTCCCACGTTGGCTAAGACCACAATAATACACACATAACAATTGTATGGGTAGATATCAACATGCAAGATTATTGTTACCTTTCTTTGATTGCAGTCCTCAGGAGCAAACACACCTCACACAGTTAATGTAGTAAAAACCAAGAGTAACTTTACTTGGCATAAAAGAATAAAAGAGATAACAAATCAGTCAAAAATTACACAATACAGATACATATACAGCTGACTCTGCAAGAACCCTTGCAGAAGTCAGTAAGGGAAAAATATGACTAAAATACTAATACCATTGGTTTTAAAGTAACCCTTAATTGTCTATGCTCACGAGCTTCCCCTAGTGGGCAATTCCTTCTAGATAAATTGCAAATAAATCTGACCAGGCCTGGCTTAGTCAATTCCAGAATGTTCAATAAGGGTGAGATTAACGATGAGTACGTTGGTGCACTTAGATTTATTTGTAATCCGAACAGGTAATGGAACTAAGTCTACGGGTACAGTTAGCAATCAATGCGGATACTTGCGGAACAATCCCTACATCGGTTCCGGTCACCCTGGCTAGTGTGGCTTCTAGACGTTATGCCTCTCGGGTAAACCAAATCATAGTCCAGTATTCCAACAGCGAAGCACTAAAATTACAAGGTTAAAGCAGCATTTAGGGTATATGGGCAACTGCCCTCTCACCCGAGCAGACCTAGTCCGCCTGCGCTCTCCACGACAAACACGTCGATCAGTGATCACTCTGCAACACACACAGTCCCAGGTCTCTCTTTCACCACTGGTACAACCGACAGCTGATGAAGGTCTCCAGCCTCTTGGAAACACACGCTGGACACTCTTGGCCTTGTCTGTATCCAGATGGGTGGCCTTCCAATGAACTCAGGCCCAAGCTTTAGGCCCAAGTACTTGGCGGTGATGTTCTCCCTTGCTCCGCAGAGGAAGAAGCGCAGGTCACAAAAGAGCGAACCCGACTCCTCACAGTCTTTAAGTAAACTCCCCCATCAGGCTATGCGAGGGTGTCATGTGTTCCAGGAAGACAAGGCATTGTGGGAACCGTAGTATATCCCTACTAATGTCTATGGAGTCCGTTTCTCCTGTTACTTCTAATCCCACAATGCAAAAAAGTAAATAACACACACATATGCAGTGCAACTGGAACTCCAGGGGAGAAATTTAGATATGAAAGATCACAAAAAGTCTCCAACAATATGACCCCCGCTACATGTAGGTACATTTTCAGGCTTGGCTGGCAGCCAAGCCTGTGTGTGGTTTTTCCTGGTTTGGGCAGAGATCCAGGGAGAGATGGATGACTCACATGCAGCATCACTGAGACCTCCCTCCTACTTCTAGAATGTACTGGAAGCTTCTAGAAAAATGTGAGGGGAAGTAAGGTGGAGCTGCCTAGAGTATTATGAGGGCCCTGACCAATTCCCAACAGAAGGGTTGGCGGAGGAAGGCCACCTCATATACTCAGTGTCAGCCCAGCTGGGGCAGTGTGGCGTTCAGTTGGAAGATCGAGATGGAGTGTTAGGCTCTTGGGGCCTTTGAGAGTAGCTCCCATTTTGGGGGGGGGGTGACTCAGGCCTGGGCTCGGGTGCGGAAGGGACCCCTTCTCACTTCACAGAGGGATCCTGACCAAAAGGCAATGGAGCAAGGAGGGGACAGCAGGAGAACACTGCAGAGAAAATATCCTGGGGGGAATGTGAGTGATGGAGTTAGAGGACTGAGAGGAATGTCTGACTGAAGGGACTGGGTGCAAGCATTCTGGGATTCATGCAGAGTTATGGACGACAGTGGAGAAGTAGCCAGGAGGGCTAGTGAAAGGGGCAGGTGCAGCAAGGCAGGCTGGCAGTGCCTAAAGATGTGGTACTAGGAGCAGTAGCTAAATAGGACAGCTAGCACCAAAGACCTGGAACTGGGCACTCAACATTACTGGCAATGGGTTTTGCCTATGACTTTGACCATGAGTGACTGGATTATATACATAATAATCGCCGCAGGGCTGGGCTATAAATATTATTCTACCAGGGACTGAGTTCTGTACTTTATACTGACAACCAGGTACTGGGCTCCTAACATTATACTGACCACCAGGTCCTAGGCTCTGTACATTATACTGGCCACCAGGGACTGGGCTCTTTACATTATACTGCCCACCAGGGACAAGGTTCTGTATATTATACTGCCCACCAGGGACTTGGCTTTGTTAAATTTACCGACCACGAGGAGCAAGCTATGGTACATTTTGCTGGCCATCAGGAACTGGGCTCTGTACATTATTCTGACCACCAGAAACTGGGCTTTGTACCTTATACTGGCCACCAGGAACTGGGCTGTGTACATTATACTGGCCACCAGGAACTGGGCTGTGTACATTACACTGGCCACCAGGAACTGGGTTCTGTACAATATGCTGGCTACGAGGAAACTGAGCTCTGTGCATTATACTGACCACCAGGAACTAGGTCCTGTACATTAAACTCACCACCAGGGACTGGATTCTGTACATTATAATGAACACAAGGAACTGGGTTCTGTACATGATACTGGCAATAAGGGACTAGGATCAGTAGATGATACTGACCACCAGGAACTGGGTTTTGTATGTTAAACTCAGGGGCCCGTTCATTAACCACTTAAGACCCGGACCAATACGCTGGTAAATGACCCAAGGTGTTTTTGCGATTCGGCACTGCGTCGCTTTAACAGACAATTGCGCGGTCGTGCGACGTGGCTCCCAAACAAAATTTGCGTCCTTTTCTTCCCACAAATAGAGCTTTCTTTTGGTGGTATTTGATCACCTCTGCGATTTTTATTTTTTGCGCTATATACAAAAATAGAGCGACATTTTTGAAAAAAAAACACTATTTTTTACTTTTTGTTAAAAAAAAAATCAAATAAACTAAATTTTAGTCAAACATTTAGGCCAAAATTTATTTAGCCACATGTCTTTAGTAAAAAAAAAAAATCGCAATAAAAAAAAATAGCTACCTAGCGGGAACAGCGACACTAATACAGCGATCAGAAAAATGATCGCTTAGTGACGCTGGCAATAGGGAGTGAAAGGGTTAACTAGGGCGGTGATCAGGGGGTTAAAACTTTATTAGGGGGGGTGGGGGGTCTATCCTGAACCTAACACTAACTTTTTTTTACACTGTCTGTCACACTGACACTAAATGCAGTGATTAGATCACTGCATTCAGTGACACTGTGACAGGGGGGTGGGGGGGGGGCGATCACAAGGGGTTAATATGCCTATGTGAGTGTGTGTCAGTGTTGTGTTGGTGCACACTTACTTGTGGTGTCTTCTCTCATCAGCAGCGCTGGGAAACAGCGCTGCGATGAGAGAATACATCATTTCCTCCTTCCTGTGTAAACACAGGAGGAGGAAGTGACAGGCTGGGAGCGCGCTCCCATTGGCTGGGAGCGATCGCGGGGGGGCGGGTATTCGCCGACATCCGCCCCCAGATGCCGGATCGCTCCCGGAGCCAGGGGGACCCCCGCACGCCGCGGAGGGGGTCCCGATGGGACCCCCGAACCGCACTCAGGCGGGGACGTAAATTTACGCCCTTGTGCCTGTACGTGCCCTTCTGTGGCCGTATATGTGCGTGCGGGGGTCCTTAAGTGGTTAAGGGCGCACAGACGCCACCCCTCGGCCCCTTTCAGGACACCGTCGCATGGATTCCAATGCTGAGGGGCTGATTTTTTGAAGCACTGATTTGAGCCAGAGGCTTTTGGAATTTACAAATGCAGCAATTTCGAAATTGGATGAAAGGTTTAGCGCTGGAAAACACTTTTTGATAGATAAAAGGTGCATTTTATATACTATACATCTACTGTATAAAGGTCAGCACAAAATGAGGGACAAATTAGGAGGAGCGAGGCACAGAGGGACATTGCTCCAAATCAAGGGCAGTCCCTCGAAATCAGGGACAGTTGGGATCTATGAGCACACCCAGGGAACACATTTAACCCTTTGATCTCCCCTGATGTTAACCCCTTCCCTGCCAGTGTCATTAGTACAGTGACCGTGCATATTTTTAATCACTGATCACTGTATTAGTGTCACTGGTCCCGAAAAAAATGTCAGTTAGGTCTCCGATTTGTCGGCCGCAATATACCTGTCCCGCTATAAGTCGCTGATCACTGCCATTACTAATACATTTTTTTTTTTTAATTAATAAAATTAAATCATTTTGTAGCCACTATAACTTTTGTTATAAACCACGTATTGGGATTTTTTGTTATGAAATATATGTAGCAGAATACATATTGGCCTAAATTGATAAAAAAAATACATATTTTTTAATTTTAATTTTATTTTACTCGATTTGTGAGAAAAAAGAGGACATCAATTCTATTTAGGTACAGCATCACACGCCCGCACAGTTGTCAGATAAAGTAACGCAGTGCCGTAACACAAAAATAGCCTATCCATGTTCAAGGGGGGTAAGCCTTCTGGAGCTGAAGTAGTTAAAGACTGTTGTCTTCCTGTCTGTGTTAGCCCTATGGTTGATGGGTATGATGTAGAGAAGTAGTCACACGCAGGTTCTTTTTTTCAATTCTTTTTTTGATCCTTTATTATGACAGTTGGAGGCAAGAGAACCTAATACATAGTAACAGCAAAATTCATTTATATTTTACAAACGGGAGTCAGGTTTATGAATAATGGGATTTAGCAATAACTGTAAGAGTTATTATTGGATCCAGATTTCTCTAAGTAAATGTGTGCCAAGTGCTGATAGCTTAAGCTGTCATCAGTGGAGGAGCAATGGTTAGTAAGTTCATTGTTGCATAGTGAGACTCTCTAGCTGCAGCAGGCATATACAGTGGGGAAAGCGAATGATACTGGTGGGTCTGGTAAGATTGCTCTGGGGTCTATTTATATAAAAAATTGCATTCAGCAAATCTGTTTGTATATTTGTTCTGAGTGATTCAGGCAAAACACATTTATTTTACTTATGTTCACTTTGGCAGTAGAAAGATATCACATATGGGTACTAAATGAACAAGAAGAGCATATGAAATACATACGTCTGCATCAAGAGACACAATGGGGTCAATTCACTAATGTTTATAGGATGCGATATGAAGGTCACGTGACCCATTTTTCAGAAATATCGCCCTAAAAAAAAGTGTAAATTCATAAAGATAAAATATTGAATGTGAGGTAAATAAAGCAAAAAAAAAAAGAAAAGAAGAAGATAGAGATAAATCAAGAACGCACAGATTCATTATTTATCACATACAACGGAACCTTGGATTATGAGCATAATCCGTTCCAGGAGAATGCTTGCAATCGAAAGCGAGTTTCCCTATAGAAGTTAATGGAAACAAAGATAATTTGTTCCACGTTGACTTCTATTGCATGTAATACTGCATGTGGCCAGAGGTGGGGGAGGTGCTGGAGAGCACAGCTTGGCTGAACTCGGAAACCCCCGAAAATAGTATTTCCGAGAGCTTCTGAAAGGCTCTGAACCATTCCGAGTGTCACCAGCGCCCCTGCACCTCTGGCCAAATGCGGTACTGCACACCTCATTGGCTTGAATCATGCTCGTTTTGCAACACTCGCAAACCGAGTCAGGATTTTTTTTTAACGTTTCTCGTCTTTCAAAAAGCTTGTTAACCGCGTTACTTAGATGACTTTGAAGCCCCCCATGTGTGTATGTAGACTTAGAGGCGACTTCCATTAAAGTGTATGGGCACAAGTAGGATTTAAGACCATTGGGCGGAAATTGGAATTGACGTTTGATGTTGCTTCTGCCATTCAATGTCATGGAGCTGAGCGGGGGCCATATTTCCCTCACTCGGCTCCATGTCTCAGAGGAGAAAGGATGCGATCATCTCCGGTAAGCAGCGCAGATGACCGCAACGCAGCAGAAAGGGGTGGTTTTGGCCCTCTCCCGCTCCCCGATAAAAGTGATCTCGTGGTGAATCTGCAACTTAGACCACTTTTATCTAAAAGCCAGCCGCTCGCTGTTCTTGAAAATACCGGGGTTATGGCAGCTATCTATAACAGCGGCATTTAGCGTCAAAGTACCGACGTACAATGATGGCGATTAGTGCCAAGTGGTTAAATATGCTGGTATTGTTTTGTATACAATAAAGACTGTTTACCTATTATAGTTCAGACCAGCCCTATTCAACCAGGGTGCCTGCTGGGCACATGTTTCCAGATTACTTGTCACATAATCAGATGATTAGGCAAGGAGGAAGTTCAACTTTTACAGGGAAGGTAGGTACTTGCATATAACTTCAGCTGTTTGTATCTAAATCTACTGATGGTTTTGACAAATGTTATTTCCAGATTTATGACATTTTACCTAAAATTTTAAAAGAGAATTTGAATATGGAATGGGAAGGAACATGACTTCAGTTTATGCACACTTAATTGTATTCCCAGTTTGAATTCTCAAGGTTTGTCACATGTTTAGACAATAGCTACAACCTCCTGTGCACAAGTGTGAGGTTTGGATCTTAATGTTTCTCACTCGTCCACTTCTCCAAATATTGAAAAAGAGACCACCAAGCTTAGGACTGGGTATGCCCCGATATGCCCCGATATAATACTACCGAGCTAAAAAACAGAGGGTGCACCAGCCTAGTGCATTACCTAGCACAGTGGTGTAGTGAGTAGCACGCTCGACTAGCAGTAAAAAGGGTGGCTGGTTCGAATCCCGACCATGACACTACCTGTCTGGAGTTTGCATGTTCTCCCTGTGCCTGCGTGGGTTTCCTCCCTCACTCCAAAAACCTGCTGGTAGGTTAATTGGCTTCCATATAAAAAATTGGCCCTAGTACAGTATATGAATGTGAGTTAGGGACCATAGATTGTAAGCTCCTTGAGGGTAGGGATTGATGTGAATGTACAATGTATATGTAAAGCGCTGCGTAAATTGATGGTGCTATATAAGTACCTGAATAATAAAGCATTTATTGATAAAAGCATATAGATTTATACTCACAAACAACTGTGAACCACAAGCTCATCAAATACCATATTGTTTGATCCAATGCATGTGCTCCTCAGCTTGGGAATCCGCCACCTGGATCTATTTTGGCTTACGTGTTTCGAGGTGTAACCCCCTTTTTATCTGAAGCAAAAGCTCTGTCACAAGTTTACTTTAACAACACAAAAACCTCCTGCGCTCTGGTGTTTTGCCAAAACCGAGTACAGCAGTATAGTCTAATGGCAAAGTCTGAAGTCTTGCAGCCCTCCACAGAACAATGGGTGTTCGTATGGCTAAAACAAAAAAGAAAAGAAAGGAGGGCGCACCGACCTTGTGCATTACCACTTAAAATTTACTTTAAAAAGGAACTTGTCTTCTTTTAAAAAATGAAAAGTCAGCAGCTACCAAGTATTGTAGTATTACTGACTTTTAAAAATCATGTACTTTCCTGTGCCTGGATTCCATCCCTGTCTTTCCGTAGCCGCAGGTTTTCAGCACAGCCAACTTGTATATGGGAGTGGGCTGTGAATTCCTAAGAAATTATAGTCGGCTCCCCACTGCACATGTACGAGACAGCGCAGAGCTGCGGAACTGGGTCTTGCAGCTTTCTAAGATGCAGTGGTGGCTTGTCTATTAGGGGCGCCGCCCCCTCTAATCCTCTAATCTAATGCCAGACGCATGGTATTCAATATTTTTTTTCTTGTTTCGGAAGCACGTGATTAGAGCCCAAGCCTCTAATTGGCTTCAAAAATGGTGGGCTCGGGAGGCGCAGAACACTGCCCCCAGCCAGTTGTGTGACAATAGCAAATTAATATTTTCTATTTTCTTCCTGATTCTCTTCAGTCAATCAGGAAGTGAGTCCTGAGACCCGATTGGCCAGGGAGTCTTAGGACTCCCGGCCAATCAGATCTCAGGACCCACTTCCTGTTCGGGTGGGAGGAGAAGTAACATCTGTTCGGCTGCGAGGAGAAGCCCAGCTCTTACTTCGGCTGGAGTGAGGAGCAGCAGCTCTACCCCTTGTCCTCGATCCTTGTCATCTCCTAAGGTAAGGCCGCCCGAGTAAGGGGGGGTTTGTTTGCCGCCCCCCAAAAAATATTAAGCACCAGCTGTCACTGCTAGGATGTGTGACGTGTCCCAGGAAGCTGCAGGTGGGGGCATGCCTAAGCGCACATTATTCTTGCCTAGGTGAGAACTAAGGAAGGGGGAGCAGGCACCTGACAAAAAAGTACCTGCTCCTCATAAAAAAATGAAATCCAAAGTATTAGGGACGGGGCGTGACTTTTGAGTGAAGGTCTGATTTAGGTACAAAAATTTGTATATTGTAAATGATGATTCCTCCTCACATGACTAATTCTCCATGAACTATAATCCCCACTATAAAAAAAATGCCACGACTGAGGAAAATAAACATGGTTACTTTTTACAGCATTAAGGATAAGGAACAATTTGTAATATTATTCCCAGTAGTGGGATTAAAAATGCTAACTTTACTAATCTCCACTTTGCACCATGTAGTAACGCAAAGTATTGTTGATTGTTGAAATTACTCACTAAACAATGGTGAAGGTCTGTAATTATCATGAGTCACAAAATAGAATAATTTCCTCTTTTTATTAAAAAAAAAAAGTTTGAAAAAGAACACAAATAAACAAAAAAAAAAAAATGCCCTACCCAAGATGATTACACAGAACTAATTATACAGACTGATAATTAGTGTCTTTCAATATAGGCGCAGAAAATGTGATGCAATGGTGGTTAGTCCACGCCTAGGGCAGATAAGATGCTTGTTTTGCTTTTGCGCACCTTTATTATGTTTTTAATTACGCCTTCAAGTCCTCCCACTTACTGTCATTATAACTTCCGCCACTTTTTAGTGTGGGCACAGAAAAGTATCATTGATGATAAACTAATTAATTTTCTTTGCTTTAGTAGAAATGTGAGGAACATTAATCACTTCAGCCCCGGACCATTTCTTTGGTCAAAGACCACTTTTTGCGATTCGGCACTGCGTCGCTTTTACTTACAATTGCGACATGGCTCCCAAACAAAATTGACATCCTTTTTTTCCCCACAAATAGAGCTTTCTTTTGGTGGTATTTAATCACCTCTGTGTTTTTTGTTTTTTTTTGCGCTATAAACAAAAATAGAGTGTACATTTTGAAAAAAATGCAATATTTTTTACTAATAAATATCCCCATAAAATAAATAAAAATTTTTTTTTTTTTACACAGTTTAGGCCGATATGTATTCTTTTACATATTTTTGGTAAAAAAAAATCGCAATAAGCGTTTATTGATTGGTTTGCGCAAAAGTTATAGCGGCTACAAAATAGGGGATAGTTTTATGGCATTTTTAACAATAATTTTTTTTTACTAGTTATGGCGGCGATCAGGGATTTTTATCGTGACTGCGACATTATGACGCACACATCAGAAACTTTTGACACTTTTTGGGACCATTGTCATTTTTACAGCGATCGGTGCTATAAAAATGCACTGAATACTGAAAAAATTACACTGGCAGTGAAGGGGTTAACCTGTAGGGGGGCACTGAAGGGGTTAAGTGTGACCTAGTGAGTACTTGTAACTGTTAGGGGACGTGGCTTGGCGTGACACGTCACTGATCGCTGTTCCCGAAACAGACGATCACTGACAGTGTCACTAGGAAGAACGGGGAGATGTTTGTTTACACTTACCTCTCCACATTCTTCAGCTCTGTGACCCGATCGCGGGACACCGGCTTGCATCCTAAAGGGGACGTACCAGTACCCCCTTATGCCCAGCCGTGCCATTCTGTTGACGTATATCGTCGTGCGGCGGTCCTTAAGTGGTTAAAATGGATAATACATTTTAGTACTATTTCTTAGTATGTTTGGCATAATGCCTCACTGTATGTGGTGATTTTTTTGTGAATCTATTGCAAAGTTCCTTACCTGGAGATCCTGCTAGTGTAGAGCACCCCACATAGGAGTGGCTGGCGAATAGAGATCCCCACCCTGCACAGCCAGGCACACCGAATCTTCACAGGCTTCCAGAGTCAAGAAATCATCCAGTGCTTGTTTTTTGTATTTTTTTGAGGGGATAAAACGTGTATAGGGAATACGGATATTATTGGATGCCCTCTTGACTTCAGAAACTTCAGGGACAATTCTTCCTGTATATAGCTATATACACTCCTCTTCCTCCAGCACTCACTTGCTTGCAGAAAACACAGACTCAGCTGGGACACTTTAGTAAATCTGGCACTCAACCAGATTAACAAAAGCCCTTTAGAGGCAGGGACCCCAGCCCATTTAGCATGTAGAAAAAAGTCTAGTGTTCAGCTACATGCCTGTGGCTAGTGATCCCAGGCAGCACCACCTCTTCAGGTCATGCCAGTCCACCTGGCTTCAGCTGCCCCTTTTACTAGCCCTCCTGGCTACTTCTCTATAGTCCTCTCTGACTGCTCACTGATCAGCCACCGGCTGTCTTCTGGAGATCTCCCGGATGTGCTGACTCTCTCCTGTTGTCCTCACTCCTGCTCCCATGCATCCCGGACATGATTCCTCCACGAGGACCCCTCCAGCACCCGAGCCCCAGGCTCGAATTCACCCACCCCCAGACTAGTGGGCTCCCTCAAGGGTCTCTGACAGCTCTTCCCAATCTCCCTCCCATTCCCCTGGAAGCTTCTCCAAAGTTCCAGCAAGTAGGGGGAGGTATCAAAGGTGCTGTGCTGTGCTGTGCTGCCTGATGAGTCATCCAGCCTCCCTGAGTCACTCACCCTGGCCAAGATTTAACCCAGCCAGGCTCTCACCCAGGCTAGATTTTTCCTAAACTACAAACTGAATGTGTAGCACTCTACACTAGTAAAAACACTATTTGTTTCAGTTCGCTTCTCGGCCTTTTGGCTAAGATCAAGTGTAGTATCTGTTCTTATCAGTTGCCAATAGGTGGTGCTAAGCTGACTGTCCCCGGTACTCGGCGAGGGGGAAAGGGATGGCAGTCGGCGGACGCTAAGCCTGTTGTTGTGGAGGTGAAAGCCTTCTGATCGGGGCAGAGAGGCATGAGATCAAAGCTGAAGGGCCGGGCCCCTGGCCTTCTGGCCTGGATTTGATGCGGTTCCTAACCTGACCCTGCCAGTTGCTCTAGAGGGAACGTGGACCTCACTCCTAGGGGTGAGGTCTGAAGGGATTACTAGTACCTCGACGAGCATAATTAGGTAAGGAGCGAATGAGGCGTAAGGTGCACACTTATGCCTCCAGTAGCTCCTGATCCTTCCTGGTGGAGTTGGGGAAGGGGACAGTGACTGTCCGGGCCGTGGACCAGGGTCCATTGAAAAGCCTTTGGAGATAGTGCCCCTGGAGTGGCAGTCCAGGGGTGCCATACATTGCACTGAGTGTGTGAGGGACACTCAACGTGTGGCACCTTTTGGTCACTAACCTCCACTACACACTTTTCACACCTGCCTCTAGGGCCGGGCCTTTTGGCTAGGACCAGAGGAATTTTTGTTTCCTGGCCGGAGGGCCGGCCAACGTATTGCACGTTGGTCAATTTCTACTCACCTCTCCCACCTTCCTTCTCCCCCACTTTCTATTTATTTTTCCCCGTGTCACGTTTCTTCTTTTTATGTTTGGTGCACTGCACTTTATGTGTGACAAGTAGGGTGCTGGTCCTCGGGCCTGCCCTGAACGTCTTGGGAGTGGGTGGACATGGCCTTCTGGCTTAGTTTGCCCGCTCCTATGGGGTCTCCCTTCGGGGGACCCTCACCGAGGAGGGTTCTGTTTCGGCAGTCCCTCCAAGGATGTTGGGTCCGTGTTGGCTTCGGCTGCATGGGCCTTTTTGGGTTCATGTGGCTTCGGCTGCATGGACCACAGTTACCTTAGTCCCTGTCAGGAGCCTAACGCCCCGGGGGATCAGGGTTGGGCCCTTTTCGGAGGGCCATTTGACGATGCACCCGTCACAGTTTTTTGTGTCACTCTTTATGTGTGTGCACATTTTTCCTGCACCGGGTGGAGTTTTTGGGTTGTGTTTTGCACGCCACAGGCTTTTCAATAGAAAAAAAAAGAAAAAAACCACTTCCATACCGGCCCTATTCTGGCACTCCTCTCCTACCTGTAAAAAACTTTTTTTTTTGCTAGAAAATTACTCAGAACCCCCAAACATTATATATATTTTTTTAGCAGAGTCCATAGGGAATAAATTGGTGGTCATTGCAACTATTTTTTGCGCTATAAACAAAAATAGAGCGACAATTTTGAAAAAAAAACAATACTTTTTACTTTTGCTATAATAAACATCCCCAAAAAATCTATTAAACATTTTTTTCCCACAGTTTAGGCCGATACGTATTCTTCTACAAATTTTTGGTAAATAAAAAAAAATAATCACAATACGCTTATATAGATTGGTTTGCGCAGAAGTTATAGCATCTACAAAAATAGGGGATAGTTTTATGGCAGTTTTATATATTTTTTGTTACTAGTAATGATGACCATTAGCGATTTTTATCGTGACTGTGGCTTTATGGCTGACACATAGGACACTTTTGACACATTTTTGGGACCCTTGTCATTTTTACAACGATCAGTGCTATAAATATGCACTGATTACTGTGAAAATGACACTGGCAGTGAAGGGGTTAACCACTAGGTGGCACGGAAGGGTTTAACTGTGTCCTAGAGAGTGCTTCTAACTGTTAGGGGGCATGGTTACGAGTGACAGAACGGGGAGATGTTTGTTTATACTTGCCTCTCCCTCGCCTCTCTACCTGCTGATCGTGGACAGGTGACAGGTAAACCACGATTCTTCCTTGCCGACCCCCAGAATCTGGACAAGAAGGGAAGCAGGGCTGGGATATAGTGGAACTGATCTGTAATTTCCTTCTGCAGCAGCTGAAAGTAGGCTTCTCCTCCTCTCCCTCTCCCCGCATTCAGCTGCTACAGGAGCAAAATACAGGGGGATCGGTACCAATATATGCCACCGATCAGACCAGAATGTGGTGACGTAGAACACAACGACGTGCTGGAAAAACGAAGTTCAATGCTTCCAAGCATGCGTCGACTTGATTCTGAGCATGCGCAGGTTTTTGATCCGATGCTTTTGTGTACTACCAATCGAATCTGTCCGACGGACAGGTTTTAAAGCACGTTTTAAAACTTTGGTCCGACGGACAACGGTCCGATGGGCCATACACACCATCGAATTGGTCCGATGAAACTGGTCTTAAGACCAGTTTCATCGGACCGGTCTGATCGTGTGTACGTGGCCTTAATGTTACTCATTGCTACATTGCTTTCAATAAAGTATAATATTTTTCTTTAACCCTGGTGTCTCTATAGAAGGTTACCGTGAGGACATTCCCCATCCCACACATTTGAGGTGGATGGAGAAATCACTCCCGCTGAGCTATTGTGTTCTGTTATCAGAGAAACTTTCCCACCAGAACACACTGATCAAGCGACATTTATTCGACAGACTGGTTGTAAAAAAGTTGATCAGTAGGTTGACTTCTGTACAACCAAGGTGCCAATACATGGATTGTAATTTGGCTGGTACCTGCTGAGCCATGTATGGCTGGCTTAAAGCTGAGCTCCATCAAAATGGGGAAGCCTTACTTGTCTGCCTCCTCTTTAAGACATTGCCTCGCAATTAGCAGCCTGCTCTGCAAGCTCTTTCCGTTAGGCCATGGGTGCTCAACCTGTTTCCCTCCAACTGTTGTAAAAAATCCCATCACGTCTCAGCCTTTGGGAGGCATGCTTGTAACTGTCAGCCTTGCAATGGGACTTGTAGTTCCGCAACAGCTGGAGGGCCACAGGTTAAGCACCCATGAGTTAGACTTTGGCACGCTTATCTGTTAGAGCTGATAAATAGCCGAACAGCCAACAGAAGTAGTGTACAAAAATTAACGCTTCCTTTAGATAATCTGTAATGTTTGTTTTTTTTTTGATCAGCCATCGGAATTCCTTGTCCACACAAACAACGTGGATTGAAAAATTCCCAAGTACACACATATGGAAAGTCGGCTGGTTTAGCAGGAAGCTGTCTGTACTGCTGTCTGTTCAACAGAAGCCTTTCTAACAACCATCTTCTGTTGCACGGTCTTGCTGGAAGAGAAGCATTGGCTGCAAATGCTGATCAGTGTCTTCTGGTGGGGGGTGTCCATCTGTCAGAATAGAATTTCACAGTGGGAAAAATCCCTGCATCAGAGCTATACTTTAAAGGAATTCTTTCTTATAGGTACACTGTCATTGCTGACATTCACCTGAAACTGCTAGTTTCCTGCTTCTTCTAGCTCCCATACTGTCCGAGTCTCCTAGGTGTATGATTGTTTTGACTGCCTTAGTCACGTACCTGGTTGGAGGCCATTGTGCTGAGAGGGCTCCCCTTGTGGCTAAGTGCAGAGCACCGCTGAACGTGGTAGCAAAAGTTGCTACACTCAAAGAAGCACGGGTTGCCAGCTGCGTTAGGTTGAAGTGCTAAATTGTGGTCTCCAGATGATGGCATGATATATTCAGGCAGCAGTCCCTCAGAAGTACCAGGCGACTTGGCAGTAGGGAAAGCCAGGAGCAAGGTCAGGAGCCAGGCCAGTAGTCATCCACAGGAGTTCAGCCAGAAGCAGAAACAAGTAGCAGAATCAGGAACAAGCCAGGGTCATACACAGGAGATCAGGCAGCAATGAAGTCAGGAGAGCAGTCCAAGGTCATACACGGGCAAATAGAATCAGTAGAACAAACTAAGGGTCAAAGTCAGAGATGAACACAAGACATGTCCAAGGCAAGCCGGGTTAGTAGCCAAAATCCAATAACAGCATAAGCAGGAACACAGGAAGACTCGAGGGGCGGACGATCATCCAGCAAATTGTTCATCAGACTGCTTCGCTGTCTTGACTTTAAATAGGCTAGTAGGGTGCCAGAATCTGTCAAACATTGTGTGCGCCATTGGCGCACACACATGCACAAAGGGCGCATTAATGTTTGCAGCCGTTTGCGGCCACATACGCATGCTTTCGCACTGAGTGCCTGCAAGCATCGTCTGTGGCCTTGAGTGTTGGCAGATGTGCCAGTTCTTCTGGAAACCATCCTCTCAAGGCCTTTGTTAATTTATCTTACATTCATTTTATTATCCACATGTCTACTTCAAATACATAAATAATGCATAGTGCTCTGGGAATCCTTTGGCTAGCCATAGATTTTTTTTTATTTGGTCATGTATACTCATGTATGGGTATATCCGTTCAATAATGTATAAAAGAAAAAAAATACACACACACACACACACACATATATATATATATATATATATATATATATATATATATATATATATAAAATTGATGGACATACATGGCTTCTGTTCCATTGTAATAAATGCTCAGGGGGAACATGCCTGCATTTTGAAGTGCTGTCAAACATCAAAATCACTAAAGAACATTGGCACAGGATAGTACATGCGGTTTCTTGATGAATATCAGCTATATTATTCTGCCCCCTCCCCCCCCCCCCCCCCGTGTAAATAAGCATGCCAAGAGTTATTACAATAAACTGCATGTAATCATATAGCGGCAAACCAGAACTTCCTACACAAGCTTTGTAACTATTCAAAATATCTGTCCCCAGAATCATTTTAATTATTTACAGTGTGATGTAAATGCGAACACAGCAGAAACATTTTACAATCATTTGTCAAGTGTTACACATCCAAGCATTATTTTCTCGTTGACAGGGCTTCTTTAAGCATGCAGTGCAGAAAAGTGACTACCGGTACATTAAAAGTCTATGTTGACAAAATGCTTTAAAAGACCGTCAAAGCCATTGAAGTAACAAAGTCGTTATTACCAAGATATTATGGTTAAGTGAACCCTGGGGAAATATAATCAGATCTCCGAAAACCATTTGTAGTGCTACATTCGTACTAAATGCTTTTGCCAGATGCATTATACAGTGGGAGCCCAGTCCATTGCACACCGAAAATCATAATTACCAAGCCAAGTGTACCTCATTCCCTAAGGAGGCATCTGCACACATACAACTCTAGCTGTGACAGATACATAAACATCGAGTAGAATTGGTGCTCCACAATAAAACCCCTATGTCTGTTCTATGACTAACTCACATTTGTTTTTCTTAATGGGTTTGGTTGGAACTGATTCTGCACAAGTGTGGGAATTAACCGGGCACGCCTGAGAATTAAGAAAATATTATAATTGCAGGTTGTTCTTGTCGGGCTTGGGCTGCAGGGATATTGCTGTTTACATGGAGGCAATTTTTAGAAGGTGTTGAAAGATAAAGTTGAAGTAACAATAGGGAAGTATATTCAAGTAGGTATCTGTGGAAAGGCCATAAAAGATTAGGATGAGGACTAATGCCTGGTACACACTACTAGTCTTTTTTCATTCAACCCAGGGAGTTGAGCAAAAAAAAAACTGACAGCTCTGGTTGGGGCCGCTGTGCTAAGAATCCAATGTTTTTACAGCGATCTCCCCCACTGTACTGTTGTGTTCTGACAAGGCAACGGCCTCGGCCAGAACACTCTGATTGGGAGGCGGTCGGCTGCTGGTTTGGCCGGCTTCTGTCGGACCAGGTGCCTTACATTCGGCCCGTGTGTACGAGGCTTAAGGCAAGGCAAGCCTTGTGGTATGTGTAGCGCCCTGCTCTTGTTGAGTAGGTGCTATTTGTAAATTTAGTTATCCGAGCTGTAGTTTAGCTCAGAATTTTATGCCAAATTATGGATGTCTGTTTCAGCTTGGCTGCGTTGCACATCTTCCACCTGACTGTGGGTGTCCCTGTCACCAGGAGTCAAGGCTGGAACTGCAATGGGCTGGGTGTATTGGGTGCCTCTTGCCCAGAAGCAGCTCACTGGTGTGGTCCCCACCTCTGTGCATTCTGGGGAGGGGTATTTAAGGGACTGCCAACGTTCTGGCGGGGGCTTCCGATCCTGACCCGATGGCCCTCCTGGCCTCAGGGATGTGTTAGCAGCCTTTTGGTCTCTGGGCCTGCTGGCCCAAGGCTCCATTACTGCGAGTAGGCACAGGAGTTTCTGGGGGTCTACTGATCCAGCGGTGGTCCTGTGCTGTCTTGCCTGCAGGAAGAAGCCGAGCGATTGGGGATCCAATTGGATGAAGCATCCTGGCCAATCTACCTCACCGTGCTGCCCGCTAGGCTGAAAGATCCTGGCACCATGAGCTGTGTAATTTCTTTGAACTTTGCAAAGTGTGTGTGTGTGTGGTTACCTGGTCCTGTGGCAAAGGACCGTGTAACGACTCGACGGCACTCATTAAGTCTGTGGCAGAGACTTTTGAACGAGCTTCGCACCGCCTGCTAGGTCAGTGAGAAAGGCCTATCCGGTGGTTGCTGCATCCAGTCGAGGTTCTCTGCCGTGTGTACGGGGCCTAACTCTTAGCCAGCAGATAAGGTTTACAACACAGTTGAGATGTCTCAGAAATTTCACTAGTCCTGAATACATAAAAAAAAACACAATTAGGCCTCATTGACATGGGCATACTACAGTATACACCTGTGGGAGAGCCGTGTTTATCCACACAGGGATGTACAGGTATGGGGGAACTCAAGAGGCCCCCCCATAACCTCAACCTGGTATGAACTTGAATGCTGAGTATAAACCAGGTCTTCTCATCCAACATCAGTACATGACCTCACAAATGTTCAGAATTGGAACAATTGCCTACAAACAGAGGCGTTGCTAGCGGGGTGCGGGGGGTGCGCTCAGCACCGGGTGACACCCGCTAGAGGGGTGACACCATCTGACTCTTCTGAGGGTCCTGGCCAAACATCTCTAGCGATGTGCGCCGCAGCCACGCGTGTGTCCTTCCTGCCTCCAACTTCCCAGTGCTGCGCGCTGAGCCTGTCACGTGTCTGCGCTATCTCTGCCCGGGCGGCGCGGCTGCACATTGTTCTCTGCTCTCCAGCTCCCGCCCGGGACGTGTGTCTGCGTGGCCCCAAGCTGGTACTCTAACGGGCGGAAGAGCCGGGAGGGTGTCAGCATGTTGAGGGGTTGACCGCCGCCGACCCGAGGTGAGAGGAGGGGGGGGGGGGATTGCCATGGTGTCTATGTGTAGCATGTGCTCGTCTGATGATGGGGGGGGGGTGGGAACTGGACACACCTCTCTCTATCTATATATATAGAAAGGGAGTCTGTATTTAGTGGTGGGGTCTATAATGAGGGAGGGTGGTCTGTACTGAAGGGGGACTATATTTAGTCGAGGTGGGGATGACACCAATTTTTTCCGCACCGGGTGACACCAACCATAGTGACGCCACTGCCTACAAATACAGTGCAGCGCCAATGTGTTGGTCTATCACATAAAATTCCAATAAAATACATTTACATTTTTGGTTGTAACATGACAAAATGTGAAAAATTTCAAGGGGTATCTTTTTCAAGGCACTGTACACTACATTCCAAAACCTTGTAGTGAAGGTTGCTATAACTGCAAAGTGGGGGCCATCTCCATATTATTGCTCATGGATTAGGATATCCAACAAGCATACAGTATATAGATGTGATGGTCAGGTGTTTCCAAACATTTGGTCACATAATGTCAGTGGCATAGCATGGGTGGGGCCACAGGGGAGGTGCCCAAGGTGCAAAATTCTTGGGGGCTCAAATAAAAAAAAAAATATAAAGTTTGGTGGATTTTTCAGGGATAAGGCTCAGTGCTACTGATGTTCATCCCTTTCCGCGTACGTTCACATTGGAGCGATTTGTCATGCGATTCGAGAGATCAAATCGCATGACAAGTCGCAGCCCATTGGCGGCAATGGCACTGTTCCAATCACCGATTTTTGCGGCGCAACACCGATTTGCAAAAGTAGTTCCTGCAGTACTTTTGTCGATTTCACCTGAAATCGCGCTGACCTTGCTACTTTGAAATCAAGCTACTTCAAGTAAAGTAGCACTATTTCAAAGTAGCATCAGTGTGAACCAGGGCTCCGATACGGAACACGAGGGCTGCTGCAATATAAACCCTGGCTTGTCCAGGCAGGGATCCCCCTGCTCAGTTGTCACCTTTGGCAGCGTACTCCCTGGGCTGTGCGCTGCCTACACCAGCTGGATACACATGGCCTGCTGGCGAGGACTTCCCCATGGAATATCATGAGCAGCAGAATCAGCTTCTTTGTGGTGAGTGCCAGGACATATAAAGCACAAGCTCTGTGCATTATGCCTGATCATCCTTGTGGCAAAATGGGCTGCAATAAGTCCATCCTGATAATGACATATTTCTGCTGTCTATGGATGATAGGAACATGGGCTGCAGAAAAGTTTTTTTGCTGCCATGGTCGTTGGAAAAAGGGAGGGGGGGGGGGGGCTGATTCTACATTTGTAGCTGTATTCTGTTCTGCAGCTCTGCGGTAAATCTGTATTATAAATAAGTGATGAAAGTATACAGTATATAGTCAATTGGGAATTCTCTCTGCGTTACAACTTGTACAGCCATTGTCCCTGATAAGTGACAGCTGCTCTGCCCATTGCACAGTGTGACCATGCTGCTGCCCATTTAAATTCAGTTGTAACCAGGGCCAGGAAAAAAGGGTGGGTGGGAGGGACGGCTGCCCTGGGTACTGTGATATAATGTGAGGTGGGGGGAACCACAGGGAGATAAAGGAGGGGGATTTATGTTGGAAGGGGTAATTTAGGGGCGTCAGGGGGATAAGTATTCTTTTAGAGGGGACATGGGGGGTGCTAAGAATCCAGGGTGATTGGTGTTGGGAGTGGGAATGAACAGGAATAGAAAAAAAGGGGGGAAAGCTGCGCTAATAGATGTGTATGTGAATAAAAGAACGCAATTCTAGTGAAAAAATGTATTATCAACAATTACGTGATCCTCACACCAAACGAATATATGTAAAAAATGCTGAAACAAAAAAAAATTAGTCTCTAAACGAAAAGATGTGAGAGTCCATAGAAGAGATCCAAAGATGCAATGGGTCACACACTTAGGCCTTTTTCACACTGGGGCGGGAGGTGCGCTGATGGTATAGCGGTGCTATTTTTAGCGGCGCTATAACGTCGGAATTGCCACGGAATTGCGGCGGTATTCGGCCGCTATCGTTGCGGTTTTAACCCCTGCTAGCTGTCACAAACTATGGTGAACGGGAGTGAACCACAACTGCGGTTAGGGAAAGAATTCAATGCACCTCCCTATGTTATGTGAGATTTCAGTACTGGACAACAGGCTTCACTCCAATCTGAACACATGAGTTTGGGGGTTCACTACATCATCTCTCTCACATATAGGAATGCGTTGAGCTACTAAGGGTTGAGATATTACAACATGCCTCCAACCACTTAGCATATAAAATTACAATAAGGATCAACGGGTAGAACTGCCTAAGATTCCAATGCACTTCGCTATGCCAGTGATTATCAGTATGGGACCCCAGGCGTCACTCCAATCAGAGAACAGGAGTTTGGGGTTTCCTAACATCATATCACTTTATATAAAAGAATGCCCTGGGCTACTAAGGGAGGAGGTATTACAACATGCCTTCCAACCTTAGCCAAGAAAAGATATAACGAACATGTTCAGTATTTTAGGGCATGAGTCCATATACATTCAACAATATATGTCAAGCACGTAGCATATGAGAATACTGTATGCAATAGCAATTTACTTAAAGAGAGACAACTTTAGTGTAATTGAAATTAGAGTGTATGTCCCCTTAAGATATTCCACAGCGGTCAGCTGAAGACACACTAAATAATCCCAAGCAGCAGGATAGCATTAGATAAGCCAATTTTAAATACAGTACTTGTAAAGGCTATATGTAAAGTGGGTAATTTGTAGATCAGAAATAGTACTTATCCGTTTGCAGGGATGAGTGTTTTCCAGAGTATTGCAGTAGGAATGGGATTCTGTCATGGAGGGCTTCCTGATGCAGGGTATCTTAGGGTGTCCCCAGCCACAGCAGTAAGATGGGCAGCATGGGTGGAGGCAATGGATAACTAAGTCTTCATGCATCCAGGTTGTGCTGCTCCTTTAGTTGAGGTACCAGTAGTTTAATTGTAGCCTAGCCGGCTCTGGCCGACAATAATAGGACCCTGTTTGCATGGAGAGTGTTAGCCTTTATAGGCAATAAACAGGTGCATATGGGATCAGTGGAGATGATACGGCACACTTCCGCATTCCACGGTGGAACGCACGAGGCGTTGGGTGATGACGTCATCACGCGGTCGCCGTTTGCGCTCCAGTGTGGAATGCAATACGGCGACAAAAGAGCGCCTGTTACACTAGTGGCCGAAAAAGAGTTAATACCGCTGGCAATGTGACGGTATTACCACGGTTTCCCATTGCTTTCAATGGGAAGGAGCGGTGGAGGAGTGGTAAACACACCGCTCCTTCACTGCTCCAAAGATGCTGATAGCAGGACTTTTGGAGCTGTCCTGATAGCGCACCTCGTCCAGTGTGAAAGCCCTCTGGCTTTCACACTGAGACTTCTGGGCAGGTTTCAGGTGGTATTTAGGCGCTATTTTTAGCGCTAAAATGCCTTAAAAAATCCTCAGTGTGAAAGGGGTCTTAAGGGTGTCGGCAGGAAACAGATTCCAATTAGTCACCACAGAGACATTCGTGATCCACCACCACATAAAATTCCTGCTTACCAGAGGCAAGCTGAAAACCAGCCTGTAGGATGATACTGTAGGTGTCCGTCACACTACATCAATCAGGTGGAATATATGGAGACTGGATGCACTTCAACACTCAGAAAGGGGGGGGGGGTTTCAACCGTGTACCCAAAAATGCAAAAACACTTAATAGTGTAACACAGTAATGCACAAATATTTATTAAAACAAAGGTGTGCACTTACAGTTAAGAGAAATGAAAACCGCATCCATATTAAAAGGGTGTCCGTAAATAGAAAAGCCGGCCGGCATTCAGGCACCCGTCCACCTGCGATGACGTCAGTGTGTCAACCTCCCGACGCACGTTTCATTTCACACAGACTTCGTCACTGGGGAACGGAATGAACGGGAATACAATTTGGGCTAGGAGGGGAAATGTTAGGGGTAGAGGCTTTGTGCTAGAGGGGGTGAATTTTTTTTTTTGGGGGGGGGACATTAGAGCTGGGGGGATGGGGAGGCAAAATTTATGCTGAAAGGGGGGATTTCAGCAAGGGGGGATTTGTACTGGGAGGGGGGCTCAGTGTTTTTGTGGGGGGAATATCGCTGTGACATAATGCTTATACATCTTGGGGGGTGGGGCGCGGTTTGGCATGTTCGCCCTGGGCTCTAGATGTCCCGACACTGGTTGTAACATCCAATGTGCTGCAGAATGCTTTATGAAAGGTGCATTTTGGAAGGGCTGTTGGCTGTTGGCTATACATCCAGCTAATGATTAAAGGAGCACAATTTTAGTGAAAGGAAGTTGTGTGCATGGGTCAGTGGTCACAATACTTGCCTTGCTCCTGGAACCTTGTAACTCACATTTTGCCACTACTCTTTGTTTAGAGATCGTGTTCCTATAGATGTATTATTATTTTTTGTCATTGGTCAGGCCAAACGGTTTCCTGCATGATTTTCTTTTAGCAAACTATTAGTTCCTACAATGGTTCACTGTGTTACTTTTTTTTTTGCCTGTTCAGCACATCACTTGTTATAAGCATGAATAAGCAAATAGAGATTACACGGTCATACATGACCGGTGGCAGTTTATAGGAAGATACGAATTATAATAGTTACATAGTTTTTGTTCAGGCTCTGTGACCTGTTTCACACAACTAACAACTGAGAATATGAACTTTTTATTGTAAATGGGATTACGGAAAGGCAAACTGTATTTAAGGAAGGGGTGGGTGGCATTCCCAAGATTTACCATTCCCACTGAACCTAATGTACAAGCTGCATTATAAGAAAAAAAAAATGTGCCGCTATTGTGGCTGATAAAACGTAAATGTAGCGCCTGGGTAACTTATGGTACCGGTGCTAGTTAACTTTAAGGCCGCGTACACACGATCAAATTTATCTGCTGAAACCGGTCTGACGGACCGTTTCAGCAGACAAATTTGATCGTGTGTACGTGCGAGCAGACAGGTTTTTCCAGCAGACAAGTTTTTAAGCATGCTTTAAAACTTGTCTGCTGGAAACCCGTCCGTCCGACATGTCCACTGGTTAGTACGCCTAACCAGCGGACAAAAATCTCCCGCATGCGTCAAATGGATTCGACGCATGCGTGGAAGTATTTTACTTCCTGGTTCGGTGGCGTGGCGGCGTCAACGTCACCGCCACGTCACCGTGCTGTCTGCCGGCGGGGATTTTGGTTTGATCGTGTGTACATGGATCAAACCAAAATAGCCCAGCAGACATATCCGGTGAAAACGGTCTGACAGACCGTTTTCATCGGATTAATCTCATGGTGTGTATGCGGCCTAAGGGAGATCAGAGTGTAGTTAAACTCTGATCCAAATTGTTAAGTGCAAAACAGGGTCTCTGTCTCAGCTTGGCTGTGCTGTGGGCTTATTCTGTTGTGCTGTGGGCTATTCTGTTGCATTGGGGGATTCTTCCAGCCCCAGTGCTGCAGGTGGCAGCAGTGGAGTCAAAGTCTGGGTGCTCTTTCCCAGCGACCAATAGGGAGGGTTTGGCCTCGCTGTGCATAATGGGGAGGGGTATATATGGGGCAGACGCCATTAATTCTGGATCCTCTTTTTCGAGTGTGGCACCCACCTTTAGGGTGACCACGTCACGGAGCCATGGCGATATGGCCTACTTGGCCGGGGGGTGCGTGTGGTTCCGGGGCCATGTTGGCCACTGACTGGGACCCAGTGAGTGACTGGGTTCCCACCTTTGAGGATCCCAAGCGGTAGTGCTGTTCGGTGGGAAGTTCATCTAAGGAGCACCATTGAGAGGCTGTCAGTCCAAAAGGGCCCCAACAAACCACCGGGGATCAAGGTAGCCGGACACTGAAGGATTGATCACCTGTCAGTCGGTACCTGAGTGACAAGTTGAAGGAGACCCAGGTGTAATTCACCTAAGGAGGATATTCTCTGTAACTACAATCAGAGAGGGCCTGTGGCAGAGGTATCTCTCTGACGCTCACCAAAGGAGAACGACGATTTGCAGTCCAAGGACCGCGATTATGGAATGCAATACCAACCAACATCCGAACAGAAATTGATCACCTGGCCTTCAGAAAAAAACTCAAGACCCACCTATTATGAAGGTAAACAGAATGGAAAAAATAGATGCCAAGCGCCTTGAGACGATTTAGTTCGCAAAAGTAGCGCTATACAAGTTATTCACTCACTAACTCTGTGGCAGAGACTTTTCCTCAAGTTCAGGTTCACCAAGGAGGGTCTGTGGCAGAGACTTTATCCTACAAATGTCCGAGTGATACTCCGGCTGCCAGGTCAGTGAGAGAGGCCTGTCCGAGTACACTAAACCCACTCTGGCAGGAGTGGCGCCGAGAAGTGTTACTCTTGGGAGCAGGACTGTTTCCCTATTACGACGCCTGAATTTGATATTCTCCTTTCTTCCTTCAACTTTACTTTCCTCACCACAAGTTTTATTGTTTTTACCCGGATGGGTAATAAAGAGCACAGCAAAGAGGACCTGTTGCGGACATTCCTTTACTTCTAATAAATGCATCATGCACCCCTAGGAATTCAGAAGAGCCGCAAGGTAAATGTGCCACCCAAAACAACCAGCAGCTCCTCCGGGGGTAGTGCTGCACATAATTTCTTCAAGTTCAACTTTCTACATCTTCACTGCGATGAACTATATCGTCTCGCTTTGCGATTTTTGCTATTGTTACCTGGTGCTAATGCTTCATGCCACGCAATGTGTGTTATGCCACCTGCTAATGATCTCGTTACCATGGCATCTCTTGTATTTATGACCCACGTATGGAGGTGTGAGAGAGCAGTGGGAGTCAAAAGCTAAATCGCTTTTTAAACAATCTCTCACTGTTGTAAATAAGAGTGAAGTCATTGTTCTGATACATTTCTGGTAATACCTGGTCAACAGGGATTCTACAGATGCGCTTAAAGGATAACTAAACCCAAGAACAAAAATGTAATCAATTTCAGCTTGCCAGTCTTCAATGTCATGGCTCATGGCTGCATTAGTTTTCTTTTAAGGCTAGGAACATTTTTGGCAAATGCAGAAAATACCTATTGATTTTGAAATGCAGTGTCCATGTACTTCCTGTAATCTGGTGTAGCAACCTCCTAGTTTACAGCAGGCAGTAAAGGTAAATATAGTTTGCTCCTCTGCAAGCAGGGGAGTAGTGATTGATTGTTTAGGACTGGTCAGTGTCTCACAGGTTGGTGTTTTACTTCTCCCCCCTGTCTTCTGGATGTTTCCAGAAGTATAGTGGGAGTTAGGGCAGAACCAGTAGCCTGAATGTTTGTGGATCCCTAGCCAACCCCTGGCGAGGGTGGTCCAGTAGGTTGCTGGGGAGTCTATAAATATTCTAAGGGCTGGCAGCCAGGGTGCAGAGTTCGAGGGTCCAGCTTTCTGGAGGATACACCTGTGCTGGGAGCTCTGCCCCTGGGGCAAGGAGAAAAGAGAGGAGCCTCAGGAGTCTTGTGCAGCCTTTAATGTCCAAGTTAGGACTAGTTGGGGACCCTACTAGAGAGGAAGAGAGAGACTGTGTCAGTGTTTGGATAAAGAGCCAGGAGATCACTAGCAAGGAATCTCCATTTTTCTAGAACTGGATGACTAATTGATCCAGCCAGGGCCATTTGAAGACATTTGGGGGCACCAAGAAGGCTTACCTCTATCCTCCACCTCACACGCACACGCACACGCACACGCCGGCATATGTTGGTGCCCGCACAGGGGCCCCAGCAGGGAGGGCCATTGCCGCATTGCTGCGTCCTCCTGCAGTCCGGTCGGCCGTGTACCATAACCGTGCAGTATAGGAGATTTAATTTGCTGTTCCCGGGGCCGGACTGAAAGGAAGTGAACACTCAGTGTGTGCACTTCAAGTCAATCTCGCCAGGAACAGGAACCTAATCTCCTGTACTGCGCGGTTATGGTAGACGGCTGACCAGACTGCAGGAAGACACATCGGTGCGGCAAGGGCCCTCCCTGCTGGGGCCCCTGGCCAGCTCGGGGGCCCCTGGCCAGCTCGGGGCCCCAGGCAAATGCTTGCTTTGCCTGTCGGGTTCCGACGGGCCTGGATCCAGCTACTCATTGGAGAAGTGACTGTAGGGTGATTCACACTACAAGTCAATACTGAATGCAGCCACGTGTTGTGCGAGACAACCAGGAGCATGCCATTCATAGACTGTGCTTAGTACAGCCAGGAGCAGTGCAAGACAGCCAGGAGTTGTACTACTAAAAACCAGGATAAAGTACATTGCAGCCTAAGTTGTACAGAGCAGCCAGAGACCTAGCAGTCCTCAAAGTTCTTCAGTTTCTACAGTTTGGGGTAGCTTATGCTCCCCATCCACATCCATGTTTCTTGTTCCCCTATAAATAAAACAAAACCAAAACCCATAGACTGATTATTGAGCCAGTGGAAGAATGCTGAAAATGCCATGTGATTGGGTTTAAAGAGACCCCACAACCCACATATATACTGTATACTGAACTGGTTCCAGTGGCTGTCCTGTCAATTGGAATGATGTCCTTGTCCTTGAATGAGGCAAGGCCAGGTGAGGGACAAACCCGATACGTAGAGCAGCGCATGCTGTGGTATGCAGTGCTAACATTGTGTAAACAGTGTGAAGTATTCATTTAGATATCAGATAAAGCTAACTTTCACCAGTCTTGCCTACACACCATCAGTCAAAAATCCGACTGTGCCAAAACGTATGACGGCACTATAAAGGGGAAGTTCAAATCCAACGGCGCCGCCCTTTGGGCTGCTTTTGCTGATTTTGTGTTACCGCGTGTTAGTTAAAGTTTGGTGAGAGAAGATTTGCGCTTTTCAGTCTTCGTGCTTTTCAGTCTGTTACAGTGTGATGAATGTGCTATCTCCATTACGAATGCTAGTTTTACCAGAACGAGCGATCCCGTCTCCTAATTCAGTCTGTGAATGCGTGGATTTTTTTCCGATGGAGTTCCACACAGACGATCGGATTTTTCTATCGTTTTTTATTCATAGGAAAAATGTAAAACATGTTCTATTTTTTTTCACCGATGAATACAAAAAAGACTGATGGGGCCCACACACGATCGGTTTGTCTGATGAAAACAGTTCATCGGACAAATCAATCGTACACGGCTTTATAGTGAGCATGGATTCTGGAGCACTTTGGATTTAGTCCGACGGATTTGTGTACAGACGATCAGATGATCCGACAGAACACATTTGTTGTCGGACAATTTGAGAGCATGATCATCCAACATTTGTTATCGGAAATTCCAACAATTGTCCGAAGGAGCAGACGATCGGATTATCTGACAAAACACGTCCGTCGGACAATTGTTGTTGGAATATCCGATCGTGTGTACAGGCCTTTAGAGGAGATTTAATTTACAAAAAAATTCTCTAAGGCGGCGTACACACGACCGAGGTTCTCGAAGCTGCATTCCAGCGAGAACCTCGGCCGTGTGTACGCTCTCGGCGAGCATCCCGTCGGGAATGCCGTCGAGCAGAAATAGAGAGCATGTTCTCTATTTGCTCGATGGCCCGTCTGGATGAATGGCTGGTTGCCATTCCCGACGGGCGGGTCGCCGAATCTGACGGCCGGCAGAGAACCTCGACGGGCGGAACGATGTGTTCTGCCCGTCGAGGTTCTCTGCCGTGTGTACGCGGCTTAACCATTTGTTTCTATTGGACAGGAAGTAAAGGGAAATCTGTTGTAAAAAAAAAATCTGATAGGGGTTTTAACCACTTCCTACCAGTGGCGGTTCGTCCATAGAGGGCGCTGGAGCGCCGCCCCCTCTGGCTCTCACCGCCACTGAGTCTAATAACATAGATTCATGCATTGCACGAATCTGTTATTATCGCCGCTGCCGCTGTTATTCAGATGGTCGGCGCTCATGTTCGGCCATCTGAATAATGCCAGCTGGTTGGCTGTATGGAAATGTCAATCAGAGCCAACAGCTCTGATAGGCTTTCCCAATACAGCCCTCGGGTCCCGGAAGCTTATTCTCGGAGCGCACAGACTGTACGCCCCTTGGATAAGATGACAGGCGTCTCAGCCAATCAGGTTGGCCGGTTCTGGCTACCGGTAACCTGATTGGCTGAGACGCCCGTCAGTCATCGATGGTGGGAGAAGACATCGTGGGACGTGGATGCCTGACTCCAGTAAAGGTAAGTGCCGGCGGGGGGGGGGGGGAGAGCACTGTACAGGGCACAGTGGGGACAATTGGCACAGCGGCGACCATGGGCACAGTGGTGACAATGGATGGCACAGTGGCTGGTTTAATGGCATGGCACCGTGGTGACAATTGATGGCACAGTGGCTGGTTTAATGGCATGGCACAGTGGTGCGAATTGATGGAACAGTGGCTGCATTTGATGGCATGGCACAGTGGTGCAAATTGATGGCACAGTGGCTGTGTTTGATGGCATGGCACAGTGGCTGCGTTTGGGCACAGTGAGACTGCAATTTTTTTTTTCCTTTGCGCCCCCCCAAAAATTTTGCGCACCAGCCGCCACTGCTTCCTACACAATTCAAGATGCACTTTCAATTAGCAGCACTTTAGTATCTAATTTCCTCACACTTACACACACACACCTTCTTTAACAATGCATTTATCTGGTTCGGGTAACTCCAGCTATGATTTCTGAGGGCGGTGACCATGTTGGAATTAGAATAATTTTTTTTGGTCATTTGCAAAATAAACTGAGATGAGTCATCTTCTGCTTTGTGTTTGTCTACAGGACTAGCTTATTAGACATGATTTTCATAATTGCTTGCCAACGGATTTGTATACAGGCATTTGTAGTCTGAACACATTACCACTAATTTGTAATAATTCAGTTCTGCATATTACTCAGTATAAAAAAAAAAAACAGTCAGCTTATCCAGGTACCTAAAATGCCTCCCCAAAGCCTAAATCCAAGGCAATTATTGCTATAAGGCAATCAAACCTCAGCGCTCACTCTGTTAAAGGGTTTGTAAAGGATTTTCTTTTTAAATAACAAACAGTCAAACATGTCATACTTACCTCCACTGTGTAGTTAGTTTTGCACAGAGTGCCCCCGATCCATGTCTTCTGGGGTCACTCGACGGCTGTCTCGGTCCTCTCAGCAATTAGCCACCACAGTCATGCGAGAGCTCGCATGGTGGTCACTAATTGCTAATGGTGGTCACTTGGCCCCACCCCTCGGCGCGCCGCGTCACTGGATGTGATTGACAGCAGCACCAGCCAATGGCTGCGCTGCTCTCAATACATCCGCACTAGCCGATCAGTGGCCAGGCTGATCGGCGAAGAGAATAACGGGACCGCGTGGGACTTTCGAGGGGTCAGGTAAGTATAACGAGGCCCGGGGGGGGGGGGGGGGCGGTAACATCAGATGTGTTTCCACCTTAATGCATAGATTGCATTAAAGTGAAAAAACATTTTCCTTTACATCTCCTTAAAGGATGGATCTCCATGAGCTAAATCAGCATCACTAAAAAATCTGAAAAACAGAAAAAAAAGGGCACAAACACCTAGTGCATTACGTTAAACAGCATACTTACAGACGTAAAAGGATAAAACGCATGTCATGTACAACTCCAGTGTCAAGGATCACACATCTCTGCAGTTGGACAGCTGATGCGTTTTGGGAGACAAGCTTTGAGGAAGGGAGCTTGTCTCCCGAAACACACCAGAGACATTGGAGTTGTACATGACATGCGTTTTATCCTTTTTTGTTTGTGAGTATGATTTGGCATTTTGTAAATATATATATATATATATATATATATATATATATATATATATATATATATATATATATATATATATATATATATATATAAAGGTGTCTTTGGCAATGCGCTAGGCATTTTCACCCTCATTTTTTCTGTTTTTAATTATTGCTATAACGATAAAGTGGTTGTAAACCTCAGATGTGAAATATAAACAAAGCATATCTCTCTAGTGTGTACTTGTCTAAATTAAGAGCACTAAGTGTCATTTCTGGCTGGTGCTTTGTTCCTCTGCATTTCCTGACACCAAAGAAAAAATGATGACAGGGGAGGGACCTCCAGCTAATCGACAGCCTCAGCTTTGTTCCTGTGTGCTGTGTGGGGGGGGGGGGGGGGGGATGTCTCTTCCCTCCAATCAGTTTTCCGAGCTCTCCTTACTGAGCTCTGCAGAGTGTGACTTTAGCTTTCCTCCCCTTTTTTAATGAACTCTCAGACAATCTTTAATATTGAGAACTTTGAACGAATGTAGAGAAAAATTGGTTGCTGCAAAACAGGTACAACTTATGTAGGTGGATTTGTTTCACCACCTATTCCCATCCGGCCTATAGCAAAATGACCACCGGGCGGTGGTTCCCCTATCCTCTTTCAATACCAGGAGGGGCCTGCAGCGCAGTGATTGGTGGTACAGTGTTTTATTTTGACACACCACAACACGATCTCGGTGTAAACAGGAAGAGCCATGTATGGGCTTTTTCTCACTTTCATCTGACAGATGCAAGTAGAGGAAAGCTGAATGGCGGCTCTCCTGACGGGATGTCCACCCAGGACCACCAGGGATGTCCACCACTGATGACCACCAGATATGCCACCCATGACCACCAGGGATGACAATCAGCACCCATAAATGATGCCAATCAGCGCCCATATATGATGCCAGTCAGTGCCCATCAGTGATGCCTTCCAGTGCCTGCTTATCAGTGATGCCCATCAGTGTCCATCAGTGCCACCTATCTGTGCCCATCAATGTCCATCAGTTCCAATCAGTGCCCATCAGTGTTGCCTATGAGTGCAAATCAGTGCCGCATATCAGTGCATATTAGTGCCCATCAGTGTCACCTTATCAGTGCCAACTCATTGAGGCCACCTCATCAGTGCCCATTAGTAATGCCTTGTCAGTGCCAATCAGTGCAGCTTCATCAGTGCCCATCAGTGAAAGAGAAAACTTACTTATTTACACAATTTTATAACAGAAACAAAGAAAAAAATATTTTTCAACATTTTCTGTCTTTTCTATTTGTTTACCAAAAAAATCAAAATAAACGGTGGTGATTAAATACCACCAAAAGAAAGCTATATTTCTGTGAGTGCAAAATGATTAAAATGTGGTTTGGTTACAGTGTAGCATGACCGCGCAAATGTCATTCAATATGCGACAGCACTGAAAGCTGAAAATTGGTCTGGGCAGGAAGTGGCCAGTATTAAAATGATAGGCTGTGTACACACGGCAGAGAACCTCGACGGGCAGAACACATCGTTCCGCCCGTCGAGGTTCTCTGCCGGCCGTCGAAATCGGCTACCCGCCCGTCGGGAATGGCAACCAGCCATTCATCCAGGCGGGCCGTCGAGCAAATAGAGAACATGCTCTCTATTTCTGCTCGACGGCATTCCCGACGGGATGCTCGCCGAGAGCGTACACACGGCCGAGGTCCTCGCTGGAATGCAGCTTCCAGCAAGGTTCTCGCTGGTTTCCAGCGAGAACCTCGGTTGTGTGTACGCCACCTTAAAGTGTAAGTAAACCCTCCTATTGTTTTCAGCCAAGGAAACTGCCATCTTGGCCTCTGTTTAATCTTCAACTACCATAATGCTGCACATGTGATCAGTTAGGACACCAGCCATTGGATGTGACAGTTACAATCTCGGCACATGCCAGGAATGTAACTGCTTTTTTAAACTGTTAAATCAATGGGTTTACCACCGCTTTAAAATGGAGTTCCTGTTGGGCCCCAGTTGGGCTCCCAAGTGGAGCAGGTAGGGCAGGGTGAGTGGGAGGCCCCCCTCACACCCGCCATTGCCACCGGGGGCATGGAGAAGGATGGCAGATTGCCTCCGGGGGGAGGGTCTGCCTACTCCCAACTCCTGCAGTACGGCTCCTCTCTCTCGAGTTCACGCACAAAATACACTTTAAAAAAAAAAAAAGAAAAACAAGTTCCGTCCCCCCAAGTAAAACATTTAAAGTCAGCAGCTACACGTACTGTAGCTTCTGAATTTTAATATTAGGACACTTATCTGTGTGGGAATCCAGCGATGTCAGCAACCCAGCCGATGTTTCCATTGGCTCTTGGGTGCTGCCGCTGCCACCATCTGTGGTAAGGGAAACCGGCAGTGAAGCCTTGTGGCTTCACAGCCAGTTCTCTACTACGAATGCTGCACTTTCTGAATGGCCTGGCGTCGGGGGTAGGAGTACAATCTCAAGTGATAGAAGGAGTTCCTAGAAAAGGTATAAACTGTGAAGGAAGAGCTGACTGTGAAAATAAAAGTAGAGTTATTAGGTGGAGGCAGGATAGGCCTCCCTGAATAGAAGAGTTTTCAGGGATCACCTAAAGGCAGACAGATTAGTTGATTGCTGAACAGATTGGGGTAGGAAGTTCCAAATTATAGGAGAAGCTCTGGAAAAGTCCTGGAGGTGAGCATGGGGTTGGTGATGAGGGGGCTGAAAAGCAGGCGGCCTAGGAAGATGCGAAGTGGAGAAGTTTGTAACTGATGTACAACTGATGTAATGGTGTAGCTCAGGGCATGGTTGTGAATGGCTTTGTATGTCGTTGTTGGTATTCTGAATTGTATTCATTTGGTGAATAGAAGCCAGTGGAAGGAATTGAAGAGAGGGGTGACAGACACTGGATATAAAGATTACTCTGATTGGCTGAGCTGGAGAGACAGTTGGATGATATCACAATCTGCACCACCAGACAATCAGAGGCAGACTTGTACTCATTTAGAAACTGCAAAGTTTCCTGTGAATGGCTGAGCAACGCTCAACCAGACACGGTTTTGTTGTGGGATTGGGAAGGGAGGTCCATGTTCTGCTGCTGCACACAGCAATATATACTGTAGGTCACTGATGCTACATACAGTGCTCACATCTGGTGCATGTGTTAGTGAGGGAAAAAGTTTGTTTGGATTAGCTTGGTCCACCAAACTATTTTAAAGTGACAGAAGGCAGGCATTTGGCTAGCTGTAGAAAACCACCATGCCTTTTTTTTAAACCTCCAAGGTAAAGTTATAATGTGCTAGTATGCATGCATCGCACCTGGTCATCCGGCCTTCCTTACGGTTCGCGTCGTCCGGCCGTCTGATTGGCCGCGCCGCGATTACGTTACTCTCGCACATGCATTTCTATTTATGGCACAAGCCTCTGAAGGAGCGGCCTGGAGGGGGGGGGGGGCTTTTCTTCAGGGGACATGCACCGGTGACGTCACTCACTGGCCCATTTACAAGTAAACAAATACATTTACTGTACCTATAGGTAAATGTCAATCATGGGAGTTTACTCCCACTTTAAAGGCTCCTTGCACTGATCTCTGTGACATTTAGCTGTCCTTTCTGTCTGGTCTGATCAGCAGCCAGGAGACTGCCATGATCAACATCTAAACAAGCTACAAGACACACAGATATCCGCTCTTTTATTTTCCAAGGACAACTATGCTATGTTGGCATATTAAGACTATTTGCCAACACATATAAGCTTCTGCAATTTTATTGGTTGTGCTTATAAAAGCAATGTCATACAGTAGCAAGGACACGTGTAGTGTGCACACCTTTTGTCTTGGACTAGTTTTGCTTGTTGGAGATCAGCACCCTGGGCTGTAGCATTGACCTTTACACCTACTTTGTGTCTAGCTTCGGAGATGGAGAGCGGTTTTGGCACTGCAGTGATAATAATATATTCCATAAGGTAGGGCTGTCTTAATGTGTGGGCATCCCTGGACAATGGCCAGGGGTCCCAGGTGCATGGGGTCCCCATGATAATCCTGCATTGCCTCATACTTGCCAGCTGTCCCGGATTTACTGGGACAATCATGCATTTTACTAAACTGTCCCAGGATGGCTGTCCCAGGATGCATCCCAGAACTTGTACTGTACCCTTCTGATCCCAGTATTCTGCCCTCTAGACCCACCCTGTATTGGGCCCTCCTGCCTCGACCCCTGTGCTGTGCCCCCCTGATACTAGTACTGTGCCCTTCTCACCCTCCCTGTACTATGCCCTTCTGCTTTTCCCCTGTACTGTGCCCTTTTGATCCCAGTACTGTGCCCTCCTGACCCTCCCTGTACAGTGCCCTCTTGCCTCCACCCCTGTACTGTGCCCTCTTATTACCAGTACTGTGCCCTCTTGACCCTCCCTGTACTATGCCCCTCTACTTTTCCCCTGTACTGTGCCCCCCTGATTCCAGTACTGTGCCCTCCTGACCCTCCCTGTACAGTTGCCTCCTGCCTCCACCCCTGTACTGTGCCCTCCTATTACCAGTACTGTGCCCTCTTGACCCTCCCTGTACTGTGCCCTTCTGCCCCCACACCTGTACTGTGCCCTCCTGATGCCAGTACCGTGCCCTCCTGACCCTCCTCGTACTGTGCCCTCCAGCCTCCACCCATGTACTATGCCCTCCTGATCCCAGTACTGTGCCCTCCTGATCCTCCTTGTACTCTGGCTTCCTTCCTACACGCCTGTATTGTTCCTTTTTTATTGATCAGTCTTTGATTTGTGGCACGTTTTCTTATGGTTTAAAATCAATTTTATTGAAAGTGCTAATAAATAAATGTTTAGTTCTATCAACTATTTTTACTTTAACTTTTGAGAGTAGGTGCATAAATTGGGGCAGGTTGTTAGGGGTCCCAGTGCATTACTTTGCCCAGGGACCCATGGTGCTATTAGGAGAGCCCTGCAACAAACAGTACAAAGCATCGATCATGTGCAGAATAACATTAGCAACCAATAGGAAAGTACTTGTCACCGATCTGACAGAAGAAGTGAAATCCAGTTACTTTGGGTTCCTACACTTTGGAAAGTATCATAGTTTGATGCTCCGAATAAGCCAGAGACTGTGTGCCATTGTTTGTCATTCCCACATTGGCTCAGTGTGACTTTTCTCTGCTATTAGCTTGCAGCGATGGTACAGCACTGCATGATATGAGAATTCTGGGCAATGACACCGTGGAGCTGTCACTTCTCATCACATGTAATATCTGACCATCTGTGTTCTGTGTCACAAAATATACAAAATAGAAAACAAATAAATCCTGCTGCGCCACATTGCTTGGCGTTCCTCCCAGCTGCTAGGAAGCATACAGGGAGTGCAGAATTATTAGGCAAATGAGTATTTTGACCACATCATCCTCTTTATGCATGTTGTCTTACTCCAAGCTGTATAGGCTCGAAAGCCTACTACCAATTAAGCATATTAGGTGATGTGCATCTCTGTAATGAGAAGGGGTGTGGTCTAATGACATCAACACCCTATATCAGGTGTGCATAATTATTAGGCAACTTCCTTTCCTTTGGCAAAATGGGTCAAAAACAGGACTTGACAGGCTCAGAAAAGTCAAAAATAGTGAGGTATCTAGCAGAGGGATGCAGCACTCTTAAAATTGCAAAGCTTCTGAAGCGTGATCATCGAACAATCAAGCATTTCATTCAAAACAGTCAACAGGGTCGCAAGAAGCGTGTGGAAAAACCAAGGCACAAAATAACTGCCCATGAACTGAGAAAAGTCAAGCGTGCAGCTGCCAAGATGCCACTTGCCACCAGTTTGGCCATATTTCAGAGCTGCAACATCACTGGAGTGCCCAAAAGCACAAGGTGTGCAATACTCAGAGACATGGCCAAGGTAAGAAAGGCTGAAAGACGACGACCACTGAACAAGACACACAAGCTGAAACGTCAAGACTGGGCCAAGAAATATCTCAAGACTGATTTTTCTAAGGTTTTATGGACTGATGAAATGAGAGTGAGTCTTGATGGGCCAGATGGATGGGCCCGTGGCTGGATTGGTAAAGGGCAGAGAGCTCCAGTCCGACTCAGACGCCAGCAAGGTGGAGGTGGAGTACTGGTTTGGGCTGGTATCATCAAAGATGAGCTTGTGGGGCCTTTTCGGGTTGAGGATGGAGTCAAGCTCAACTCCCAGTCCTACTGCCAGTTTCTCGAAGACACCTTCTTCAAGCAGTGGTACAGGAAGAAGTCTGCATCCTTCAAGAAAAACATGATTTTCATGCAGGACAATGCTCCATCACACGCGTCCAAGTACTCCACAGCGTGGCTGGCAAGAAAGGGTATAAAAGAAGAAAAACGAATGACATGGCCTCCTTGTTCACCTGATCTGAACCCCATTGAGAACCTGTGGTCCATCATCAAATGTGAGATTTACAAGGAGGGAAAACAGTACACCTCTCTGAACAGTGTCTGGGAGGCTGTGGTTGCTGCTGCACGCAATGTTGATGGTGAACAGATCAAAACACTGACAGAATCCATGGATGGCAGGCTGCATGAGTGTCCTTGCAAAGAAAGGTGGCTATATTGGTCACTGATTTGTTTTTGTTTTGTTTTTGAATGTCAGAAATGTATATTTGGGAATGTTGAGATGTTATATTGGTTTCACTGGTAAAAATAAATAATTGAAATGGGTATATATTTGTTTTTTGTTAAGTTGCCTAATAATTATGCACAGTAATAGTCACCTGCACACACAGATATCCCCCTAAAATAGCTAAAACTAAAAACAAACTAAAAACTACTTCCAAAAATATTCAGCTTTGATATTAATGAGTTTTTTGGGTTCATTGAGAACATGGTTGTTGTTCAATAATAAAATTAATCCTCAAAAATACAACTTGCCTAATAATTCTGCACTCCCTGTATGGCCAAAAATGTCCTGTGCCTTATGCTTTTACCCCTCTCTGTGCAGACTGCAGGTACCTGCAAGCAAGGCGCATAGCCATGTACTATTTAAAGTGATGCGCCATCTTTATCCCCATAAAAAAAAAAAATGTAGATGGTTTTTGTGTGTTAATATGAAGTTCTCATACGTTGTCATATGTTGTCTTAAAAACAAGCATTTAAATTCTCTATGTGATTTTGTGTGTATTTCTGTTTCTAAGTCTGGTGGTATGTAAGAATTATAATGCTGGCAATGCCGTGTTCCTGACTGCTATGCTGATCCAATGGCTTTAGTATCATCTTTGGTACTGACCTGAAACACATACTGTATGTAGATGTTGGGTTTGCTATCAAGTGTTTCTAAACATAAGAACCTAATTTTGAATTTAATGCAACATAAAGCGGAGCTCCACCCAAAAGGGGAAGCTTGTTCGCACCCTCCCCCCCTCACTGTCGCATTTGGCACTTTTTGAAGAGGAAGAGAGAGTGGATACCTGTCAAAACCAGGTACCCGCTCCCACTTCCAGGTTGCCGCCCAATGATTGCAGTGATCTACACACGACCGTTTTCCTTGACAAAATCCATCCAGACAATTGGTGGCAGAGCTTTTTTGCAGAGGAAAACAGTCGTGTGTATGTTTTTCGTCAAGAAAACTGTTGTGGATCTCAACGAGAAAAAAAGAGAACAAGTTCTCTTTTTTCTCCTCGGGAGTCTCAATTTCCTCGTTGTGTTTCTTGTCGGTTGGTTTACAACAAGAAACACGTTCTGTGTGTATGCTTAGAAACCCGCGCATGCTCAGGATAGAGTATGATACGAGGGCGCACCTTCTGTAAAAGTAGCGCTCATAATGGAGATGGCATATTCGTCACACTGTAACAGACTGAAAAGCGCGAATCGTTTCTCACCAAACTTTTACTTAACACGCAGTAACATGAGATTAGCAAAAGCAGCCCCAAGGGTTGTGCAAGTGGAATCGAACTTCCCCTTTATAGTGCCGTCGTACGTGTTGTAGGTCACCGCGTTTGAGAACGACAAGATTTTGTCTTGACAGTGTGTATGCAAAGAAAGCTTGACAAGATTCTCGACAAATCTGACAAGAAACTCGTCGAGGAAAACAATGTTTCTTTTACGATGGGATTCTCGGTTGTGTGTACGAGACCTCAGAGACACACAGGTCCTAGAAGACAGAGGGACCATTCAGAAAGCGCAGCGCGACTAGCAAATGCGCAGTAGGAAACTGGCTGTGGAAATCGGCAGAGCTTCACCACATTCACTTAGCTCTCAGGAAAATTAGTGAAATGCACTTGCAAAGTCTATTTGTCTTTAGTAAATCAGCCCCAACGCTTCTTTTTCTCCTTGCTAAAGGTGAAATTGGTGTAAAAAAAAAAAAAAGTTGCTTAACCAGTTGCCGACCAGACGCCACAGTTATACTGCGGCAAGGTGGCTCGGTTGTGCATGTCACGTACCTGGATCGTGAGCCTGACGTGTAGAGGAGAGCCTCTCTTGCCTCACCGGCTTGTGGGACCCTGAGGTTGAGACAGTAGCCACAGAAGCAAGGTGACACCGGAGTGCCTAGGATCAGTCCAGTATTTGGTATGGCTGGATGTTCGTGGCTGGTGATGCAACAGGCAGACCGGCAGGGCTGGGTAGACCAGAGCTGTGGCAGGCTGGATCGCAGAAGAGACAGGAACTGGTGCAATTTGCAGAGCAGAACTGCAGCAGGCAGAGAAGCAGATGCAGAGTCAGGCAGGCCGGGTCAGTAGCGTTCAGGTGGATTAGGCAGAACAGCAGGCAGAAGAGAAGTCCAAAACAAGCCGAAGTCAGGGTATCAAGCAGACAAGGTTAGTGAGAGCAAGCCGTGTTCAAGATCAGAAGTCAGCACAGGTAACAGGTTTCAGGCCTCGTACACACGAGCAGACAGATTTGTTCAAATCTGTCTGTCCGACAGATTTGAACAAATCTGTTTGCTGGGATTTTGGTTTGCTCGCACGAGCAAACCAAAATCCCCGCCAGCAGACGGCGCGCTGACGTGTCGGTGACGTGGCGGTGACGTTGACGCCGCCACGTCACCGCACCAGGAAGTAAAACACTTCCGCGCATGCGCCGAATCCATTCGGCGGCGGTGCGGGACGACATGTCTGCTGGTAAGTGTACTAACCAGCAGACATGTCGGGCGGACGGGTTCCCACTCGATAGATTTCAAAGCATGCTTTGAAATCTGTCGGGTGGCCAAATCCGTCGGCTCGGCCGTACACACGATCGAATCTGTCTGCTGAAACGGTCCAGCAGACCGTTTCCAGCGGACAGATTTGATCGTGTGTACGAGGCCTCAGACACATAGAAGCTGTAGACCAAACAGCAAAGAGTCTTTGGTGCACTCACTTTAAAAAGCCCCTTTGGCGCCAATGTTGGTGACGGGTGCATGTGTGCGCCCAGGTGCACGTGTGCGCACTTGATGACGCGCTGTGAATGCACGTGTCTGGCTATGCCTTTCCTGACAGTGCGAATCGATGTACTGGTATAACTGTTCATGCACTGCCTTTTGTGGGTGCGTGCCCGCTACCAGGCTCGATGGATTGGGGGAGATTTCTTTGAATATTAAAAATAAATTAAAAAGCCTTTTTGGTTTGTGGTGCGCAGTATAGTTCCATTTTAACAGGTGTCATGTCCAGTGCCTATTCTGACCTCCCTGGGGCCCTAAGCAAAATGACCTGTCACATTAAAGTTGAGAAAAGGGTAGGTGGGGGCTGCCGAAAATGACATGTCACATTAAAGTTGAGAAGTGGGGGGGGGGGGGCGCGCTTCCGACAGTGACATGTCACATTAAACTTAAGAAGCGGGGGGAGGGGGTGTTCTGCTGTCGGAAATGAAATCTTAGATTAAAGTGAGAAGCGGGGGGTGCTGACTTCTTACCTCTTCTCCCATACATACAGCGAGTTGCGAGTGGGGTGAGGGGCCGAAAATTACTTCTCACCAGGCAGGGCCTCTAGTAATTTGGGGGGCCCTAAGCGCCTTGCATAGTGAGCCTATAGGGCGGATCGGTCCTGGTCATGTCTGAAAAAAGGTTGAGAACTGCTTCTATAGACTTTAAATTGATACAAAATACAGCCTGAAAAAACCAAGGAGCTAATATAAAATAAAATTACTGTCAGCATTCAGGAAAGTGTCAGCTGCGTGGGCGATACAAAAAGGAAAAAGACAAAAAGAGATGTGGGTCCTGAATAGGGACAGCATACGTGGGAGCGATGGGTTATTTCACAGTACACAATCACACGGACAGCTAAAAGATTGTTACTGCTAATTACATCGTTTATAACATATATAATTATTTTTATTGCAGACACTATCCAAAACAGTCGTTTACCACAGTGACGGATACCCCAGAAAATCTACGACTGAAACAACAAAGTGAACTTCAAAGCCAGGTAATTCTAGCACTGATCACTTCTATCACCAACCAGACAATGTTTTGTACAGTCCTGCCAAAGGATAGTGTTACCCCGCACATCTGATTATTGCTGGTTTAGTTGTACTTGCCATATGTTACCCTATAGAAAGTAGATATGAGTCCTGCCTGCACTGCAAGGCCAATGGAGGTACAGCTTTCTCCATGTGGAACACTAAGCCCAAGGCTTCCTTAAAGGCTCATTTTACCCTTTTCTATTCTTCTGTTTTCGTGTGAACCTCAGGTTTTTAAAGGGAACTTCCACATTAAAATTGCAAAGGTTTTTGTAGACACCAGACCTTCACATGTACCTATATGGCCAAAAGTACTGTATGTGAAAAATTTAGCAATTGTGCGCTTTTTGTGGCACTAGATAGGGGAAAACATTTTTTTTTGTCCCAGCATGACGTAACTGGGACAAATAGAGGTTTCTTTTGGTGGTATTTGATCACCTCTGTGGTTTTTATTTTTTGCGCTATAAACAAAAAAGTACTACAATTTAAAAATATATATATTTTTTTACTTTCTGCTATAATACATATCCAAAAAAATATATAAAAAATATATGTGTAGCGCCTGGTTACTTTACAGTACCGGTGCTAGTTAAATTTAGAGGGAGATCAGAGTGTAGTTAGACTCTGATCCAAAATGTTATGTGTTAACCACTTGCTTACTGGGCACATATACCCCCTTCCTGCCCAGGCGAAATTTCAGCTTTCAGCACTGCGTCGCTTTAAATTAAAATTGCGCAGTCATGCAACGTGCCTCCAAAACAAACTTGACGTCCTTTTTTCCCCACAAATAGAGCTTTCTTTTGGTGGTATTTGATCACCTCTGCGGTTTTTATTTTTTGCGCTATAAACAAAAAAGAGCGTAAATTTTTAAAAAAACACAATATTTTTTACTTTTTGCTATAATAAATATCCCATTTAAAAAAAATATATATATTTTTTTTCTCAGTTTAGGCCGATATGTATTCTACATATTTTTGGTAAAAAAACAACGCAATAAGCATATAGTAATTGGTTTGCGCAAAGGTTATAGTGGCTATCAGTGGCATAAATACCATACGCTATGCACGTTTAGAATTACGCCGCTCCTACCTGAATCTAGCCCTAAGTGTCCAGTGATTATTCTCAGTCACATGCTGTGTGCGTGTTCTCCAGCAGGGTGTGCTAGAGATATGACTGCACATTATAGATATTTAATACCTGGCCAATCAGCAGGCTTGGGGAGCTTGCTGTGCATGCTGGGAAAGCTATTAAATATCTGAATCACTTCCTGCTTTTTCTTTTTCCCTCCAAGGATTTCCCTTGAGTGGATATCTGTGTGATCCACTTATCTACAGGTAGCATGCAAGTATAGGATGTTATGAGCTACTGTATGTCTTCTTTTAGGATCTTCAGGGATGGGATGGCTGTCCATCTCCATCCTTCCAGAGGACAAGAATTCTGTCAGCAGAGTATTTTTCCTGCGGGAGAATGGCTCTGGCTCAATAGTGTTTTATGTGTCTAGCTGCAGAGACCTGTAGCTAGGGTTGTATGTTGGTAATGTACAGTGTATATACTTGACAAAAATGTACATATTTATTTTTGTACATATATTATTTGTACCATAGCCCCGTTCAAGTGGTTTCCCTTCCCCCATCCAACTCATTACATGGGATGCCCTTGCTCATGGGCCCAGGAGCCATTTTTCTATTTTTTTTTTTGAGCTGGAGACCAGCTGTATTCTGGTGGGGTGGTGAGTGAAGCACCCTCTACCTTAGGTAGGTAGGTTCTAGAGTAGTGCATTAAAGTAAAAAAACTTGTGCCTTTAGAATAAGGTGACCAGATTTTTAAAATGAAATCCGGGACATTTTTTTTTTGTTATTGGCAAATGGTAAATTTTATAAGCATATTTTCCTAAATGATATATGCAGTGTATCGTGTAATCACACAACGATACACTGCATATATCATTTAGGAAAATATGCTTATAAAATTTACCATTTGCCAATAACAAAAAAAAAATGTAACATGATATACATGTTATTTCTCACACTTCTTCCATGAGATAAAAAAAAAAAAAAAAGATACTTAGAATTTTTTGGGATATGACTACCAAATGTTAAGAAGAAAAGATAGAGAAAAACCTTGGGCAGGGGCAGCCAGTGGCATCTCCAGCATTTATATTTAGGGGGGGGGACAGGGACAAAAGAAGCGGGGCCAGCTATAAATGTGTCATGCTACTGTACATCCAAAAACATAAATGTATTTTATGTGATAGACCAACACAAAGTGGCACATCATTGTGAAGTGGAAGGAAAATGATAAATGGTTTTCAAAATTGGCACCTGGGGCGGATCCAATATCTGGCATCCCTCCCCCAGGTGGACAGGCAGCGCACTGTATGTCGACGTCAAGTGATGTTAGGGTAGAATACTCGCAGATTGGGGTGATATAGTGGCAGGTTAGGGTGATGGTGTCAAGGTAGGTGATATACAATAGTGGCAGTGCCAGGTTAGGTGGTAGTGCCAGGCTATGTGATATACAGTAATGCCAGGATAGCTGGTAGTGGCAGGTTAGGTGATTAACAATAGTGCCAGGTTAGGTAGTAGTGCCAGGTTAGGTGGTATACAGTAGTGCCTGTATGGTGGTAGTGCCAGGTTAGGTGGCAGTGCCAGGTTAGGTGGTATACAGTAGTGCCAGGTTAGGTGGTAGTGCCAGGTTAGGTGGTATACAGTAGTGCCTGGTTAGGTGGTAGTGGCAGGTTAGGTGGTAATCGCAGGTTAGGTCCATCACATGCAAGTCTCTCTGGCTCTGCAGGCTGGTCGGGTGTAGTGTGGCCTCAGTCTGAACACGAGTGTCAGTCTGGGCCCCTTCCTGCTCCTTTCTCCCATTCAGCAGAGCGGCCAGCACAGCTATGCATGTCTGTGTGCAATCAGGTGTGCGCCGCTCGTGAGGGAAGGGGAGGGGTCGGCACTACATCGGCACTGAAGGGGGAGAAAAGCAGTGACCGCAGTTGGACTCGGTGGCCCCTGCCTGCGATCCGGGGACAAAACCGGGGACGATCTTGGACTGGGGACCCTGTCCTTAATCCGGGGACTGTCCCCGGAAATCGGGGACGTCTGGTAACCATACTTTAGAACCACTTTAAAAGTGGAGTTTCCATCCCAAACATATTTTTTTTCATTATTGTGCTCATTAGACCTAATCTGGAAATGCCTGTTGCTATGCGGTCCCACAAAATATGCCTTCGGAATCACCTAGGATTCTGACATCATCTCCCTCTAATGCTCCTGGGAAATGTGTGTCATCATTTCCCAGGATGCAGTGCGCTACCCAATTATCACTCCCCATCCAAGACTTCCAGGAAGTAAGTGCTTGTGGGCTTCACAATGCCCACAAGAAAAATGACAACGGTGTGGACATAGTTTTATAAACTAGTTTTATAAATCTTTTTTTAATAACTATGCAGGGCGGTGGCAGATTGTAATATAGTAAGTGACCGGATTTATATTATAAAAACGCATGATGAAAGACATACATAGTAGGAAGGATTCCCAGAAGAGTGAAGGCTGTACAGTCATTTGTGTGTGTGTGTGGGCACAACTAATTGATAATGATTTTGTACAACAAGGTCATATAGGTATTGTTAGTTGAATTTGGAGATAGGATTGCTCCGCCCCCCCCTGCCAGTATGTGGTTGTTCCACTCTCACATATGGCATGGTTCATTCTTTCTGCAACCCTCTTTCGTTCTGGGTTGTATGGTACAGTAGTTTGAAATATTATTCCATGCTTTCTGAGAATTGCCTTTGTGTTATCACCTGTAAATTCTATTGTCTGTACACAATGCACTGAAGTACTCTTGTACTTTACTTTTGTTGTATAACAGATATAGTGTGGTATACCTGGAGTAATCATCTATAAACGTGAGAAAAAAACTCTTTCCTGGAGCCAATTTTTCCATTGGACTGAAAAGATCTGAATGAATTAAGTCCAGAGGTTTCTTAGCTCTGCAGTTTTTTTGCTTTGGAAAGACTTTTCTTCTCATTACTTATCTGCTATTTATGCTATGATTACGTTATGACTGGGTTTTCAGCTTTTGTCTGGGTGGGTGTCTGGGCTATGCCTGGACCTATAACCTGTTGGAAACCCTTCAGAACAGACAATGCACAGTCCACATGGACTTTGCTGATTAACTGCAGAAAGGAAACAGCAAACTTTATTACAGAGAAAATGCAAAGGGCTAGATTCACGTAGGTGCGTGTATATCTTTGTGCGGGCGTAGCGTATCCTATTTACGTTACGCCTCCGCAACTTTTTATTCACAAAGCACTTGCTCCGTAAGTTGCGGCGGGGTAGCGTAAATTGGCCGGCGTAAGTGCGCGTAATTCAAATTGGGCATGTAGGGGGGGTGTTGTATTGAAATTAACGGTGACCCCACGTAAATGACGCGCCGAACGAACTGCGCATTCGCCGGCCGTGGACGTATTCCAGTGCGCATGCTCCAAATCACGTCGCAAATAGTCAGTGAAAATGACATGAACGTAACTTACGCCCAGCCCCATTCTGAATCGGCTTACGCAAACAACGTGAAATTCAACAGCTGTTCCGACGTCCATACTTAACATTGGCTGCGTCATGTTTTTGGTGGTTTATCTTTACGCCTGAAAAAGGCCTTACGTTAACGGTGTATCTTACTGCGACATCCGGGCGTACGTTCGTGAATCGGCGTATTTACATATTCGACGCGTAAATCGACGGAAGCGCCACATAGCGGCCAGCGTAAATATGTAACTAAGATACAACGGCGTAAGAGACTTACGCCGCTCGTATCTTAGCTCAATCCCGGCGTATATGATTCTATGAATCAGGCGCCGGGATACGGCGGCGGACATTCAGACTTATGACGGCGTATCTGTATATACGCCGTCGTAAGTCTACGTGAATCTAGCTCATAGAGCATACCACAGAGCATGCCACCTTCATCTACTGGATGAAGAATATATTTTGACTAAATACTGATGTACAGTAGTTCAGGCCTCGACAAAATCCGGGCGTCCGGTCGCAATTGCGACAAGAAATTGTGACCTGGCGCCTGGGGAAGCTTAAGCCTGCAGAAAGCCGCAAAGCCGCGGCCTCAATTACTGGCCGTCGCGGTCGCCAGTAATTGAGGCTGCGGCTTTGCGGCCTTCTGCAGGCCTCAGCTTTGTCTGTGATCTGGCCCCATCTTGTGGTGGCAGTTGGCATTACAGGTTACATTGCATTACATTACATTACATTACAAGTAGCAAAACAGCAGTTCTAATGTTTTTCATTGTTTTCACTGCCATCTCCTTCCCTCTAATTAGAACCCCCAAACATTATATATATTTTTTATTCTAGATAATAAACACCCTAGATAATAAAATGGCAGTCATTGCAATACTTTCTGTCACACCGTATTTGCGCAGTGGTCTTACAAGCGCACTTTTTTGGGAAAAAAATACACTTTTTATAATTAAAAAATAAGACAACAGTAAAGTTAGCCCAATTTTTTTTTATATTGTGAAAGATAATGTTACACCGAGTAAATTGATACCCAACATGTCACGCTTCAAAATTGCATCCGCTTGTGGAACGGTGACAAACTTTTACCCTTTAAAATCTCCATAGGTGACGTTTAAAAGATTCTACAGGTTGCATGTTTTGAGTTACAAAGGAGGTCTAGGGCTAGGATTATTGCTCTCGCTCTACCAATCGCAGCGATATTTCACATGTGTGGTTTGAATACCTTTTACATATGCGGGCGCTACTCACGTATGCGTTCGCTTCTGCGCGCAAGCTTGGCGGGACGGGGTGCGTTTTTTGGCTCCTTACTTTTTTAGCTGGCTCCTAGATTTCAAGCAAATTTGTCAGACCCTGCAGTAGTTGTTGCACAAAAAACAATTGGGTATGATGGTCAGGTTTCTACAAACATTTGGCCATATTGTACACCTGCCCAATAAACACTAGTTATTCCAGTAGGCATCTTGTAATTATTCCACTGGTTAACACAAAGATACTCACACTGCATTGCTGGATGTGCTAGAGTCCCATCATGGAGCTAAGTCAAGGCCTGACTGCTGACTGCACCCAGGTTTGGAGGCTTTCTGGCTACAATGAAGATGATGTATTTACAATGAAAGCCACATGGAGGCTAGTATTAGCTGCGGTTTTTGTTTTTACATGATGTATTTCCTTCAAAGTGAAAATAAAGGGGTTGTAAAGGAAAAAAAATGTTTTCATAATAAGCATCCTTTACCTGTAGACATTCCTCTTTTCACTCCTTCATTCGTTTTTGCTCAGAAGTTGCTCTATTTCTTCTCTGTTCTGTTCACTTCCTGCTTGTCTGATTGTTACTCACCACCGTGAAGGGAGACTTTACTGCGGTGGTCAGTGACGCGCTCACCCCCTCCTGGGAACTACATCTCTGCGGTAGGACGCTCTCTACTTGTTAGAGACTTCAAGGAGGTGTGAATTACTGGGCGTGCCACAATTCATACTGGGAAATGTAGTTCTTACATGAACAAGTGATGCAAACCAGGAAGTGAATAAGAGAACAGAAACTAGAATGCCAGAGGTGATATAGATGAAGGAATTTAATAGGTATTTACTCGTTTATTAACAGAATCATTACACTATTCTGTCTGTCTACCTTGCAGACATTCGTTTTAGGCAAAAAAATGTTTCCTCTACAACTCCTTTAATCCTTACTTCAATACCAGATCTGTCTGCTGGCGAAACCAATGATTATGTTTCTGCGAGTATCTGTGGCTCTGCCTGCTCACCAACTTTTGCCCTATGCCCCCCCCCCCCCCCTACTGCAGATGTGCCTCCTGGGAGTCAGCAAGTGCCCAAAGGAGATTGAACGTTATGATGGCTAAAGGATAGGTGTACTTTCATATAAATGACTCTCATTCTATTTACCTAGCTACCCTGATACAACCCCACCCTCCCTGAGCCTGGCTGAATACCCTTCACAGCCACTGCCTGATGCAATGTTGAGGTCCTATGGGCAATATCTAACTTTCTGTTGCTTTGCGTAGATTTCTGTAGGATCATCAAGTAGTCTATAGTAGTTTATTGGTATTGGGGAGCTATTCTCTCTATTCCTTTGTGGGGGAAAAAAGGAAGTGAATTCCCCCAACAGGATCACAAACAGAAGTCAAAACCGGACAGGGTTCTACCTCTACCCATACTACAATAACAAAAAACATAACAGTACCAAGCCTGAACTTGTGGAAACGTGTGCAGGTTAAGTGCTGCTGGATCTTGATAATAGGCATGAGCTCATGTGTGTTTGGATCCTAGTCCAAACCCACCTGAGCTATCCTGCCAGGGAGCTTTCATTGCAGTCTGCGGTCTTGCCCCGCAGCTGCACATATACAGTACAATTGGCTTTAAGCAGTGACACCTTACTAATGGGCAAGCCCAGGTACACAGCTCCAGTAGACTAGGATATGAACACGCCTGAGCTCATCCCTACTTGAGAACTTAGAATTCAAGATGCAGGCTAATACAGCTTTAAAGCAGGTCAAATGTACGTTGGATGGAGGACAACTGCAAGTCAAATGCATCAGTCAATGAACTGTGAATGTTCTCAGAAGCATCTCAAACTGATGTCAAATGCAAATGAAATGCTCCATAAATGTGGTTATATAGTCAATTTCTGGAAATGAAAAGAATCTTGGCAAGAATGCTCTTATGCCACGTACACACGATCATTTTTTGGCATGAAAAAAAGTAGTTTTTAAAAAACTTTGTTTAAAATGATCGTGTGTGGGCGTCACATCTTTTTTCAGGTTCTGAAAAACTGCAAAAAAAAAAAGAATTCGAACATGCTGCATTTTTTAACGTCATTTTAAACAATGTAGTTGTAAAAAAAATGAACGTGTGAGGACTAAAACGACGTTTAAAACCCGTGCATGCTCAAAAGCAAGTTATGAGACGGGAGCGCTCGTTCTGGTAAAACTACCGTTCATAATGGAGTAAGCACATTCATCACGCTGTAACAGCCGGAATCAGCTAAAGCAGCACAAAGGCGAATGGTACTTCCCCTTTAGAGTGCCGTTGTACGTGTTTTACGTCACTGCGCTTTGCTCATAATTTTTTAAAAACGATGGTGTGTGGGCAAAATCGTTTTTATTGATGAAGTTGGAAAAACTTCTTTTTTTTCATGCTCAAGTGGTCATAAGACGGTGCTTTAAAAAGAAACATTTGCATCCAGGAAAAAAGAACATCAAACTAAATTTCCAGTTTAAACATAAAAGTCCATTTAGTAATCAAAAACATTCTGAATAATAAAAAAATAAAAAACTTTTTACATAGAAATTCCCTCGTTATCATGGCTGCAGGTTATTAAGCCTGGCTGTAACTATCCAAGTGCTGAAGTCATTCCGACTCAGCCACTAACTTTATAAATAGAAAAGGAAACACCTCCCTTCCCTCCTGGTGACTACTGTACATATTTTATTATGAGTTTTAGAATTTAAGATATCCTGTATATCACTGCGCAATGCTTCACAAGCACTGCACTCCACCCTGAAGTCATTTATCTTGGGCGTTGATTTTAATTTAGAAGGAAATGTGCGCTTCAACTATAGAGCTTAAAGAAAAATATCACTTTCATTAAAACATTGGTATAAAGCATATAATCTCTACACAAATTATTTTGAAATGTAATGTTATTAACCACTTAAGGACCGCCGCATGTACATTTACGTCGGCAGAATGGCACCGACAGGCACATCAACGTATATATACGTTGGTGCCTTGGGGGGGATCGGGGGTCCGATCGGACCCCCCCCCCGTACATGCGGCGGTCCGCGCGGCTGCAGGAGCGATCCGACGAGTGGGGGCGGCTATCCGTTTTCATCCGCCCCCTCCGGATCGCTCCCAGCCAATGCGCGCGCCCGCCTGACCTGTCACTTCCTCCTCCTGTGTAAACACAGGAAGGAGGAAGCGACGTGATCTCTCCCTCGGCGTTTGTTTCAAGCGCCGCTGAGGAGAGATCACCACAGAACAAGTAAGTCCTGCACCAACACTACACTACACACACACATTTAACCCCCGCGATCGCCCCCCCCCCTCCCCCTGTCACAGTGTCACTGAATGCAGTAATCATGTATGATTACTGTATTTAGTGTCAGTGTGACAGACAGTGTGACAGTCAGACAGTCAGTAGTGTCAGGGTAGCCCCCCCCACCCCCCCCAATAAAGTTTTAACCCCCTGATCACTGCCCTAGTTAACCCTTTCACTCCCTATTGCCAGCGTCACTAAGCGATCATTTTTCTGATCGCTGTATTAGTGTCGCTGTTCCCGCTAGGTAGCTAATTTTTTTTTAATGCGATTTTTTTTTTACTAAAGACATGCGGCTAAATAAATTTTGGCCTAAATGTTTGACTAAAATTTAGTTTATTGGTTTTTTATTATAACAAAAAGTAAAAAATATTGATTTTTTTTCAAAAATGTCGCTCTATTTTTGTATATAGCGCAAAAAATAAAAATCGCAGAGGCGATCAAATGCCACCAAAAGAAAGCTCTATTTGTGGGAAAAAAAGGACGCGAATTTTGTTTGGGAGCCACGTCGCACGACCGCGCAATTGTCTGTTAAAGCGACGCAGTGCCGAATCGCAAAAACCCCTTGGGTCATTTGCCAGCGTATTGGTCCGGGTCTTAAGTGGTTAAAAACTCACTGTCCTGCTCAATCTGTAGCCAAATCTGATTTTCTAAACCTGACAATTTTTTTTCTTTTAATTGCAAACCATGGCACAACAATAATTTTGGCATTGGACTTTTCACATGTCTCATTCTTCTGCTTGTCTAAGGCCTCGTACACACGATAGGATAGCCAGAGGACAACGGTCTGATGAACCGTTTTCATCGGTCAAAACCGATCGTTAAACCTTAGGTTAAAAAAAAGCCAACTTGCTTTAAAATTAACCTATGGACTCGTAACTGATAGGCCAAAACCGATCGTTAGTAGGCACGACCATCGGTTAAAAATCCACGCATGCTCAGAATCAAGTCGACGCATGCTTGGAAGCATTGAACATTTTTTTCAGCACGTCGTCGTGTTTTACGTCACCACGTTCTAACACGATCGTTTTTTTTTAACTGTTGGTGTCGTAGGCAAGACTGATGAAAGTCAGTCCTTCAGACCATTCTCATCGGATGGACTGATCCTGTGTACAAGGCTTAAGGCTGGGTTGACACTATTGCGAATTGGATGCGGAGAACAATTTGCAATAGCAGGAGATTTTGTCCATCTCTCTATGGAGCCAGTTCACATATCTTCACTGCGGCTCAGGTGAAAATTTGCACAGGAGCCATGTGTGTCTTTTGGTCCATTTCAGGTCTGAATTCATCCAAAATTTCGGGCTGAAATCGGGCCTGAAACTGTGAACCTGGACACACTGGACCCCTGCTGGGAGCCGCATGCCGCGATGGTGTGAACCCAGCCTAAGGCTGGGGATGACCTACTGACCATGCCCACTTTTAACCACGCCTGCAAAATTATGACTCCACTTTTAACATGCCCTCAAACAATTTGTCACAGAATTTTGGAATAAGAGGTAGACCTTAATGCATAAAGATAAAATGCTTTCGCCACCCAGAGCAAAAAAAATATGCACCACTCATAGCATGGAGTGGGGTCTAGCCAAGTTGCAGTAACAGTTGGAGGATCTTAAAGGGACATGGTTAAATAAAACCTGAGCCTGCTCTGTGGCTGTTAGAATACTGTAAGTAATGCGAAGAGTGCAGGGATCAGAAGAAAATAATGCACAGGATGCAGAAGTCAGGAGCAAGTAACACAAGCCACATAGAATGCAGGGGTCAGGAGTATGTGACACACAGAGTGGAGGAGTCTGTCATGTCTACCCCAATGCAGGTGTTCAGACACTATAGAAAGCTACTGTGTGCTTCACCTATAGCAGCCCCCTTTACCTTAAGCTTACCTTAAGGCAAGCAGGCCTACTGGTACTCCGTTGCCCCCAGTACTTATACACAATGCTATAGTGCCTGGCCACCACACCAAGGCAAACTGAGCAAAGCAAACAGATACTTGTAATTTAGCAGACAGATAGCATGGTTCTATGACAGTCCAGGAAAAAGGCAGGCTGAGTTCAGGGAAAAGTCCAATAGCTAATCCAGATCATACACAGGGGAATCCAGACTAGCAAAACAGGGCAGACAAATGGGGGGCTTGTTCAGGAACAACACAGGTATCACTGTCTCTATCACAAACAAGGGACAGAGCATTTGGCTTGCTTATACCAGGTGACTGACCATATCAATCACCTTGCAGGTGGACACAGACGGGGAACTCACTATTCAAATGAAAGCTGTAATGTTCCCCGCGCTGATTAACTAGGCGTCTGCGGCGGCATATACTGTATGGGGAGACATGGCTGCATATATGGGGGGGACATGGCTGCATTTATGGGGGACATGGCTGTATTTATGGGGGGACATGGCTGCATATGTGGGGGACATGGCTGCATCTGTGGTGGACATGGCTGCATATGTGGGGACATGGCTGCATCTGTGGGGGACATGGCTGCATTTGTGGGGGACATAGCTGCATTTGTGGGGGACATGGCTGCATTCGTGGGGGGACATGGCTGCATTCGTGGGGGGACATGGCTGCATCTGTGGGGGACATGGCTGCATTTGTGGGGGACATAGCTGCATTTGTGGGGGACATGGCTGCATATGTGGGGGGACATGGCTGCATCTGTGGGGGACATGGCTGCATTTGTGGGGGACATAGCTGCATTTGTGGGGGACATAGCTGCATTTGTGGGGGACATGGCTGCATTCGTGGGGGGACATGGCTGCATTTGGGGACACATTTAAATAAAAGTATTGTATTCGGTACTACCCTAGTCATGAGTAAGCTAAAAATAAGCAATGCACAGATTGCAGAGATTTAGGAATAAGTAAAGCAGAGAGTGCAGGGATCAAGAGTAAGTAACGCACAGATTGCAGAGGTCATGAGTCAGTAACAAACAAGTGACTATTGATGAAGTGAAAAATCATATGCAAGTTATCCATGGTTCTGCATAAGACTTTACTTTCCAGGCTTTACTTTACTTTTAAGACTTTCCATGACTGGTGTACTACTAGTGTTTGCTAAATAACCAACCACCCACCTCTTAACCACCTACATTAAACACTCGACACCTTCTGGATTAAATGGCCAACAAAGGCCCCTTTATTAAATCCAAAAGGTAAATATAAAATTAACTTTTAAACAACCATTTTAAAATATATATAACCGTATAAACTTTTTAACATTTACCAACATTCTTTTTGAATAAATTAACCCAAACAACAACCACTGTAGACACAAGACTGTAGACACAAGACTGTAGACACAAAGGTTCCTGAGAGAAAGGGAAATAAAAAGTGCAAGGCAATGGGCTGTCCTCCAACAGAAAGTGTCCGGGCCTCTAGCCGTACGTCATAAGCTCAAGAGACCATAGCTTCCTCCTTCATTTACTATTCAGCCCGATTGCCAGTAGCCCCCACCTAACCGGATAGGGAAGGTGCCCATCCCATGACAGGCCCCAACTCCTACCAACCATCTCAGGTATATCGATCTTATATCTCTATACCACCCCCACCCAATTCTCAGGAACCCCAAAACCAATGCCAAGACCACCTGAAAAACAAAAAGATGATGAAAAACACACCCATACCAGACACTTCCCCAGGGAGGGAGGGAGGGAAAAACAGCCTGTTTGTTACCACAACTGCAGATGACTCCCGAATGACTGGCCCCGCCCCCTCCTCCTATTATGTGACCCTCCTTGTGTGCCTAAGCCCCGCCCCCCGGCCAGACTTTTTACCAGCCATTTCCTCTTCCTGTGTGCGCTCCACACAGTGTTCCCCCAGTCATGTGGCCCCTGCGCCTGGGTTCCCCGTACTTCGGGGCTGTCTGGCTTTACTTTCATGAGTTTATACAAGATGGATCCCAAAATAGCTTACTGAACAGCACAACCCAGTTGTCTGGCCTTCTGCCAACCCATACTGGACCACTATGCTAATTAAAGTATAACTAAAGGCAAAACTGTTTTTTTTTTTCCGTTTTGGATGGAGTGGGAATGGATTTAAGCACCCATTAAGTTGTTATTACTCTGTGCCCCTATTAAGGAGATTCACCCACTCTATTTGTCCTGTTTACCATTATCATCGAAAGTGAAGGTTGTCCCCAGAAAAGTATTAGAGGGGAAATCTTCTAATGGGGACACTAGTACTGGTGACCTGGGGGTCCCCAAGGAATTCCGTTAATTTGCAGGGATTTACATGCACTTCTTGTTTTGGCTATGGGACAGGAAGTGAAGGGAAATCTCCCCAATGGGACACAGATGGCAAAAAAAACTAACATGGGTTATGACCCTACCCTACACTATGCAAAATGCAAAAAATTAGGGTTGTCCCGATACCACTTTTTTAGGACCGAGTACAAGTACCGATACTTTTTTTCATGTACTCGCCGATACCGAATACCGATACTTTTTTTAAATGTCATGTGACAGTTTTCAAACCACAATACAGACTAAGGATATTTTCTTTAGAATTATGAAGAACTCTATCTCAAGACATTATAAAAGAATAAAAATGAGTAAAAATTAATAAAAGAAAATTATTTTCTTGTCACGCAGTAGTAAAAAACTCAAAGTATTTTCACAGAACATGTTGATAAATACAAAAAAAGTATTCTATTTAGGTATCGGGAGCATTTGCGCGAGTACAAGTACTCCCGCAAATACTTGGTATCGGTCCCGATACCGATACTAGTATCGGTATCTGGACAACCCTACAAAAAATAAACTAAAACGTTTTGTCTATAGCTCTACTTTAAGGTCATGCTTTTATGAAGGGGGGGGGGGGTTCCACAGATCAAAGTTGTTGAGCGGAGGGGTACCGCGGCTCTGAGTTGTTGATCGGGGGGGTTCCACACCACAGATCAAAGTTGTTGAGCGGGGGGGGGTTCCGCTGATCAGAGTTGTTGAGCGGGGGGGGGGGGGGTTCCGCAGCAGATCGGAGTTGTTGAGCGGGGGGGTTATCGCGAATTACGTGATTTAACGCAAGTCGCGTTAATCGCGCGGGGGAGTGGTTCCGCAGCAGATCGAAGTTGTTGCGCGGGGGGGGTACCACGAATCAGGGGACTTTAGCCCGGATCGCGGAACCGCGGGATTTACCGCAAATTTACTGCAAAATCAGGGATGGTTGGAAGGTATGTGGATCCCTCATTTATTTGAACCAAATGTCAAGAGATCATTGATTTGTCACAGACCAGCATGTGCAAGAAGTGGTGCATGCATGGCTGAGGGATGACCAACATTTTTTTTTACGAGTGTATAGGCAAGCTTGTGGAACTAGTGCATTGTAAAGCAAAGGGACTATGCTGAAAAATGTATCTGTGTGTTTTCTAATATTCTAATATATTATAGAGATAGAGTGCAGTTAATTATTGACTCACCCATGCAAATTTTCAGCAACTTATGCCGCGTACACACGATCATTTTTCGGCATTAAAAAAAACATAGTTTTTCAAAAACGTCATTTAAAATGATCGTATGTGGGCTTCACATCATTTTTCAGGTTCTGAAAAATGACAAAAAAAAAAAAAACATGCTGCATGCTCAGAAGCAAGTTATGAGACGGGAGCGCTCGTTCTGGTAAAACTACCGTTCGTAATGGAGTAAGCACATTCATCACACTGTAACAGACAGAAAAGCGCGAATCATCTTTTACTAACACGCAAATGGAACTTCCCTTTTAGAGTGCCGTCGTACGTGTTGTACGTCACCGCGCTTTTCTCATAATTTTTTAAAAACGATGGTGTGTGGGCAAGGTCATTTTTAATGATGATGTTGGAAAAACTTTGGGCCAGATTCACGTACATCTGCGCATTATTGGACGGGCGTAGCGCACCGCCTTTACGTTAGACTGGCGCAATGTAGCGGCGCAATCACCCTATTCTCGTAGGTTTTACGCAGAAATTTGCGCCTGCGCAACGTTATTTCAGAGGCGCAAGGCGGAGTAATTCAAATTGGGAAGGACGTGGGCGTGTTACATTAAAATGAGCTGTGACCCCATGCAAATGAAGGGCCGGCCGGCTCGAGCATGCGCGCTTGAAGCAGACCATGGTCAGCACCTCTGTGCGCATGCTCACAACTCGGGAACGGCGCAATCAGTGAAATTGGAAGTGGACTAGGGCAACGTAATGAACTACGCAGACAGCATAAATAGACAGACACAAACACACTTCCTTTGCAAAAGTACATCCCTTTGTATCCCTTCCTATACAGCAAGGTGCTTTTGTTCTGTTGTTTATTAGCGTTTGTTTGTTTGTGACATGTCTTTGAGATATTTGGGGACTGTTTTGCAGAGTGATTTTTGTCTTTTATGTGTTTTCTTTGTTGTTATTTTTTTTAAATTCGATTTTTGCTGGGAATTTTTTATTTTTGCTGCTCAATTTTTATTTTTTTTGGTTCTGTTTGTGAATGATTTTGGAATGTGGGGGTGACATTCCTGCCGGAAAAGGGGTGTCACCCTCATTTGTGGTGGAGAAGTGATCCCCAGGTCCGTGTGAATGGTGACATAACTGGAGCCGTGGCATGGCGCTGCTGCTCACAAGTCCTGCATGGTGGGCTTGTGCCAATCCAATGTGATGAGGATGTGATGTGTCTGTGCTAGGGACCACAGTGGTGTGCATGCATGCATTCTCATTGTGCCATGATTAATGTGTGTGTTTAATGTGCAAGGATGCCTAATGTGAGCTGGCTCCTGGCTGCTCTTCCCTCAGAAGACGGGGTAGCCTCGGTTAGGGGGGGATTGTCTGGTTCAGGGGTCAGGTCATCACTTATGTCAATCTCCAGGCCCTTTCTCACTGCAAAGTTGTGCAGCATGCAACATGCACCGAAGATCTGGCATACAAAGTTTGGGGAATACAACATGGGGGGTTCCGGATAGGAGTCATGAGATGGGGTCCCAGTGCATATGCAGAGTCACCCTGAAGGGATAAGACAGGAGGATGTTAGTCGTGCATGTGCCCCTTGTGATTTCTGCATCATGGGGGGGACAGTCATGCCTGCCATCCATGTCACTCACCAACCAGCCAGCTGTCCCCATAAATGTTCTATTCGAAATCTGTGGGGATGGGGCTAGGATTGTATATGTAGCTGTCATAGGTGTCATGGGTGGTGTCATGTGTTGGGCTGGTGATGTCCTCCTGCAGGTTTGTGGTTAATTCCAGGATGGCATGAGGGGTGAATCTGAAGATGCGAGACACCTCAGAATCACTCATGCCATAGATGTCTATGCGTGTGTGATATATCAAGTGAAGAGTGAGGGGCTTGTATCAGATTAGATTATTATATCCATCAAGGTTTTAAAGGGCTATTGAAAGATAGTGAGACCGTGTTTGTAATTTGTATGTATGTTATGTATTGATGTATATATGTATGTATATTTTTTGTAAAAATGTTTATAAAAGCAAAGAATAATTTTTGGGAAAAAAAAATTCCTCTCTTGTACCCTCCTCCGTGCCCTCCTCCTTCTTTGCTCCTCTAAAGTCAGTAGTATAGCTATGAGCATGGATGCCACTGGCATTGTGGCATACAGATTGTTGTGCAACACGTGTGACTGCTCAACTCCTCACTAACGGTGTTGCTTTCTCTGACATGTAGACGAATTGTCTAATTTTATACCACCTTTTATAACGTTCTTTTGTGGATCCCCGTAACTCCCTCATTAGCATATTTGAATAGCAAATCAATGGTGTGTCTAGCGCAGTTTTGCGCGGACGGATGCGCCTGTCTATCGAAATTACGCCGGACAAAAAAAAGTAGATTTCTTGCGTATCTCGTTTTGGGGATGTGGAGTATCGAAACGCATGAGCAAATTTAGACTTACGCCGCGCATCTCCTGTTACGCCGGCGTAATCGCTCTGTGAATCTGGCCATTGTTTTTTTTTTCATGCCGAAAAACGATCGTGTGTGTACGCGGCATTAGTCTCCATTCAAACCAATATGTTTTTTATGCTTTTTGCAGAAACGTAGGACATGTTTTCTAACATGGGCTCTTATGGAATCGGCAGAATGGCATGGCTGCATAAAGCAACGTACCTGCAACGTAGCTGCCGCGAGCTCCGTCACCTTGCCCGTGGGACCCACAGACTCGATATCCGCCGGAGCTGCAGAACGGGGAGATTTCTATGAAAACGAGGCATCTCCCTGTTCTGCCTAGTGACAGGACAGTGATCTTCTGCTCCCTGTCATCGAAAGCAGTGATCACTGGCATGTCACTTGTAGCCACGCCCCCCCTAGGACACACTTAACTCCTTCATCGTCCCCTAGTGTTTAACCCCTTCCCTGCCAGTGTCATTTACACAGAAATCAGTGCATTTTTATAGTACTGATCTCTGTATAAATGACAATGGTTCCAAAATAGTGTCAAAAGTGTTTGATGTGTCCGCCATAATGTCGTATTTATGATAAAAATCGCTGATCGCCGCCATTACTGATAAAAAAAAAATTATGCCATAGTGCCAATGCCAATGCCAATAATTATGCCATGGATAGTTATCCACTATTTTGTAAATGCTATAACTTTTGCACAAACCAATCAATATACGCTTTTTGCGTTTTTTGTTTTTTTTTTACCAATAATATGTAGAAGAATACGTATCAGCCTAAACTGAGAAAGATTTTTTTTTATATTTATATTTTTGGGGGATACTTACAGCAAAAAGTAAAAAAATATTGCTTTTTTTTCAAAATTATCGCTTTTTGGTTTATACCACCAAAAGAAAGCTAAATTTGTGGGGAAAAAAGGACGCAAATATTGTTTGGGTGCAACGTTGCACGACTGCGCAATTGTCAGTAAAAACGTTGCAGTGCCGAATCGCAAAAAGTGCTCTGGTCAGGAAGGGGGTAAATTCTTCCGGGGCTGAAGTGGTTAAAATGGGAAACGCTGCTATTTTTTTTTTTTTGGTTTAATAGACTTCAATAGCAACACTGCAGAGCATGTAGTGCGTATTTTTAAAAAAAATTAGGTTTAAGACAAACCAACAAACAGAATTTTTTTTGACGTTTTTCACGTTTTGAATTATTTAATATTTAATATTAAATATATTTAATCTTTAATATTTAAGCCACCCCCATCAAATCATTCTCTGCAGCTATTACCTTTTGTACTATCCCCCCCCCCCTTTATAATGTAAGCTCTAATGTAAGCTCTAGGAGCCGGGCCCTCCTGTACCCTCTGTATTGAACTGTACTGTAATTGTACCGTCACCTCTATACATCGTAAAGCGCTGCGTAACTGTTGGTTCTATATAAATCGTGTATAATAATAATTAGGGTTGTCCCGATACCAATACTAGTATCGGGACCGATACTGAGCATTTGCGCGAGTACTTATACTTGCGCAAATGTTCCGGATACCAGATTCGATCCTTTTTTTTTTTTTAGAGAGTGGTTGGAGAGCGGTTGGGGAGGGGGTGGAATCGGATGGGTGATCTGTCCATCAAACTGTCCGGACAAGGGGGAGGGGCTATGACATGGCGCGGTGGGGAACACACACCAGCTATTCAAAATGAAAGCTGTATATTCCCAGCGCTGATCATCTAGGTGGCGGCGGGGAGGGCTTGGCTTGGCTTTCTCTGTGGGGAGTGGGACATGGCTGCATTACTGGGGGGACATGGCTGCATCACTGGGGGGACATGGCTGCATCTCTGGGGGGACATGGCTGCATCACTGGGGGGACATGGCTGCATCTCTGGGGGGACATGGTTGCATCTCTGGGGGGACATGGCTGAATTACTGGGGGGGGACATGGCTGAATTACTGGGGGGGACATGGCTGAATTACTGGGAGGACATGGCTGCATTACTGGGGGGACATGGCTGCATCTCTGGGGGGGCATGGCTCCATTACTGGGGGGACATGGCTACATTACTGGGGGGACATGGCTGTATTACTGCGGGGACATGGCTGTATTACTGGGGGGACATGGCTGCATTACTGGGGGGACATGGCTGCATTACTGGGGGGACATGGCTGCATTACTGGGGGACATGGGTGCATCTCTGGGGGGACATGGGTGCATCTCTGGGGGGACATGGCTGAATTACTGGGGGGACATGGCTGAATTACTAAGGGGACATGGCTGAATTACTGGGGGGACATGGCTGCATCTCTGGGGGGACATGGCTGCATCTCTGGGGGGACATGGCTGCATCTCTGGGGGGACATGGCTGCATTACTGGGGGGACATGGCTGCATTTCTGGGGACACATTAAAAAAAAAGTATCGGTAATTGGTATCGGCGAGTATATGAAAAAAAGTATCGATACTTGTACTCGGCCCTAAAAAAGTGGAATCGGGACAACCCTAATAATAATAATAATTTAATCTGGCCAAAAAAAAAAAAGAATTGAAAAACGCATCAAAAATGCAATTCCTGAAAACACAGAAAGCACAGCAAAAGGTACTGCAGAAACGCTCAAAAGCAAGATGCATAGGTGTGAATGGAGCCTTATGCCCTGTACACACGATCGGTTCATCCGATGAAAACGGTCTGATGGACCGTTTTCATCGGACAAACCGATCGCGTGTGGGCCCCATCGTTTTTTTTCCCATTGGTGAAAAAACTTAGAACCTGTTTTAAAATTTTCGTATGGTTAAAAAACCGAAAGAAAAATACGATCGTCTGTGGGGAAATCCATCGGTCAAAAATCCACGCATGCTCAGAATCAAGTCGGCGCATGCTCGGAAGCATTGAACTTCATTCGGTTGGGGAGGGGGTGGAATCGGATGGGTGATCTGTCCATCAAACTGTCCGGACAAGGGGGAGGGGCTATGACATGGCGCGGTGGGGAACACACACCAGCTATTCAAAATGAAAGCTGTATATTCCCAGCGCTGATCATCTAGGTGGCGGCGGGGAGGGCTTGGCTTGGCTTTCTCTGTGGGGAGTGGGACATGGCTGCATTACTGGGGGGACATGGCTGCATCACTGGGGGGACATGGCTGCATCTCTGGGGGGACATGGCTGCATCACTGGGGGGACATGGCTGCATCTCTGGGGGGACATGGTTGCATCTCTGGGGGGACATGGCTGAATTACTGGGGGGGGACATGGCTGAATTACTGGGGGGGACATGGCTGAATTACTGGGAGGACATGGCTGCATTACTGGGGGGACATGGCTGCATCTCTGGGGGGGCATGGCTCCATTACTGGGGGGACATGGCTACATTACTGGGGGGACATGGCTGTATTACTGCGGGGACATGGCTGTATTACTGGGGGGACATGGCTGCATTACTGGGGGGACATGGCTGCATTACTGGGGGGACATGGCTGCATTACTGGGGGACATGGGTGCATCTCTGGGGGGACATGGGTGCATCTCTGGGGGGACATGGCTGAATTACTGGGGGGACATGGCTGAATTACTAAGGGGACATGGCTGAATTACTGGGGGGACATGGCTGCATCTCTGGGGGGACATGGCTGCATCTCTGGGGGGACATGGCTGCATCTCTGGGGGGACATGGCTGCATTACTGGGGGGACATGGCTGCATTTCTGGGGACACATTAAAAAAAAAGTATCGGTAATTGGTATCGGCGAGTATATGAAAAAAAGTATCGATACTTGTACTCGGCCCTAAAAAAGTGGAATCGGGACAACCCTAATAATAATAATAATTTAATCTGGCCAAAAAAAAAAAAGAATTGAAAAACGCATCAAAAATGCAATTCCTGAAAACACAGAAAGCACAGCAAAAGGTACTGCAGAAACGCTCAAAAGCAAGATGCATAGGTGTGAATGGAGCCTTATGCCCTGTACACACGATCGGTTCATCCGATGAAAACGGTCTGATGGACCGTTTTCATCGGACAAACCGATCGCGTGTGGGCCCCATCGTTTTTTTTCCCATTGGTGAAAAAACTTAGAACCTGTTTTAAAATTTTCGTATGGTTAAAAAACCGAAAGAAAAATACGATCGTCTGTGGGGAAATCCATCGGTCAAAAATCCACGCATGCTCAGAATCAAGTCGGCGCATGCTCGGAAGCATTGAACTTCATTTTTCTCTGCACGTCGTTGTGTTTTATGTCACCGCGTTCTGACACAAACAGATTTTTAACTGATGGTGTGTAGGTAAGACTGATGAAAGTCAGCTTCATCGGATATCTGATAAAAAAAAAAAATCAGTCCGTTTTCATCGGATGAACCGATCGTGCGCACAGGGCATTAGGGAGTGCTGAAGTCACTGGAGCAGCATAACGGCCAGAGAACTGGCATTTTCAGAAGAGGAGTTAGCAATGACAAGCCCTGTATTCCTTCCATTCTGAATTCCTTTTGGAACATGACTTTCTCTAAGGTGATACATATGTATGAATCAGTTTTGGATATTGGTTGATAGAAAACGATCATACTTGACAATAGTGGTGACTCATATCCATGACAATGTAGTGCTGGCTGCTCACGTTATATATTTAGCTGTATTATAAATTCAGCACACATCCAGAACTCGGAATTCAGCTTCTCATCAAAGCATAGCTTATCCTAGGATGAATTTTACCTCCTGCAAAGATTCTGCTTCATATTCAAGACGGCACAAGTAGCCGAGTAACACATCATTCCGGATGCAGTCTGCTAGTCGTGAAAACAGACATATTTACTATCCAGTTAGCTTGTGATTTATGAATTTGTTCAATAAAAACATGGCAACTGAAATGGCCATTTGTTAAATAAAACTGTATTTATTTATTCATGTGACTAAGAAAAAGAACAGAAAACATTTACGAGCTCTTCATGTAGAAACCCAGAAAATGTTACGTATTTTTAAAGGATAAGGGTACCTTAAGGCTTTATTCACACTTGTACGCGGCGTATTGTAACGTGATTTGCCGCGACAAATCGCAGCGTTTTGTGCCGTGATTTGCCGCTACAAATCGTGTTGTTTTTAGCCTGGTGAGGGGTGATTTTACATTGTCGGCTATTGCCGAACGCCGAAGACGCCTGAAAAAAAGGGTCCGGGACTTGTTTTGATCTTCAGGCGTACGGCGTTTCGGCGTTCGGCATGGAGATGTGAAACATCTCCATAGCCGACAATGTTAATTCGCCCCTTCCAGCGTATTTCAGGGTACGGCATCGAGCGTACGGCGTAAATACGCCTAGGTGTGAATGCAACCTGAGCCTGGGTTCACACTGACTGTGGGAATGAACATGCACGATTTTATTCCCGCATGTTAGTCCGACGATTTCAGAGACATCTGTGGGGGTCCCTGTGAAGATATCTATGGAAATCGCACCTGAAATTGCCTAAAGTAGTACAGAAACTATTTTTGGGGATCAGTGCGGCACCGCAAAGTCGCGGTCGACACCGATTCAGACATTGCCATTGCGGGCAATAGCCGCCAATTCGGCGTGCGATTTGACACATCAAATGGCATCAATGTGAACCAGAGTTTGAAGTGTGCCTGCTGATTTGAGTTGATAATTTAGGCCTCAGTCACATGGGTGTACTATAGTGTATACCCGTACAATAGCTGGGTTTACCCACAGGGGAATGCACAGGGGTCCCGTACAGGTACATCCCTGTGCAGGCAGTCCTATTTTTGTCAATTCATAAGCAGCGGCTGCATGGACACCATCGCTGCTTCCAATCTGGCATTTGTTCGGCTGCACTGCCCTGAATGTGCACCTCTGCATTCAGGGCCGTGCACCCGAACAGATGCCAGATTGGGAGCAGCGGCTGTGTCCACCTATATCACAGGTGTCAAACACAAGGTCTGTGGGCTGAATTCGGCCCTCTGGGCCATTTCATGTGGCCCTCACACCTCTCCTGCACCTCCAGCCCTCCTCTGGTCCTCCTCCAGACCCTTACCTTCTGCTTTCAAGCAATGCATCCATCTTCTTTCCAGCAGCAGCAAAAGGAAAGGGGGTGCACTATGATATAAGGGAAAGTGGAGGACTCAACTTCTGATGGTGGGGTGGCCTTGACATCTCATGTAAGGGGAGGGGATGCGCTGGACATCTAATCTTACAGATACAACCGGCCCTTTTGAGGGCAATCATAATGCTGATGCGGCCCACAATGAAATTGAGTTTGACACCCCTGACCTATATGGATGTCAAAGTGGGGGCAGCGGCTGTATCTCTGTAGCCTCTGTATCTCAATTGACATTAATGGGAATGCCTGCATGGAGAGGCATGGAACACCTGTGCTTCCCTGTGTGGGCCAGCATGGCCCAGCACAGGTGAACGATGTATTACCCCAGTGTGACCAAAGCCTTACGCTGGGTTCAAACTGATGCAAATTGGATGTGGATTTCTCTGCATCCAATACGCATGACCGGACAGCTCCAGAGTGGGCACTATTAGTAGTGGCACTATTTTTAAGTCTTTTCATCCATTGGAGTGCGGCTGTCCATTTTTCTTTCCTTATATTGCACCACGCATTGCCTGCACCCATTTGGGTTTTTGAACTTTACTCACCACTGAAGAGTGTCGTCTGGAGCGGCGGTTTTCCCTTTATCGTGTGCTGGGAACACTCGGCTCCCAGCACACAGCGGGAGCCAACCGGCGGGCGCAGCGCGACTCGCGCATGCGCCGTAGTGAACCGGGCAGTGAAGTTGGAGCGCTTCACTTCCTGGTTCCCTCACCGTGGATGGAGGGGGGAGCAGCAGAGTGACGAGCGATCGCTCGTCCTCTGCTGCAGACGGTGCTGGACTCCAGGACAGGTAAGTGTCCTAATATTAAAAGTCAGCAGCTGCAGTATTTGTAGCTGCTGGCTTTTAATAATTTTTTTTGAGTGGACATCCACTTTAAAGGGAATTTTGAGATAACACAAAAGCTGTGTATATTATTTTTGTGATGACAAACAGTAATACTACAAGGTAATGATAAGCGATAGGTTCAGGTAGCTTTTCTAAGAAGTCCAAACAAACTGTTCAAATAAACTGTATCCGGTGAAAAATGTTTTTTGGAAGGTTTAAAACCTGGTGTGGTTTCTATGTGCCCCCAGACGTAATTTCACTCACTCCCTACCTGTTGTGCCCATACCTATTACACCCGGCCCGCTGTGCCTGTACCCCTATGGGATAGTTCCTTTCACTTTCTCGCTTTGTGCGTGTATTACCTTGAGCATATACGGTATTTTTCCTTAGTACCTGGCTTTTGTACCTTTACAGCCTTGGGAATATTTCCTTTCACCCCCTTGCTGTTGTGTCTGGGGAAATTTCTTGTTTCATACCTTGTCCTTGTTCCCCCTGGGGGAATCTAGTTAATTTGCTGCCACTTGTGCCTGTACTTCCTTGGGAATTTTCTTCCACTCCCTGGTCGTTGTACCTGTACTCTTGTACCCTGGGGGCATTTCCCTTCATTTCCTGATACTTGTGCCTGTACCCCCTTGGGAATAATTTTTAAAAAGTGGCTGTTGTGCCTTTCCCCCCCTGGGAATATTTCCTTTTATTGCCTGGCTGTTGTGTTTGCTCTCCCTGGAGCTTCTGTTTTTGCATTTCTTGGCACTTGTGCCTATACCCCTTTAGGGATATTTCCTTCCAGCTCCTTGCTGTTTTGTCTGTACCCCCTTGGGGGTGATTTTTTCACTCCCTGGTTGTTGTGCCTGGTCTCCCTGGAGTTTTTTTTTTTCTTTACATTTCCTGGCACTTGTGCTTATACCCCATTTGGGGATATTTCCTTTCAGTTCCTTGCTTTTTTGGCTGTACCCCTTCGGGATGTTTTATTTCACTCCCTAGTCAATATTCCAATCGCACACGGACCTGTACTTTAAAAACTGGCTTGTGGAAAAAAGGTGGGTGCTGAAACGATCCCCAGCTGGGCACTGGAACCATCAAACTGTTAAAAAATATAAGCCAGCACACCATGGATCACAGATAGCGTCCAAAAATGTTTCAATACAAAGAAGGCATTACAAAAAGTGCAACGTTTCGAGGCCACGCAGGACCTCTTCGTCAGGCAAGTAATCATTGTTTACTTGCCTGACGAAGAGGTCCTGCGTGGCCTCGAAACGTTGCACTTTTTGTAATGCCTTCTGTGTATTAAAACCTTTTTGGATGCTATCTGCGATGCATGGTGTGCTGGTAAATATCTTTTAATTATTTCTCTCCCAGGCAGCTGCGCCTGTACCCCCTGGGGGGTATTTCTTTTTACTGAATAGCTGTTGCCTTGCAGAGTGAAAGTGCATATTCAAACAACTCCTGGCCAGCATCCTACATAGAGAATAGCAATCTGTGTGCGTGCTGATGTCACCACCCCCCCCTTATGCTTTTTGTCATAAACTGACATTATCAGGGGAGTTTAACCTTATGAACTAACACATTTTAATGAGAGGCTTTACACTATTGCAAGCCCTTTTGTTTTTTGCACAAGAAACTATTACATGGGTTTGGATTATACCTTGAGCTTTGGTGTATATTAGCTGGGTGGATGGTAGTACAGCTGAAACTCAGAGTACTACACATATGCCTTTTATAACCACCAATATCTGGAGGGTCACTGGACTCTGGTAAGCCTTTTTGGAGCCTTTATTTACACGATGTGGAATGGTGAAAGTGGTGGCTTTTCTGTTAAAGCGGAGTTCCACCCAAAAATGGAACTTCCGTTTAAGGGAAGGTAACCCTGACATGTAACATTTGGCATGTCATTTTTTTGGGGGGGGGGGGGGGCGGAAACCCTCTTTTTAGAGGGTTTCAGCTCCCACTTCCTCCCTGGGCACCACGGCGCCGGAAGGAAGGTTACCTCTCCCCCTCCCTCTCAGCAATCATCAGGGACACGTCACAGGTCCCAGATGATTGCTCGCCCACAGTAGTGATACCGGCGCCATGGAGAGGAGGGGGAGAGAAGCAGGGCTTTGTTCCCCCCGCATCGCTAGACCCTGGGACAGGTGAGTATCCGATTATTTCCGAAATTTCAAATTTCCGAATTTTCGGACTTCCGAATTTTCGGACTTCCGAATTTTCGGACTTCCGAATTTTAGAATTTTCGTATTTCTGAATTTTTCATTTTCAGAATTTGAGAAATTTGGATTTCAGCATTTTCAAAATGCCAAATTTCCAAATATCCCAAATTCGGAAATACGAAAATTCGGAAATGAAAACATTCAGCAATACGAAAATTCGGAAATTACATTTTTTTTTTCGAAGTGTAGATTTTCGAATTTTAGATTTTTGAATATTGCAATTTCGAAATTCTGAATTTTCACATTTTTTAATTTTTTTTTCAATTTTTTCATTTTCAAATTTTAAACAAAAGTATATTTTTTTTTCGGAAATTTGGAAAATTATTTTTTTCCGTTTTACTTGTTTTTTGCTTTTTGGGAAATCCAAAAATTCTGAATTCGGAAATTCTGAATTTTCGAATTTCCTGAATTTCCGAAAAAAAACAAGAATAAAAGAATAAAACGAAAAAAATATATTTTTTGAATTTCAGAAAAAATAAAATAACACATTTTTTGACAGTGCACATGTCTAGTCCGGATAATTCAGAATCAATGAGCAGGTTACGGTTCTGACAGAGAAAAAAAAAAAACCTGTCCAAAAAAAAATACACATACACATCTTCTTCCTGCTAAAATGCCAAAAAATTGTAGAAACTGTCTCCCTGGCATATAACTGCCAACATTGAACAGTAGGCTGCACTGGGCTCTCTAGGAACAGGGTAAATACACAGAAATCTCAGACTCTGTACCATACATCAAACATGACAAATACTGTATATTAGTCACTAACTTTAGCTATTTGAAAATGTTATTCTCACATCGAAAATTCTGGTTTTGAGCTAATATATACATATATTATTTCAGGTAAAATACAAGAGAGACTTTGAAGAAAGTAAAGGAAAAGGTTTCAGCATCGTCACAGACACACCTGAGCTACAGAGACTCAAAAAAACCCAGGAACAGATCAGTAATGTATGGGGCATTTTAGACAACAAAAAAAAATTGTTAAAAGTACTGTTTTTCCAGACTATCATTGGTGTTTGATGAGATCCACTGATCGGATGTGTATGGCTGTGTGAATGTGTGTCAGGTTCACTTGGTGTCATTTAAATCAACAGGTTTAAGCTGCTTATAAACGATAAAGGTTTATGGTCCTTTGTGAGCTCAAGAAAAGGCCAACTGGTAGGTACTGGTAGATGAATTATTTTGTCCATTAGTGCTATTTGCCTTATTAAAGGGCCAGTCTGTCTAAAATTATTATTTTTTTCTTTCGAAAACTGTTTATTGAGTTTCAACAGACCCTTAACATACAATAACAAAATATATCCATTCACAGTGGTGCAAGGGGCAACAACAGAGGAGTGGCATAACTTAAGGTAGATAACGTGTGGGCGTACACCTAAGGCAGTGATGGCGAACCTTGGCACCCCAGATGTTTTGGAACTACCTTTCCCATGATGCTCTTGCATTCTGCAGTGTAGTTGAGCATCATGGGAAAGATAGTTCCAAAACATGTGGGGTGCCAAGGTTTGCCAGCACCGACCAAAGGTGTCAAAGGTGGTGCAGCCCACATAAACAATGGTACCTTAGAGTCAACAAGGTATAGATCAGGGGAAATGCAGTAAATAAAAGAGGGGTCCCCATGGCAGATACACACATGTAAAGCTGAGGCTAAGACATTCAAACTATCAGACGTTCATCTCTGAAGCTGTGGAGGGATTAGCCAACTATTTGGATCAGACGCTATCATATTTTCTAGGGCACCCTCTATTAGTGTAGGTACCTATATGGAGAGGCACACCGTTATTCACCGATTGTTTCCAAAATTAAATTGAGGGGGGGGGTGAAGACTTTTTCCAGTGTAACTCTATAGTTTTTGTAGCGTAAAAAATAAGTAAACTAGCCAGGATACGTTCTGCCACAGTGGGAGTAAGGTGTTACACCAAACCTTAAAACAGGGTTTCTCAACATTTTCAACACAGAGGAACCCTTGAATTAAGTAATAATACATGATAATAATACATGAGTTTGATGGTCAGTGAGACGAATGGTCCTTACATTTGTGGTCATTGAGAAGAATTTCTCCCTGACAGATAGCTAAAAAGATCAGTGGTGTCAGTGGGAACTCATCCGAGAGGCAAAAATTGCTCATTGCTCAAGGAACCCTTAGCACCCTCTGGAGGAACCCTAGAGTTCCATGGAACCCTGGTTGAGAAACCCTGCCCTAAAATATAATTTATAGTTATGAATGATGCTGTTGGGATAACCCACCAATTGGTCTCTGCTATATCTCAGAGATTCTCATACCAAAATACCCCTCTAGAGTTAACAGCTATTCTACCTTACATGGATTTTTACACCTTCTGATGTGATACCAGGAATATAAAACAAATAAAAAGTCCAAAACTAAAGGTATCTGTAGACATTCAATGATTGTTATCTAATAAAGTAATTGCCAGCCGTATCATGTACGATGTTTGTTATCATCACCCTAGTCTAACATGAGCAGATGCTCTGATTATTCATCTTGAGGAAAGGTTTGGTTGGCCACACTGGATATTCCAAGCCAAGTTGACGTTTAGGCTGTCTTCTAATTTTTTAGATGTGCAAGCTTGTGCTTTACAAGGTTGTATACCCATGCAAACATCACTTTGGGAATAATCATTCAGCAACCAGATCAGACTACTAAATAATACCACTGGCCAAGTTCTGAGAGTAAGTTTAAAAGTAATGGCTGTTGTAGGTAGGTGGACCTGGGAATTCTGGTGTATTAAACCCAGTGTTAGAGTTACTGCTAGCAACTATCCAAAACAGAAATATCAGTTTTAGGTTGACCAGCCCTCTAAATAAAGACTAAAAGACCTTGGTTCCAATAGATTCATAGGTTCCCAAGCAATGGTCATTAGACAAAGACAGCAAATCCTCTTTCATTATAGCTTGATAAGTAAGTCTATTTAAAGTCTCAAACAATTCTAGCAGTGTATGTATTTACATCTCTAGGATTCAATAATCAGCATAAAGTAGCAGAAAAGTCAACGGATTATCCTGAAGTTTTACAGATTTAGTACGTGTCTGTGGTATGGGAGCGTGAGCTAATTTTTTTGGACAATGACTGGTTAACCAACATTACTATGGAAACCTCAAGTTAAGAGCGATGACGAGTACTGACCAAAAGATCTTCTTAGCATTTATATTCATGCTTACATAATAGGAAACCGAATGTGACAGCCTTGGGAGGTTGAAGCTGCTGCCATATTAAATCTAAAGCTGATTATTGAGGTGGTTTGGTCACTGTGTACATGTCTCATAAGGAGGTCCTAGGTTAGACCTAATGGCCCATACACACGATCCGAATATCGGCCAATGGATCGTATGACTTTTTTCGCTTTAATAATCGCAAGTAAAGTAAAATAGGTTATTAAACTCACGAAAATTCTCGTACGACAGAAAAAAAAGATCGGAAGTGATGTCACGTGTTGTAATGTATTTGTATTGTATTGCCGGACGAGGGCTGTACTGACTAAATGAAAATCGTACGATCTGACATCGTACGAGGAAAATTTTCACGCATGTCCGATCAAAAAATATCGGATGAATGGTCGTGATGTTTATCAGTTATCCCAGAAAAACTCTAGAAACCTCCAGAAACAGTCAAAGTTAATGGCCAGGAAAAGAGAAGTCTGGAATGATCTGCGCTGCCATTGTCCATTAGCAAAGGTGCTGAAAAGGACATCCTGCCTATGCTCGGGAGGAGGGAAGAAGAGACCCTCAGACCCTGGTAGGTGCCTTGCTGCCCAGCTACTCAACAGCAACCCCTTAATTTGGCGCCCATGGCATTTGCCATGGCTGCCATACCCTAGATACGCCACTGTGAATAGGCCAAACTTTTCATAACTCTCACTTATGCACACTATGGTCTACTCTATATAGATGATTCAGAAGTATGTTTTAATAAATGTAAAATGAGCTGTGTGCATTTTATCCTTTCTGATGTCTAAGCTTTTTCCTTTGCTTTTTAAGATAATAAGTTATATTTGAGTCCAGATGCTGGAATGCTAAAAGAGCATCCTTCTAGCTAATGGGCACGTAAAAGGCTTTTTAAATAAAACACTATTATAGCATTGTAGTCTACTCCTAACAGATCCTATTTCTGTATTCTCAGCTAGAATAGAGAACTTGGCATGAAGTTAAAAGAGATTATCTTTTGTTGTGCATAAACACTGACGGAGAGTGCTTTCATCTGTTCCTTGTGGTATGTCTGTTGTAGTAAGTTTTGGCCTCTGCACCTCCATTTCTAACATCTCTCTGAGGGCCACAATAATATACCTGTAATAATTATATAAAAAGATTAATTTGACTAAGGAACTGTCAGCTATTGTCAGCGTTCCAGAGGTCTGGATTAACATTACAGTTATCAAGAATTTAATCATCTGCTGGATCAAACATGAAAAATTGTGGCCGAAGTATGTGACTTAGAAGGGCAAGGTCCCAGCATTGCGCCTACGTCAACACCAGACTTGTGTCTACAGAACCACAGAAGAAGAGCCAGAGATTGGAGATGGAGAATGACAAGGTAATACTTTCCAGCTTTTTGGATAGTAGTGTTGTGCTACCCCATTAATTAGCCGCTGAGTATAATTGGAATCGGCGTGTTGTGTTACCTGGCAGGTGTCTAGGGGTGATACTTGTGAGTAGAGGAGGAAAAGAGCGAATGTCCAGTCTTGGTCTAGTTGGGTTTTCTTCAATGCTTTATTCCAAGGCCCAACATGGCCTTCATCAACATGGTACAGGACAGAAAAGGTTGATGAGCAGAGAAAGAATTTGAGTATCAGGCCTTGGATATCGAAAAGGTGAGAGAACAATCTTACCCCCAGCAATGATGAACTCAGTTCGTCGCCACTCCAATTGGAATGGGTAAAGTGCCCCCGAACAGGCCTCTGCCACAGGCCTGGCAGCCAGAACGTCACTTGCAAACGCTGGGAGGACCAGGCCTCTGCCACAGGCCTGGCTCGGGCCTCTGCCACAGGCCTAGTACTTAAGTGAGCATGAAGTTGAAATGAGCGAGTCCTCCCAATAGATTCAGTTAGAGTCCCTGGATCCCCAATGGTTCGTTCAAGCCCTATTGGATCACCTGCCTCCGGGTTATCCCCCACCGTACGGCTTCAGCCTGGGATCCTTTTAGGATGAGTTTGAGACCCAGTAGCTACTGGGATCCCTCTCCGTATTAGAATGAAGCTCTGCCTGGTGCGCAACTCCGGCCAGGTAGGCCACGGCTGCCGGGTCCATGGATGCGCGCACCCTGAAGGTGGATGCCGCATCTGGAACTCCGACCCTGCAGACAGCAAGAACGGCCCTCAGGCCAAAGATGGCTACCCCAGATATAGCCTCCATCAGCATGCCCTGGCGGGGGAACCAACCCCTCTGATTGGCTGCTGAGGAAAACGAGTCTGCCAGAACCCCTCTAGCGCCAACTGCCGCCCAGGGGTGGAAACACACCCCTGGAGCGCAGACCGGACCACAGGATAGTTCTGGAAATGGCAGCAACCCAAATTTGACAAATTGCGAATGGAAGCCATGTAACTCTTCCATTCCCCACTAACTTTAGCGTAACACCCCTACAAAAAGTAAGGGGGCGCTACAGTAGCTTTAATTTTTAACCTGATTATTGAACCTGATTTTTTATTTTTTTTATTGTTTGCTATATAATGCTATTTTCCATGTTCAAATGGCAGGAAAGTTCTGTCTGGTAAGCCAAAGGGGTCCCGGGTTTTCTCGAACAACAAGGATTTGTAATTATACATTTGGCCTTTCCATTGCAATGTTAAAAATATTATTATTTCCATTACTGTATATACTCATTCGACTTTTAGCCCAGGAACCACCACTGAACTGTCACCAATACCGCAGCCCAGTAATAAACTCCCAGGTGAGCCGGAAGCCACGGGGTAGAGCTTGCCAGTCTAGAAACCCCACCCGCCAAAGAAAGGATCCCACACACTGCTCGATATCTTTAAAGAACTGGAAAATATAGTTAAATTTGGGCAACAATACCATCTTGAGGCGGTTAATCTGTCCCAATGGATTAAGGGGAAGATTAGCCCATGAGGTACATTTGGCTTTCAAGGTCGTTAGTAAAGGGAGAAGGTTCTTATCCATAAAGTTAGCAGAGTGCCTTGTCACAACAACACCCAGGTAATGCAGCAGCTACTGTAAGCGTAAAAGAGGGTCAACAATGCCCATTTGCAGCTTCACTGTGCCCATTGCAACCTCAGTGTGCCCAACCTCACTGTGCCCATTGCAACCTCACTGTGCCCAACGTCTCTGTCCATTGCAACCTCACTGTGTCCATTGCAACCTCCCTGTGCCCATTGCAACCTCACTCTGCCAACCTCACTGTGCCCATTGCAACCTCACTGTGCCCATCCTCACTGTTCCCATTTCAGCTTCACTGTGCCCAAGTCAGTATACCTGAAATTAACAGGCTGCAGGCTTACATTCATTGTGTAAAAGTCGGTCTCCTCCTGGTCCATTCTGTGATAGGCGTTTTTCAGCAGACACAGTTCCGCCTATCACAGACGTTCTCTCATCCTCGGACATGGGTTCCCAGCAGACACTGTGTTCAGTGTTCCGCCAATTACGGACATCCTCTTGTCTGAGGATGAAAGGACGTCCGTGATTGGCGGAACACTGAACACAGTGTCTGCTGGGAAACTGAGTCCGAGGATGACAGAATGTCTGTGATAGGCGGAACTGTGTCTGCTGAGAAACACCTATCACGGAAGGGACCAGGAGGAGACCGTGACTTCTAAACAATGGACGCCCGCAGCCTGTCAATAATTTCAGGTCCACTGACTCAAGTATAAGCTGAGGGGGGTATTTTCAGCCTTAAAAAAATGGCTGAAAAACTTGGCTTATACTCAAGTATATACGGTATATTGTTGAAAAATATATTTATTGTTAAATACTGTGAGTTATGATTCAGTTTTTTATTTATTTCACGCCTTTAGGCTGGAGGTTTGTCCTAAAAAAATTTAAAATGTATCTGGGACTTTCTGTGTAAGAGTGATAATATTGGTCTTGTATGCATTTACACAGCAGCGTTGTCATGCTTAACTCGCACTCCTGTGGTGAACTACAAGACGACGTCCCACTGTTAAGAACAAGGACGCTTACAGAACACTGAACACCCTCCTTCCCGGCAATCCACCACAGCTGTGATAAGCAGTGGCTCCAAATGAATGAACTGCCTTGGCCTCAATTGAAGCTTGTGGCCTTGATGGGCGATCCAAAGGTAGGTGTTAGAGGCACCAGCTGCCATGGCAGATGACATTGCTTAGCCACAAAGTTATTGAGAGTCAGGCACTAGTAACAGAGGAAACATTAGCCAGCCATACACCTTTTTTTCAATTTGCTTTGAAGCTGCAAACCAACTCTAGTAAGTACAGATGGAGGGGATTTTTTATAGGTTGGGCTTTCATTAAATTGTTCTGTAGATATGAAGGAGCTTGTATAAAGATTTTACAAACATATTGTATAGAGCATGAGGGCACAGAAGGAGTTTTATTGGCTAATAAAAGTGATAGCCAGCACCTTATGGTGCTTGTTGTTCGGTTAGACTTTAGAGTTGAAGAATTGTAAAAGGAGCACAAGCTCACTAAAACCTCTGTAATTTATTATTTTTTATTGTTTTCTGTATCCCCATGGAAAGATTTCTTCTAACTTAGTGTTACATGGTTGTCACTGAGACAGGAAGTAGGGGGGAAATTAGGTAACAGACAGCAATAAAGACCTGACCCTTCCCTAATCTAGTAAAATAGTGGTCTTAATGTCTAAGGCCTCGTACACACTATAGGTTAACCAGAGGACAACGGTCTGATGGACCGTTTTCATCGGTCAAAACTGATCGTGTGTGGGCCCCATAGGTTATTTAACCTTTGGTTAAAAGAAAGCCAACTTGCTTTAAAATTAACCGATGGATTCCTAACCGATAGGTCAAAATTTATCGTTAGTAGGCACGACCATCGGTTAAAAATCCACGCATGCTCAGAATCAAGTCGACGCATGCTTGGAAGCATTGAACTTTTTTCAGCACGTCATTGTGTTTTACGTCACCGTGTTCTGACACGATCGGTTATTTAACCAATGATGTGTAGGCGCGTCGGACAGTCGGCTTCATCGGTTAACCGATGACAACTGTCCTTCAGACCGTTCTCAACAGATGGACTGATCGTGTGTACGTGGATTTAGGCTTGTGCCCACTGGTTCTTTAGCCTTGGTGAATGGGACTCTGGTGGGTGGAAGACTACTTGCATTTCCGGCATCCATCACTGGGTGCATACTAATGTTAGTAGAACTTGGTGCATTATCCAGTCCAGCAGCAGCTTTTAGCTGGGAGTAACAGTTCCCGTTATGCAGGTCCTGTGTACAGCAATTTTTAGACAATTTAGAGGAGAACTAAAGGCAAAACTTTTTTTTCATTTTAGAATTATAATCCCTGTCAGTTTGATTCCCCAGATGAAGACACGTGATCCTGTGTCGTAACACGTAGGGAAGGAAAAGACGTGCATTGAGTGACGTGCTACAAGCGCTGCGGTCACCGTTGTCCTACATGCGTGATTCATTCATTTTATCTGTAAGTGCAATTCTTTTATTAAACGTTTTATACCAAGGATAATACACGATTGGAGGTTTCTTGTCCTTCCCCCTCTTCTGTTTCCACTGTTATCTGAGATCTCAGGTACCCATCTTCCCACCGATCCGTGGTGGTAAGCAAGACTATCCAGGGAGGTTTCCATACAAAGGATTACCCTTTATGCCTGTACACACTTGCTAGAGCTGAGAGTTCTGGGAGACCAGACCCGTTGTGTGGTGTTTTTTTCTTCACATCTCTCGGATCAGTGGGCATCCTTCCACATCGTTTCACCACTATGGAACATTAGTGCACATATTGAAGTTCTTGCACTTTTTTGGACTTATTTTGTCCCTGATGCATTTTTAGTTTGGCACTTTTTACTTTTGTGCACTCTATTCGCATTACCTATTGTGTATGTTATGTTTTGTTTATGCAATTTGCGCTATCACCCACATTGAATTTATTTTACTAGGTGCTGTGTATGCATTTTTTGTGTTTGCTGCATATTGTCACTGGTTTTAGAAAGACTTTATTTAGTAGCGCAGAAGTCCCACTTGATTGATGTACCCTCACTTCTTGTCCTATAGCCAAAACAGGAAATGAGAGGAATTCCCTGCAATTTTAAGAATCCCTTAGAAACCCTAGGTCACCAGATCTAGTGTCCCCATTGGAAGATTTCCCCTCTATTACTTTTCTGTGTACATCCCAAAATTTGGGATTTTCGTTTACTTTCACTTTTAATGATAAACAGGACAAATAGAGAGGGTGAATCTTCCTAACAGGGGCAAACGACAATAAAAACCTAATGGGTGTTCTGATCCATCTCCACGCTATCCAAACCAAATGCTGCATACACACGACCGGTTTTAATGTCATGAAAAAAAAAAAACATTTTAGTTGATGTGATTCTTGTCAAGCCTGCCTTGCATACACACGATCGTGCAAAGCGCGGTGGCGTACAACACGTAGGACGGCACTATAAAGGGGAAGTTCCATTTTATTGGCGACACCCTTTGGGTTAATTATGCAAATTTCCCTTCTCATAACCTGCTTTTGAGCATGCGCATTTTTCCCCCCGCCGTTAAAGCCTACACACGATCGTTTTTCACGACGTGAAAAACTACGACGTGAAAAACTACGAGAAAAGATGGAACATATTCTACATTTTTAATGCCCATTTTTCACGTCGAGAAAAATTCTCTGGAGCCTACACACGGTCGTTTTTAACCACTTTCATACCGGGCATTTTCACCCCCTTCCTGCCCAGACCAATTTTTAGTTTTCAGCGCTGTTGCACTTTGAATGACAATTGCGCGGTCATGCAACACTTTACCCAAATGAAATCTGGGTAAAGTTTTTTCCCCCACAAATAGAGATTTCTTTTGGTGGTATTTGATCACTTCTGCGGTTTTTATTTTTTTGCGCTATAAACAGAAGATTGTCAATTTTGAAAAAAACACAATATTTTTTACTTTTTGATTTAATAAATATCAATTTTTTTTTTAAAGAAAACTATTGTTTTCCTCAGTTTAGACCGAAACGTATTCTTCTACATATTTTTGGTAAAAAAATCGCAATAAGTGTAAATTGATTGGTTTGCACAAAATTTATAGCGTCTACAAAATAGGGGATAGGCTTATGGCATTTTTTTTTTACTAGTAATGGCGGCGATCTGCGATTTATATTGTGACCGCGACATTATGGCGAACACATCGGACACTTTTGCCAAGTTTTTGGGACCAGTCACATTTATACGGTGATTAGTGCTATAAAACTGCACTGATTACTGTGTAAATGTGACTGGCAGGGAAGGGGTTAACACTAGGGGGCGCTGAAGGGGTTAAATATGTTCCCTAATGTGTGATTCTAACTGTAGGGGAAGGGGACTCACAAAGGGAGGAGATCAATGTGTGTTCCTCTGTACTGGGAACACACATTGGTCTCCTCACCGCTGACATGAGGATCTGTGTTTACACACACAGATCCACACTCCTGCCGTGATCGCGGGTGCCCAGTGTACAACATGGCCGCCGGGCAAGCGCATCGGGTCACGAGCGGTGCTGTGGGCGCGCACGCTTCCTAGAGGAATAAAGGATGTCATATGACGTCCACCCAGAGGGAGGGAGGGTTCCTGCCGGCGTCATTATATTATGGCCCGGTATGGAAGGGGTTAATGGCCAATTACAAAACTTGCATTTTTCTCGTCATGAAAAAGGGTCGTGTGTACGTGGCATTAGAAACAGTTTTGCCTTTAGCATAGCTCCTAACTGACCCTGATTTCGAGGGACTGTCCCTGAATTGGAATAATGTCCCTCTGTCTCTCTTTCCTCCCCATTTGTCCCTAATTTTGGTCCGATTTACATAGTTGTAAATAAATATGCACTTTTTATCTCTAATACATTTTTTAAAATAGTGTTAAAATTTGTAAATTGCTGCATCTGTAATTTTCAAAAGCCAGTACAAAGGAATAGTAGTGGTAAAAAAACACTAATATTTTTTTTGTATAATTCTCCTTTAAGGGGGCGTGGCAGGGGTTGTGCTCTATCCCTATACATACTTTCGATAGTAGGTGTCTCTCGTTCCCATCTCAAAAAGTTGGGATGTATGCTTTAGTTAAAATTGAGATCAAGGCACCCCACCACCACCATTTTTTTCTTAAATACACAGCTCAGAGAACGGCATAGGTCAGGGTTCTTCAAACTATGGCCCTCCAGGTGTTCAGGAACTACAATTCTAATCATGCCTAGTCTAAGGTAACCAGATTTTTTAAAGTGAAATCCGGGGACATTTTTCTTTTTTTTTTACTAGTAATGGCGGCAATCAGAAACTCTCTGCCCATCGCCGTCGCCGCACGCCTCACAGCCTGTCAAGTCTCACTCTCCTGGCCCCGGCTACTACTGGGTGGGGAGTGGAGGAAGATCACTCCACCAGGGAAGGCAAGGAGATAAGCAGGCAGGCGGCTGGCCGGGACCTGAGCCAAGGCAGAAGAACATGCGAGCGAAGCTGAAGAAATATTCCCTCCTCTCCGACCAGCATATGATCATCAGAAAGGGGCACAGATAATGGAAACACCTCCCTAAGCTAGTAGGAGCGGCGGAGCGGGTGGGGGGTGGGGGAGGGGTGTAATTCAGATTTTTTTTTTTATTCTGCACTGACTGTCTTTGAAATTGCCCCAGCCCCTGTTCAAATCAAATCCGGGGACAAAACCGGGGACAGACTTGGTCTGGGGACAGTGTCCCCAATTCGGGGACTGTCCCCTGAAACCAGGAATGTCTGGTCACCCTAGCTTAGTCATGTCTGTGAATGTCAGTTTTACAATGCCCCATGGAAGGTGTAGTTCCGCAACAGCTGGAGGGCCGTAGTTTGAGGATCCCTGGCATAGGTGGATTCTTTGCACATGAGTACAGTGATACAGAATCTTCCCTTCCCTCTCCCTGTGCTTATTTTTCTTTCCAAAACGCAGACAAACCAGATCAGGCCCTTTAGGCTGAAAACGTGTCTCACAAAAGACTTCACATGAAAAGTTTTAACACAAAGATAAGGATCTTTATTTTTAGCAGGGTGACTGTTATTTTCAGATCTTACTGGACAACTGACACTTAAAAAAATAAGGATCCTTATCTTGGTATGTTTGGTTTATAATTGAGCCTATATTTCCAGCTGTTTCTTACATGTGGAATTTTAGATCTGATCATTGGCTTTGTAGTAATGCCGATTTTTCTGGGACAGGTTTATGCTATGCTGTCACTTTGACAGGTAGCACCATATGTCATGTCCTTTGTCTTTCGTAGGGGGATTGAAGAAATTCTTGTATTGTGTTTGAAGGTCTAAGATGTCTGCTAGCTCTTGCACTTTACTGCAAAAATGTTTGAGCAGAACCCAACTTTCATGCAGCCAAAGCCTTCCAAAGCAGCCTGCACAAGAGAAACAAATGTGACAGATTTATGTCAAATAATACAGTTTGTAGTGCGTATTTGAAATATAATAATTCCTCCGTGGGCATTTTATGTAGCTCCGACTTGAAATGTGACATAAATGTTTGAGACTGCAAATGATGATGATCAGAGAACTTATTACAAGAGCTGTTGGAGACTAGGTGATCCGGTTTTTATCTGGAAGTCTGTTAATTTTCACTGAACAATAAAAGAGGGTTGCTCAGAGCTGGATTAACTCTGTGTGGCAAGACTGGGCACAGATATAGGAAATCTTATACTCTACATTGTGACATCAAAAAAAATTTTTTTTTGGGTTTACATCCACTTTAAACACTTGGCTACTGGGCACTTTCCCCCCTTGCTACCCAGACCAATTTTCAGCTTTCAGCATTGTCGCACTTTGAATGAAAATTGCACGGTCATGCAACAGAGTACCCAAACAAAATTTGGATATATTTTTTTGGGAGACAGATAAGGCTTTCTTTTGGTGGTATTTAATTGCCACTGAGTTTTTTTATTAAAAAAAAAACAAAAAAAAAACAATGTAATTAATAAATTTTTCTCTTGATGTGCACGGATGAGGCTGCACTGATGGGCACTGACTAGGGGGCACTGATGGACACTGTTGATGCAACACTGATGGGCACTGATGAGGGGGCACTGAAGAGACTGCACTGATGGACACTGATAAACAGCACTGATAGGTGGAGCTGATAGGCAGCACTGGTGGGCAATGACAGGCAGCACTATTGGGCACTGATTGGCAGCACTGGTGGCTACTGTTGGGGCTGCACTGATCATCAGGACGCTAATGATCAGTGCCCTGATTATTAGCGTAGGTGTCCCCTGTGTGGATTTGTCGGTAATTGACTCCTCCGGCAAATCCTGTTTACACTGTGATTAACACAGCTGGACACAAGGGAAAGAGCTGCTGTGATTGCCTCTTCTCCCCGATCACAGATTGCTGCCACAGGGGGCGTGTGGAATGCGCGAGCACGGTAGGACGTCATATGACGCCCTCCCATCACTGTGCGACCATGCTGTAGCCACCATTCAGCTATAGCGTGGTTGCAAAGGGGTTAAGAGATGCTCATAAGCAGACCAAAGATTGGTCATCTTTTTCATTCAGCCTGTGGGTTCCCCCAATCACAAACTCAAAACCTCCCCACGTTTGGATTTCTGGAGACCGCGGTTTGAGATCCTGCTTTCATACCATGCTTGTGACTCACTGCTGCTGGCATGTGGGTCCACATCTTCCGGTAAGAGGTACCTACCCCTTTCCTTGGGTGGTGGATGCACAGTCCTGGGTGTTTCTCCTACAGACGGTTGCCCACCATCATCCTTATTTGCATAGACCAGGGGTGCCCAACCTTTTGAAGAGCGAGGGGCACTTAAGCGACTTGGTATCCGGTCTCGGGCCACAATGAGCAGAGCAGACACATGACAGGTCCATGTCCGCTCTGCATATGCAGAGCAGGCACGGACACAGCCCACTCTATTCTACGGGGCCTTTAATTTAACAAACCCAGACGGAAGGGGGTTGACCCCCTTTTGTTTTTTTTTAGAGTATTAGATTGGAGGTATGCAGGTGTAAATGGACACAAATCTGTTTACATCTGCAGCTTCATAGAGGTGAATAGAGGGTCCGATTGGGTCATACTGATTGTGTGAAAGGGGCCTAAGACGGTTTTTACACTAATGCAGTGCACCTGTGTCTTTCTTGTGGGTTAGCTACACTTTGCCATAGACTTCTATTATATCCTGCAGGTGTGGTGCACTTTCTGAAAGCTCACCAAACCCGCTCAGATGCCCATACATACACTGCAATTTTAGTAAATAAATTGACCTTTATTAACAGTCTTCCATTAACAGTCTTCCATTTAGATATCGCCTGCTGTTGCTGTCCCAGGCCGGCGCTATACAGGAAGCATCAGCTTACACAGCTCTGCTCCACAGCCGCTTGCTTTCTCTACTATCGGCTTCATTAACAACACAGATGCTCTGGGATGGCAGGTCCGCAACCCATGATCTGGGCTTGCCAAAATGCCATCACAGAGAAGGCGGTCACGGGCCAAATCAGAGGGCTCTGCGGACCACATGTGGCCCCCAGGCCACTGGTTGGACACCCCTGGCATAGACCTTACTCACCTTACTCCCTCACAGTTGTTTAGTGTGTTGTGAGTTCATTACAACACAGATAGTTTGTGGGCTTGTTATTTTTTTATCATATTCTCTTCAGGGCTACCCAGTTCATTGTGGCCATTTAGTGAATGTAATGTTTTAGCACTTATGCACTTTATTCATTTACACGCATTCACTATGCACTTTATTGAGTATATTTATTCATGTCATTTTTTGCACATTTATACAACAGTGTTTATTCACTCGTTATAGACATTATTGTGTTTTGTATTTTGCCTACATGCACAATTTTTTCAGCGCCGCACTTTTTTTATATACATTACATGAGGCTACTAGACACTATGCATAAAGGAATTGGAGACATTCTAGTACTGTGTTTGAAGGCCAGAGATGTCTGCCAGTTCTTTACTGCAAAAATGTTTAAGCAGAACTTGACTTTCAAGCAGCCAAAGCCTTCCAAAGCAGTCTGCACAAGAGAAACAAATGTCACAGATTTAATATAGTCAGTTATTTGAGCTAATAATATACTGTAGTTCAGAGGGCATTTTATATAAAAAAAACAAATGCTTCTCAACCATTGTGACAAAATAACACTGTGCTTGGGGTGCCATTAACCACTTAAGACTCGGACCATTATGCAGGTTAAGGACCTTGCCCCTTTTTTGCGATTCGGCACTGCGTCGCTTTAACTGACAATTGCGCGAACGTGCGCTGTGGCTCCCAAACAAAATTGGCGACCTTTTTTTCCCACAAATAGAGCTTTCTTTTGGTGGCATTTGATTACCTCTGCAGTTTTTATTTTTTGCGCTATAAACAAAAATAGAGCGACAATTTTGAAAAAAATTCAATATTTTTTACTTTTTGCTATAGTAAATACCCCCCAAAAAATATATAAAAAAACATTTTGTTGGGTCCACGGGTCACGCGGGCGCGGTCATGGAGCTTCGGACCGGGTCGCGAGCGTGCCGCCAGCAGCGCACTCGTGACCCCACGGCTGGGCACTTAAAGAGGACGTACAGGTACGTGATTGTGCCCAGCCGTGCCATTCTGCCGACGTATATCGGCGTGAAGGTGTTCTTTAGGCCCTGCACACACGATCAGTCCAAACTGATGAAAATGGTCTGAAGTCCAGTTTCATCGGTTCACAGACTGATGGTCTAATGTGCGTACACACCATCAGTTCAAAAACCGATCGGGTCAGAACGCGGTGACGTAAAACACAACGACGTGCTGGAAAAAATGAAGTTCAATGCTTCCAAGCATGTGTCGACTTGATTCTGAGCATGCACAGGTTTTTGAACCGATACTTTTGCGTACTAACCATCGGTTTGGACCGATGGTCAGGCGTCCATCAGTCCGATTTTAAAGCAAGTTTTAAAACTTTGGACTGGAGGACGACAGACTGATGGGCCATACACACAGTCGGTTTGGACCACTGAAACAGGACTTCAGTCCGTTTTCATCAGTTTGGACTGATCGTATGTACGCGGCCTAAGTGAATAAGGATGAAGGACACCCAAACATATGTTGTGTGTTTTGATGCAATTTTACTGGGATTTTAGAATTGCTCAGACTCTGCCCGCGATTTCAAATCGCTAAGCGTGCATGACAGCAACACGTGACATATCTGATATCTTTGTAATATAAGGAAAGAAAAATGGACAGCCGCACTCCAATGGATGAAAAGACTTACATCGACAACCGATGCTTAGTCATGAGCTATGACTAAGCATCGGTTGTCGATGTGAAACGCGTCAGCTTTTGTTACCCCACTGTTTGCTGTTTTTGCTGTTTTAGTTTTTTGACTGGAATAAACAGGCACTATTTTTAAGTCTTTTCATCCATTGGAGTGCGGCTGTCCATTTTTCTTTCCTTATATTGCACCACGCATTGCCTGCACCCATTTGGGTTTTTGAACTTTACTCACCACTGAAGAGTGTCGTCTGGAGCGGCGGTTTTCCCTTTATCTGATATCTTTGTAGTTATTCAACTCACCTTAAAGCAGAACTTGCTAGAAAACTTGCTAGAAAATTACTTAGAACCCCCAAACATTTTATTTATATATATCTATATATATCTATATATATTTTTTTTTAATAAAGATATTGCACTGTATTTGCGCAACAGTCTTTCAAATGCAATTGTTTGGGAAAAATTACTTTAATGAATAAAAAAAAAAAAAAATAACCAGTAAAGTTAGCCCAATTTTTTTTGTATAATGTGAAAGATTTTATGCCACGAGAATCGTGATCCTTATCCTAAGCAAAAAAAATGTGATTCTCATTTTAGTCAGAATCGTTCAGCTCTACTATGCTTCTTACCCACAATCTTCTTTTTACTTACACAGCTTCTGAGTGCATACGCAGGAGTTACATCATCCTGCACCAGCCAATCAAGATGGTCAAAGACCCTGCACCCAGAACAAGCTGGGGAGAAGAGGGAGCTTGCAGACGTTGCAACAATCATGGAGCAAAAGTAAGCATTTGTGGACTCCACATTTGTGATTCCACTTTAACTACAGCCTTGATGCCCGACCTGGGGCCCTTTGGCATATATTAGCCTCTTCCGACAGTATTCTGTGTCTTGGTGCTTACTCAGGCCAGTGAATATAGAATATTCTTTAGATTAACTTCTAGTAGGTTACATTATGACTTTCACACTGTCTTACTTTTTCCTTGCTACCCTTTTCCTTTATGTTTTTTGCCTCTAATCTTGAATGAATCTTGCTGAAAGAAATATCAAACTAAAGCCTAAGACACCTTTCACACTTGTCACGCGGTTTTACGGCGATTTTGCTGCGATTCGCAGCCGCGATTTCAATGAATGCCTGTGTAAGTGGCATCAAAATTGGACCAAAGTACAGTAGTGCAAGGACTACTTTAAAGTTGGCACTACTTAAAGTCGTGCCAGTATGAATGGTAGTCATTGAAAATAATGGAAAATGACTTGTCATACGATTTTGCAGTCCAAAATCGTGGGACAAGTCGTATAAGTGTAAAAGGGGACTAAGGGTAGAGGAATAGGCTCTAATACTTACCTACCTTATTCTCTTCTCTCTGACGCTCCAGATTGTGGGTGGGACCTGGCCATCCTCACATACATTGCAAGACTACTGGACCTGCCTTGTACAAGATAATGTGAGTGTGCTACTGCCGGACAAAAAGAAGAATCTTTGGGGGATCCATCATGCAGTATGATGTCTGCTGGAGCGAGAAATAAGGTATTACAGTTTATTCTTCTACGCCTATACTTAAAGAGCAGATAACCCTTGCAGTGTGGAGGGCACCATTACAAGGTTCCTTTTTTTAATTTATTTTTTATTTCCTTGTAGCATACCCATTGTCTCTGACCATCTCCTATTGCACATCTATAGTCCCTGAAAGCTTTCTGTAGCATTACATTTGCTGGATGTTCTATGGGGCTCATGTAAATTGACCATCACTGAACTACAGGGCTCTGGTATTTGATACGGATATGTACTCCAGGGAGGTAGGAGACAATGGTGGTTTCAGGCAGTGCAACAGATGTCAGATCTAAAGTCTAACTTTAAGTACCCTGATTGGTTGAAGTTAGTTGTGAGAGTTTTCCTATAGATGCTTATTATTGAAGCCAGTCTTTCTCAACCAGAATTTCATGTAACCCAAGGGTTCCACTGGAGATTGATAGGGGTTCCTTGAGTAATGAGCAATTTCTGATAGGTAAGGGGGCATTCTTCCCACTGATGATCAATGTTGAAAGCATTCTTCCCACTGATCATCAATGTTGAAAGCATTCTTCCCACTGATCATCAATGTTGAAAGCATTCTTCCCACTGATCATCAATGTTGAAAGCATTCTTCCCACTGATGATTTTTCCCACAGACCACCAGGAAACTTTTAACCACTGATTACCAGTGTAAGGAGTGTAGGGAGGTCCGTCTCTCACTGACCACCAAGCTATAGGTGCATTTCCCTGACCAATAATATAATGGGGCATTTCAATGACCACTAATAAAAGGGGGCACATCGCAACTAACCATCAACATAAGTGGGCATTTTTCCAGAGACCATCATTATTAGTGACCACTACAATTTTCATGATCTGTATTTCTTTTTTTTAATGTTAAAACTAATTTTTCTTTTATTTTGGTATCTTTTTAATTCAGGAGTATATGAAATACTGTAAAAAGGAAAAATGTAATAAAAAATAGTAGACACAATACCATTTGCAGGCAGTGGGTACAGCTCTAGACCTTTTTTTTCAGATGTTTATCAGGTTAACCTTAGGTGCTTTACAGAAAACAAGGTTGTTTACAGGGTTCAATACCTCAAGCTCAAAATTTACACAAACACACACGGAACGAGTAGTGTTTAAGTGCTTTATGCCCCTCTCATGATCTGTTTTTCTTTTTGGGCCATTAATGTTATTAGTTTAATTGTATTATTATTATTGAAAATTATTATCAGCTGGGGTTCTTTGAGACCTAAGGCTGCGTACACACGATCGAACATGTCCGGTGAAACTAGTCCGCAGACCAGTTTCAGCGGACATATTTTCGATCGTGTGTACGTCCTATCAGACCAATTTCCAGCGGACAAAAATTTCCAAACATGCTTGAAAACTTGTTCGCTGGAAACCTGTCCGTCGGACAGGTTCGATGGTTAGTACACAAACCATGGGACCAAAATCCCCCCCATGTGCAGAATCAAGTTGACGCATGCTTGAAAGCATTGAACTTCGTTTTTTCATCACGTCGTTGAGTTCTACGTCACCGCGTTCTGGTCCGAGGTGATTTTGGTCCGATGGTGTGTACGCACATCAGACCAACAGACAATTCAGCCTTGTCCGATGAAAACGGTCTGTCGGACATGTTTCCTCGGACATGTCTGATCGTGTGTACAGGGTCTTAAATTTATTTGAAGGGTTCTTCTGTGTAAAAAGGCCTAGGAAAAGCTGATCTAACCACTTTTCTAAGATTTGTGGAGCCAGCTAGTACTTCTCTTTTAAGGTTATGATTGTGAGGCCTCGTACACACGACCGTTTTCCTCTACAGAATCCATCAAGAAACTTGGTGGCAGTTGTGTGTATGTTTTTCGTCGAGAAAACTGAACAAGTTCTCTTTTTCCTCGTTGGGAGTCTCAATTTCCTCGCAGTGTTCCTGGTCGGGCTGGTTTACGATGACGTGTGTATACTTAGAAACCCGCACATGCTCAGAATAAAGTATGAGACGGGAGCGCACCTTCGGTAAACGTAGCGTTCGTAATGAAGATAGTACATTCGTCACGCTGTAACAGACTGAAAAATTTTGAATCGTCTCTTACCAAACATTTACTTAACGTGCAGTAACATGAGATTAGCAAAAGCAGCCCCAAGGGTTGTGCCAGTGGAATCGAACTTCCCCTTTATAGTGCTGTTGTACGTGTTGTACGTCACCGCGTTTTAGAACGACAAGATTTTGTCTTGACAGTGTGTATGCAAGGAAAGCTTGACAAGATTCTCGACAAGCCTAAGGCCGCATACACACGATCGGACATGTCCGATTAAACTGGTCTGTAGACCGGTTTTATCGGACCAGTTCGATCGTGTGTACGGCCTGTCGGACCGTTTTCCATCAGACCAAAGTTTTAAAACATGCTTTAAAACCTGTCTGATGGAACATGTCCGTCGGACAGGTTCGATAGTTAGTACACAAAAGCATCGGACCAAAAACCCGCACATGCTCAGAATCAAGTCGACGCATGCTTGGAAGCATTGAACTTTGTTTTTTCATCACGTCACCACGTTCTGGTCTGATCGGATTTTGGTCCAATGGTGTGTACGCACATCAGACCATCAGACAAGTTCAGAGTTGTCTGATGAAAACAGTCCATCAGACAAGTCTCATCAGACATGTCTGATCGTGTGTACAGGGCCTAACAAGGAACTCGTCGAGGAAAACAATGTTTCATTTACAACAAGATTCTCGGTCGTGTGTATGAGGCCTGACTATTAGTAAATCACACTGTAGTAGCAAAAAAACAAAATTTGCATTAATTTCTTGAATAATAATTAGAAAAATAAGTATTCAGGTACATTGCACTGAATCATTATTCACTCTAATATATCTCACTCCATATTCCAGGCTCACCCCTCCGGTGAAAAAGACATCGGAAAGAGTTTAACAAGTGGAAAGCCGAGGACTAAAAGGAAATAATTGTCCTGTCCCCTCTGCGATATGGTCAAACTCAAAAGGGACACCTGGCAAGGTTTCTGAGGTAAGGAAATGGGATCTACTTGAGAAAATCAGTGGATGGTTTCCAGGGGAATGCTACTGCTGAAAGCAGACTCTCATGAGCTAAATGGGCCTTTTGTGCCATCAGTGTCCTTTCTGCAGGCCCGGGAGCTCCTCTGAATTTTAAGATGTGGTGTCTTATTTTCTCAATCTGGCAAACAGGGGCTTTGAAAGGCCTTGGCTGTGTTATTTGCACTTTGTATGTTTCTCTTGTTTCTGTGGGGGATAAACTAGAATTGGACGACTGTCGTAGCACGTCAAGGTACCATAATTACCTTTACGGTGATAACTGGTCAGGGTTGCTCAGCAACTCAATTTAAAGGTATAGTCCAGTCATAGTTAAAAACTAAAGTGGGACTCTGGGCAAATTCAAAATAGACATACGCTGCAGACTGTCACTAGCAAAAAAACAGCATTTTTGTCTTTCTGTCTTTCTTTCTCTCGTTTCATAATTTTACTAATATTATCCTGCCAGAAGATCTGTTATTTTGCAACTTCCTGTAACAGGAAATCACTGTATTGTTGTCATCTGTGGAAAGGGTAGCAGTAGATAAACATGTAATTTTAGGTGGATTTTAAAGTGATTGTAAACCCTTAAAGGAGTTGTAAAGGAAAAAAATGTTTTGCCTAAAATTAATGCAAGGTAGACAGACAGAAAAGTGTAATGATTCTGTTAAAAAACGAGTAAATACCTATTAAATTTCTTCATCTATATCACCTCCAGCATTCTAGTTTCTCTTCTCACATTTACTTCCTGGTTTGCGGCGCTCGTTCATGTAAGAACTACATTTCCCAGTATGCATTGCGACACGCCCAGTAATTCACACCTCCTTGAAGTCTCTAAGGAGCCGCGTACACACGATCAGTCCGCCCGATGAGAACGGTCCGAAGGACCGTTTTCATCAGTTAACCGATGAAGCTGACTGATGGTCTGATGTGCCTACACACCATCAGTTAAAAAAAACGATCGTGTCAGAACGTGGTGATGTAAAACACAACGACGTACTGAAAAAAATGAAGTTCAATGCTTCAGTCCGTTTTTTTATCGGTTTTGACCGATCGTGTGTACGCAGCCTAACACATAGAGAGCGTCCGGCAGCACATATGTAGTTCCCAGGAGGGGGCGAGCACGTCACTGACCACCGCAGTAAAGCCTCCCTTCACGGTGGTCAGTAAAATCAGACAAGCAGGGAGTGAACAGAACAGAGAAGAAATAGAGCAACTTCTGAGCAAAAACGAACAATGAGGAAGTGAAGAGAAGAATGTCTGCAGGTAAAGGAGGCTTATTATGAAACATTTTTTTTCCTTTACAACCCCTGGGCTACGAGTAAGCATCACATGATGTGAAACATGTCAGCCCTTTTCTCCTTGTCCACTCACCGTTTTTGACTGCATGCATTTTGGCTGTTTTTTTATTTTTTATTGTTTGCTTTATGCTTAAATAAAGACATAGTTTTCCGAGGAGTTCGGCGATCCAGGATTTTTTCCTTCATCCCATGCTAATTGTGCACAGCCAGCACCCTCTTGGTTTGTTAGGGATTGAAGCAACGGGGATTATTTGTTTTATGGAGCGGTACACTTCTCTTAACAACCCCTTTAATAAAAATAAAAAAATAACAAATGTGGTATACTAACCTGCTCTGCACAGTGGTTTTGCACAGAGCAGCCCCAATTTTCCTCTTCTCGGGGCCCCGCTGGTCCTTTTGGCTTGCTATGCGGGCTCGCTTCCAAGATTTTCCATAGGCACACACAGGGTGTCTCAGCCATGCCCCCCACACACTCCTCATTAGCTGTAAAGAGGTAGAGGAGGGAACCAACGGATCCCGCTGCTGTCTCTGAGCCTATGAGGAGGGAGAGAGCTAAGAGAGATGCTGCTTTCAGGCACATTGCTGGATTGAGATCGGGCTCAGGTAAGTATAAGGAGGGCTGGGGGGAGGGGAGCTGCACTAAAAAACATTCAGCCTTTAGAACTACTTTAACCCCTTGCCGACCACTGCACGACTATATACGTTGGCAGAATGGCACGGCTGGGCAGATCGACGTATATATGTTTATATAAACCTTTAAGGCCGCCGCAAGCTCCATGTGTCTGTGCGCGGGCCCCGCGGACTCAATGTCTCCTGCGATCGTCTCACCGAGAAGAAAAATGGGCGAATGCTAATGTAAACAAGCATTTATTTCCCCGTTCTGCCTAGTGACAGGACACTAATGACCACTGCCTGTAATCGGAAGCGGTGACCAGTGTTGTGTCACACGTAACCCATCCCCCCTACAGTTAGACCACATCCCTAGGACAGACTTAACCCCTTCCCCGCCCCCTACTGGTCAACACCGTCACTGCCAGCCACACATTTACACATTAATCAGTGCATTTTTATTGCACTGATCGCTGTATACATGTGAATGGTCCCAAAATAGCGCCAAAAGTGTCCAATGTGTCAGCCATAATGTCACAAAATTAATACAAGGATACAGCGCTCAGAATGTTCAATGGTAGTGATCAACATAAGGAATGAGATAGCTAACTAGTGCAAAGATGAACTAACTGCGATTATAATGTTTGGCTTGTTTTAGTCCATAACATTGAGTTCAGATGTCCATGTCTATAAAATAATAATCATGTAGAGAATGATTTGTTATGGATAACCAGGGCTGCTTCTCCAAGAGCGAAGTCGACTCAAATATACATGGAAAAGAAAAAAGGGGAGAAAAAGCGCCTCTAGGTTATCTAGTTGGATTTTTAATAACAAGTAGAACGTATCTGACACTTACATATAGTGTAGTATCGGCCGGAGATGAGATGCTGGCAGTCTAGGAGAGCAGGGGGTCTCAGGCTTATGCAGGCTGTATTGAACGTTCAATCAAAGGCTTGAGAGGCGCCGAGTGTGTCACTGCTGGAGGTGGACATGCTGACGCTCACGACAGGGGAGCGGCTGGTAGGGAAAAGTACTTCAGGATATCAGCAGTCTTTGGCTGAAAGAGGCTGGTGGAGAGCGGTGGACGGTGGCTGATCAGAGTCAAGAGTTTACACAACGCGTTTCAGAGCATATCGCTGGTCCATAGGAGAAACCGCGCGCTCCTTTCTCAAGTGTTGAGAAAGGAGCGCGCGGTTTCTCCTATGGACCAGCGATATGCTCTGAAACGCGTTGTGTAAACTCTTGACTCTGATCAGCCACCGTCCTCCTGACGTCACCACCTGGAACACGAGCTGTTTCTCTCACAGCATACTGATCCTGGACACAGCTCTCCACCAGCCTCTTTCAGCCATAATGTCACAGGACATCAATTTTGTTTGGGAGCCACATCGCACGACCGCGCAATTGTCAGTTAAAATTACGCAGTGCCGAATCGCAAAAAGTGCTCTGGTCTTTGGCCGGCCAAATGGTCCGGGGCTGAAGTGGTTAAGTAACCAACAAACAAATCCTAATTCCAGCAGCAACTTTTTAGCAGTTTCAGCAACAGTTTTCTCTTTTAGAATCTTTAAGTATTTAAACCCAACTCCGAGAAAATAAAACAATCTCTTGCAGTGGGGTTGTGCCTGCACTGTAAGGGTTAATCTCTCATTTATATTTAAGGGAACAAGAAATAGAGATATACTTACCCAATCCTCCCCACTGCTAAACTGGTTCCCACAGCTTCTGCACCCCCACGCTCTGGGGTCCTGACATTATAAGGACCAGGGTCCATAACTCTGCTCTGGATGTGAGGATGCTGAGGGACAGTTCATCGCTGGAACGTGGGGGAGCACTACCTGGCAGGGGAGTGGAGGATCAGGTAAGTAAAACTGTATCTCCCCTTCCCTAGACAAAACAAGTTATTAACCCTTGCAGTGCGGGCACAGCTACACTGCTAGGGATCATTTTTTTTTTCTGCCTAAAGTCGGGCTTACATTTACAGGTAGGTCAGTGTTAAAGTATTAAGCCTCTTACAAATGTTTGGATTTCCATCAGACAAATCTGTGGAATGTTGGCCGTGAACTTTTTCTGCATACAGACATAGGGCTGGGGATTTTTTTTTTTCACCAGAACCGGCGCCGACACTGCATCGGTCCTGAGGAGCTAAGGGCAGGAGTTTTTAGGCGAGGCTGTTGCTTCGGCCTAGTCCACGAGGCCATACCTCCCAACCGTCCTGGATTTCGCGGGACAGTCCCACGATTCGCGGTAAATCCCGCGGTCATGATTAGAGTCCCGCGATTCCGCGGCACCCCCCCCCCCGCGATTACAGCGATTTGCGGTAAATCCTGCGGTCCCGCGATCATGACTAGAGTCCCGCGATCCACAACTCTGATCCGCGGAACCCCCCCGCTCAACAACTCCGATCTGCGGCACCCCCCGCTCAACAACTTAGATCCAATCGGCAGGGAAATTTTAAAATGTTGGGAGGTATGCGCGAGGCCGGACTCCGCAGACTAGGCCGAAGCCACGGCGTTGCCTAAAAACTCCTTCCCGCAGCTCCTCAGGACTTGCGCGGTGTCCATCAAAAAAAAAAACTTGATTTGAATTGTAAATCAAGTATTTTATAAAAAATTGCAGATTTTTTTTTGGGGGGGGGGGGGGGGGGGAATCGCCCAGCCCTATACAGGTGCAAAACTTTTGTCGGCTAACAAACACAAAGCAATATGTTTTTTCTGCTCTTAAGCACCACCCTTTGGGCAACTTCTGCTAATGTTGTGCTATGGTTAGCATTGCTTCTGAGCATGCGTGTTTGTATTTTGGATTTTTTTCCGACGGACTTGTGTACACACTATCGGATAATCCGACAGCACACATATTTTGTCGGACAATTTTAAAGCATGTTATAAAACATTTGTTGTCGGAAAATCCAACAACAGTTGTCCGATGGAGCGTACAAACGGTCATATTGGGTTACCCTTAATATATATACACACACACATTTAGTGTTCCAGCGTTCTACTGCTGTGAACTACAGCTCCACAATGTTTTACACCTGGCCCTGCACTGCCATCTTCCTTTCTTTTAACATTGCGAGCCATCACCCCCAGGTTCTTACAACAGCCCCCCCCCCCCGATGACACAGCGCCAGGTCTTTCCTCCAGTGCTGCATGGAACCTGATGCCTCAGGTGATGCCCCCCCAGGCATATGTGACATGAATAACCCAGAAGGCTGCAAGAGCAGGGATCATGTCATTCTCACCTAAGCGAGGTGGATGTGGGGTGGAGTGTGAAAAAAAAAACAACACAAACACACATAAATTGTCCACTTGTAAGACTAAGGAAGGGGGAGAATAACAATGATGTCAAGTTTTTTTTTTTTTTCGGGAAGATGGGCTTAAAGTGGAGTTCCCCGCCCCCAAAAAAAATTGTAAATTTTTTTGAAAAAAACATTTTTTTTATACTTACCTGAAAGGGCGCTTGCTATGCGGAAGTAGCTCTTCTGCCTCTTCTTCCACCCAGGTGGATCTTTTGCCTCGTCCTCCATCGCGGTGTCTTCTGGTGAATGAGCCACGCTGCCCTCGGAGAACTGTGTGTATCCCAGGAGGTAGCCGCCCATTCACAAAGCGTTGCGCGAGTCGCGCCATTCACAATAGGGAACAGGCAGTGAAGCCGTAAGACTTCACTGCCTGTTTCCCTTAGTAAGGATGGAGGCGCTAGGGCCGAACGATCGCCATTGGGGGACCTACATCGCAGGTGATTAGGACAGGTAAGTGTTCTTATTAAAAGTCAGCAGCTACAGTGTTAGTAGCTGCTGACTTAAAAAGAATAAAAAAAAAAATTGCGGGTGGAATCCCACTTTAAGTCCGCACAGTTAAAGTGATCCTGTGCTGTGCCTGTCTGGCCCAATCATCTGCATGTACTCCCCTTTCATGTGCTCCTCAAAATGCTTCGGGACTCAGTTGATGGGCTTTTTGTTTGTGTAAAGTGTGTTTTTTACTTACATATAAGGCCCGGTGCACACGAGACGCCGATGCAAACTCTGCTGAACCCATGTTTTGCCGCTGACGCCAGTTGCGTTTAGTAGCGTTTTACCGCGTTTGCGTCTAATAAAGCGTTTACTTAAGAAACATCATAAGACCCTCCCTAAGCTCAAAAAACAGTATTGTTTAACCATTTCACCCATTTTGTGAGACCAGAGTGAGTAGCAGGACCTGAGAGAGCAGCAGTATACTTGTATTTAGCGTGTCACTTGCCACATCACCTGCCACAAGCTGTGGATTGTCCACTTGCCACGTCACATGACACGTCACCTGCCACAAGCTGTGGATTGTCCACTTGCCACGTCAGCTGCCACAAGCTGTGGATTGTCCACTGGCCATGTCACATGACACGTCACCTGCCACAAGCTGTGGATTGTCCACTGGCCACGTCACATGACACGTCACCTGCCACAAGCTGTGGATTGTCCACTGGCCACGTCACATGACACGTCACCTGCCACAAGCTGTGGATTGTCCACTGGCCACGTCACATGACACGTCACCTGCTACAAGCTGTGGATTGTCCACTGGCCACGTCACATGACACGTCACCTGCCACAAGCTGTGGATTGTCCACTGGCCACGTCACATGACACGTCACCTGCCACAAGCTGTGGATTGTCCACTGGCCACGTCACTTGACCACATCACCTGCCACAAGTTGTGGATTGTCCACTGGCCACGTCACCTGACCACGTTACCTGCCACAAGTTGTGGATTGTCCACAATGCAATGCAAGCATGGATATATTGGGTATCTCAACCAATGGGCAGGGGTTTTCTTTAATCCCTTGGAATGCTGGGAGAACCTATATATTCAAGTAGATTCAGATGGTCTATGTTTTGTGCCACCTGGACGGCTATCTGGTTGGACATATGTTTACTTATAAAAGAGGAAAATAAAATATTTAATATTTTTTAATATCTATGAACAAATGTTTTGCCTTTCATTTTAGTTTTAAACTGAATGGGTGGTTTTACAAGGTGATTGTTTACAATCACTTTAAGTATAGATACGTTTTTTTTTTTTCACAAGAAAAAGTATAGATATACGTTTAAACATGTGTAGTACTACCCCTGCAGGGGCCACTTGAGAATGTGGTTCGTCTCCCACCCTGCACAGCCAGGCACACACATTTCCAACCACTCAGAGTCAAACAGGAGTCCTTACAACTTAGTTTTTTTTGTTTTATTTAGGAGGAATAGAACTTGGATGTGGATAGGGTACATATGGGATGCCCGCTTGATTGAAGAAAACTCATAGGGGCTCAACTATATACAGTCCAAGTCCAATATACACACTCTCTCCTCTTCTACCTCCAGAGCATACTTTCTTGCAAACTATCTCTCCCAAGGCCTATCTCTCACACTGGCTCAGTCAGACCCAAGCAAATGCCCTTTGCAGGCAGGGACACTGGGCCCCTATGGTGTAGCAAAAATGGAAGTCTTTGTTGCTAGCTGTCATTTCAGCATCACCTCTTCAGGCCCTGCCATCCCTTCTGGCTGCAGCTGCCCCTTTCCACTTCTGTGCCCCCCAGTCCTCCTGACTTGTTCTGCTCTTATGCCAGACTTCTCTATCCCAGTCCTGTCAGGCGTGCCTCCCAGTCCTCTTGACTGCATCACTCACCAGCGCTCTTGGCTGCAAGGGCGGATCCAGAGTCTAGTCTCGGGGGGGGCACTGCCAGAAAATAAGGTGTTGCTTACAGAACTCAATTAGGTGTCCGATGTGTCCGCTGCAATGTTGCAGTACTGCTAAAAAATCAATGATCCCCGCCATTACTAGTAAGACATATTTAAATATGAATGCCATAAATCTATCCCATGGTTTGTAGACGATTGTCAGGGACTGCAGACGTGGTACAAGAGATGGTCAGAGACTGCAGACATGGTACAAGAGGTGGTCAGAGAATGCAGATATGGTACAAGAGATGGTCAGAGACTGCAGACGTGGTACAGGAGATGGTCAGACTACAGACGTGGTACAAGGAGATGGTCAGAGACTGCAGACTTGGTACAAGGAGATGGTCAGAGACTGCAGACGTGGTACAAGAGATGGTCAGGAAAACCGCAGACGTGGTACAAGAGATGGTCAGAAAACTGCAGACGTGGTACAAGGGATGGTCAGAGACTGCAGACGTGGTACAGGAGATGGTGAGAGACTGCAGGCATGGTACAAGAGATGGTCAGAGACTGCAGACGTGGTACAAGGAGATGGTCAGAGACTGCAGACGTGGTACAAGAGATGGTCAGAGACTGCAGACGTGGTACAGGAGATGGTCAGAGACTGCAGACGTGGTACAAGGGATGGTCAGAGACTGCAGACGTGGTACAAGGGATGGTCAGAGACTGCAGACGTGGTACAAGAGATGGTCAGAGACTGCAGACGTGGTACAAGGGATGGTCAGAGACTGCAGACGTGGTACAGGAGATGGTGAGAGACTGCAGGCATGGTACAAGAGATGGTCAGAGACTGCAGACGTGGTACAAGGAGATGGTCAGAGACTGCAGACGTGGTACAAGAGATGGTCAGAGACTGCAGACGTGGTACAAGAGATGGTCAGAGACTGCAGACGTGGTACAAGGGATGGTCAGAGACTGCAGACGTGGTACAAGGGATGGTCAGAGACTGCAGACGTGGTACAAGAGATGGTCAGAGACTGCAGACGTGGTACAAGGGATGGTCAGAGACTGCAGACGTGGTACAAGAGATGGCCAGAGACTGCAGACGTGGTACAAGGGATGGTCAGAGACTGAAGACATGGTACAAGAGATCATTGCAGCCTCACTGTGCATATGAACGCAGCCCCACCTTTGTATATCAATGCAGTCCCACTTTTGTATATCAATGCAACCCCACTTTTGCATATCAATGCATCCCCACTTTTGCATATCAATGCAATCCCACTTTTGTCTATCAATGCACCCCCGCTTTTGTCTATGAATGCAGCCACACTGTGCACGGCACTCACCATGGCATTGCCTCGATCACACACAGCAGGCATCTCCTCTCCCGACGTGTGTCATGGAACAAACAGGAGCTGAAGGTCTGTGTTCGGTAGGCCAGTGTGCTCTAGCAAGGTCCCCCCCTAGACAGGCTTGTGTGATAGACAAAACACTGATTGTCAGGAAAGGTCCCCCCGCTGGTGATTTTGCCTGTTATTTGGGCTGCAGTACTGGCCTCCACCAGCGGGGAGTTATTGGCAGTATGGAGCACACAGCCCTTCCTGCGTTCAGGTGTGACCTAAATGCAATCAGCACGCCTCTATAATACCCGGCGTGTGTAATCACTCCTCGCCCTGGTATCTGTCTACTAACCTGATCCTGAGCCTGATATCTGACCCTGAGCTTGCTGTCCCCTTTCTTGACTTCTGATCTGATCCGACCTGACCTGATCCCTCTCCTGGACATTCCCTTCCTGCCCATTCCCTGTCTGCAGCTTCTTCTGTGATCTCCTGGTATATGACCTCGGCTTGGCTTTTGGTTTATGATTACGGCATTTCCCCTTCACTTATATATGCTTTGTTGTTATTTGTGCACTGTTTGTCTTCACCTGTTTTGTTCACCTTGTAAATAAACACCTTTTATTTCACTGCATACAGTGTTGGTCTCCTCTGTGTAGGCACACAGTACTGGTCTATTTAGAATCCCTGACACTGATTCAATCAGTGTTCCATCTCCATCTACTATCACACGAGCAGGTCTAGCACAGGCAGCACAGCCGAACACAGATCCAGCTCACACACACAGCCAGAGATGCCCGATGTCAGCAGGAGAGAGGAGAGTGCTGCAGTCAGCTACAGCTCAAAGCAGCCTCAGGACAGGCAGCCTACCGGCCCTGGTGATGAGAGAGAGAGAGAGTGACAGACTCGGCAGCAGCAGCTGCAGGCACCGCAAAGCAGTTTAAAAAAATGATAAAAAAAAAGTTATAAAAAATAAATAAAACAATATATAAAAAAAACAATATATAAAAAAATAAAAAAAAAAACATTTATTAAAAAAAGGGGGTTTGACACATGGGGCCCTGGGGACCTCTGAGCCCTTTAATAAAAATATATCTATATATAAAAAAAGAGAAAAAAATAAATAAAATATAAAAAATTTATAAAAAAAAGGAGGGTTGTCCTCCGGGGCCCTGGGGACCTCTTTGCCCTTTAATAATAATACTAACAATAATAATTTATATATATATATATATATATATATATATATATATATATACACATTTAATAAAAAAAGGGGGGTGGTCATCTGGGGCCCTGGGGATCTCTGGGCCCCTGGGGACCTCCAGACCCCTAAAAAAAAAGGGGGGGTTGCCATACGGGGCCCTGGCGGCCTCTGGGACCATGGGGACCTCCGGACTTCTAATAAAAAAATATGTTAAAAAAAAATTTTTTTTTATAAAAAAATAAATGAAAAAAGAGGGGTTTGCCATCTGGGGCCCTGGTGGCCTCCGGGCCCCTGGGGACCTCCGGACCCCTAAAAAAAAAAAAAAAAAAAATTTTTTTTTTTTTTTTTTTTTTTAAAGCCAATGTGACATGATTGCCTCGGGGGGGGCAATTGCCCCGTTGCCCCCCCCCCTGGATCCGCCGTTGCTTGGCTGTTCCTTTTTCTTCTGGAGACTTGCCCGGCAGTGTTCTCCTGCTGTCCTCTTTTTGTTCCCACACCTCTGTTGAATTTGAGAAGGTCCATTCCGCACCCAAGCCCAGGCCCGAGGTCATCCTCATCCTCCTCAGACTGGGGAACTCCCTCAAAAGCCACAGCAGCCTAACACTCCATCTCCAGCTTCCACCCGAATTCCCCCCCCCCCCAGCTGGGCTAACCCAGAGTATTTGAGGGGGCCTTCCCCAAGGGGGAATTGGTCAGGGCCCTCATAATACTCCAGGCAGCTCCACCTTACTTCCCCTCCCATCTTTATAGAAGATTCCAGTACATTCTAGAAATATGGGGGAGGTCTCAGTGATGCTGCCTGTGAGTCATCCATCTCTCCCTGGATCTCTGCCCAACCCAGGAAAAACACAGATGGGAGCCAGCGAAAGCTGCACAAATTGACCTACACTTAAAAAAATCTCACCTCACCGCAACACTAGGGGGTGCTACACATGTAAACAGGCGTATGCGTACATAATTGTTTTTTATGATACTTTATTTTTGATTAGACTTAAAGGGTTTGTAAAGGTAAACATTTTTTCCCTAAATAGCTTCCTTTACCTTAGTGCAGTCCTCCTTCACTTACCTCATCCTTCGATTTTGCTTTTAAATGTCCTTATTTCTTCTGAGAAATCCTCACTTCCTGTTCTTCTGTCTGTAACTCACCACCGTAATGTGAGGCTTTTTCCCTGGTGTGGAGAAATCCTCTTGAGGAGGGAGGGGGCGAGCAGGAGTGTCAGGACACTCTCTACTTTGCAAATAGAGAAATTAGCTGTGTGTTAGTGGGCGTCCTGACACTCCTGCTCGCCCCCTCCCCCTCAAGAGGCATTCTCCACACCAGGGAGAAAGCCTCGCATTATGGTGTGTAGTTACAGATAGAAGAACAGGAAGTGAGGATTTCTCAGAAGAAATAAGGACATTTAAAAGCAAAATGGTAGGATGAGGTAAGTGAAGGAGGACTGCACTAAGGTAGAGGAAGCTATTTAGGGAAAAAAATGTTTATTTTTGATTAGACTTAAAGGATTTGCAAAGGTAAAGTATCATAAAAACAATTTATGTGCGCATACGCCTGTTTACATGTGTAGCACCCCCTAGTGTTGCTACAGGTGAGATTTTTTTTAAGTGTAGGTCAATTTGTGTAGGCTTCGCTGGCTCCTGTCTGTGTTATTCCTGGGTTGGGCAGAGATCCAGGGAGCTTTACAACCCCTTTAATTGACATTTTTACGAACGTGCATAAATAAATTTATACATGTAATGTAAGTACATAAAGCACATGATCTTAGATGCAGATTTTTCTATTCTGTGTTGCGGATCTGAAAGAAGCTCATGTTTGAATAACTCAATTGAAAACAGTGCAGCTCCACTGAGATCCGTAATCGAAAAAATACTTTTTTTAAGGCTGTGTAAATGTAGACTTAAAATATTTGATTTATTTGCGCCTTTACTTGCAGTTTTTTCAAGTTGGTGACAGGGTCTCTTTAACCTGAGGAAGAGAGGAAACTCTGTGACTACCACTAGAAATGGTATCTAAAGAATTTCAGGCTCCTGCAGTGGGATAAAAGGAGATAAAAGTGAAAGCTGCAAATAGATCAGAAGCATGAATGAGCGCACATTGGCTGCTGTTAGGCTGTAATTTTTGTGTAAGTTTAGATAAATGTATAATGAAGAAATCCACAGCAACATTAATTCTGACAAATGTATTTTTAGCAACAAAATCTTGCAATATTTCCCCTATTGTGCTATAACACCTCTAAAGGTGACAAGCTCAGATGTCATTAAGTGAGCTATTTCCAGCTATCATGCACTGTGCCAGGTCTATGCCAAGAACCAGCATCTCCCTGATCCTCAGTGTAATTGGAATAACACAATATATGTTCATCGCAACAGGGGTCAATAGGCCTGTAAAAATGCATTAATGAATATAGTGCTCGATGACTACTAATGAGACTAAAGTTGCCGTGTTATCCATTTACACATATCTTGTGCCTTCATTTACACATAGAATTTGATATTTGAAAACTGGTATTTCAATGTATGTGTGTGTAGAAATATATATATATATATATATATATATATATATATATATATATATATATATATATATATATATATATATATTAGGGCTGTTACTGATCAAAATTTTTGTGTTCGATTAATTTTTTTTTTTTTTAATCGATTAATCGACTAATTTCGATTATAATGCACATACAGATCCAACTACTTTTAGCTGATCTCCTTGCAGGCCGATTCCCAGTGCAGCCACCAACCACTGGAAAAATGGAGAGCAGGATACAAAAAACACACAAAGGCAGCGCTCGACGGGAATAGCATTAAAAAGTCTTCAAGTTGGTAACCAAATAAATATTGCACTGGAGATAAAATCGATGTAGCTACATAAACTGTATAAATTGTGCGAGTAATACCAAACGGTACCAAAAAGCAGTCATGTAGCCAAGTATGATACTGGTATAAAAATGTGTACAACGATACCACTGCTGAATCCAGGTGAGAAGGGGTTAACATCAGTCCGTTGGCATGTAGATGTCCTATGAAGGGAACTATCACAACTCCCAGTGGATGGTTGTAGAATCCCAGGTTGATAGAGGGAAGTGAGAGGGAAGTATATCAGTCCTTGCGTATGGCAGATAGTAAGGTCCCGCCGGCATGCAGATATGAAGACACAGCAAAGGAGCCCTTCAGATGGACACGGCAAGCCCCGCCGGTGTCTGGGACGTTACTCCCTGAAGGCCAAGAAGCCGGCGGAGAGGTGAGTACCAATCAAAAGAATTTTAATCAATCAAAAAGATTTTGATCGATCAAAAAAATTAAAGATTAATCGATCAATTAAAAGTTAATTTGCACAGCCCTAATATATATATATATATATATTGACAGGAAGTCAGGTAAATCTGTGGGTGTTGTCACAGATGGGAGATGCATTTCTGCCTTGTTTAGACAATACACCAATTACTACCAGCTGCAGAAATAGCCAGAAAGGTTTAGGGCGGTGAATGAGGTAATTAAGGCCTCTATAAGTCATCCAAAGGATGACTACTGATTGCTGCATCCTGAGGCTTTTTGAGTGAAGGAGAGCAGTGAGAAAGACTTCTGAAGAGGTGAGGTGGTTGTTGATTTTTCTGTGTAAGAAAAAATCCACAAGACTATTGTTTCTGCTGTATGACCGGCAGTGTCTGCCCAGCAGTAGGCTGTGCCAGACTCCATAGGTAGGTTCCTGTGTGGTGAAGGTAGATGCCCCAAGTGGCCAGGGTTTATTTTATGTTTTGTTTTGTTTATGCTGTTTGGATGCTTGTACTTATATCCAGCAATATGGGAAAATAAACTGAACTCTTTGTTTTCAACCGTCTTCGGCTGCCTCTCTGTAAAGTTCAGTGTGTAGTGAACCCATCCAGGGGGTCACACCCCCCCGCTACCGAGCTAATTCCTCACAATATATATATATATACTGTATGGCCTGGATTCACAGACATCGGCACATATATATGCCACCGTAGCGGTTCTCTTTTACGCTGCGCAGAGTGCAGAGGCAAGCATGGAATTTACAAAGCAAATGCTCCCAACTCTGCGTCGGCGTAGCGTATATTTCATAGGCGTAAGTGGAAGTAGGTGGAAGTGGGCGTGATCCATGTTAACCGCTTCAATACCGGGGCTATTTTGGCACTTCTCCTACATGCATAAATCATAATTTTTTTGTTAGAAAATTACTCAGAACCCCCAAACACTATATATGTTTTTTAGCAGACACCCTAGGGAATAAAATGCCGGCCATTGCAACTTTTTATCTCGCACATTATTTGCGCAATCATTTTTCAAACGCCTTTTATTTTTTTGGGAAAACAACGGTTTTGTGAATTAAAAAAGAACAAAACAGTAAAGTTAGCCCAATTTTTTGGTATAATGTGAAAGATGAAGTTACGCCGAGTAAATAGATACCTAACATGTCACGCTTTAAAACTGCGCACACTCATGGAATGGCGCCAAACGTCAGTACTTAAAAATCTCCATAGGCGACGCTTATTTTTTTTTTTTACAAGTTACAAATTTAGAGTTTCAGAGGAGGTCTAGTGCTAGAATTGTTGCTGGTGCTCTAACGCACTGGGCGATACCTCACATGTGTGGTTTGAACGGCGTTTACATATGTGGGCTGGACTTACGCGTCCGTTTGCTTCTGAGCGCGAGCTACCGGGGGTAGGGGCGTTTAAATTTTTTTTTTTTATTATTTTATTTTTTATTTGACACAATTTACTTTATTTTTTAAAAAAAATTGACATTTTTTTTTTTTGATCACTTTTATTCCTATTACAAGGAATGTAAACATCCCTTGTAATAGGAATGTGTGTGACAGGTACTCTTTATGGAGGGATGCAGGGTCAATAAGACCTCACATCTCTCCTCCAGGCTGGAAAGCATTAGAACGTGAAAAAAAATTCACTGATCTAATGCTTTTAGCCGCGATTGCGGCTGTGTTTACATTCCAGGACCCGGGCGTGATGTCATAACATCGCGCCCGGGCCTCCGACGATCATAGAGATGATGGCCTTGGTATTGAAGTGGTTAATGAAGCGTGACCCCATGCAAATGATGGGCCGAGCGCCAAACACAACTGCGCATGCGTCGAGACGTGGATGTATCCCCGTGCGCATGCGCACAACCACGTTGGAACAACTGCCTAATATACACCAGATCGCTGTGTATGCCGTGAACGTAACCTACGCCCAGTCAGACCCACGTCGGCCCATATTCACAGATATGTAGGCTTGTGTTCCCTGGTCTATACCTTTGCATGGGTTGCACCTCATCTATAGGGAATAACTTTACGCCGAACGTAAAACTTGCGCAAGTACGTTTGTGAATCAGCGTATCTCCCTCAATTTCATATTTGAATAGAAAATCAATGGGAGCACCACATGCATTCAGCATAAATATGCGCCCACTCTACGCCGGCGTAGTCAAGTTACGTCGGTGGGATGAAGTCAGTTTTTAGGCGTATTTTTGTTTGAGGGTCCAGTGCCCAGATACAACCGCGCATATTTGTACTTACGCGGCGCATCTGGAGATACGTTGGCGTAAGTGCTTTGTGAATCCGTGCCTATATATATATATATATATATATATATATATATATATATAATACATTAATGAATATAAACAAATCTAAAATAAATAAATGTAAACAAACATTTTAAAATAACTGTTTGCCGACCAGCCGTCGGCGGCAGGTTGGCTCTTCTGCGTGAAACGCTGTAGCTGTACGGCGGTCCGTGCATGGGAGATAGAGCAAATCGAGGCCTGCCGGCGACCCACGGTCGCGGTGTACAGAGGCAGAGCGGGGATCTGTCAGTGTAAACAATCCGGATCCCCGTTCTGCCAGATGACATATAAAGCCTCGTACAAATGATCGGATATCTGATGAAATCTAGTTTTTTTTTTTCGTCGGATATCCGATGAAGCTGACTTTCATCAGTCTTGCCTACACACCATCAGTCAAAAATCCGACCGTGCCAAAATGCGGTGACGTAAAACACTACGACGTGCTGGAAAAAATGAAGTTCAATGCTTCCGAGCATGCGTCGACTTGATTCTGAGAATGCGTGGATTTTTGACCGATGGACTTCCACACAGACTATCGTTTTTTTTCTGTCGGTTTTTTATCCATAGGAAAAATTTAAAACATGTTCTATTTTTTTTCACCGATGGAAAACAAACCGATTGGTCCCACACGCGATCAGTTTGTCCGATGAAAAAAGATTGTGTGTACGGGGCTTTAGAGATCTTCTGTTTCCAGTGATTGGGAACAGTGATCTCTGTCATGTCCCTGGCTGCCCATCCCTTCTACAGTTAGAAAACACTGAGGGAACACACTTAACCCCTTGATCTCCCCCTAGTATTAACCCCCCCCCCCCTGCTAGTGTCAATTATATATTGATCGGTGCATTTTTATAGCACCGATCAATGTAATAATGTCCCTGGTCCCCAAAAAGTGTCATTTGGGGTCAGATTTGTCTGCCGCAATGTCGCAGTCCTGCTTAAAATCTCTAAATCTATCAAAGTTTGTAGATGCCATAACTTTTGCACAAACCAATCAATATACACATATTGTGATTTTATTTTACCAAAAATATGTTCAAAAAATTAGGGCAGTAGATTATTATTATAACATGAGATTTATATAGCGCCAACAGTTTATGCAGCGCTTTACAACGTGATGGTGTCTCTATTTTTTTTTATTATTATTATATAGAAAAATTGAATATTATTTTTAGTATTTAAAAAAAAAAAAATAGGATCCCATTGGGGGACTTTGGTGAAATATCTAACAAGACCCCTGATGTCTCACTTTTGAGATAGAGAAAGATACAGAGGACAGAGGTTTCCGAGTCCCTTTCTCTGCAGTCGCAGCTACACTGGACAATAGATAAATGGTAGGTGCTCCATGCTGAGCTGTTTCCTGTTCAATCACACACTGGAGCATAGTAAACACATTTTACTATGCTTCAGTTATGAATGGACACAAGAGCCCAGGCAGCAGAGGAATCTGTGCCACACAGGGTGATTAGGGTGTGCCCAGGAACAACTGGTACACCCTGTACACACACCTATGCGACAGGTAGATCTTGTTAAAGAATTCAGCACTGCACTAAGGGGCTTATCCCACCAGGTTCCACTGATCACTAACATATCACTTTAGTTGGACTTTAAATTGATTGCTACCGATGTAAGCATTACTGCTTGTAAAATGGGCAGGTATGGGAGATAAGGCCGGAGACGGATAGGTAGATATCTTTATAGGGGCAACATGCTGGGAGATGTCTTCCTGCCCTTGAATGGACCACTCATCCCTATGACCCACTACATTTATCATATGTGTGCTACTTTGACCTTTGTGTCTTCTGCATAGACAGCTGGAAGCATTTATTATCATTCCCAGCAAGGTCACAGTTGGCCTGATTATAATTCATGGTTAGATCAAAAGCACTGATTGCGGTAATCAATCCAGCTATGAGAATTCTAAGTATTTAGCACTGTGGCTTGCAGTTTCATGGAAGGGGGCCTTACATGAAGATGGAACCACCATATACAATGCATTATAATATTCAAGTCAGGTTGCAAAGCATGGATTTGGCCTTTTCTCATTTATGCATTTCAATAGGAGAAGAGCATAGCCCAAGCCCTCCTATTGGCTCTATTCCTCACATATAGGGTCCATGACACCTATAGACCACAAGGCAAGGCATGAGCACTCACATCCCTATGGACACTTGTGAGGCCTCACTATATTGAGGTTTTAGGTAGGTCCCTGGGCCACACTTTGCAATGAAGTCAGGGACTGATTACAGTAACCCAGCTGCCCAGAAGAGATGCGTCTTGACCCTGTGGACCATCCCTTCCTCAGAGCCCTCCACTGCTGACTAGTGTTTAGCGGAATACGCCATATTCGATTTTGCGATATTGCGTGAATATATAGAAGAATATTCGCGAATATTCGCTAATATCGAATATTCGTGATATTTTATCCAAAAAAAATTTTGCGAAATTTCGCTAATGCGAAAATTATTGCGAAATTCTCATAAACGGAGATCATTTCCTGTATTACTAAACTAATATGCAGTAAACACTAACTCTACACTAACTCTACTTAAAAGAAAGGAGAATAAGGGGGCAAAAGAAGGGCGGAGAAGATAATCGTGCAATATTCCTATTGCGCGATTATCTTCTCCGCCCTTCTTTTGCATCAGAGCCAATCAGAATAACTTGAATATTCGGCAAAAGGAATATTGCGCGATTTTCTTCTCCGCCCTTCTTTTGCATCAGAGCCAATCAGAATAACTTGAATATTCGGCAAAAGGAATATTGCGCGATTTTCTTCTCCGCCCTTCTTTTGCATCAGAGCCAATCAGAATAACTCGATTATTCGGCAAAAGGAATATCGCGCAATATTCCTTTTGCCGAATATTCAAGTTATTCTGATTGGCTCTGATGCAAAAGAAGGGCCGAGTAGCTGATGCGATTCTTTTATGTTGCCGACAATTCGCAATGCGAATTTTCGGCAACATAAAAGAGTCGCATCAGCTACTCGGCCCAGGGTCTCTCTCTAATCATACCACCAATGCTTTCAGACGTCGATGGAGATCACTAGGATGTGATCTGTTTTAAAAATAAATTTGAAAAAATGCGAATATTCGCCGCAATATTCGAGTTATTCGCGAATACTCGAATATGCAATATTCGTAGCGAATATTCGCAATGCGAATATTCGTGAGCAACACTACTGCTGACCACCACCACTCCTGCCCCGAGCTGACGTCTTGCTATAACTTCATCCTATGTGCATAGGAGTGCCTTCAGCTTGTGTGTGTAGCACCTGGCCTTTTTTTCAAAGTCGGTGCTATGTTAAATTTAAGTAAAAGTTCAGAGAAATAGTTGGCTCTAAACTAGTTTTAATTGTTTGAATTTGGGTCTCTGCTCTAGCTGTGCTGTGTACTATCCTTTTGTTCGGGGACTCCTGTCACCTTTGGATGGCAGGTGGCAGAAGTGGGGTCAAGTGTGTCTGAGTATCACTCCTTAGCAGCCAATCGGGAGGTGGGCCGCCTCTCGCTGTGCATGCTGGGGAGGGGTATAACGGGGGCAGATGTCATTCGCTCAAGGTTCTTCTTCCTCATGTGGTGCCCGCCATTGGGTAGCTATTCCATGACACCCCTGCATATGGCTCTCCTGGCTGGGGTGTGTGTGGCTAGCAGTGTTCCTGGTTGTGGGACCACGTTGACCCGGAGTGATTGATCTGCTGTGTGGGCCCAGTGATTGACTGGGTCCTAATCTGAAGGGGGTCCAGAGCTGTCCGCCCAATTGGAGGAAGCTGACCGATGAGTAGTCTGTCCAAAGGATATCAAGCACGAGGCTGGTGTTCCAGGATGGGCCTTTCCATTCATCGGGGGACCACCTGGGTTTTGACAGGCTGTATGTAGGTCACCTGTCAGTTGCTAATTTCGCAAAAATACCTGAAGGAGATCCAGGTGCTGAATCTACTGAAAGAGGATTCTGGACCATAATTGTCTCCAATCTTTTGGGAGGGTCTGTGGCAGAGACTTAATCCTAAGTTCGAGTGACACTCTGACTGCCAGGCTGGTGAGAGAGGCCTATCCAGGTGCGCTATACCCACTCCGGCTGGAGTGGCGAAGTAAAGTATCATTGGAAGCAGGACTGTTTCCCGTGTTCAGTTACATCTGAATCTGCTGTCTCCTATTTGCTATCCCTTCACCTTTTTACTGTTTAATAGTTTTTACCCGGCTGGGTAATAAAAGCACAGAAAAGACACCTGTCGTGTGGACATTCCCTTTACTACAACTCTCATCAAGTACCCTAGACCGCGGAGAGACAGAAGTAACATGCCACCCAAAACAAACCAGCAGCTCCTTTGAGGGTAGTGCTACATGTGCAAGGTGCAACGTGGTGTGGCAGGCAGTAAACATACAAAGTCCAAGTTAGGCAATAGCGTTATAGTGTAGAAAAGTTTAACACACCTCTATCAGTCGCGGTGGGTAGGTACACCCGTTACAAATGGTGATAGTGGTTTGAAGACGTAAAGATGCCAGCAGTGTCTGCAATGAGGAGCGGAATGTGGGCTGGCTGGTCCACACCCAAAAGGCAAGGCTTCCTGGAGTGAGATAGACGCAGTCCCTGAACTGTCCCTACTCTTCCAGAACCTTTCCCTACCTCTAAGTACTATCCCTGCCATATGGGAAACCTGTACCTACACTAGCCACTCGCATAAAGCATGCCAAACCCAGACTCTGCCTGATGCAAGATGGCCACTAGAATCACATGGGGCATCAGTGTCCAATCAGACAGCTGTCTCCTTGTGACTGGCAGGAAGTCATAGAGGAGCCAAGTTCCTCACAACTTCCTTCCCCTTCTGCTTTGCTGCTTCAGTTGAGCACCATCTGCAGTGGGGAGTACAAACTGCACCTGCCTCAAAGCTGTGGGTTTTTTTCAACCCAAAAATAAGAATCTGGGCTTTGTAAAGGTCCAGATAAAGGGCACGTTTACATGCGATGGGCGGGGGCACAATGCAACCGCTCTGCAACTGCTTACAATGCACATGGTGGGGCATTTCGAGAGTTAAAGCAGGTGGCGAGGGAGAGATATCCCCTCCTCTTCGCCTGTCAAACACCCTCCAAAAAGCAATCCACTGCTGATCGCTTTTCAAGGGAGCGGCAGTATAGCCGCACATGTGAATAAGCCCTATGGCCGCGTACACACGAGCAGACAGATTTGTTCAAATCGGTCGGGCCGACCGATTTGAACAAATCTGTCTGCTGGGGACATATTGGTTTGATTGTGTACACAAGATCAAACCAAAATCCCCGCCGCCAGACGGCGCGGTGACGTGGCGGTGACGTTGACGCCGCCATGTCACCACACCAGGAAGTAAAACACTTCCGCGCATGCATCGAAACCATTCGGCGCGTGTGCGAGAAGACATGTCTGCTGGTTAGCGTACTAACCAGCAGACATGTCGGGTTGACGGGTTCCCAGCCGACAGATTTAAAAGCATGCTTTGAAATCTGTCGGGTGGCCAAATCCGTCGGCTCGCCCGGACACACGGTCGAATCTGTCTGCTGGGACGGTCGGGCCGACCATTTCCAGCAGATAGATTTGATCGTGTGTACGAGGCCTATGAGAGTCACAGACACAGACTACTGGGGAAAATCTCTCCACTGGAAAGAAACATAAGGAGCTAAGAATATAGGCAAACAGATCCCACCTGAATCCAAAACAAAGGTTTGGAGAGAGTTGCCCCTTAGCCCAATTTTAATTATCCTGATGAAATACAGTATTATGAATTTATTTGGCATTGTTTATATTTAATATCTCTTATATTCACAGTCGGACCCATTTTGCACCAGCACTATATCTCCATCTCATAAATCCAGTGAATTTGTCATGCAGCCCGGAACATTACCTCACTCTTGGCAGCATTTGTCTCTCTGCTCTTGTTATACGCTCTACCTGTTGGCTTGGAATGACCTCCACGTTCTCCGCTCTAAATTGGTTACAGTCGTTGTTTAGATTAAGGCTGCTGCAGGCAATCAGAAACCCAGCAGGCCTCACAATAGGAAAAAGAGCTCACTCTGCCCAGGGACCAACATAGCGGCTTACGATAACTCTCTGTGTGCGCTTGTGAAGAGGCTATTAATTCAGGGTTCATTCTACTCAAAAGTGTCAGTTTTATTTAAAGCAGTGCCTGAAGTTGGAATGGCCACCTTGCATGTTTTTTGCTGCAGGCAATCTGTGGTTGTCTATGGAAATCAGTGGTGTTGTACCAGGGGAATGAAACATTTCAGGCAGAGTTGATTGGCCAGGATACATGTAGGCCAGGGGTGCCCAACCAGTGGCCCGGGGGCCACATGTGGACCACGGAGCCCTCTGATGTGGCCCACAACCTCTTGCTCTGGGATGGAATATAAGAAATCATGAAGGGCCCCCTCCCACACTGTACGACAAAGTAAACTTTTTATTTTTCTGATTTAACTTGAGGGGGGGGGGTGTCTGTGGCAACAGTGATGGTGCCATCCTCTCCCACCATCACCTGTGCCTCTTACTGATCCCATTCCGCTACCACTGATCTCATCTCTACCTCCTTTGTAGAAGTAATAGTGGGATAGGGATGAGATCAGTGGTGGAATGAGATTAGTAAAAGGCACGGGTGGTGGTGGGAGAAGATGGCACCACCACTGCCACCCCCACTCAAGTCCCACGCTGCCACCTCCCTCAAGTATCCCCGCTACCACCATCCCTCAAGTACCAGTGGTGGTACTTGAGGGGGGATGGCTGCGGTGGTGTTATGGGGGGTGGCAGCGGTGGTATTAAGGGGGGTGGCAGCGGTGGTATTAAGGGGGGTGGCAGCGGTGGTGTTATGTGGGGGTGGCAGCAGTGGTGTTATGAGGGGTGGCAGCAGTGGTGTTATGAGGGGTGGCAGCAGTGGTGTTATGGGGGGTGTCAGCGGTGGTGTTATGGGGGGTGGCAGAGGTGGTATTAAGGTAGGTGGCAGCAGTGGTGTTATGAGGGGTGGCAGCAGTGGTGTTATGGGGGGTGGCAGCAGTGGTGTTATGGGGGGTGGCAGCAGTGGTGTTATGGGGGGTGTCAGCGGTGGTGTTATGGGGGGTGTCAGAGGTGGTATTAAGGGGGGTGGCAGCAGTGGTGTTAGGGGGGGTGGCAGCAGTGGAGTTAGGGGGGGTGGCAGCAGTGGTGTTATGGGGGGTGGCAGCAGTGGTGTTATGGGGGGTTTCAGCGGTGGTGTTATGGGGGGTGTCAGAGGTGGTATTAAGGGGGGTGGCAGCAGTGGTGTTAGGGGGGGTGGCAGCAGTGGTGTTAGGGGGGGTGGCAGCAGTGGTGTTATGGGGGATGTCAGAGGTGGTATTAAGGGGGGGTGGCAGCAGTGGTGTTAGGGGGGGTGGCAGCAGTGGTGTTAGGGGGGGTGGCAGCAGTGGTATTGAGGGGGGTGGCAGCAGTGGTGGGGGATAATCAATAAGAGGCAGAGGTGGTGGAGGTTGGAATCGACTGCACTGGCAATTTGTCACTTACTTAGTTCAGGCAATCGATTCCTCCTCAAAACTCTGTCACACGTGAGCCTAGGGAATGGATGCATTTTCCTCATTGATTGCCAGCTCCTCCCCCCTTCAGGCGATTGGTGTCAGCTGGTCAGCTGACTTTCTTTTTCAGTGACCTCCCTCGTCTCCCCACATTGTCTCTGGAAAGGGGCGGGGTGATCCACGTCCACTGTCCAGGCGCTGCCTTCTCTCCCCTCATCCTCAGTATCAACAGACGAACCCCCCCCCCCCCCCCCCCCCGCGGTGGAGCTAACTACTAGCGGGCCGTTCACACTGTCAGATGGACGGGCGGGGGATGTTGTTTTGCGGCACCTCACACTGGCGGACGGGCGGGGGGGGGCCTGCGGGCCCCCCTAAAGTAGCGGAGCTGCGGGGCCCAGTCGCGATTGCGACTGCCGCGACTATGATAATTCCGCCACTGATACTGTTATTAAAATCACAGTGTATATATGGGCATATCTGTTCTGCAGTGGTTACTGGGCTGCTTTCAAACTGATCCGCAGGTGCAAAGAAGTGCACCTGTGGGTTACCTGCACTGAGACATAGACTTCAATTAGTGGAAGATGTAAATGGACTTGTGTCCTACCTCCAATCCAATCCAGCAAAAAAAAAGAGTAGAGTGAGCTGTATAGAGCTGAGTAGGCTGCCATCCAACCGGCCGCTCATTGTGGCCTGTGACCGGTTACCAAGTCGCTTAAGTGGCTCTTGCTCTTCAAAAGGTTGGGCCCCCCTGATGTAGGCGATGGCTAAGTGAGGAATCACACACACAGAATATAGTGCACTGATATATTCTGTATTGATCTTGAACTGGCTTATTAGTATCACCGATAGGCAAGCCTTTGGCACGTGATACAATAGTTCAGCAAAACCTCAACATTTGGCAAGATGTGTTACTGAAGGATGGATTCAGTTATAGTAATGTCCCTTGAAAGAGTACCTGAAGAGCGGTTTCAGCAACCTGCAATGTCTCCATGATCCTGTACCGATCACTAAAGTGAATGACGTGTTGGAGGAGCCCTGTTGTCAGGGCTGGGCTCAGCTCTCCCTTCTCAGTGCTCAGGTTGCTCAGCTGTTGGTTAATTATCATTCCACAGTGGCTCGCCTGCTGATCATTTCCTGCTCCTTAGCCAGCCCCTTATGGCTATTTAAACTGCCTGGTTCATTCCTTCGTGCCTCCGCCTTTGGTCAAACATATCTGGAAACTCTCAGCTGTGTTCCTGTTAGAAGTGTTGACGTCCCTTCTGGTTCCTGACCCTGCCTCCAACTATGCTGATCTCTGGCTTCCTGATTTACTGGCTTGTTCTGACTACCCGCTTTGGCTATGATACTCTGGCTATATTTTGGTGTGATTTTTAATGCATTTTCTGTCTCTGTCTGATTCATGGTTTTTGACATTAAGCGAAGGCCATGAATTCAGAAGATGCAGGCAATCCACCCAGTGGTAATATTTTTTCCAGATTGAATGAGCAGGACCACCGCATGGATCAGTTTGCCATAGCGTTACAGATGGTCCTGATTCGCACTGCTCATCTGGATCATCCCACTGTGACTGTTCCAGTACAACTTGTGTTGCAGGTTGCCCCCGATGCTGCTCCAGTCTCTGTGCAGGCACTTGCCTCAAATATTACCTCTGGGAGACAATATGCCTTTGGGGGCGATCCAGTTCAATGCACAGGGTTTCTCAACCGGGTTGGGATATACTTTGTGATGCTGCCCCAGGTGTTCCCTATGGACGGAAGCAAAGTAGACTTAATTATTTCTTTGCTTTCCGATAGTGCTCTAGCCTGGGCAAATCCTTCTATGGAAACCCATTGTCTGGAGTTACCCTGAGTTTGTGGCTTCCTTTAACCACTTCAGCTCTGGAAGGATATGGTTCCAAGGTTGAGAACCATAAGGAGTATGTGATACAATCGATCATTGACTCCCATAGGTTCTGTGGGCACATACAGTACCTGGTTCATTGGAAAGGGTATGGTCCGAAGGAACGCTCTTGTGTCTCATCCTCGGACATACATGCTCCTGTCCTCCTCCGTCAAACATATTGGGAAACTCTGCTGTGTTCCTGTTGAAGACTTGCCTGACTGACAATCCTTTCTGGTTCCTGATCCTGTCAGCGGCCTTCGAGTATGCTGATTTCTGGCTTCCTGATTTACTGGCTTGTTCTGACTACCCGCTTTGGCTACTGTACTCTGGCTATGTTTTGACTAAGTTTACTATTTGTACAATGTTTTACCATTATATTAAAAGGCGTGATGGTTCCTGACAAGGGTGAGTGCTCACAGTAGATATTATCAGTAGGAAGTGACAAAGAGGTCAAGGATCAGTGGGAAGTGATGTCGATAAGCCAGTACAACTGGCCCTGGCCCAGATAATTAATGTAGAAAAAATAAATAAAAAATCCTCCAGCCATGACTGAACATCATCCGATCACACCCCCATCCCCCCCTTTACTTTTTATGTTTTTTTTTTTCTGACATCTATCTGCAGACTATCAATTGCCACTGTCTGCGGGTAGCACATGCATTATGGCCCATAACACATGTGCTGCCTGCAAAGATAGTGCCACCCATGCCGCCAATGCTGTAATGTGCTGCAGATAGTGGCACCCATGCCGCCAATGACATAATGTGCTGCAGACAGTGCCACCAATGGGTGGCACTGTCTGCAGCACAATATGGCATTGGCGGCATGGCATGGGTGGCACTGTCTGCAGTACATTATGCCATTGGCGGCATGGGTGGCACTGTCTCTGCAGCATATTACGGCACAGGTCGCACTGTCTTTGCAAGTAGCACATGCGTTATGGCCCATAACACATGTGCTGCCTGCAAAGACAGTGCCGCCAATGTCATAATGTGCTGCAGAGACAGTGCCACCCATGCCATGAAAAATAAAATCAATAGACAAACCTGTACTTTGTTTCAAGGTGGGGTCTGGGGAGGGTCCAGGGCGGAGCCAGGGGTGGGGCTAAAGGAGGGACCAGGGGTGGAGCTGAAGGGGCCCCTTTCAGGTAGGCTGAAGGGGCCACATGATTTATATCTGCGGCCCTAGATGCAAAGCTCAGTTTTGGAGATCAGTTGGAAGTTATGTAGAGCACAGTAGGAAGTAATGCAGAGCTCAAAGATTAGTAGGAAGTGACACAGAGTTCTGAGATTAGTAGAAAGTGGCGCAGAGATTAGTAGGAAGTGACACAGAGCTTGGGGATCAGTAGAAAGTGACACAGAGATCAGTGATCATTGGGAAGTGAAGCAGAGCTCAGAGATAAAGTGATAGGTGAAACTCCTGCGCTGAAATGGGTGAAAAGGGATTGGACCGTGGGAAAGGGGCCGTGGGAAAGGGGCACGGGAGGTATACTGCAGCAAACAAAGAATAGGTCTATCCAAATGGACAATAAAAGGTATACAACAAGTGATATTGTTTGCGCTGTGGTGGTGATGCCTAAAGGGTGATGGGAAAGGGGAAGTGAAGTAGTAAACTAGGTGAATACAATAAGTGACAAAAATGTATAAATATATAGAAAAAATTCTATAAAACACAATGTGAACAAAGTAACAGTAAATAACAGTGACCGTGTCATCTATAAAGATGTGTGGTGGACATAATAGAATGCATGGTCAAACTCAGTCCTGCAGACAAAACCAAATAAAAGAAGAGAGTCCAACTTAATCATGCAACTCGGTGCAGCAAGTGAAATCTGGTGTGAAGTCAAAAGGAGATGTTCCAGCAGCCAAATGAGTGAAGGTGCAATGGAGGATTCCAAAACGTGCAGCCCACACCTCTAGTGATCCTATCAGCTTACCTCAAGGCTATCTGATATAGCCAGAAAGATAGGGCATCAAACTCTTGATGAATGGAAGCCTCAAATCCGATGGTGCATGGAAGGGGAAAGTACAAAAAAACAAACATAGAGTAGTCCTGTCACCACTGGAGGGATTCCTGCTAGCAATCAAAAGATGTGCACTTACACAGAGTGGTGAAAGGGGGTGCCTATCTCCACGAGCAGCGAGCTCGTCAGGTGCTACTCTGCTGCCGCTGTTTGGCTAGATGTTGATCCGCCGATACTCAAACGATGGTGTTTGAAACAAAAATAGGAGGGCACATCGCATAATACCGCAAAATAAAGATTTAATAAACAAAGCACAAAATAAAAACTCACATAAAGTCAGCTGAGGCGGTCATACATCCACGAGCAGCGAGCTCGTCTACCGTCTGTCAGGTGTAAAGGGTCCAGTGCTCCAATCCCGACGCGTATTCGTCACACCACGTGACTTCATCAGCACCTGACGAGCTCGCTGCTCGTGGAGATAGGCACCCCCTTTCACCACTCTGTGTAAGTGCACATCTTTTGATTGCTAGCAGGAATCCCTCCAGTGGTGACAGGACTACTCTATGTTTGTTTTTTTGTACTTTCCCCTTCCATGCACCATCGGATTTGAGGCTTCCATTCATCAAGAGTTTGATGCCCTATCTTTCTGGCTATATCAGATAGCCTTGAGGTAAGCTGATAGGATCACTAGAGGTGTGGGCTGCACGTTTTGGAATCCTCCATTGCACCTTCACTCATTTGGCTGCTGGAACATCTCCTTTTTGACTTCACACCAGATTTCACTTGCTGCACCGAGTTGCATGATTAAGTTGGACTCTCTTCTTTTATTTGGTTTTGTCTGCAGGACTGAGTTTGACCATGCATTCTATTATGTCCACCACACATCTTTATAGATGACACGGTCACTGTTATTTACTGTTACTTTGTTCACATTGTGTTTTATAGAATTTTTTCTATATATTTATACATTTTTGTCACTTATTGTATTCACCTAGTTTACTACTTCACTTCCCCTTTCCCATCACCCTTTAGGCATCACCACCACAGCGCAAACAATATCACTTGTTGTAGAGCTCAGAGATAAATGATGCAGAGCTCAGGGATCAGTAGGAAGTGATGCAGAGTTTAGAGATCAGGATGTGAAGCAGAGCTTGGAGATCAATAGAAAGTGACACAGAGATCAGTAGGAAGTGACCAGGGGTTCAGAGATCAACGATCAGCAGGAAGTGATGCAGAGCTTAAGGATTAGTAGAAAGTGATGCAGAGCTTAAGGGTCAGTAGGAAGTGATGCAAGTATCAGCAGGAAGTGAAGCAGAGCTCAGAAATCAGTAGGAAGTGAAGCAGAGCTCAGAAATCAGTGGGAAGTGAAGCAGAGCTCAGAAATCAGTAGGAAGTGACGCAGAGCTCAGAAATCAGTGGGAAGTAAAGCAGAGCTCAGAAATCAGTGGGAAGTAAAGCAGAGCTCAGAAATCAGTAGGAAGTGACGCAGAGCTCAGAAATCAGTAGGAAGTGAAGCAGAGCTCAATAATCAGTAGGAAGTGACGCAGAGCTCAGAAATCAGTAGGAAGTGACGCAGAGCTCAGAAATCAGTAGGAAGTGACGCAGAGCTCAGAAATCAGTAGGAAGTGACGCAGAGCTCAGAAATCAGTAGGAAGTGACGCAGAGCTCAGAAATCAGTAGGAAGTGAAGCAGAGCTCAATAATCAGTAGGAAGTGACGCAGAGCTCAGAAATCAGTAGGAAGTGACGCAGAGCTCAGAAATCAGTAGGAAGTGATGCAGAGCTCAGAAATCAGTAGGAAGTGACGCAGAGCTCAGAAATCAGTAGGAAGTGACGCAGAGCTAAGAAGTCAGTAGGAAGTGAAGCAGAGCTCAGAAATCAGTAGGAAGTGAAGTAGAGCTCAGAAATCAGTAGGAAGTGACGCAGAGCTTTTTAGATGTTTGCTGGACTCTGATAATGTAAACATTTTTTAAGGGTGGAACTCCGCTTTAATCCTGTAAATGCCACATCATTGCATGGCAATCGCATTTGCTGGGCGGTAATGCCGCGTACACACGGTCGTTTTTTGCGATGAAAAAAAACGACGTTTTCAATCATGAAAAAAAACGACGTTTTTCAAACTTCACTTTCCAAAACGACGTTGCGTACACACCATCGTTTTTCTACAAAGCTCTAGCAAAGCGTGGTGACGTACACCACGTTCGACGGCACTCTTTTCCATTGAAGCTCCGTCTCATAACTTGCTTCTGAGCATGCGCGCACACCATCACTTTTTATGACACAAAAAACGACGTTTTGAAAAACGACACAAAAAATTCAAGCATGTTGGAATTTTTTTTTGGTCGTTTTTTTGAAGACAAAAAACGACGTTTTGCCCACACACGATCAATTTAAATGACGTTTTAAAAAACGTCTTTTTTTCATCGCAAAAAATGATCGTGTGTACGTGGCATAACTCTGCTGAATGTGACATGCTGTTTCATTTTTGCTGTGGCAAATGTACAGCTCTGGATGTTCAAGTGGTGTGGTTGGCGGTGGTAACCCCCACCCCGCTCCTACCCCGACCCCTCCCCCGCCACACATGTGAACGAGCCCTTTCAGTGCTTTGTTTTTTATTATAAATCATGTTCATTTGATGCATTATTAGATTTTTTCTTTCTAAAAAATTCTAGTACTATAACAAGTGGATAAAAAAAGCAGAGCCTTTAAATTGGTTGTCTGGAAATGTTCTGGCTAGGCGGAAAATTTATTTACCATATTAAATATTAACCTGCGTTGAAGTGCTGCTGGCCACTCGGAGGATGAGTTATGCACTGCTCAAGTGCTCTGTTTTTCTGCAGTGCATGCTTCATTTGAACGGCCTCTGTCCTTCCATGCCAAGTTTATCTCGGAGAGAGGCGCTGCAATCCTTGATATCATTCATGCCCGCTGCTGTGCCCGCTCAGCCATTTTCTGGGCAATTCACAACTTTTAATCTTTTTTTTCTTGCTAAAACTCATAGTGGTTTAGCGACACTCAAAACAGACAAGAACCTAGTGGAGATAGCGGAAGATATATCTTTTATGTTTAGGGCATGCATATTATTTGTAAGCGTACTTATTATCTCTCTCAGAGATCACAGGGCTCCCCCCGAACAACGTCTTCATCTCATTTTCTCTCCAGAAAAACAGAACCATCTTTGTTCAGGCATTTATACCTACATTGAGACACTGGCTCAAGGGTGGATCAGTCTTGTAAATCATTTGTGTCTGTGTAGCTTTTGGCTTTGTTTACAAATGTCTGACACAGATCGGCCCCTGCTTAATCCTATCACCGTGTGACTTACTGTTAAAGCGGAACTTCAGTCATTTTTTCATCTTTCCATCTATTAAATCTTCTGCTCTTGTTGTTTTAACTTTGGATGGTAATTTTTTTTTTTCTGCCAGTAAATACCTTATACTAGGATGACCAGACATCCCCAGTTTCAGGGGACAGTCCCCGGATTGGGGACACTGTCCCCGGACCAAGTCTGTCCCCGGATTGGATTCGAGGGGCTGGGGCAATTTCAAAGACAGTGCAGAATTTAGCTTAGGGGGAGGTGTATTTTTTTTCAATTATCTGTGCCCCTTTCTGATGATCATGTGCTGGTCGGAGTGTAGGGACTATTTGTTCAGTTTCGGTTGCATGTCCATTCAGCTTTGCTCGCATGTTCTTCTGCCTTGGCTCAAGTCCTGGCCAGCCACCTGTTTGCCCATCTCCTTGCCTTACATGGCAAAGTAATCTTCCTCCGCTCCCCACCCTGTAGAACCTGGGGCCCGGAGAGTAAGACTTGACAGGCGGTGAGACGGGCAGAGAGTCACTGATTGCCGCCATTACTAGTAAAAAAAATTAAAAATATGTCCCCGGGTTTAATTTTAAAAAAATATGATCATCTTACCTTAGACAGCCCACTTCCTGTTTCTTGTCTGGAAATAAGCCTAGGCTTATGACATCATGCACAGCTCTCTCTTTCTCACTCTTGTGAGAGTTTGCCAGGAAGGGAGGGGGGATGAGTCATAAGAGGGCCAATCAGAGCTGCAGAGCTGGAGGTGTGTCTGTGTAAATCCAGGAAGTGAACAGGCAGCAGTTTCAGCTGCCCACAGTTAAAATGGCTGCAGGCAGACTCATTGGAGGGATATTTGATTTGAAAAATGTTTGTCGATTCATCCTCCACTGATAGAAAAGATAGTGTTTAAGCAAACATCTAACCACCTTTAAGCCCTGCACACATGGCAGAATGAAAAATACCGGCTGACATTCTGCCATTCGGCTGGCCTCTGTCGGGTGTGCATGCTGGAAAACCAGCAGCCGACCGACTCCTTAATCAGTGCTCTTAGCCAATTGTAGTGTTCTGGCGGAGGTTGGGGTGTCAAAACACAACAGCTCAGCAGCGGAGATCAATGTACTAATGTTACATGGTTAGTACAGCGGCTCTGACCGGAGCTGTGTACACACTGTAGTGTGTACCAGGTTATACTTATGCTGAAGTGAAGCCTTGTACACACGCACGGTTTTCTCAGCAAGAACCAGCAAGAAAACTGCTGGCAGAGCTTTCTTGCCGAGTAAACCAAGCGTGTGTACGAGGCTTTCAGGTTTCTTGCCCAGAATCTCGACGAGAAAAATAGAGAACCTGCTCTCTATTTTTCTCGTTGGGATTCTCGTCAGTGTTTTCCTGCCTGGAAACCATTGCGTCTGTTTACTTACCTGTCGTGGTGGAAACCTGCGCATGCTTGAAATGACTTCCAAGGCATAGGTGGGGTGTAGCAAAATGGCGGCGACGGCATCAAATGTGACTCGTCGTAGTCAATGACGTCACCACGTTCATGCCATTCAAAATAACGGCGGTTCTTTTTTTGAATGGAGTGTCTGTACACTCGGCCGGCAAGAGAATCTTGCCAAAATTTTTTTTTTTCCTGACGAGATTCTGGGCCATGTGTACAAGGCTATGAGTATGTAGATAGAAAGTGGCTAAAAGAGGCTGGAGGAGATCAGTAATGCTGAAATACAAAAAAGGATGAAAATAAAATAAAAAGTGTTTATGAAAAAAAAAGCATGGTAATTGTCAATTACACAAAGTGTTTTTATCAAATTAAATGTCATTCTTTCTGTTATCACACATACAGTAAAACCTTTGTTTGAGAGCGTTTTGCAAGAGAAGTAATGTTTTTTTATAAATTGTGACTTCATATACAAGCGATGTCTTGATATTATGCCGCGTACACACGGTCGTTTTTTGCGATGAAATAAAACGTCGTTTTTTAAAACGTCATTTAAATTGATCGTGTGTGGGCAAAACGTCGTTTTTTGTCTTAAAAAAAATGACCAAAAAAAAATTCCAACATGCTTGAATTTTTTGTGTCGTTTTTCAAAACGTCGTTTTTTGTTTCACAAAAAGTCACTGTGTGTAGCAAAAACGTTGTTTAAAACGAAGTTTTTCAGCCCGCGCATGCCCAGAAGCTAGTTATGAAGCGAGCTTCAATGGAAAAGAGTGGTGAACGTAACCTCACTTTTTGTGAAAAAAACGATGGTGTGTAGGCAACATCGTCTTTGAAAAGTGCCGTTTCAAAAACGGTGTTTTTTACTTCACAGAAAACGTCGTTTTTTTTTATCACAAAAAATGATCGTGTGTACGCGGCATAAGAGTAGCGTCATGTCACAGCAGAGTATACAAGAGAAGAGAGGCGCCTCTAAGTTTACCAATATTGTTACATTTAATGAAGGTACAACATTTAGCAACTTATTACACTTAGGCCGCGTACACACGATCGAATTTGTCCGCTGAAACTAGTCCGACGGACCGTTTCAGCAGAAAATCCGATCGTGTGTACGGGCTAGCGGACATGTCTGACCGGCGGACAAATTTTAAAGCATGCTTTTGTCCGCCGGAGACATGTCCGTCGGATATGTCCGCTGGTTAGTACACTAACCAGCAGACATATCTGCCCGCACATGCGTCGAATAGATTCGACGAATGCGTGGAAGTTTTTTACTTCCTGGTGCGGTGACGTGGCGGCGTCAACGTCACCGCCACGTCACCGCGCTGTCTGCCGGCGGGGATTTTGATCCGATGGTGTGTACACGCCGTCAGATGAAAATCCGGAGGAGACATGTCCGCTGGAAACGGTCCGTCGGACATGTTTGAGCGGACATGTCTCATCGTGTGTACGCGGCCTCAGAGGCCCCTTTCTTCTCTTTTCGTCTCCATTCACACTAATGTGTTTTTTTGATGCACTTTGCATTTTGCAGAAATGAAGGGACATGCATAGGTGTGAATCGAGCCTTATACTCTGGAGCTCCTGCTGGATTTTTCTTCTAATCCTCTTGGGGAGGCTTCCATTGTTAGATGGACATTTTATGGTTACACAACCTGTGTGTATTAATGGTAGAAATGTTGTTGTATTGCTAGGTTCTTTTTATATCACATTGCTATAATCTTTTTATATGGACTATAAACTGAAGGACCTATAAATAAATGGTTGGGGAACGAATCATTTGAGTTTCCATTATTTCTTATGGGGAAATGTTCTTTGATATACAAGTGCTTTGGATTACAAGCATGTTTCTGGAACACATTATGCTTGCAATCCAAGGTTTTACTGTACTTTATTAAGATAATATTATTTAATATTAAAAAAGGGTGAATGAGATGCATGCACACTGATTATTTTTATTTATTGGGGTGGTGGTATTTAAAAGATAGTACTATTGAGCATTTATAGTACAGATCTATGTAGGAGACCGTTGTGCTGTAATCGACCATCTAAATATAAATTATCAGTAGAAAATAACTGAGTGCATTCTACCAGGCACTTACCCTGTTCTGCTCGCTATCATGGCGCTGCTGTGATAAGACGGTCCAGCACCATATAGGGGCCGGGCCCTTGATAAGCCCAACTAACCAGACATCAGTCATTACTAAGCCCATTGTTACAGCCTGCCGCACAGCACTGCACCTCCGTCCCGCTTCTGTATCATACAGATACCTATATTCTGGACTTAATCTTTAAAGATGAAAATCCCAATTATTATCGACTCGGGGGCAGGTGACAGCGATGGCGAAGAAAGGGTAATTGTCTGACTTTTTTTGGATCTTAGTGTCGTCATTAGCTGTAAAAATAATCTGCAATTTTTTTTCCTTTTTTTAGTTCTTCCCCAAACCTGTCCTGGAAAACAGAAATGTTGAATTTGCTAAGAAATGCAGCGATATCATCAGTGACGTAAGTAGAAGGCATTGACTTTTTTCTTTTAAAAGCCTCATATGAAAGCAAAATCTTAACTATAGTCCCTGATTGTTCTGACCGAAATCCCTCCATCCATCCCTCAGCTCTCTACAGCTGTCCATCTTTTATCATTATATATAGGAAACTAGTCTTTGCATTTTTTAATTATATACAATATATATATACCGTATATACTCGAGTATAAGCCAACCCGAATATAAGCCGAGGCCCCTAATTTTACCACAAAAAATGGTAAAACTCATTGACTCGTGTATAAGCCTAGGGTGTCCATCTGCATGCCTCACTGCGCCACACTTTGCCTCACTGTGTCCATGCCTCACTGTGCCTCACTATGTTTATGCCTTACTATGTCCATGCCTCACTGTGCCTCACTATGTTTATGCCTTACTATGTCCATGCCTCACTGTGCCTCACTATGTTTATGCCTTACTATGTCCATGCCTCACTGTGCCTCACTGTGCCTCACTATGTCCATGCCTCACTGTGTCCATGCCTCAATGTGCACATGCCTCACTTTGCCTCACCGTGTCCATGCCTCAATGTGCCCATGCCTCACTTTGCCTCACTGTGTCCGTGCCTCGCTGTGTCCGTGCCTCACTGTGTCCATGCCTCACTGTGCCCATGCCTCAATGTGTCCATGCCTCACTGTGTCCATGCCTCACTGTGTCCATGCCTCACGGTGTGCATGCCTCACTGTGCCTCACTGTGTCCATGCCTCACTGTGTCCATGCCTCACTGTGTCCATGCCTCACTGTGTCCATGCCTCAATGTGCCCATGCCTCACTTTGCCTCACTGTGTCCGTGCTTCACTGTGTCCGTGCCTCACTGTGTCCGTGCCTCACTGTGTCCATGCCTCACTGTGTCCATGCCTCACTGTGTCCATGCCTCACTGTGTCCATACCTCACTGTGTCCATGCCTCAATGTGCCCATGCCTCACTTTGCCTCACTTTGCCTCACTGTGTCCATGTCTCATTGTGTCCATGCCTCAATGTGCCCATGCCTCACTGTGCCCATGACTAGACTGACGTTTAACATGGGAGTCTATGGAAGGGGTGCCTGTCTTTGAAAAATCGGTGCTTCCCGGCCGTAGATCCACAGGACAACAAACGTTGCACACTTGTAGAGGAAGGGTGGGTCTACATGTGTGCCAAGTTTGGTAACGGTACAAGGTTCCCAAAGTCTGGGAGATCAGGCGCAAAAAGGTGACTCGAATATAAGCCAAGGAGGGCATTTTCAGCACATACTCCAGTATATACGGTATATATATATAAATGAATGTGTGTTCTGTAAAAAAAAATTATGATATGTTCTGTGAACTTCATTTGTAATTAGACATGTACATGGGAGACACCATTTCTACTCATCAGCCTCGTCAGTTTCCATCTTGGCACGGTGGCTGTGCTTCACTATTCTTCACTGTCAGTATAAAGTCTACCAGTCAGATCTGACGGACTGAAAGCAATGCATTCCTTTTGTGGCCAGGGAGCAGTTGTTAACCAGTGAGGCTGAATTACTTTAGTGACATACCGATGGCTGTTAGATAATGAAAATATGGCACATCAAACACTTCAAGCAGTTGAAAACCTAGAAAAAAAAAACCCCTGTAAGACAAAAGCCTCATACACACGATCGGATATTCCGACAGCAATTGTCCGACAGACGTGTTTTGTCGGATAATCCGACCATCTATATGCTCAATTGGGCAATTGTTGTCGGAATTTCCAACAACAAATGTTGACTGTGCATGCTCTCAAATTGTCCGACAACAAATGTGTTTCGTCGGATTATACAATCGTGTGTACACAAATCCGTCAGACTAAAATCTAAACAAACATGCATGCTCAGAACCAGTGCTAACCATCAGACAACAATAGCAGAAGTAGCCCAAAGGGTGGCGGTAAAGAGCTGAAAAACCATGAAGTTTGGTGAATGTTGGCTGAAAATGTTCTGCCGTTTGTATGCAGAACAAGTTCATGGGCAACGCCCTTCCGGCAAAAATTCACGGATTTGTCTGATTGAAGTCCGATCGTTTGTATGAGGCTTAAGGCATAATGTGCTAGTATGCATCAGATACTCACCTTAGAACAAAGCCCTCTCAGCATTGCCCGGTCACTGCTGAGAGGACTAACATCTTCCCCCGTCCATCAATTGCCACCAGTTTGCCCCATAAAATGCTGCCAGCCCCCCCCCCCCCCACACCCGGCACTTACTTGTCTCACCAGCACCCTGTGTTTTTGCAACAGACAGCCTGGGCAATAAGCTGTAGTTATGTGATCAGAATCTCCGCGGCTGTGTGCACACAGTGTGCGTGGGGCTGACATTTCTCTTCTGCAGAACCTTGCAGTGGAAAAGCTAAATTGGGCACTTAAAGTGGTTGTAAACCCTCTCTGACTACTTTTACATGCAGGTAAGCCTAGATTAAGGCTTACCTGTAGGTGTTTGCAATATCTCCTTAACCTACACGGTATAGGAGATATTTGCCAAAAAGAATGCACCGCTGTCTACGGCGCATGCGCACCGAAGACAATGGCGCAGGTGCACTGAGCGTGCCGGGTCTTGAATGGGATCTGCCGGGAATCTGCCTTCCCACACGCATTCGCGGGAGTGACGTCATCGCTGCTCCGGCCAGTCAGCGCCAAAGGAGACATGGCGGCGGCCGAGGAGGGGAATGTGGAGCGCTTCGGGGGCTTCGATCTCAGGTAAGTCATTCATTATGAGCTAGTATGCTATGCATACTAGCTCATTATGCCTTTATCTTGCATTTTTTTTTTTTGAACCTTTCTACAGGGTTCCTCTTTAAAGAGGAGTGCCACACAATTTTTCAACTTTACATCAACAGCATTTTAGCAATCCAATCATTGTCCAGTGGAATTTTTATTTTATTTTTTCAGTTTTCAGTGGCGTTTCCGGTCTCTGCCACCCGCGGATATTGCGGTCATATCGGGTGGCACACTGTTTCCTGGGAGCTACGTGTCCTAATTCCCAGGAGTCAGTGTGGATGGCCACCGCTCGTTTCTCGCAATATTGCGAAACGGAAGTGACGCTATGACGCCAGTTTATCTTCATTGCCATCACAACGGGGCGGGCACTTCTGAAAGCGCTGCCCATTGTGATGACAACCTTGGATGTTTACGTCGTTGCGTGCCGTACTTACTGCGGTGCATGCTGGTAGCTCAGCAGCACTGTATCCCAGAACTGTATGCTTGTGGGCTTCACGTGCCCACAAGCAAGATGAAAACGGCCAGGAACTTTTTTTTATATGAAAACAGACATCGGGGGATGAATTTAACAAAAGAAGTGAGTGTTACACTGCAATGTTATAAACGTATGAATTGTTTAAGAAAAAAATAACTATTCATTGTCGTTGGAACTCTGCTTTAAGTTATAACTAAAGTAGGGCTGTTACTGATTAAAATGTTCGTGTTTGATTAATCGATTTTTTTTTAATCGATTAATCGACTAATTTCGATTAATTATACCGCACATACAGATCCAACTACTTTTAGCTGATCTCCTTGCATTGCAACTCTTCATTAGTCAGTGGTAAATGTGGTATACACTATATACAATCACCCGACGCTAGTTCGTTTCCACAATCCATGACTTAAAGCGGAGTTCCACCCTTAAAACCACTTTGTTTCATCCCATCCAGCATACTGGCGTCAGCGCCAGTATGCTGTTTTTTTTTTTTTTTTTTTTAATCCATGTACTTACTTTATAATAAATCATTTAATTTTGTGCGCACCGCGGTATGTCGCCGCTATAAGGCGTCACGCCTTCCGGAAACAGCCGATTAGCGTTCGGCTCTTCTCGGCACCTGCGCACAGACCCAGGAGCTGACTGCGCAGGCGCCAGTAAATAGCCGGTCCTAGTTCGGCTTTTTTCGGAGGGCGTGACGCGGCTATATACGGCGCCTGCGCAGTCAGCTTCTGGGTCTGTGCGCAGGCGCCGAGAAGAACCGAACGCTAATCGGCTGTTTCCGGAAGGCGTGACGCCTTATAGCGGCGACATACCGCGGTGCGCACAAAATTAAATGATTTATTATAAAGTAAGTACATGGATTAAAAAAAAAAAAAAAACAGCATACTGGCGCTGACGCCAGTATGCTGGATGGGATGAAACAAAGTGGTTTTAAGGGTGGAACTCCGCTTTAACTTTACAGTTCACACAAATTTTAAATTCAAACTGTAGCACTGACGTAAGTAATTTTTTCTTATTAAATTTTAAGAAAAACATAGAAAGTTTGTTTAACTTTAATTATAAAACGTATCCAGTATATTGACTGTCAGTCACTTTATAGTAGGCAAGTAGGCATCACTGTGTGTGAGTGTTTACATTTTCTGGAAGCAGACATGATCGCATTTTATTGACAATATACCCTGAAGGACTGAACAGTCTTTCGCACGGAACAGATGTTGTCGATACACAAAGAATTGTCTGCACAAAACTGCTTAGAACAGGAAAACGATGGTTATTTTTGTCCCCTTCCCCTGATGGAGCCTGATGCATCCTCCTGCTCCCCAGATGCAAAGGTACCTTCATCCAATGGGTGCAGTTTGCTTGCATCCAGCAGGGTAAGTCTCACTGTCCAAGCTGTCCGGTGACGTCAAGAATTTTGATTGATCAAAAGAATTTTCGAGGAATTAATCTTTAATTTCCCCAGCCCTAAACTAAAGACAAACTTTTTTAGATTTGGATAGAGTAATGGGGGGGTTAGAACCCCTGTCATGTCTTTATTGCTGTCTGTGCCTCGTTAGAAAAAAAAGTGTTATAACCCCTTTTCGTTTTTATGTTGCCAAAAATTACGTTTTTCCTTTTGTATCTCCCTCCCCATTGTGTTCTCCAAATCTAAGTGGGTATGAATAGATTCATAGACAGAACACACAGCCATTTGGGCAGGAAAGTCCCCTGTAAAGTCATAATGTTGGCACATATAACAGGAAAACAGAAAATCCCTAGGATAACTCCCAGACAGTATGTAGATGTCCTACATCAGGGCAGATTTGCTTTGCTGGATGCAGAGTGTCCCCCATGCTGCACAATAAGGAAAGGATGGGATTTGTTCTAATAAGCAGACCATCAGCTCTCCTCTTTCCTTGTGGACTCCCCCCTCTAGTGGTCAGTAGTGGTGTTGCGTTGTGGTAAACCTATAGCTGAGCATAAAACATTTTTCAGACCAAATTCAGCAACATTAGTTAACTTGACAACAACGCAGACTAATTTGCCTTCCTAAGAATTTTTTACATTGTTGTGCAGTGACATTTAAAGCTTTTGTTTACTTTATTCTTTTTTTTTTCTATAAATATCCTGCTAAGATTTATTATTATACGCTGACAAATGAGGAAAAAAAAGAAAGTAATGGGGATGATTTTCTAAAGGCAAAAAGACTGCACTTTGCAAGTGCAGTTGCTCCGGAGCTTAGTAAATAAGGTGAAATTCTGCTGCCCTCCATCATCCAATCAGGTGCAACAAAAATGCTGTTTTTTTTAATTTTTCTTGCATGTGATTGGGTATTCTTGACAAAAGTGAAGCTTCACCTCATTTACTAAGCTCTGGGGCAACTACACTTACAAAATGCACAGTCTGTTTGCTTTTAGTAAATCAATCTCATTATTTAGCATTTTGTTTCTAATTTTATTTGTTAATTGACCCCCCTGGCGGTATTCCCGAGTCAGGCTCGGGGTGGAATTTCAGACTTATTAGCGGTAACCCCGAGTCAGACTCGGGATCGCCTCGCAGCAGCCACAGGCATGGTTTACTTACCTTGTACCTGGATCCTGCAATGCCACTGCACTGTGTGATCGAGTGGGGTCTCCTCGCTCGATTCACAGTGTCCCTGTGTGCCGCCGAGCTCCGTTTCTTGCAACGTTACGACTCATGGGGCGGAGATCGGTGCCAAATTCAAAACAGTAAATAAACACACAGTACATACAGTATGCTGTAATCTTATAGATTACAGTACTGTATGTAAAAAATACACACCCCCCCTTTGTCCCTAGTGGTCTGCCCTGTGCCCTACATGTACTTTTATATAATAAAAACTGTTCTTTCTGCCTGCAAACTGGAGATTGTCTATAGCAATCAAAACTGTCCCTTTAGGTCAAAACTGATTTTAGAGCAGCTAGAAAACAGCGATAATAAATTATAATTACTTGCAGAATTGAGTGATAGTGACTTGCAGGGAAAATTCTTCATAAAAAAATAAAAGTAATGGCAGCGACAATTCTGCAACTGAGCAAATTTCAGTGTTTTTAAGTTGATTACATTATTGAATATTTTTATTATAATTACATTATTATTCGTGATAATTATTTATAATTATTTATTATATTATAATTTATGATTTTGTTTTCAAACTTTTTCATACCCGAGATGTCTACTAGACTCTTGTTTGGACAGATTTAAGTGAGTTATTCCTAAGAATTTCAGGCCTACAATGTAAAATGCAAAATTTCCATGCAAAATATTGGTATCGCTTTCAGCACCTAAAATCTGAAATAATCATACCGCCAGGGAGGTTAAGAGGCACCACTGACAACCACTTGACAGTGTCAGGATCGCTAACAAACCACTTAACTGTTTTAAAGGAATTGTTATACATCTATCCCTTGCTATATCCACCAATGAGATGTCACTTCCTTATTGAGATTCTGCAATGTTTGAGGCCAGTGAGGAAGCATCCATAAATAACGGTAGTGCTAACCTTCCCCCGGATGATTCTGCTGCTCCTGCTGATGTGTTGCCAACAGCAGAATCACCAGTGGCAGCTGGTGCTCAAAATTGTTGGGGGGCGCAAACAAACTGAAAATGTCAGAAAAATTGTAGCCTCACTGTGCCCATCAAATGCAGCCACTGTGCCCATCAAATGCAGCCACTGTGCCATCAATTTGCAGCCACTGTGCCCATCAATTTGCAGCCACTGTGCCCATCAAATGCAGCCACTGTGCCATCAAATGCAGCCTCTGTGCCATCAAATGCAACCTCTGTGCCATCAATTGCAGCCACTGTGCCCATCAATTGCAGCCACTGTGCCCATCAATTGCAGCCACTGTGCCCATCAATTGCAGCCACTGTGCCCATCAATTGCAGCCACTGTGCCCATCAATTGCAGCCACTGTGCCCATCAATTGCAGCCACTGTGCCCATCAAATGCTGTCACTGTGCCCATCAAATGCTGTCACTGTGCCCATCAAATGCTGTCACTGTGCCCATCAAAATGCTGTCACTGTGCCCATCAAATGCAGCCACTGTGCCATCAATTGGAACCACTGTTCCATCAATAGCAGCCACTGTGCCAGTCAAACGCAGCCACTGTGCCATCAATAGCAGCCCCTGTGCCCATCAAATGCAGCCACTGTGCCTATCAAATGCTGCCTCTGTTCTCATCAAATGCCCCCACTGTGCCCATCAAATGCTGCCACTGTGAATCCACACACTCACCGTCTCCCAAGCACTTACACCCTATCTCAGTGGTGGGTCAAGCAGTAGGTGATGGCGGGGAGCTGAGGGACCTTACAGCGGGTCAGGCAGTGGCTCCTGTGTCCTTCATGCATCTCTTCCCCTCCTCCTGATAGGCGTCCAATCACAGGGCCTGTTTTTTCAGCCAATCAGGTGATGGGCATCAGACCTGCGCTACCTGATTGGTGGAGAGGCGGTTCAGTTTTAGTTGAAGCAAATATTCATTCACTTTTCCAACACACCTGGGTGGACTGCGAGCGCTCGCAATTCACCCTTTTTTAAGCCTACTAGAGCCTAAGGCTCTAATCAGATGCTTCAAAAACACGTCCTCTGCTGTAATTCAGGCACCCAGGGTCCAAAAAAGGGGCCGGACACATAAATATGGGGGTGGTGATGGCAGCCATGGATAGATTCATGCAATGCATGAATCTACCCATCTACATAGAGGGGGTGGCTGGACAAAGGGGGTGGCACCAGTGCGCCCTTAATGGATGCACCGCTACCGGGAATCACTCGTGTGACAACACTTTTTTTTTTTTTTTTTAAATAAACATTTAAAATAAACCCGTTGGACGGTGATCTGTCTATCAAAGTTTCTGGGCAAGGGGGAGGGGCTATACTTGTCGGCGCGGCGGGGAAACACAGCTATTCAAATGCAAATGACAACTGTTGTGTTCCCCCAGCGCATAGTAAGTAGATGTCAGCAGCGGCGGGAGGAGGGATTGACTTGGTTTTGTCTTAGGGGACCATGGCTAAACTCAGGGGGACCATGGCTGAACAGAGGGACATGGCTGAACAGAGGAACATGGCTGAACAGAGAGGGACATGGCTGAACTTAGAGGGACATGGCTGAACTTAGAGGGACATGGCTGAACTTAGAGGGACGTGGCTGAACAGAGTGACATGGCTGAACTTAGAGGGACATGGCTGAACTTAGAGGGACATGGCTAATCAGAAGGACATGGCTAATCAGAGGGACATGGCTGAACTTAGAGGGACCATGGCTGAACTTAGAGGGACCATGGCTGAACTTAGAGGGACCATGGCTGAACTTAGAGGGACATGGCTGAACAGAGGGACGTGGCTGAACAGAGTGACATGGCTGAACGTAGAGGGACATGGCTGAACTTAGAGGGACATGGCTAATCAGAAGGACATGGCTAATCAGAGGGACATGGCTGAACTTAGAGGGACCATGGCTGAACTTAGAGGGACATGGCTGAACAGAGGGACATGGCTGAACAGAGGGACATGGCTGAACTTAGAGGGACATGGCTGATGGCTGAACTTAGAGGGACCATGGCTGAACTTAGAGGGACCATGGCTAAACTTAGTGGACCATGGCTGAACTTAGAGGGACATGGCTGAACTTAGAGGGACCATGGCTGAACTTAGAGAGACTATGGCTGAACTTAGAGGGACCATGGCTGAACTTAGGGGACCATGGCTAATCAGAGGGACATGGCTAATCAGAGGAACATGGCTAACCAGAGGGACATGGCTAATCAGAGGGACATGGCTAATCAGAGGGACATGGCTAAACTTAGAGGGACCATGGCTGAACTTAGAGGGACATGGCTGAACTTAGAGGGACATGGCTGAACTTAGAGGGACCATGGCTGAACTTAGAGGGACCATGGCTGAACTTAGAGGGACATGGCTGAACTTAAAGGGACATGGCTGAACTTAAAGGGACATGGCTGAACTTAGAGGGACATGGCTAATCAGAGGGACATGGCTGAACTTAGAGGGACTATGGCTGAACTTAGAGGGACATGGCTGAACTTAGAGGGACCATGGCTGAACTTAGAGAGACTATGGCTGAACTTAGAGGGACCATGGCTGAACTTAGGGGACCATGGCTAATCAGAGGGACATGGCTAATCAGAGGGACATGGCTAAACTTTGGGACGTGGCTGAACAGAGGGACGTGGCTGAACAGAAGGATATGGCTGCATTTGGGGACACAAGGCTGCATTTGGGGACACGTGGCTGCATTTAATCGGTACATCGGTACTTGTACTCGGTCCTAAAAAAGTGGTATCGGGACAACCCTACTGCTATGTATACTAGCTCATTATGCCTTTGTCTTGCAGTTTTTTTTATATATTGGGTTTACAGACACTTTAAGTGTGAGAAATATGCAAAAACAAAAATCAGGAAGGGGGCAAATACTTTTTCACACAACTGTAGTGTATCAATTTTTGATTGAGTTGGTCTTTAAAAAAGTCTTTACCACAACTGTGCCTAATTTCAGGCACACTGCTAAACATGACTGTTTCTTTTATTTTACAGATAAGTTATAAAGAGCAATATAAAAAATCCAAGGGCAAGAGTGAGTTTGTCCCTGACACAGCAAAACTGAAAGCTGTAACAGACTTCATCTCAGAGGTAAGATAAAGCTCTCCTTATTTGTATGAATGCTTGCCCTTCAGGTTAACCTCCTGCGGTCAGTATTGGCTGCAAGCTCTGGTATATGTGTCAGATACTAAAGTGTATGTGAAGCCAAAACCTTTTTTTTTTGGTTTGCTTTTGGATGGAAAAGAAAATAGTTAGACCAGTTTTGATTGCTGTCTGTGTCCCTACTTGGTATATTTGCTCATTCACATGCTCGATCCCTTTATGCTGCCGCCGAAGTGAGGTTGTTTACCTTTTCACAGGGAGCTGTCGGCTTTCTAGTAGCCACCCAATCACTTTTACATGCTGCTCCCATCCCTGACTCCCATGTTTCTCAGGCTTACCTGTCCCTCCTGGGTGGGTCACTCTAGAACAGGGGTGTCAAACTCTTTCATTGCGGGCCGCATCAGAATTATGATTGCCCTCAAAAGGGTCGGTTCTATCTGTGAGGCCGCGTACACACAATCTAATTTATCTGCTGAAACTGGTCCGACGGACCGTTTCAGCAGACATCTCCGATCGTGTGTAGGGGCTAGCGGACATATTTTCCCAGTGGACAAATTTCAAAGCATGCTTTGAAATTTGTCCGCCGGAGACATGTCCGTCGGATATGTCCGCTGGTTAGTACACTAACCAGCGGACAGAAATCTCTGCGCATGTGTCGAATGGATTTGACGCATGCGTGGAAGTAATTTACTTCCTGGAGTGGTGACGTGGTGGCGTCAACGTCACCGCCACGTCACCGCGTCCTCAGATCGAGGGGATTTTCGTCCGATGGTGTGTACACGCCATCGGACCAAAATCCGGTGAGACATGTCCGCTGCAAACGGTCCGTCGGACCGTGTACGTGGCCTGAGATTTGATGTCCAGCACATCCCCTCCCCTTACATTAGATGTCAAGAGCCACACCACCATCAGAAGTTGAGTCCCCCACTCTCCCTTACATCACAGTACACCCCCATTTCCTTTTGCTGCTGCTGGAAAGAAGATGGATGCATTGCTTGAAAGCAGAAAGTAAGGGTCTGGATGAGGACCAGAGGAGGGCTGGATGCAAGAGAGGTGTGAGGGCCACATGGAATGGCCCAGAGGGCCGGATTCGACCCGCAGGCCTTGTGTTTGACACCTGTGCTCTAGAATGTCTAGAAAGTCCAAAGTAAGGTTTTATTCCAAACATAATTTGGGTACAAGAACTAGCGTGTTTTGGGGGCCACACTTTTCACCCTTCATCGGGGGTTATGGAATTTTGTGATCTATTAGTATGGACAGTGGTTTATACTGTGAATGTGGTATGTTGTCAAAAAAAGGAACTCTGTAAAGTTCAGCAGCTGGTTAGTAACTATTCCATAGCTCCTAACTGTCCCTGATTTCAAAGGGACTGTCCCTGATTTGGAGCAATGTCCCTCTGTCCCTCTTTACTCCTCATTTGTCCCTCATCTTGGTCTGATCCATATATTGTATATACTCGAGTATAAGCAGAGTTTTTCAGCACATTTTTTGGTGCTGAAAATGCCCCCTCGGCGTATACTCGAGTCCCGTGCCTCACTGTGTCCATCTGCAGCCTTTTGATCTCTGGCACTGTGATATGCAGTCTAGTCGGCGGCCACACCGTGTAACAAAGCCCTGCCTTCTCCTCGTCCATGATAGGCTGAACACTGACTCACTGCTAAAAAACGGAGTCAGTGTTTTGTCACAGACGAGAAGAAGATGGGGATTTGTTACACTACACGGCCGCCGAATAGACTGCATATCACAGCGCGAGAGATCATAAGGCCCCTTTCAGACGGACGGCAATTTTGCCGCAATTAAAAGTATGTACATTTTTAGTGAAATTCAAGGCTCTGGGCACTGAGATTAGCTGCATTTGTACATTGCGATTACGTGCGGTTACATGCGGCCGCATTTACCTGCAGTAGTCATTTCCATAGCAACCCTTTTTTTTTTTTATTATGATGTGCTTCCTGTTCTTTCTTTTTTTCTCACGCTGCTATCCGCAGTTGACACAAAAGACTGTGATTACCTTATAGCGGCACTAAATCGCACCTGGACGCATTCAATTCTATTTTTTCTATTCGCACCAAACCGCATGCAACAAAATCGCAGCTAAACGTTTTGTGTGAATAGGGCCATAGGAAAGTGCTATGTGTGCTTTTAGCTGCGGTAGAAAACGTAGAAAATCTGCAGCTAAAAGCACCATTCTATCCATGAAAAGGGGCCTAAGGCTGCGGATGGGCACAGATCAAGTAGGGAGATTGACACAGTGAGGCATGCAGATGGACACATTGAGGCTGCAAATGGGCACAGTAAGGCTGAGGCATGCAGATGGACACAGTGAAGCTGCAAATGGGCACAGTAAGGCTGAGGCATGCAGATGGACACAGTGAAGCTGCAAATGGACACAGTGAGGCTGCAGATGGGCATTGGTGACCCTCTTTTCCACTTTCAGTAGCTGCTGCATTTCTCACCCTAGGCTTATACTCAAGTTAATACATTTTCAATTTTTTTTGTGGTAAAATTAGGTGCCTCTGCTTATATTCGGGTCGGCTTATACTCGAGTATATATGGTAGATGTATATAAAATGCACTTTTTATCTATCAAAGAGTGTTTTCCAGCGCTAAACCTTTCGCCCTGGTTCACACTGGTGCGTTTTGAGATGCAATTTGGCATGTCAAATCGCATGTCAAAACGGCAGATTTTGCCTCAAATTGACGGCAATGGCACCGTCCTAATCGGTGCGACGCTGCATCTGCGGCATTGCACCGATTTCAAAAAGTAGTCTCTGTACTACTTTTTGCGATTTCAGCCTGCGATTTACATTGACATCTGTGCAGAAACCTGCACAGATGTCTCTGAAATCGCGGCTGAAATCGGGACTGCCGGGCGGGAGTGAAATCGTGCGAGTTCAGCTGAACTCGCACTGCTTCACTCCCGCAGCCCAGTGTGAACCTGGGCTTCATCTGATTTCTAAATTGCTGCATCTGTAAATTCCAAAAGCCAATATAAAAGAATAGTAGTGGTAAAAAAGTACTTGTGTGTTCAACCAATCTTGTTTTTTTTTTGTACAATTCTCCTTTAAGGGGCATGGTAAGTGGCGTGTGCAATGTCTGCATACTTTTGCTGATAAGTGTCCCTCATTCCCATCTCAAAAAGTTGGGAGGTATGCTATTCAAAGTAACTATTCTTACTTTGGACTTTAACATTCCAATGTGGCACTTCGATTTTAGATTAAATTGTTGTCTTTTCATCCGCGGGTCTTCGTGGAAGTTTCTCGATGGAGAGAAACAGCCTCAGGAGCTCTACAGGAACACTATCAGCATACCATTGATACAATAATCTTCTGGCACTTTAGCTTCACATACCAATATCCTAAGGTTTTAATGCCATTGATTTAATCACTTGCCAACTGGCTCACGCTGATATACGTCGGCAAAGTGGCACAGGTGGGCAAAATCCTGCATGGGTATGTCGGCCCTTTAAGAGCTGCCAGAGGCCATCGGCTACGTGCGATTGCGTGAGCGAGCGCTAGCAGGGGGATTTGTGTGTGTAAACACACAAATTCCTGTGCTGTCAGAGGAGAAATGTTGTTTGTTCCTAGTAAATAGGAACAACGATATGTCTCCTCTCTTACTCCCCATACAGTTAGAACACACATTTAAACCCTTGATCGCCCCTGGTGTTAACTCCTTGTGTCAAAAGTTTCCAATGTGTCCGCCGCAATGTCGCAATCCCGATAAAAACCACAGATCGCTGATATTACTAGTAAAAAATAAATAAATTAATAATAAAAATGCCATAAATCTTTCCCATAGTTTGGAAACCCTATAACGTTTGTTACCAAGAATATGTAGAAGAATACATATTGGCCTAAACTGATGAAGAAATGTGTTTTTTTTAAAAAACATTTTGGGGATATTTATTATAGCAAAAAGTAAAACATATATTTTTTTTTTCCAAAAATTATTTTTTATTTATAGCGCAAAAAATAAAAACCGCAGAGGTGATCAAATTCACCCAAAAGAAAGCTCTATTTGTGGGGGGGGGGGGGAGGGACGCAAATTTAATTTGGGAACAGCATCGTATGATCAAGCAATTACCAGTTAAAGCAACTCAGTGCCAAATTGTAAAAAGTGCTCTGATCAGAAAGGGGGTAAAATCTTCCGGGGCTGAAGTGGTTAATACACTAAGCCTACTGGATCGGTATCAGAATAAGGAGCAGCATGGGATGGTGCATAAGATGTGCAATAACAAGGATTATGACAAATGAATAAAATACACAGACACATTTGCGTATCTTTAGAACGGCGTAGCATATCTTCTTTACGCTACCCCGCTGCAACTTAGCGAGGCAAGTGCTATATTCACAAAGCACTTGCTCCCTAAGTTACGGCGGCGTAGCGTAAATGGGCCGGCATAAGTCCGCGTAATTCAAAGTAGGAAGGAGGTGGGCGGCATGTATTTAAATTAAGCATGCTAATGAATGGGCGCTCGAACTGGGAATGCGCGCACATGCTCAGAATCACGTTGAAAAAACTCCCTAAGTGACGTTGGCGCGCAATGCCTACGACGTGTGAACGTATACCTACGCCCAGCCCTATTCACGTACTACGTAAACTGCCTAAACAACGTAAAATTTGACGGCGTCGATCCCTGGCCCACATTTTTGCATTAGCTGCGCTTTTAATAGCAGGGGTAACTTTACGCCGGACGTAAGCCTTGCGCAAATCACGTGTATTAATGCGCCGGGCGCATCTACGTTCCTGAATCGGCGTATATTATTCATTTGCATATTTTTAATGGGAACATCGAATGCTTCCAGCGTAACTATGGGTCCATGATACGCCGGCGTAGGCAAGTTACGTCGGACGACTGAAGACTGAAGCCATGTTTTTTGGCGTATTTTGCTTTGTGAATCGGCGCAAAGATGCGACGGCGCACATTTGTACTTACGACGGTGTATGTTTTAATACGCCGGCGTAAAGTCTTTCTGAATCTGGCCCTATACATTTGGTTGGCCAAATGGCATTATCAAAGGGCACACGCCATTTGATAATGTCATTTATGACTAAACATGTCAGGGCGGAACCATGCACTGACGTCACCGCGTTCAACGTGACCCCGGAAGAATGGGCATACATTACTTTTTTACTGTCTGCAATTTTAAATCGTTCTTATTGAACTTGTGTTTTTTATGCTACCTTTTCTTATTTATTAAACCGAGGAGGTGGTTGCGGTATTACACTATCTCGAGTCTTCTTTCGTGTTTTTTCGGCATACTGAGTCCGAGTCTGTGAGCGGAATTTCACTCCATCAGAGGGAGAGATCCTTTTTAATGGAGCCGATACGAGCTGAGTGGCGCACACAATTGAGATTTACTGAGAGCCCATACGACCTTGCCAAATAGGGGGTCCAATGTTTCCGGTAAGGGTGTTCATACTTATTCTCCTGTCTGGTGTACTTCTTGAAGAGTGGCTTTCTCCTATCACCTTTGTGGTGGTGGATTCAGCTATTTCAGCACTATTTCCATGTCTGACTGCTCAACATTCACTATTTGTGGACTTTCATCCTCATCATTGGGACTTTATTCACTTATACTCTACACATATTTAATGTGTAGTATATAACATTTAATTGATTATGTACGTTTATTAATTTGTGTCACTAGATCTATTATAGCGCAACCTTATCTCCCCGCTTTTTTATAATTGATAAAACACGATTGATACAAACAAAGGCAACTAATGAATTAATTAAATAGACATACAAATCTAATAGAATTAATAATCATAATACAAATTGTAAGCATTGAATGGTATTTGCAGAATTCATGATTCTAAGCAAGCCTGGCTTGGCCTCCTTAAATGGAGACTCAACGCGTTTCATGGCGCTTACAGACAATCATCAGGAGTAAAGAGCATAGATTTAGGCTAGAAGGTAAAATAAATGGGTAAATGGGATCTTAGAAGGTATACCATACTTTCTAGTGAAAGAGGGCTAACGACTCATACGTTACCTATGGTATAGCCCATATGTGTAAACCAGAAGTTGCCCAGGATGGAATGGGAGGGCAGCTCTGAAACAGCTATCTCATCTGGGGTTAAGGCAGGGGCATGCCCCACCCCCCAAGAGCCATAGGGGGTTTTACTTACACTTTAAAAGTTAAGCCATCATAACCAATGAGAAGTTGCTAGGCAGAAAAAAAAGCCCAACCAGTTAAAGGGGCCCCTGTAACAACCCATGTGGTTCCTCTGTTCAATCAGATCACCATGAAAGGAGATGAACGAACATCCAATCACTGACCTATGTCCTCTGAAATAAACACAGAAGCGATCAGCTGTGTTAACTTCCTGGTTCATAGCTAGGGTTGCCACCTTTTCTTCAAGCCAAACCTGAACACTTTAGCCACACTTTGTCCCAAGGAGAGTAGTAATGTGGTGCACATAGCGTGCCGCAACAAATTGTGGGTGTGACCAAATTGCTTTTGCTGACATCATCACCCTGCTCCCCAGTGATGCCGATCCTGCCCCCAGACAGCTGCCCGCAGCTCCCTGACGGCAACAGATTTGTGTGTGACTATCTTAGTTACTTGGGGAGCCACAGCCTGGTCTGAATAATGTGTTCGGGTTTCAGTCCGCCTAAAACCTGGACGCATGATTCAAAACATGGACTGTCTAGGTGAATCCCGATCCCGGACAGCTGGCAACCCTGTTCATAGCTGTCAATTTCTATCCTCCCCACAATCTGTGCTCCATCAGTTTCAAAAGAGTACATGGCTATTATTAAAGGTCTAACATCACTGCAAGCATAGTCTCTTTAGTTCCCCAGGGTTCAACCTTAAATTTATTGGTTCTTTCAGAAGTACGTTGACAGGTCCATTTAAGTGATTGCATGGAGGCACACATATTCGCCCAATAAATCAGTTAATTGTGGCTTCGTGATACAGAGGAATGACAATCACAATCTTCACAGCTGCACATGTGTGCACTTGTATGCTTTTCTGCAAATTTTCCACCTTATAAAATATCGATTTTAATATGTTCTCAAGTATAATGTTCTTATTCGTGCCTCAAATAAAGAAGACATTTGTAACTCCTTGCATGCGTGATTCCTTCCATATAGGCAATGTACTTGTTGTTTGTCACTAAGATGCCTTGTGTTACTAAGGGGTTTATATTTCATTATACGATCAAATAAATAAAAAAGCAGAATTTGCTGAGCAGATGCAGCTGTGCCTTAAGAAAGAGTTATATATTGGTTCTAATAAAAAAGCTGATGCTTTTGACATATATTTTAGGGTCAGCTGTTCACTGAAACAAAGTAGAAAATGTAGAATAGGCCACACACACACCGGACAATAGTAACCATATGACGGTATAGAATTCTGATTTATGCCCAACAACTGCAGGTAGTTTGGGTAATGGCATCGATGTGTTTAGGATTTTAACAACATCTCTGGCAGGGTCGAGTAATTGATTTTAAGGGCCGAAGATGGTAGGCGGGAATCATTATATTACTTACTAAACTCTGATTGATGACAGCAATGTGAGACTTGGAGAGAACAAGTTTTTTTTTATTATTTTCCCATAAATGATGGTAATAGGAAACCTTTCATCTGTTATTCTGTTTTCTTCTGATTTGACATGTTAATCCTTACTGCTCCTATGAATAGGAAGATTTAAAAAAGGAAAAAAAGCAATTTCGATACTTTGGGATTGATTTACTAAAGTCATGTAAGCTGTTTATCCTGTGAGAGAATTTTCCCTTAGCTTAGTAATTGTGGTGAACATTTACATGATTGGATAATAGAAGTCAGCAGAGCTTCGCCTCATTTCCAAATCTAAGGGAAAGTTTCCTTTGCAAACTGAACAGACTATTTGCCTTTAGTAACCCCATTGACTGTCATTTCTGTGATGTCCCAGCCAATATATGCTCACATGTGCAAGCCTCACCCTTTTCAGCTCCCTGGATGGGGGCTGATTTTGCCTTGGGGGCCACGGGACCTTCTCCTGGCACTGCATGAAAGAGGGTTAGTTGCTTTTGTTTGGTCTTTAGTCTAAGGTTTCCCAGTCTTCTAGGCAGGGCTGGTGCAAGGATTTTTGACACCCTAGGCCAGTGGCTCTCAACCTGGGGGTCCGGACCCCCTTGGGGGTCGAATGACAATTTGCCAGGGGTCACCGAATCCTGGGCTATTACTGAAGCCTGCACCGCTTTCCCAGCCTTTTCGCAGCCGATAGAGAGATATAGAAGGGAAAGAAAGGAGAAAAAGGAGAGAGTGGTACATCCTAAAATGTACCATAAGTGCTTTTAACCACTTCAATACCAGGCCATTGTCATATGACATCCTGGACTTTGGGGGGGGGGGGGGGATATCTGAATGATGCCTGCAGCGAGAGGCATCATCCAGATATCCATCTCTTCTGCCGGCGATTCTGCGCAACATAAGAATGATCACAGCGGCGGTTCCGCTGCTTGATTGTTCTTATAGGTGGCGGGAGGGGACATCCCCCCTCCCGCCGCCATCCGGTGCTTCTCTGGGCTCTCCTGTGCCATCGGGGGCCCGGAGAATGAATCGTCCCGCGCTAGCTGGAACTATAGTGATGACTGGTGACCAGATGGTCACCAGTCATCTCTATGACCGTCGGAGGACCCGGGCGCGATGTGATGACGTCACACCCGGGTCCCGTAAGTAAACAAAGCTGTGATTGCGGCTACTAAGCAACAGTATTCATGAGATCGGTGAATTTTTTTCACCAATCTCATGGTTTCCAGCCTGGAGGAGAGATGTGGGGTCTTATTGACCCCGCATCTCTCCATAAAGAGGACCTGTCACACACATTCATAATACAAGGGATGTTTACATTCCTTGTAATAGGAATAAAAGTGATAAAAAAATAAAAAATAAATAAAAAAGTGTAAAAAAATAAAGTAAACAAAATAATCATAATAAAAAAAAATTAAAATGCCCCTGTCCCCGGTAGCTCGTGCGCAGAAGCGAACGCACGCGCAAGTCCCGCCGACATATGTAAACGCCGTTTAAATCACATATGTGAGGTATCGCTGTGTGCGTTGGAGTGCCAGCAACAATTCTAGCACTAGATCTCCTCTGTAAATCTAAACTGGTAACCTGTAAAAAATTTAAAAGCGTTGCCTATGGAGATTTTGAAGTACCAAGTTTGGCGCCATTCCATGAGTGTGCGCAATTTTAAAGCGTGACATGTTAGGTATCTATTTACTCAGTGTAACAGAATCTTTCATATCTTACAAAAAAATTGGGCTAACTTTACTGTTTTTTTTTTTTTTAATTCATGAAACAATTTTTGGGCACTGATTGGCACTGACTGATACATCGCTGATATTCAGCATTGATTGGCATCACTGATGGACACTGGCAGCACTGATTGGCACTGATACGTCGCTGATGGGCACTGTTGAAGCTGCACTGATCATCAGGACACTTTCACACTAGCTGGTTACCGGCTCTCTCCTCTTCTCACGCTGTGACAGCCTGAGGAAAGGAATGCCGGTTGTGTTTACTGTACACAGCTGATCACGTGGTAAAGAGCCAATGTGATTGGCTCTTTACCCAGAGCTGTAATCAGCTATGTCTGGAGAACCTCAGCGGGCACGATTACGGGAGGATGTCATATGACGCCCTCCCAGAACTGGCTGCAAAAGCTGTAGTCGGCATTTTGCTATAGCGTCAGCAAGTGGTTAAAACCCAATTATAGTCTCACACTTTTTGGAAATGCCTTGAATTACCTTTCCTTTTATTGAAAATGCACCTCCTTTCCTCCCATTCCAGTGGTCTGTGTTGGCATAGATAAGTAACAGGCACCTCCAATCAAAAGCTTTTTTGGCCATACTTCTCTTGTGGGTCATAGGAGTGCACTTACCCCCATCACACAGGCATCATCTGTTTTGTCACATAAAAAAAAAATGATTTAATTTACATCAGTGTATTTACATCAAATGCAAAGCTGTGGCTCGGCCCGCCCCCTCTCTCCTCATTGGCTCACTGGCTGTGACAGCAGCGGGAGTCAATGAGGAGGCAGCGTCCCCAGAGAGGTGGATCAAGATTGGAGCTCAGGAAAGTATTAGGGGGGCTGAGGGGGGAGCTGCATAGAATTCACGAAAGTAAAAAACCTTCAGGCTTTAGAACCACTTTAACTGCTTAAGGACCGCCACATGTACATTTACGTCGGCAGAATGGCACGTACAGGCACATTGGCGTACCTGTACGTCCCTGCCTAGACGTAGGTTGGGGGTCCGATCGGACCCCCCCCCGGTACTTGCGGCGGTCCAGTTTGCTGTGGGAGCGATTCGGGATGAGGGGGCGGCTGTTCGTTTTTTTCCGCCCCCTCTGGATCGCTCCCAGCCAATGCGCGTCCTCCCCGCTGTGTCACTTCCTCCGCCTGTGTAATGTAAACACTGGCAGAGGAAGTGATGTCAGCTCTCTTCTCGGCGGTATTTTCAATCCGCCGAGAGGAGAGAAGACTCACACAGTAAGTCGCACCAACACTACACTGACACCACACACATAGACACACTTAACCCCTTCCGATCACCCCCACCCACCTGTCACAGTGTCACTGATTGCAGTGATCATATATTTACTGATCACTGCATTTAGTGTCAGTGTGACAGTTAGTATGACAGGCAGTTAGTGTTAGGTTCAGGGTAGCCCCGTACCCCCCTCTAATAAAGTTTTAACCTCTTGATCACCGCCCTAGTTAACCCTTTCACCCCCTATTGCCAGTGTCACTAAGCGATCATTTTTCTGATCGCTGTATTAGTGTCACTGTTGCCGCTAGGTAGCTAGTTTTTTTTTATTGCTATATTTTTTTTACCAAAGACATGTGGCTGAATACATTTTGGCCTAAATGTTTGACTAAAATTTAGTTTATTCGATTTTTCTTATAACAAAAAGTAAAAAATATTGTTTTTTTTTTTTCAAAAATAGAGCAACATTTTTGAAAAAAAAACAATATTTTTTTACTTTTTGTCATAAGAAAAATCGAACAAAAAAATCGAATGTCGCTCTATTTTTGTTTATAGCGCAAAAAAAAAAATCGCAGAGGCAATCAAATACCATCAAAGGAAAGCTCTATTTGTGGGAAGAAAAGGACGCAAATTTTGTTTGGGAGCCACGTCGCACGACCGCGCAATTGTCTGTTAAAGCGACGCATGTTCCGAATTGTAAAAACGCCTCTGGGCAATTAGCAGCATATTGGTCCGGGGCTTAAGTGGTTAATAAATGAACTGAAGTCCATGGTTGATTTCTTTGAATCCTTTTTAGTTTAAATCTACACATTATGTGTAATATTTACCATTTATTTGTTTCTTCAAGGCAAAATACAAAGAAGCTGGAAAGAAAGGATTGTCCAACCCTCTGTACAAGCAGATGCCAGCAACATTGGACAGCGTCTTCGCAAAACAAGTATCCCAGCTCCAGAGTGAGGTACCGTCAACAAAATTATTTACGCCGGATCTTTTTGTCAACAAGATCCTGAGTGTAAACCGTAAATACTTCCGTACGTGTGCAACTAGCCTAAAACATACATATACAGTGAATGGGCTATTTGACTTTAGTAAATCAACCCCGAGTGTCTCTTTAAAGCGAGCTTAACATTCTTCTTGAGGTGGATACATAGGCCCAGATTCACGTACATCTGCGCATTATTGGACCGGCGTAGCGCACCGCCTTTACGTTAGACTTGCGCAATGTAGCCGCGTAATCACCCTATTCTCGTAGCTTTTGCGCAGGAAATTGCACAAGCGTAACGTTTTTTCCGAGGCGTAAGGAGGAGTAATACAAATTGGGAAGGACGTGGGCGTGTTACATTGAAATGAGCCGTGACCCCATGCAAATGAAGGGCCGGCCGGCTCGCGCATGCGCGCTTGAAGGAGACCATGGTCAGCTCCGCTGTGCGCATGCTCACAACTCGATTTTTTGCGTATCTCGTTCTGGGGATGCTGCGCAACGAAACGCACGCGCACATTTAGACTTACGCACGCGCATCTCCTGTTGCGCAGGCGTAATCGCTCTGTGAATCTGGGCCATAAAGTGTAACAGAAGGGCTTAAATATTTTTCTGATGTATTCCCCCTTTGTAAAGTGCCTGGGAATGTAATCACATGATCTCTGCTGAAAGAGGAATCATTTTTAGTCCTTATACTGCTAGTTTTAGTAAATAAATAGGACGGTAGATTATATTTACTTGTGTTAAACTTTTTTTAAGTTTCTTGAGTTGCTTCCTGGTTTTCAGGCTAGGCCAAAATGATGTCATTCATCCAAAGGAGTCTTCAGGGGGATTTTTTTCCTTCATCTGGAGGCATGAATCCTACATGAATCCTCTACCCTTATTCAAGATGGCCATGGCTAGAAATGTTAGGGGGGGGTTCAAAATGATTTCTTTAGAGCTGAAACGATTAATCGATATTATCGATAATAATCGATAATGAAAATCGTTGGCACCTTCCGACTGCCCGCCTGCCCTTCCGCCTATTCAAAAAGCCTCCTGTCCCGTGATAACAGGCGCCGCCGTTTTACACAGGACATGCAGCGCGGACGTGCCTCGTATGTGTACAAGGCGCCGCCGTATTACGAGGCACGTCTGCGCCGCATGTCCACACCTCTCCTCGGCTCTCCTCTGACGTCAGTTCCCCACTGATCTCAGCCCCGCCCGCTGCTGCCTCAAGGGAACAGAGGCTAGAATCAGCCGTGAGGAGAGCCGAGCTGCACTGTCTGTGAAAGGTAGGTTTTTCTACCTTTCACAGTCTAGTTTACAGTTGCACACACACAGTAACAGTACACTGAGTAGATGCCTAGAATAACAATTCCCCATCCTTCTAACTCCCATCATTGATGTTCCGGGGGGTGGGTGCCCCATTGGTGTTCCTGGGGGGGGGGGGGAGAAATAGTGCCCCATTAGTGTTCCTGGGTGGGGGAGGGGAGGTAGTAGTGCCACATTGGTGTTCCTGGGTTGGGGAGGGAATAGTGCCACATTGGTGTTCCTGGGTGGGGGAGGGAATAGTGCCCCATTGGTGTTCCTGGGTGGGGGAAGGGGGGGGGGATAGTGCCCCATTGGTGTTCCTGGGAGAGGAATAGTGCCCCATCATTGGTATTCCAGGAGGAATAATGCCCCATCATTGGTGTTCCCGGGAGGAATAGTGCCCCAGCATTGGTGTTCCCGGGAGGAATAGTGCCCCAGCATTGGTGTTCCCGGGAGGAATAGTGCCCCAGCATTGGTGTTCCCGGGAGGAATAGTGCCCCAGCATTGGTGTTCCCGGGAGGAATAGTGCCCCAGCATTGGTGTTCCCTGGAGGAATAGTGCCCCAGTATTAGTGTTCCCGGGAGGAATAGTGCCCCAGTATTAGTGTTCCCGGGAGGAATAGTGCCCCAGCATTGGTGTTCCCGGGGGGAATAGTGCCCCAGCATTAGTGTTCCCGGGAGGAATAGTGCCCCAGTATTAGTGTTCCCGGGAGGAATAGTGCCCCAGCATTGGTGTTCCCGGGGGGAATAGTGCCCCAGTATTAGTGTTCCCGGAGGAATAGTGCCCCAGCATTGGTGTTTCCGGGGGGAATAGTGCCCCAGCATTGGTGTTCCTGGGGGGAATAGTGCCCCAGCATTGGTGTTCCCGGAGGAATAGTGCCCCAGTATTAGTGTTCCCGGAGGAATAGTGCCCCAGCATTGGTGTTTCCGGGAGGAATAGTGCCCCAGCATTGGTGTTCCCGGGGGGAATAGTGCCCCAGTATTAGTGTTCCCGGAGGAATAGTGCCCCAGCATTGGAGTTTCCGGGGGGAATAGTGCCCCAGCATTGGTGTTCCTGGGGGGAATAGTACTGCTGCAAAGATGTGTAATGTTAATGTTAAAAGTTTTTTAATTTGCCGTTTGAGTGTAACATGTTTTTTCATTATTACTGTTAAATAAACGAAAAAATTCCACATTACGTTTTTTTTTAATGATTTTATCCGATTAATCTATTAATCGAAAAAATAATCGGCCGATTAATCGATTATGAAAATAATCGTTAGTTGCAGCTCTAGATTTCTTAACAAAATAAATCATTGAGACATGGAGGGGATGGTTGGGTTTGCTTTGATCCATGATCCTCATCTTCAAAAGAGATCACATGATGGAATACTTGTGCTTTGGTCTGTTTCAGAGTGAGTTTAGAACAACATGTTCTATAGGAAAGGCATTTTAATGTATGTTCATCCCAGCAAGACTGTTACTATTGCTTGAAAATAATTATGGTGTATAGGTTTGCTTAAAAAAATAAATATATATATATATATATATATATATATATATATATATATATATATATATATATATATATATATATATATATATAGTTGGGCTCATAAGTTAGATTTTTTTGGCATTTTGCAGAGAATATGAATGATAACACAAAAACTTTTCTTTTACTCATAGTTAGTGTTTAGCCGAAGCCTTTTATTATCAATCAAATGTGTTTACTCTTTTTAAATCATAATCACAACAGAAACTACCCAAATGGCCCTTATTAAAAGTTTACATACCCCAGTTCTTAATACAGTGTATTGCCATCTTTAACATCAATGACAGCTTGAAGTCTTTTGTGGTATTTGTAGATGAGGCTCTATATCTTCTCAGATGGTAAAGCTGCCCATTCCTCTTTGCAAAAAGCATCCAGTTCCTGTAAATTCTTGGGCTGTTTTGCATGAACTGCATGTTTAAGATCTCCCCAGAGTGGCTCAATTATATTGAGGTCAGGAGACTGAGATGACCACTCCAGAACCTTCATTTTATTCTGCTTTATCCAATGACAGGTGGACTTGGCTTTGTGTTTTGGATCATTGTCATGTTGGAATGTCCAAGTACGTCCCATGCGCAGCTTCCTGGCTGATGAATGCAAATGTTTCGCGAGTATTTTTTTAATAACATCCTGTATTCATCTTGCCATCAATTTTGACCAAATTTTCTGTGCCTTTGTAGCTCACACATCCCCAAAACATCAGCGATCCACCTCCGTGTTTCACAGTAGGAATGGTGTACCTTTCATCATAGGTCTTGTTGACTCCTCTCCAACGTTTATGGTTTGCGGCTAAAAATATAAATTTTGGTCTCATCACTCCAACTAACTTTGTGCCAGAAGGTTTGAGGCTTGTCTCTGTGCTGTTTGGCGTATTGTAAGAGGGATACTTTGTGGCATTTGCGTAGTAATGACTTTCTTCAGGCGACTCGACCATGCACCCCATCTTTCTTCAAGTGCCTCCTTATTGTGCATCTTGAAACAGCCACACCACTTGATTTCAGAGAGTCCTGTATTCCTCCTGAAGTTATTTGTGGATTTTTCTTTGCATCCCGCACAATTTTCCTGGAAGTTGTGGCTGAAATTTTAGTTAGTCTACCTGACCGTGGTTAGGTTTTAACAGAACCCCTGATTTTCCACTTCTTGATTAGAGTTTGAACACTGCTGATTGGCATTCTCAATTCCTTGGATATCTTTTTATATCTATGTCCTGTGTTATACAGTTCAACAACCTTTTCCCGCAGATCCTTGGATAATTATTTTGCTTTCCCCATGACTCAGAATCCAGAAACGTCACTGCAGCACTGGATGAAAGATGCAAGGGTCTGTCAGGAGTCCAGAAACTCATTGACCTTTTATACACACACACTAATTACAAGAAAACAGATCACAGGTGAGAATGGTTACCTTTAATAGCCATTTAAACCCCTTTGTGTCAACTTGTGTGCATGTAATCAGGCCAAAATCACCAGGGTATGTAAACTTTTGATCAGGGTCATCTGGGTAGTTTCTGTTACCATTATGATTTAAAAAGAGTAAACAAAGTTGATTGATAATAAATGGCTTCAGCCAAACACTAACCATGAGTGAAAGAAATGTGTTTGTGTTATCATTCATATTCTCTAAAAAATAGCTAAGAAATCACAAATTCTGCCAGGGTATGTAAACTTATGAGCACAACTGTATATGGTCTGTATTGCTTACGAAATGTTGACTTTTATTTTACTTGTTGGCTAACAACTCAAGTGGCAAAAACAAACCCTGGCAGACACCCTGCACAGTCAGTTGGCGGACTGTCGCACGGCTCTCGGCCACAGAAGAATCTTTGTTACGGAAAGCTGCATGCTGTACTTCTGCCAGGTTTCTCAGGCAACACCCGAAAAAAGTCTATACACGATTAATAAATACTGGCCTTATATCATAAGCTAAATCCCCCCTAGTGACCATTCAAAACTGCATTTAAAAATTATATTTTTAAGAGTGTATAAAATAAACTTTAAGTGTTTCTTAGATTTTTATAATTTGGGGGAGAAAAGATCATTAATTAGACCTGAAAGTGTTTTGTAGCTGTGCTTAGGATTTATGTTTCCTGTTAGGTTAAAGCATGATTTTTTTTGTTCGGTTTAATCAAGGTTTTGGGAATAATGAGTGTATAGAAAAGAATCTCTTCTTTACTCCTTTCACACCCAGAGGTCTTAGCAGTCTCGTTGTCACATTTTGGAGCATCAGGATAATTTTCACATGCAACACATTTCGGGTATGTCGGATTGCTGTGTCCTGTAGTGATGGAGGGGACAGAGGATTGAACCACAGTGTGGTGAGGGCCACAGGCACCCAACGTCCCTGGATGTGTGTCTGGTGTAATGATTTGGTTGTTGGCTTTGTTTTGCAAGAGACTTCCCCAGGTGCCCCGAAATGTGTTTGTTGGTTTATAGAAGTACTTGGAAGAGTCTTTTGATTCTCGGTCTCTAGTGTAGTATGGAAGGGTGTAAATCCTAACAACGAACAACATTTTATTATATCTGTTCAATAAATGCAAAAAATGCCTATTGGATTCATCCTAAACCTCCTAGTACCCTAGGCGGTAGCATGTCCATTGGGAATTCCCCTTCTATACCTGCTCCAGCTCTACAATATTTACCACCAATGTTTCTCCCCTATCCCAAGTTGATTCAACATAACCATCCATCTGCATTCCCTTCCTCATCACATCCCTCCAAATAACTCATTTATTATAAGCTGATTTCTATCTCCCTCTTTTTACTCCACATTTTACCCATACACACATACCATTGCTTGTGGCAAGTTTAACATACTGTATGGTATCCATTATGCACCTTTTACATGGTTCCTCTATGGATTACAGGGTCACTAGGGAAGCTATCCAATTGGATGCTGCCCCCCATGTTACTCTAGTAGCCATCTTGGGTGATACAGAGCCTATTTAAGTACCTGGCTCTAAGGCTTTGGATGCATTTTGAGTGTGCGTAGTCTAGGGACAGGTCCCCCTTCTGACAGGGACAGTGATTAGCAGCAGGGAGAGGTTCCTGACAAGTAGGGAAAGGATAGGGACACACCATCCTACCAGGGAACCTCCCGATTTGGGTCCGGAGTGGCCAGGCTGCATTCCGCAACTCAAGACAGATGCTGTTGGCACATCTGAGATTATTGCTCTTCTATACGTTGCTGTTACTTGCCATGAGTGTTCGTTTCCAGTTGGGTGCCTTCCCGCCGGGTCTGTTGTGAATTACTGGGTTCTGCATTAATACAAGTTCTGTTCTCTGCAACCAGTGTGTGTGTAATTACTGCCATCGCACCACGCCGCACCTCCCCACACAAGAAATGTGTTACTGATAGGATCTTCAAATGACAATAAAGAAAAAAATTAGTTCAAACAAGAAAACGAATGCAGCCACCACATCTAAGGCCTGGTAGGCTTCAATATGTTACATTTTTATTATTGGGTTTAACTACACAATAATACATGCAACAGCTTTTAGTACCCCCCTCAGTGCACCCAACATAACCTGGAAGTTTTCAAAGACACAAAGCCGTATTATTCGTTTTACAAACCTGACAGGTTCACTTTAATGGGTGAGTAAACTGAAAGTTTCTTTATGAAAGAGAGGTTCTGTTATATTTTGCCTATGTCAATGGAAGATTAGACACATTTTTTTAATTACATTTTCTAACAAGAATCTTAGTCTGAACACCCTGCCTTAGAATTGTCCTAATTTAAAGTTTCAAAGGGCCAGATTCCCGTACATTCTGCGGCGGCGTCGCGTAAGCTATTTACACTACGCCGCCGCAACTTACAGGAGCAAGTGCCGTATTCTCCAAGCACTTACTCCGTAATTTGTGGCGGCCTAGTGTAAATGGTCCGACATAAGGCCGCGTAATTCAAAGGGGGCGGTTTCTATTTAAATTAAGTGGGCCCCCGCGCCAAACAAACTGCGCATGCGCCGGCCGTAAAAGTAGCCCACTGCGCATGCTCCATAGTACGCTGCAAATACATTGGTTTCGACAGCAACATAATTAACGTAAAGGCCTATTCGCGACGAGTTGTGTAAACAACGTAAAATCACGACGCTGTCCCGACGTCCATACTTAACATGGCGTGAGTAAAGTTAAACCACCATATAGCAGGGGTGACCTTACGCTTACGGAAATTACGTAAACTACGGTGACGCGGCGCAATTCTGTTCGGGAAGCGGCGTCACCGTACTCATTTGCATATACGCCACCTAGCGGCCAGCGTAGTATTGCATTTAAGATCCGACGGTGTAAGTGACTAACGCCAGTCGGATCTACGCCGTATCTATGCGTAACTGATTTTAAGAATCAGTCGCATAGATACCCGGGCACAGAAACAGAGATACGACGGTGTATCTGGAGATACACCGTCGTATCTCTTATGAGAATCTGGCCCAAAGTGTTTATGCTCAAAAACGTTGAACTCGGACATGTCTCAGTATCAATAAGAGGTTCCCAGAAGCCTCAAGGAGGTTGAGTTTCTTCTCCTGCCAAATATTTAAAAAAAAAACTAAAAGTCCGCTCCTTGTGATGTTTTATAGCAAATGCTTTGTCTTCCGTCCCCTCCAATATGACACACAGGGTTTTCTTTTTTAAATGCTACATTAATTTACAAGGCTTCAGACAAATGTGGCAGGCACATTTCACGGGAAAGCCATCTGCCGAAGAAAAATGAACCACAGACAACTATGTCGATAGAAGAGCTTTCTTTTTGTCATTGTAAAAATGAAGGATACTTTTGGCAATGCAAATATTTTCACTGTCATAAATAAGGGTTATGTGTATAAAGCTCTGGCATACAATTAGTCATGAAATGGACACTATATTTCTTATTTCACACTCACATAACATCATTGAAATAAAGATCAGCGGGAATTGTTTTAAAATCATGGCTCCGGCGGTGAAAGTAATTTTCCCATAACTTGATCTAATGGTATTTTTTTTTTTTTTTCACTTTATGTAATCAGGGCTTTTTTCTCTCATAGAATAGGTGCAGGAACTCCCCCTTTATAAATCACCCCTTTTCTCCGCCCATATCCCATCCCATATCCCAACCGTTCCTTGGTTCCACCCCCTACCCACCTCCCGTTACTGCCCTTTTGGAGAATACAGAACCAAGTATCATTTTGTGGTGACAAGTAATTTGTATGGAATTTGTTAATGATAAGAAAAGCAGTAAAAATAGATCCCCCTGAGTAACAATAGAGCTCCTTCCAGCAACAACAGACCCCCCCCAACAACAATTGACCAAACAAAATCCCCCCGGCAGCAACTATAGACCCCCGGGAGCAACAACATGTCTCCCCACAGCCAGAATCAATAGACTCTCAGGCAGCCAGCAACAATAGACCTTGACCTTTAACCTCCCTGACAGTATTTCCGAGTCTGGCCAGGGGTGGAAATCCTGTACCATAAGCGGTATCCCCAAGCTAGACTTGGGATCGCATCGCAGTGTCCAGGTGGAGATTACTTACCTTGTCCCCTGGATCCTGCGATGTCTCCCTGCTGTGTGATCGAGCTGTGTCCTCGCTCGATTCACACAGTGCCTGTGTGCTGCCAAGCTCTGTTCCCTGCGACGTTACAATGCACGGGGGCGGAGATCGGCGCCACATTCAAAAAAATAAAAACACAATACACATACAGTATACTGTAATCTTACAGATTACAGTACTGTATGAAATAAATACAAACCCCCTTTGTCCCTAGTGGCCTGCCCAGTGTTCTGCATGCACTTTTAGATAACAATAACTGTTCTTTCTTCCTGGAAACTGGAGATTGTTCATAGCAACCAAAAAGTGTCCCTTTATGTCAAAAATGGTTTTAGACCAGCTAGAAAACAGTGATAATAAATTAGAATCACTTGCAGAATTGAGCGATAGCGATTTGTGGGGAAATTCGTCATTAAACACTGAAAGTAATAATTTTTATTATTTGTTATAATTGTTTTTAGCTATTTATTATATTATAATTTATGATTTTGTGTTTCAAACTTTATCATACCCGGGATGTCTACTAGACTCTTGTTTGGACAGATTTAAGTGAGTTATTCCTAAGAATTATAGGCCTACAATATAAAACGCCAAATTTCCATGCAAAATAATGGTACTGCTTTCAGCACCTAAAATCTGAAAGAATCATACCGCCAGGGAGGTTAACAATAGATCTCTCCTTACAATAACTGACCCCCCAGCAATATAAGTTATCCAAGGCCGATACAAGGGGTGGGCAAGAGGGAAAGCTCCCTTGGGCACAATGGTTGTACACACGATCAGACCGGTCTGATGAGACTTGTCCGACAGACTGTTTTCATCAGACAACTCTGAACTTGTCTGATGGTCTGATGTGCGTACACACCATCGGACCAAAATCCCATCGGACCAGAACGCAGTGACGTAGAACACAATGACATGCTGAAAAAAACGAAGTTCAATGCTTCCAGGCATGCGTCGACTTGATTCTGAGCATGCACAGGTTTTTGGTCCAATGCTTTTGTGTACTAACCATCGAATCTGTCCGACGGACAGGTATCCATCAGACAGGTTTTAAAGCATGTTTTAAAACTTTGGTCCGACGGACAATGGTCCGATGGGCCGTACACACCATCAAACTTGTCCGATGAAGCTGGTCTCCAGACCACTTTAATCAGACCGGTCTGATCGTGTGTACGGGGCCTAAGGAAAAGCAGGGGGTGCAGTTTGGCATCTTTGCCCTGGGCACTGGATAGCTTTCTCCTGACACTGAAGGTACCCCACCAGCAATAATAGACCCCCCTGCAAAAAAATATCCCCTCCAGCTAGAATAGATCCCCTAGCAGCCGGCATCAATATTCCCTGCAGCACACCCCAGCACCATTTACCATTACATACAGTCAGTGCTGGAGGTGCCAGAACTGCGTTCTCCCACGTTAGTGTTAAAAAAAATATGCAGAGTTTAAAGGTTTATGTAAATTGAGGGAAGGGATAATCAGAAGATTCACAGACAGGCTGTGCTGAATAAAAGGTGCAGGGTATGATAATGGTTCATAGCTTGAGAAGATTTATGCTTGTTGCATATGTAATGTAGCTTTGATTACCTAAGGAGCCACTGGAATCTTCCGGTTCTCCTACCATTTCCAGTGATGACCAGCCCAATATCTGGACTCAATTACTGCTGACGTAACAGTACCAATTAAATGGGCTTTATTAAAGCAGGAACACGGCCTGCAATGAAGTTCAGTTGAGCAAAGGCAACAAATAATACAGCATTAACACAACGTTGGCACAAGCAATTTCCAGGCAGGATAAATTAAGACAAAATAAACAAGTAGCTCTGATGTAGAATGGCTTATCTATTGATATATGGCCCTGCCTAAACCACTGGCAAGTAAAGGATTAGCTACAGGGCATTGGACCCTTTATCGCCCGGTAGAGTGCGAGCACTTGTAATCCACAGAAAAAAGTAACAATGATGTTATCCCTTTTGGTAGAACTTCTCTAACAGCAGTAAAGTGTTAGCAAACAGCAGACAACTAAATAAAAAATGGTGGTAAAACCGCTTAATCACCGCCCTATAGCCGAATTACGGCTACAAGGCGGTTGCTTAACTCTGGGAGGACGTCCATGGACATCCTCCCAGAATCGCGCTCCCACGCGCCCCCTGGGGCGCGCACACGGGAATGTCCTCAGGACCCGGCGGATCACGGACTGCGGTAAATTGCCACTGATAGCATCTGCAATAAAAAGGATCACCACCTCAATCTAGAGACATGTCTCTCTTTGATAGAGGACTGGATGACAAAGAGTTATCTTAAACTCAACGGAGCGAAAACAGAACTTCTCCTGTTTCACGCCAAGCGTATGAATCAACCTGCAACAACCTGGACACCCCCGCCCATTCTGGGCAAAATCATCACCCCTAGCGCCAAAGTCAAAAGTCTCGGCGTCATCTTTGACTCCTACATGACAATGGACGCACAAATAGGGTCAGTAGTCAGCGGATCTCATCATCTGCTGCGCCTGCTACGCCGACTTATTCCTTTTATCCCCAGAGAAGACATAGCGGTCGTGGTGGGAGCAATTGTAAACTCAAGATTGGACTATGCAAATGCCCTTTACCTCGGACTCCCCAAGTACCAAATCGCTTGTCTACAAGTCGTTCAAAATACGGCCGCCAGACTTGTGACTGGGAAAAAACCCTGGGAATCCATCTCACCTTCACTGAGAACCCTTCACTGGTTGCCAGTAAAAGACAGAATTACTTTTAAAGCACTCTGTCTAAAGCATAGATGTCTTCATGGGAATGCCCCCCAATATCTATGCGAAAAAATAAAAGCTCACAATCCCAATCGCGTTCTGCGATCCACCAACCAAAATCTGCTCCAGATACTGAAAGCCAGATACAAGTCGAAAGGAGAAAGAAGATTTGCGGTCCAAGGTCCCAGACTATGGAACGCTTTACCAACCAACATTCGGTTGGAGGAGAACCACTTAGCATTCAGGAGAAAGATCAAGACACATCTCTTTTGATACCAAAGGAGACAGGAACAACAAGCGCCCAGAGGCGATTTAGTTTGCATGTGCCGCGCTATATAAGTTTTCATTCATTCATGATAGCGGCCGTTTACCAGGTGATCGCTCCGTCCAATGACGGAGCGATCACATGTAAACAAACCGGCGTCATTTGATGACACCGGTTCCTCCCTCCTCTCTATGTACCGATCGGTACAGTGTGAGAGGGGGAGCGCGGATGTCAGCAGCGCTGTGGCTGGATCTGTGACTATTGCAGTCACAGATCCAGCCATCCCTGCAACCCCCTGCAATACTCTGCATTACCCCCCGGTGATACTCTGCATACCCCGGCAATACTCTGCATACCCCCCTGCGCAATACTCTGCATCCCCCCCTGCGCAATACTCTGCATACCCCCCCCCCCTGCGCAATACTCTGCATACCCCCCTGCGCAATACTCTGCATACCCCCCTGCGCAATACTCTGCATACCCCCCTGCGCAATACTCTGCATACCCCCCTGCGCAATACTCTGCATACCCTCCTGCGCAATACTCTGCATACCCCCGGCAATAGTCTGCATACCCCCGGCAATAGTCTGCATACCCCCCTGCGCAATAGTCTGCATACCCCCCTGCGCAATACTCTGCATACCCCCCTGCGCAATACTCTGCATACCCCCCTGCGCAATACTCTGCAATACCCCCCGCACCAATACTCTGCATACCCCCGCACCAATACTCTGCAATACCCCCCGCGCAATTACTCTGCAATACCCCCCGCTCCAATACTCTGCAATACCCCCCGTACCAATACTCTGCAATACTCCCGCACCAATACTCTGCAATACCCCCCGCGCAATTACTCTGCAATACCCCTCGCTCCAATACTCTGCAATACCCCCGTACCAATACTCTGCAATACCCCCACACCAATACTCTGCAATACCCCCGCACCAATACTCTGCAATACCCCCGCACCATACTCTGCAATACCCCCGCACCATACTCTGCAATACCCCCGCACCAATACTCTGCAATACCCCGGCTAATACTCTACAATACCCCGCACCATACTCTGCAATACCCCGCACCATACTCTGCAATACCCAGAAAATACTCTGGGGAAAAAAATGCGTTTTAACCACTTCCCGCCCGCCGGCCGTCATGACGTCCTTGACTTTGTGCAGGGATATCTGAATGATGCCTGCAGCTACAGGCATCTTTCAGATATCATCTTTTCCAGCCAGCGATTCCCTACAGCGTAAGAATGATCATGGTGGCTGTTCCACCTCTTGATCGTTCTCACGGGAGGCGAAAGGGGACGTCCCCCCTCCCTTCGCCCTCGACTTCTTCGTGCTTCTTCGTGCTTCTTCCGACTCACCGCTACGATCAAAGCCAGGATCTTTTTTTTTTTTTTTGTCAGGCTTCCCAGCCTAGACGGACGGACCAGTTCAGCGGACAATTCCGATCGTGTGTACGGGCTAGCGGACATGTCTGACCGGCGGACAAATTTTAAAACATGCTTTAAAATTTGTCCGCCGGCGACATGTCCGTCGGATATGTCTGCTGGTCAGTACACTCACCAGCGGACATATCTGCCCGCACAAGCGTCGTACGGATGCGACGCGTGCATGGAAGTTGTTTACTTCCTGGTGCGGTGACGTGGCGGCGTCAACGTCACCGCCACGTCACCGCGCTGTCTGCCGTCGGGGATTTTGATCCGATGGTGTGTACACGCCATCGGACCAAAACAGCCAGGCGGACATATCCGATGGAAACAGTCCGAGCACCGTTTCCATCGGATATATTCGATGGTGTGTACGCGGCCTCACTGTAAAGAGGACCTGTCATGCTATATTCCTATTATAAGGGATGTTTACATTCCTTGTAATAGAAATAAAAGTGATCAAAACATTTAATTTTGGGGAAAAATGTGTCAAACTAAAATAAATAAAGTGAAATGAACAATAAAATTTAAAGGACCCCCTGTTCCCACGTGCTCGTATACAGAAGCGACCGCACACGTAAGTCCCGCCCACATATGAAAACGGTGTTCAAACCACACGTGAGGTATCGCTGCGAACGTTAGAGCGAGAGCAATCATTTTGGCCCTAGACCTCTTCTCCAACTAAAAAGATGTAACCAGTAAAAACATTTAAAGCGTCGCCTATGGGGATTTTTAAGTAGCAAAGTTTGGCGCCATTTCACGAGTGGGTGCAATTTTGAAGGGTGACATGTTAGGTATCTATTGACTAGGCGTAACTTCATCTTTCATATTCTGCAAAAACATTGTGCTAACTTTACTGTTTTTTTTTTTTTTAAAAAAGCACAAAACTGTTTTATTTCCAAAAAAATTATTTCGAAAAATTGCTGAGAAAATACCGTGTGCGATAAAAAGTTGCAACAACCGCCATTGTATTCTCTAGGGTCTTTGCTAAAAAAGCATATATAATGTTTTGGGGTTCTATGTAAAATTTTAGCAAATGAATGATGATTTTTACATGTAGGAGAGGAATGTCAGAATTGGCCTGGGTGTTCCAGAACGCCTGATGGTTCTCCCTGCATGTTGGGCCTCTGTATGTGGCCACGCTGTGTAAAAGTCTCACACATGTGGTATCGCCATACTCAGGAGGAATAGCAGAATGTGTTTTGGGGTGTATTTTCTGGTATGTATATGCTGTGTGTGAGAAATAACCCGCTAATATGAACATTTCGTGAAAAAAAAAAAAATCTTGATTTTTGCAAAGAATTGTGGGAAAAAACTCACAATGCCTCTTTCTAAATACCTTGGAATGTCTTCTTTCCAAAAAGGAGTCATTTGGGGGGTATTTGTACTTTTCTGGCATGTTAGGGTCTCAAGAAATTAGAGAGGCTGTCGGTACATCAGATGTGATCAAATTGCTCAATTTTCAGTAATTGGTACCATAGCTTGTAGACCCTATAACTTTCACCCAGACTATATAAGATCCCAATTTTTTTTTCTTTTTTTTTTCTTTTTTACCAAAGATATGTAGCAGTATACATTTTAGGCCAAATTTATGAGGAACAATTACTTTTTTGCAAAATTTTATAATAGAAATTAAGAAAAATTCATTTTTTTTACCAAATTTTCGTTCTTTTTTCATTTATAGCAAAAAAAAAAACAAAAAAAAACCGCAGAGGTGATCAAATACCACCAAAAGAAAGCTCTATTTGTGGGAAAAAAAGGACACAAATTTCATTTGGTTACAGTGTTGTATGACTGAGTTATTGTCATTCAAACTGTGAGAGCACCGAAAGCTGAAAATTGGTCTGGTCATTAAGGGGGTTTACGTGCCCGGTGGTCAAGTGGTTAATAGGCCTTTCACCGCATTGATGCTCTGGTGAGGTCCTCCTGGATACAGTATGCTACAGTCAATGTGAAGGTGGATGGCTGTAGGTCTCACTACTTTCTTGCAGGATGATGATGGATGACGATTTGTAGTCTGCCCTCTTTCTAGTGATCTCACCACTCTTGGTATGCCACTGGGGAAAGGGCAAGGCGAAAGGCAGCCTGTAATATCCTGTGTCCCCCTCCTCAAGCATTTAGTGATGGGAAGTTCGGCTCTTTTAACTGAATCGGTTCATTTCGATTCACTCACTGAAATGAACCGATTCAATGAACCGATTCTTTGATTCTTTGGTTCACTTGCTGAGTCTACTGACAAGCAAGTGAACTAAAGCTCTCACTCAACCTTCTTAAATGATTAGAATCAATAGAACGATTCTTCACACAAGGTTTGCAGGTCCTGGGGACATTTACTTGTATTTAGTTCCTTGCTCAGAGCACAATCCTATTGTATCAGACCACAATTTGTCAGATTATAGCTACGTGATCTCGCGCAGCTGAGCCGACCTGCCGGCGTATAACTGCGGCGGCTGGTCGGCAAGTAGTTAATCATATACCAAAAAATACAGCATGCAGGACTTTTAAAAACCTGCATCGCATTGGTGTCAAGCGTTCCATGGGATTTAAAGAGATGCATTTTTGTGCTGCTGTTTAAACACCAAAAGTGCATCAAAAACAGATCAATGTGAACAAGCCCTAATACCCCGTATACACGATCGGAATTTCCAATGGCCTTAAATCCAATGGAATTTTTCGTTGGAATTACGTTCAAGCTGTCTTGCATACACACTATCAGACTAAATTCCGACTGTCCAAAATGTGGTGACGTAAAACACTGCGACGAGCCGAGAAAAATTAAGTTCAATGCTTCCGAGCATGCGTGGACTTGATTCTGAGCATGTGTGGGTTTTTTCTCTGTTGGAGTTGCACACAGACTATAGGAATTTCCTATCGGTTTATTTTCCTTCGACAAAAGTCAGATGGGGCCCACACACAATCGGAATTTCTGATAAAAAAAGTCCATCTGGCTTTTTTCATCGGAAATTCCTAACGTGTGTACACGGCATAACACATTACTTACACACACACACACACACACACACACACACACACTTAACCACTTCCAGCCCAAGGACGTCATATGACGTCCTGGACTTTCAGTGGGGATATCTGATAGATGCCTGCAGCCACAGGCATCATTCAGATATCTATCTCTTCAGCCGGCGATTCTGTGCACCATAAGAATGATCATAGCGGCAGTTCCGCCGCTTGATCGTTCTTATAGGCGGCGGGAGGGGATGCCCCCCCCCATCCCGCCGCCATCCGGTGCTTCTCCGGGCTCTCCTTTGCCATCGGAGACCCGGAGAAACGATCCGCCGGCGTCGGATGGAAACCATAGAGTGGTCTCTATGATCGTCGGAGGCACGGGCGCGATGTTATGATGTCACGCCCGGGTCCTGGAATGTAAACACAGCCGCAATCGCGGCTGAAAGCATTAGATCTGCAAAAAAAATGTCACGATCTAATGCTTTTTTAGCCTGGAGGAGAGATGTGGGGTCTTATTGACCCTGCATCTCTCCATAAAGAGTAACTGTCACAAACCATTCCTATTACAAGGGATGTTTACATTCCTTGTAATCGGAATAAAAGTGATCAAAACAAAAAAAAAATTGCAAAAAAAGTGTAAAAATAAAAGAAATTGAGAAAAATAAAAATAATACAAATATTTTTTTTAAACGCCCCTATCCCGGGTAGCTCGCGCTCAGAAGCAAACACACGTAAGTCCCGCCCACATATGTAAACGCTGTTCAAACCACACATGTGAGGTATCGCCGCGTGCGTTAGAGCGCCAGCAACAATTCTAGCACTAGACCTCCTCTGTAACTCTAAATTTGTAACTTGTAAAAAAAAAAATAAGCAACGCCTATGGAGATTTTTAAAGCGTTTTTTTTTAGACCTGCAAGGGAAAAGCCATAATGAGCTAATATGCACCGCATATTAGCTCATTATGAAATACTTACCTCGGAACGAGGTGTAGGGAGCTTACCTGGTGCACGCCGAGCGAGATCTCATCTTGACTCGGCGTGTCTTCCGGGTATCGCCGCTCCAGCGCTGTGATTGGCTGGAGCGGCGATGACGTCACTCCCGCGCGTGCGCGCGGGAGATTTAAGTCCGGCCAGGGTCGCGGATGCCGGTCGCTTGGCCGGAGGATTCCCCCTGCGCATGCGCCACTGCGCATTGCGGGGGTAATATCTCCTAAACCGTACAGGTTTAGGAGATATTCTTTATACCTACAGGTAAGCCTCTGTATAGGCTTACCTGTAGGTAAAAGTCAAAAAAGTGGGTTTACAACCACTTTAAGTACTGACGTTTGGCGCCATTCCATGAGTGTGCGCAATTTTAAAGCGTGACATGTTAGGTATCTATTTATTCGCTGTAACTTCATCTTTTTCATTATACAAAAAAATTGGGCTAACTTTACTGTTTTGTTATTTTTTAATTCACAAAACCGTTTTTTTCCCCAAAAAAATAGTTTGAAAAATTATTGCGCAAATACTGTGCGAGATAAAAAGTTGCAATGGCCGAAATTTTATTCCCTAGGGTGTCTGCTAAAAAAACATATATAGAGTTTGAGAGAAGTGCCAAAATAGGCCCGGTATGGAAGTGGTTAACATTAAATAATATCTCTAACGCTAGTTTATTTTAAGTAATTTCTTGCTCTGAGAAGGCTCCAACCTGATCAAAAATGACTGCAATTAAAAGAGAATTATATTTAGCTGCAATCACTCCATGATAGTCTTAGGCTGCATTCACAACTAAGCGTAGGCGATTTGCGGCGGTTTTTGCCGCAACAAATTTTGGCGTTTTTCCCCGAGATTTGCCGCGACAAAATGCTGCGTTTTTCCCCGCAGTTTTGTACAGGTCATTGGCATCAATGTAAAATGCCCAAGCCGCCCGATTCGTGCGTCAAAAAAGGGTCCGGGACTTGTTTGAAATTCAGGCATTCGGCGTTCTTTAGGCGTTGGACGTTTTGCGTTGGAGATGTGAACCATCTCCATAGAGAATAATGTTATTTTTCCCCTCTAGCGTCTTTGAGCGTCGCGCTTCAGGTGACAAAATGCTCAGATGTGAATGCAGCCTAATATCAGGCATGTCTAAAGTCCGGCCCGCGGGCCAAATGCGGCCCCCTGTTGATTTAATATGGCCCCCTAGGGATTTGGATATACATATTGTTTGTGGCCCCCACAAAAGGTATATACCGTATTTATCGGCGCTGCCTTGGAGGGGGCAGGGAGGGGGCAGGATGAGCGCCATCAGATGACATGAAGAGAATCTCTTGTTTACTCAGCAGTGTCAGTATTGGAAGTCCCATCTCCTGGGATGCCATTGGACGACTGTTCTGTCTATAAAAGGAGGCGGGACTTTGTATTAACCACTTCCCGCCCGGCCAATAGCAGATTTACGGCCGGAAGTGGTTATGAAATCGTGACTAGACGTTCTCAAACGTCCAGCACGATTTCCTGCCGCGCGCGCCCGTGGGGGGCGCGCAGCGCGGCGATCGCTGATGCGGGGTGTCAGTCTGACACCCTGCAGCATCGATCTCGCTAACGAGTCTCCGGCGGAGGCTCGCTACCACGTGATCAGCCGTGTCCAATCACGGCTGATCACGATGTAAACAGGAAGAGCCGCCGACGGCTCTTCCTCACTCGCGTCTGACAGACGCGAGTACAGGAGAGCCGATCGGCGGTTCTCCTGACGGGGGGTTCGCGCTGATTGTTTATCAGCGCAGCCCCCCCTCGTATGCCCACACTAGACAAACCAGGGATGCCCACACTGGCAGGGCAAAAAAAACGTAAAAAAAATAAAAAAACAGAATAAAAAAAATAAAATACAGGTTAAAAAAAAAGAAAGATGCCAGTCAGTGCCCACACATGGGCACTGACTGGCAACATATATATCAGTGCCACCCCTCAAAGTACATCAGTGCCACCCCAGTGTCCTTCAGTGCCACCACTCCGTGCCAATCCATGCCCAGTGCCCACCTATCAGTGCCCATCTGTGCCACCCATAAGTACCCATCAGTGCCACCCATAAGTGCCATTCTGTGCTGCCTATGAGTTCCCAGTGCTGCCCATGAGTGCCCATCAGTGCCGCCTATGAGTGCCCATCAGTGCCGCCTATGAGTGCCCATCAGTGCCACCTATGAGTGCCCATCAGTGCCACCTATGAGTGCCCATCAGTGCCGCATACCAGTGCCGCCTATCAGTGCCCATCAGTGCCACCTCATCGGTGCCCATCAGTACTACCTCATCAGTGCCGCCATATAAGTGCCCGTAATTGAAAGAGAAAACATACTTATTTACAAAAAAGTTAACAGAAAAAAAAAATATATTTTTTTTTTCAAAATTTTCAGTCTTTTATTAGTTGTTGCGCAAAAAATAAAAACCGCAGAGGTGATCAAATAGCACCAAAAGAAAGCTCTATTTGTGGGGGAAAAAGGACGCCAATTTTGTTTGGGTGCAGTGTAGCATGACCGCGCAATTGTCATTCAAAGTGCGACAGTGCTGAAAGCTGAAAATTGGCTTGGGCGGGAAGGTGCGTAAGTGCCTGGTATGGAAGTAGTTAAAGAGGCCACAGAGTAAACAAGAGATTCTCTTGTTTGTAATCTGTCATCACTCGTCCCGCCCCCCTCCCCCTGGCCTCCGAGGCTGCACGTGGCCATCGATCAGGCTGCATTCATGGCACATGTGAGGCTGCATTCATGGCAATGATAAGCTTTGTGCGTGTTATATGCCGATAAATACGGTATATCCAAATAACATGTCCAAGCTCATCTTAATGCTGCGTACACCCGGTCGTTTTTTGTCTTGTAAAAAACGTTGTTTTTTCTCATAAAAAAACTACGTTTTTCAAACTTCATTTAAAAAAACGACGTTGCCTACACACCATAGTTTTCTGAAAATGCTCTTACAAAGCGCGGTTACGTAAGACACTTTCGACGGCACTCTGTTCCATTGAAGCTCCGGGTTTAAAAACTGTATTGGTGCTCAGATGAACACTAAATTTTAATGGTTCAAACAATGTCACTTCATCAAATCTGGCCCTCTTTGAAAAAAGTTTGGACACCCCTGTATTAATCACTCACATTTGTAGTATAGGAAATGAAGATTGTGTAAAGTAGCTCTTGTAGTTTGGGCTTGAGATGACTTATCGTTTTTTTTTTGTTGTTTTTTGTGCAGGTTCTATACAAGCAAAAACATGATGCGGAAAAGGGGAAATCGAATTATGCGCAAATGCTCGAGCCTCCTGATTTGAAGCATGCAAAAGAAGTAAACAAACACCAGAGCAATGTAAGTAACGACAATTTTTATTTCACAAATCTGACATTTTTCAGAACAACTAATATACAAAATGAATCAGAATATATTAAAACAAATTCCAAAAACAAATCATTCAAACATAACAAATATGACGAAAACAATTGAATAACAAATTATTCTGAAATTAAACTAAACCAATTTTTCTGTCGTGCACATCTTTAGTCCCTTTCGTGTCTATTGGGACGCAGTTGGTGCACAGACACAGCTCCTGGTCCCAGCTCTGTGGGTGCGCATCCCTGAACTCACACGGTCTGCGTTTGGGGGTCCGCATAAACACACGCCTGTGAAATTGGGACCGATGACTGCAATTGTGCAACCACTAAGTCCCAATAGACATGAATGGGGCTACCTGCATCTGGATGCACAGAGCAGTGGATGGTCAGTCAGCGGCCGCCCCTGGTGTCACTCCCCTGTCAGTGGATGGTCAGTCAGCGGCCGCCCCTGGTGTCACTCCCCTGTCAGTGGATGGTCAGTCAGCGGCCACCCCTGGTGTCACTCCCCTGTCAGTGGATGGTCAGTCAGCGGCCGGCCCTGGTGTCACTCCCCTGTCAGTGGATGGTCAGTCAGCGGCCGGCCCTGGTGTCACTCCCCTGTCAGTGGATGGTCAGTCAGCGGCCGGCCCTGGTGTCACTCCCCTGTCAGTGGATGGTCAGTCAGCGGCCGCCCCTGGTGTCACTCCCCTGTCAGTGGATGGTCAGTCAGCGGCTGCCCCTGGTGTCACTCCCCTGTCAGTGGATGGTCAGTCAGCGGCCTCCCCTGGTGTCACTCCCCTGTCAGTGGATGGTCAGTCAGCGGCCGCCCCTGGTGTCACTCCCCTGTCAGTGGATGGTCAGTCAGCGGCCACCCCTGGTATCACTCCCCTGTCAGTGGATGGTCAGTCAGCGGCCGCCCCTGGTGTCACTCCCCTGTCAGTGGATGGTCAGTCAGCAGCCGCCCCTGGTATCACTCCCCTGTCAGTGGATGGACAGTCAGCGGCCGCCCCTGGTGTCACTCCCCTGTCAGTGGATGGTCAGTCAGCGGCCGCCCCTGGTGTCACTCCCCTGTCAGTGGATGGTCAGTCAGCGGCCACCCCTGGTGTCACTCCCCTGTCAGTGGATGGTCAGTCAGCGGCCGCCCCTGGTGTCACTCCCCTGTCAGTGGATGGTCAGTCAGCGGCCGCCCCTGGTGTCACTCCCCTGTCAGTGGATGGTCAGTCAGCGGCCGCCCCTGGTGTCACTCCCCTGACTCTCCTGTAGTCCAAGGGAGGGGGCGAGCACGACACTCCACACCAGGGAGAAAGCCTTACATTACTGCGTGTAGTTACAGACAGAGAAACAGGAAGTGAGGATTTCTCAGAAGAAATAAGGACATTTAAAAGCAAAATGGAAGGATGAGGTAAGTGAAGGAGGACTGCACTAAGGTAAAGGAAGCCATTTAGGGGAAAAAAAAGTGTACCTTTACAACCCCTTCAAGATCAGTCTGAGGCCGCGTACCCACGATGGGTCCAACCCGATGAAAATGGACTGAAGTTCAGTTTCATCGGTCCAAACCGATCGTTTTAATAACGCTATTTTTACCGCAAAAACGCACCAGTGTGAAAGGGCTCTTAGTGTGTGTCATTGATATCTGTGTACATAATTTAATGTGTATTCATTTATTTAACCACTTGCGGCCCGAATAGCCAAGCCGCCATCTTTTGACGGCCGCCCCTTAAGGCGTTCCCCGCGCGCGCAGGGGGGAAGCTCTGTGTTGGCCGTGTCCCTTGGACACAGCTAATCACAGATCGCGGCGAATGGCCAATCAGAGTGGCCGTTTTCTATGCGATCTGCATGGCCAATGAGAGATGATCTCAAATGTAAACATATGAGATCATCTCTCATTGCCGTTTTACACAGACAGCGTCCTGTCAGGGAGAGAGGAGGAGACCGGTCTGTGTTTCTTGTACATAGGGACAATGATCGGTCACCCCCCTCCACCTACAGTTAGAACACTATGTAGGGAATACATTTAACCCCTTCCTCACCCCCTAGTGTTAACCCCTTCAATGACAGTCACATTTATACAGTAATTAGTGCATATTTATAGCACTGGTCGCTGTATAAATGGGAATGGTCCCAAAAATGTGTCAAAAGTGTCCGATGTGTCCGCCATAACGTCGCAGTCCCAATAAAAATCGCAGATCGCCGCCATATCTAGTAAAAAAAATAATTATAAAATAAAATAATTCTGTCCCCTATTTTGTAGGCGCTATATCTTTTACGCAAACCAGTCGCTTATTGCGTTTTTTTTTTTTACCAAAAATATGTAGAAGAATACGTATCGCCCTAAACTGAGAAAAAAAAATATACAGTCGGAAGTGAATCCGCTAAGGAACAGATGTCAGCCAGACCCAACCTGTATTGGAGTGCTGGGACACACCTGCCTTACATCAAGTCGGAAGTGAATCCGCTAAGGAACAGATTTTTAATTTTTTTTGAAAAGCCTATGGCGTGTGAAACACACTCAAAAAACTCCACCCGGTGCAGAAAAAATGTGCACACACATAAAGAGTGTTCACAAAAACGTGCAGACGGGTGCAACGTCAAGTGGTCCTCCTGTGCAGAAGGGACCCAAACCCTGATCCCCCGGGGCGTTAGGCTCCAGACGGGGACTGAGTTACTGTGGTCCGAGCAACCAAAGCCGACACAGACCCAACTTCCTTGGAGGGACTGCCAAAACAGAACCCTCCAAGTACTAGGTGGGACTCCCCCGAAGGGAGACCCCATGAGAGCAGGTGAACTAAGCCAAAAGGCCATGTCCACCCACTCCCAAGACGTTCAGGGCTGGCCCGAGGACCGGCACCCTACTAATCACACTGTGTACAAAACGTGCACAACAAAAAAAGACAAAAACGTGACAAACATAGGCAATAAATTAAATAAAGTGGGGGAAAGGGATAGTGAAGAGGAGAGTGAAGAAGTGGTCATTGTGTTCAAAAATGACCAGGCCCTCCGGCCAGGAATAAAAAATTCCTCCGGTCCTGGCCAAAAGGCCCGGCCCAGGAGGCAGGTGCTAAAAAAGCGTGTAGCTGGTGCAGTGACCATGGTGTCATTAAATCAAAGTGACCCACACTCACAGTGATTCTCAGACACCCCTGGACTGCCACTCCAGGGGCACATGCACCATAGGCTTTTCTGTTCCAAATCTAACCCCCCGACCGGCCAGTGCAGCCCTCCACCCCTGCCAGAAAGAGAGCCCTTCAAGGTTTTCTTGGGGAAAGCAACCCCCCATCTAGCAGCCTCCACCAATACCAACCCACAGATTTTTTTTTTTTTTTTCTATTGAAAAGCCTGTGGCGTGCCAAACACAACCCAAAAACTTCACCCGGTGCAGGAAAAATGTGCACACACATAAAGAGTGACACAAAAAACTGCGATGGGTGCCATCGTCAAATAGTCCTCCAAGGAGAACCCAGCTCTGATCCCCCGGGGCGTTAGGCTCCAGGCAGGGAAAAGAGTATTGGAGCCTGAGCAGCCGAAACCACTTGGACCCCACTATGGCCCATGCAGCCGAAACCACATGGCCAAACATCCTCGGAGGGACTGCCGAAACAGAACCCTCCTCGGTGAGGCTCCCCCGAAGGGAGACCCCATGAGAGCAGGTGAACTAAGCCAGAAGGCCATGTCCACCTACTCCCAAGACTTTCAGAGCCAGCCCGAGGACCAGCACCCTACTCGCCACACATAAAGTGCAGGTGCACCAACATAAAAAGAAGAAACGTGACAAACAGGTTAAAACAAAAGAAAGTGGGGGAGAAGGAAGGTGGGAGAGGTGAGTGGAAAGTGATCAACGTGCAATACGTTGACCGGCCCTCCGGCCAGGAAACAAAAATTCCCCTGGTCCTAGCCAAAAGGCTCGGCCCTAAGGGCAGGTGTTAAAAAGGTGTATGTGGAGATATGTGACCTAAGGTGCCACACGTTGAGTGCCCCTTTCAAACACTCAGTGCAATGTATGGCACCCCTGGACTGCCACTCCAGGGGCACTATCTCCACAGGCTTTTCAACGGACCCTGACCCCCTGGCCGGACCGGCAGCACCCTTACTGCGAAAAAGCGGCAAAAATGCTGCAAAAAGAGCCCTTTCACACTGGAAATGCCTATAGCGGAGCGTTAAAATAGCGGTAAAACACTGCGTTTTTACCGCATTTTCAATTCATTTTAATGGAGAGGGGCGTTTTTGGAGCGTTTTAATAGCGCTATTTTTACTGCGAAAAAGCGGCAAAAGCGCTGCAAAAAGAGCCCTTTCACACTGGAAATGCCTATAGCGGAGCGTTAAAATAGTGGTAAAACACTGCGTTTTTACCGCGTTTTCAATTCATTTCAATGGAGAGGGGCGTTTTTGGAGCGTTTTATAATCATTTTAGTAGCGCTATTTTTACCGTAAAAACGCTGCAAAAAGAGCCCTTTCACACTGGAACTGCCTATAGCAGAGCATTAAAATAGCGGTAAAACACTGCGTTTTTACCGCGTTTTCAATTCATTTCAATAGAGAGGGGCGTTTTATGATCGTTTTAATAGCGCTATTTTTACCGCGAAAACGCTGCAAAAAGAGCCCTTTCACACTGGAAATGCCTATAGCGGAGCGTTAAAATTGCGGTAAAACACCGCATTTTTACCGCGTTTTTAATTCATTTCAATGAAGCAGGGGCATGGGGAGCGTTTTATGAGCGTTTTAATAGCGCTATTTTTACCGCAAAAACGCTGCAAAAAGAGCCCTTTCACACTGGAAATGCCTATAGCGGAGCGTTAAAATAGCGGTAAAACACCGCATTTTTACCGCGTTTTTAATTCATTTCAATGAAGCAGGGGCATGGGGAGCGTTTTAATAGCGCTATATTTACTGAGAAAAAGCGTCAAAAACGCACCAGTTGCGAAAAGGGCTCTATAGTGGAGTGATAAAATAGCGGTAAAACACTGCGTTTTTACCGCGCTTTCAGTTTATTTCAATGGAGAGGGGCGTTCTTGGAGTGTTTTATGAGCGTTTTAATAGCACTATTTTTACCACAAAAACGCGCCAAAAAGAGCCCTTTGACACTGGAATTGCCTATAGCGGAGTGTTAAAATAGCGGTAAAACACCGCTATTTTAGCGCGTTTTTAAATGATTTTAATGGAGCAGGGGCATGGGGAGCTATTTAATACGCACCAGTGTGAAAGGGTTCTTAGTGTGTGTCATTGATATCTGTGTACATAATTTAATGTGTATTTATTTATTTAACCACTTTAGGACCGCCGCACGCCTATGTACGTCCACAGAATGGCACGTACATGCACATTGGCATACAGGTACGTCCCTGCCTTTCTGCGGGTCGGGGGTCCGATAGGCACCCCCTCTGCTGCGTGCGGCGGTTGGTAAGTGGTTAGGACCGATCCGGGATGAGGGGGCGGCTGTTTGTTTTTGTCCGCCCCCTCAGGATCGCTCCCAGCCAATCGGCTTCCTCCTCTGCCTAAACTGTAAACACAGGCAGAGGAGGAAGTGATGTCACCGCTCCTCCCGCCAGTATTTTCGTCCGACGGAGGAGAGGAAACATCACAACAGTGAGTACACAAGCACTACACTGACACCAGTACACATAGGTACACAAATCCCCCCCCCCCCAGTCACCCCCCCAGCCAACCCCTGTCACAGTGTCACTAAATAGCAGTGATCATACGATCACTGCATTTAGTGTCAGTGTGACAGGCACAGTTAGTGTGACAGGCACAGTTAGTGTTAGGTCCAGGGTAGCCCCCTACCCCCCCAATAAAGGTTTTAACCCCTTGATCACCCCCTAGTTATCCCTTTTACCCCCCTTTTGCCAACATCACTAAGCGATCGTTTCTTTTGATCGCTGTATTAGTGTCGCTAGGTAGCTAGTTAGCATGGTTCGCCGCCATGTTTTTATAGCGTTAGAAAATGTATGGGGGTACCCAACGCTATAAAAACATGGCGGCGAACCTCAAAAAATAACTAGCTACCTAGCGACACTAATACAGCGATCAGAAAAACGATCGCTGGGGGGTGAAAGGGTTAACTCTAGCGGCAATCAGGGGTTAAAACCTTTATTAGGTACCCCCATTAATTTTCTAATAAAGGTTTTAACCCCTGATTGCCCCTAGAGTTAACCCTTTCACCCCCCAGCGATCATTTTTCTGATCGCTGTATTAGTGTCGCTAGGTAGCTAGTTATTTTTTGAGGTTCGCCCGCCAGGTTTTTATAGCGTTAGTGCCAGTAACGCTTACACCCACGCGCAAAGCATACACCCCCCATATGTGGAATTACACCCCAAAATACATTCTGCTGCTTCTCCTGAGTACGGGGATACCACATGTGTGAGACTTTTTGGGAGCCTAGTAAACACACAGCTTCCGGTCCTGTCAGGGGAGAAATGCTGATCTTCTGTTCATACAATGTATGAACAGAAGATCAATGACTTCCCCTAGTGAGGCCACCCCCCCATACAGTTAGAACACAAGCAGGAACACACTGCCCCCTAGTGTTAACCCCTTCACTGCCAGTGGCATTTTTATTTTAATACAATGCATTTTTTATAGCATTGATCGCTATAAAAATGCCAATGGTCCCAAAAAATGTGTCCGAAGTGTCCGCCATAAGGTCGCAGTACCGAAACAAAACGCTGATCGCCACCATTACTATTAAAAAAATATATATTAATAAAAATGCCATAAAAATACCCCCTACTTTGTAAACGCTATAACTTTTCAATCAATAAACGCTTATTGCGATTTTTTTTTTAATGAAAAATATGTAGAAGAATACGTATCGGCCTAAAGTGAGGAAAAAAAATATTTTTTTGGGATATTTATTACAGCAAAAAGTAAAAAATATTATTTTTTTTCAAAATTGTTACTCTATTTTTGTTTATAGTGCAAAAAATAAAAACGGCAGAGGTGATCAAATACCACCAAAAGAAAGCTCTGTTTGTGGGGAAAAAAAGGACGCCAATTTTGTCACGTCGCACGACCGCACATTTGTCAGTTAAAGTGACGCAGTGCCGAATTGCAAAAAGTGCTCTGGTCTTTGGGCAGCAATATGGTCCGAGGGTTAAGTGGTTAAATGTCCTTATTTCTTCTGAGAAATGCTCACTTCCTGTTCTTCTGTCTGTAACTCCACACAGTAATGCAAAACTTTCTTCCTGGTGTGGAGAAAGCCTCTTGAGGGGGAGGGGGGCGAGCAGGAGTGTCAGGACGCCCACTGACATACAGCTCTTTTCTCTATCTGCAAAGTAGAGAGTGTCCTGACTTGCCTGCTCCCCCCTCCTCCCTCAAGAGGCTTTCTCCACACCAGGGAGAAAGCCTTGCATTACTGTGTGGAGTTACAGACAGAAGAACAGGAAGTGAGGATTTCTCAGAAGAAATAAGGACATTTAAAAGCAAAATGGAAGGATGAGGTAAGTGAAGGAAGACTGCACTAAGGTAAAGGAAGCTATTTAGGGGAAACATTTGTTTTCCTTTACAACCCCTTTAAGGTAAAATAAGCTTGATGTCCAGTTGGGTTATATTTATATGAATCTTGGTTCTCACATAAGACTTAAAGAGGTTCCAAAGGCTCAAGGTTTTTTTTTTCTACCTTTGTGCATTCTATGACATGTTTGTTATATAAAAAAAAAGATTTAATTATATTATTTATTTATTCATATGTTAATGTAAAGCCACCTTTTTAGCAATTGTGGCTCATATCACATGTGTACAATATATATTTTTTTGTATATACAGTTATTGTGTGATATTTCTCTGACAAGCTACCTCTGAACTATAAATTTGGTGTGCCTAGTATCTATGATTCTCACAAATCTAGAAATGCTACACAATGAAACCCCTTTACAACCCCTTTAATAATCACTCAAAGCTCCTTGGTCAGTTTCATATTTGTTTATGTTTGATTTAAAGTATAACTAAAGGCACAATATTTTTTTTTTGGTTTTGGATAGAGTGGAGAGGGATTAGAGCATTTGTAATTTTCTATTGCTGTCTGTGCCCCTGTTAGGGAGATGCACCCTCTCTATATGCTCTGCTTACTGTTATTATTTATAGTGAACATAAAAGAAGATCCCACGTTTTGGGCTGTCCTCAGAGAAGTAATAAAGGGGAAATCTTCCAATGGGCACACTAGTTTGGTCACCTAGGGGAATCTCAAGAGATTCCCTTAATTTGCAGGGATTTTCTCTCACTTCCTGTTTTGGATATGGGACAGGAAGTGAAGGCAAATCTCCCCAATGGGGCATATTTGGCAAAAATAAACCTTACAGAGGTTACTGTCTCTGAAAGGCCTTTAGCATTGAAGAATACCTCCTACCTCCAAGCAACTTCTACTGTGTGCTCTGGTTCCTCAGTCAGCCCCTCAATCAATTAGGGACTCAGTAGTGATATGGGGGCAGGAAAGAAGAGCCATAATGCAACCCTCCCTTTCCATACTTCCACGTCAAACACACGGGACCTATATCACCATATCAAAGTCATTCTATGATAATCCTTGTTCTTAAAGCGTTACCTTAAAAAAAAAAAAAGATCTTTTGTTCTTTAAAGCATGTTACCCAGCAGAGTGCTTGTGCTGTGTCATTTAGCTCTCTGTATCACCTGAAATACCTGGCTGATCCTGCCTCGTTCTGCCCTCCCCCCTTTAAACAGACCATGGTTTATCATGGCTGCTGAGCCCTGACACTGTGGTCAGTTTATGTGCCTCCAACATCCGCAGCTCTCCTCTGTACTCCTCTGCCCTCCTCTCCCTCTCCCTCCCTACCTGTCAGTTAGTGACAGTGCCTACCCCCTTCCCTCCTGCTGATGAAATTACTTTATCATTTTCATACAATCCTCTATGTTGGATAAAGTAAGGTGCCCTTGTTTGTGTGCTTTATAAATAGAATGCCATTCTATACCTTATTAGTGCCTCTCAGCGCTCTTGTGAACGGCCGCCTCTCTCCTCCACTCCTTCTGATGTACATCGGCAGGGGATTCTTGGCCTCTCCCCTGCAGCTGTTAGATCAAGAGAAGAGAGGAGGCCGGTCACGTGAGCGCCAAGCTGAAATAAGGCAAAGAACAGCATTTGTTTGGGCACCTTACTTTATCAAACTAAGAGGCTTGTGTGAAGAGAGCAGAGTGACAAAGACAGTCCCCCGTAGGACCTGCTCTTAAACGCATTTCGTTACTCCGCTCTGAGTAAGCACTGTTGGGTGAAAAGTGTTAGAGGGGGAGGGCCCATGGGCTGGGACTGTCGTTGTGGCATTTATTTCTAATAACCCACAATGTATCTGATGCCATTGGAGTGCGATGACTTTTTTCCTTCCTGCGTCCCCTCCAACATGTCAATGCTAGTCATGACATTTACCAACGGGCAGTTACTGAATGTCCAATTGATCCCCCAATTTAAATCAGCTAATTATATTCCCAGGTGGATTAAAACAAAAATTGCTCAATGACTTAGGCCTCGTACACACAACCGTTTTCCTCGACAAAATCCATCAAGAAACTTGGTGGGAGAGCTTTTTTCCAGAGGAAAACGGTCATGTGTATGCTTTTCATTGAGAAAACTGACGTAGAACTCGACGACGAAAAAAGAGAACAAGTCGGGAGTCTCAATTTCCTCTTCGTGTTTCTCGTCGGGCTGGTTTTCGACGAGAAACACAATTGTGTGTATTTTCAGAGACCCGCGCATGCTCAGAATAAATTATGAGACGGGAGCGCACCTTCGGTAAAAATAGCGTTTGTAATGGAGATAGCACATTTGTCACGCTGTAACAGACTGAAAAGTGCAAATCGTCTCTCACCAAACTTTTACCTAATGCACACGGTCGTTTTTTGCGATGAAAAAAAACGTTGTTTTTTAAAACGTCATTTAAATTGATGGGGGCAAAACGTCATTTTTTGTCTTAAAAAAAGCGACAAAAAAAAATTCCAACATGCTTGAATTTTTTGTGTCGTTTTTCAAAACGTCATTTTTTGTTTCACAAAAAGTCACCGTGTGTAGCAAAAACGTCATTTAAAACGACATTTTTCAACCCGCGCATGCCCAGAAGCTAGTTATGAAGCGAGCTTCAATGGAAAAGAGTGGTGAACGTAACCTCGCTTTTTGTGAAAAAAACGATGGTGTGTATGCAACATCGTCTTTGAAAAACGTCGTTTTTTTACTTCACAGAAAATGTCGTTTTTTTTTTTCATCGCAAAAAATGATCGTGTGTACGCGGCATAACACGCAGTAACATGAAATTAGCAAAAGCAGCCCCAAGGTTTGTGCCAGTGGAATCGAACTTCCCCTGCCATCCTATGTGATGTACGTCACCGAGTTTGAGAACGAGGAGATTTTGTCTTGACTGTGTGTATGCAAATGAAAGCCTGACAAGGAATTTGTCGATGAAAAACAATGTGTCTTTTCCGTCGAGTTCCTCGGTCATGTGTACGAGGCCTCACAGTTCATTTTATTTCTAAAGCAGCTACAGCTTAAGTAGAAAAGCCTGCCCTTGTCAGCAGGTGCAGAGTGGGGCCCCTGCTCTCTATGGGAAAGCAATGGTCTCATTACCAGCACCAGGGCCGCTGATAGAAATCATGGGGCCCGTACAACCTACCTGACGGGGCCCCTTCAGTCCCGCCCCTGGTCCCTCCTTCAGCCCCACCCCTGGCTCCGCCCCCTGGCCCAGCGACTTGACAGCGGGACATGCCAATGCCATAATGTACTGCAGAGACAGTGTCACCCATGCCGCCAATGCCATAATGTACTGCAGACAGTGCCATCCATGCCATGCCGCCAATGCCATATTGTGCTGCAGACAGTGCCACCCATGCTGCCAATGGCATAATGCCATTGGCAGCATAGATGGCACTGTCTGCAGCACATTATGGCATTGGCATGGGTGGCACTGTCTCTGCAGGCAGCACATGAGTTATGGGCCATAATGCATGTGCTACCTGCAGACAGTCCCACCCATGCCGTAATGTGCTGCAGATAGTGCCACCCATGACCCAATGCCATAACGCATGTGCTACCTATGCCGCCAATGCCATATTGTGCTGCAGACACTGCCATCCATGCCATAATGCAATTGGCAGCATGGGTAGGCACGGTCTCTGCAGACTGCAGGCAGCACATGCGTTATGGCATTAGCGCATGGGTGGCACTGTCTGAAGCACGGCATGGGTGGCACTGTCTCTGCAGGCAGCACAGGCATTATGGACCATAATGCCTGTGCTACCTGCAGACAGTCCCACCCATGCCGCCAATCCCATAATGTGCTGCAGACAGTGCCACCCATGCCCCAATGCCATAACGCATTTGCTACCTGCTGATAGTGCCACCCATGCCGCCAATGCCATATTGTGCTGCAGACACTGCCACCCATGCCGCCAATGGCATAATGCCATTGGCAGCATGGGTAGGCACTGTCTCTGCAGGCAGCACATGCGTTATGGCATTAGCATCATAGGTGGCATAGTCTGCAGCACATTACGGCATTGGCGACACGGAATGGGTGGCACTGTCTCTGCAGGCAGCACATGCGTTATGGGCAGACAGAGCCATCCATGCCGATGTCAATCATGCCATAATGTATACATACTGCTGCTGCAGTAGTAGTAGTAGTAGTAGATCTTGAAGCCAGCCAGCCCCCCCCCCCCCCCCCCCCAGGCACACACCAGTGTAATTTTTAGCTGCCTGGGTCCAAGGAATCACTTCTTCCCTGATGGGTGCTGCTACATGGACTTGAGGGACAGGTAGATGGGATGCCTCTGCCTCTGCGATGTCCTCTGCTGCCGCTGCTCGCCGGGTGGTCGCCTTACTGCTACTTCTAACGCGCGGGGAGAGATTCAGATACAGGAAGGAATCACTCACTCTGCGGCGCCTGGAGGACAGCAGTACACAGACGACGCGCTGGCCGGCCGGGACTTGATCCAGCACGGCGAGCAGGCGCGGAAGAGGTATCCTTCCGCGCCCGAAATACACAAAATAGTCCCTTCCCTGCCGCCATCTAAAAATTCAAATAGCGACCAAAAAAAAAAAGTAAAATCCAAACGGGGGGTGGAATGTGTGGTGTGCTTAGGCGTGCAGTGCTGTCATGGGCTGGCAGTATTAAACGGTTGTGGAGGATTTTTTTTTACTACATTCAATTATTGATCTGATCAGGTTGCCGGGCCCCCCTGCTGGCCAGGCCCGGTACAACAGGGCCAGTTGTACTGGCCTATCAGCGGCCCTGACCAGCACTATACTTTGTATACATATGCAATTAGGTTTTCTGAGGCTTTGGACAGGGAAGACCTCTTGTTATTCTCTTATGTAAATGTCTTAGGCCTCGTACACACGATCAAATCTGTCTGCTGGAAACGGTCTGCTAGACCGTCCCAGCAGACAGATTCGATCGTGTGTACGGGCGAGGCGACGGATTTGGCCACCCGACAGATTTCAAAGCATGCTTTGAAATCTATCGGGTGGGAATCTGTCCGCCCGACATGTCTGCTGGTTAGTACACTTACCAGCAGACATGTCGTCTCGCACCGCCGCTGAATGGATTCGGCGCTTGCGCGGAAGTGTTTTACTTCCTGGTGCGGTGACGTGGCGGCGTCAACGTCACCGCCACGTCGTGTGTACACGCGAGCAAACCAAAATCCTAACAAACAGATTTGTTCAAATCGGTCGGTCCGACCGATTTGAACAAATAGATTGCCTCGTGTGTACGAGGCCTTAGGGCTCTTTCACACGCAGCGGATCCGTATTGATCACCTCCGTAAAATCCCTGCTGAGATTTCGGCTGACAGGGCGGTCTCCGCACACTGTGCAAGGACCGCCCCGTCTTTCCTCCACTCTCCCCTATGGGGAATAGGATGAAAACGGACCGTATGTCCGCATTTATCCGATCCGATCCGCCAGACGGGAAAAAATAGGATTTTCTTCCATCCGAAAAAACTGAGCTTACGAAGGCGGATGTTTACAGACGTTAGCGGATGCTCATGCGCTAACGTCCACGATCCCATAGGGAAGCATTGCAGTCCGTAAACTAGAGCTGCACGATTCTGGCCAAAATGAGAAAATGGGCTAATTTTCTTGGCTAGTTTTTTTTTTAAAAAAAAGACTGCTGTGCAAATACAGTGCAACATAAAATATTGCAACAAAATATTGCAACAAACTCCATTTTATTCTCTAGGGTCTTTACTAAAAAATGATATAATGTTTATGGGTTCTAAGTAATTTCCTAGCAAAAAAATTTGCTATTTTATCGGCGTATATCGCGCACTTTTTTGCCCTAAAAATCAGGGCAAAATCGTGGGTGCGCGATATACGCCGATACCCGCTTTCCCGCGCCGAGTTTTGAATACTGCGTCGACTTATACCCAGCACAGTACACTCGGGTATATTCGGCCAGTCTTGGCTTCTTCCGCGGTCATGTCCTGGACGTACAGGACGTGAGCGCGACAGTTGCCGAGCCTGCCCGAGTGTACTGCGCTGGCTATATGCTGGCGCAGTACTCAAAACTCCGGCGCGGGAAACGAGCAGGGAGGACGCCGCACACGCCGAAGAGGACACCGGACCCGCCGCAGAAGACACCGGACCCGCCGCAGAAGACACTGGACCCGCCGCAGAAGACACCGGACCCGCAGCAGAAGGAAACCGGACCCGCAGCAGAAGGACACCGGACCCGCCGCAGAAGGACACCGGACCCGCCGCAGAAGGACACTGGACCCGCCGCAGAAGGACACTGGACCCGCCGCAGAAGGACACTGGACCCGCCGCAGAAGGACACTGGACCCGCCGCAGAAGGACACCGGACCCGCCGCAGAAGGACACCGGACCCGCCGCAGAAGGACACCGGACCCGCCGCAGGACACCGGACCCGCCGCAGAAGGACACCGGACCTGCCGATGGACGCCGCGCAAAACACCAAAACACGAAAAAATAAAAATTTTATTCCACAGGATTGGGGGTCACTTTAGGGGTGCGTGGTATACGCGAGAGCGCCTTATACCACGATAAATACGGTAATCATGTTTTTAACTTGAAAAGAGCTGTCAGAAAAATTTTGGTGTTTAAGTGGTTAAAGTTCCTAATTTACATACATAAGTTCATTCCTTTGAAGTGATACAATGTTTAGACTTAAAGGGTCACTAAAGGAATTTTTTGCTGAAATGACTGTTTACAGTATAGAGACATAATAGTTAACCGATTCCTTTTAAAAATAATTAAAAATAGATAAAAATCATTCATATAATGTGCCTGCAGTTTAGTTTCATTTTTAAGCTGGTTTCATTTTTCTGTGAAGTAAAGAGACACACAGAACAAAAACAAACAAATCCAGGGCAGTGTTTTGTTTTTAAAATGAATCTGATTGGTTCTGAGGAGTTTTAGACACACAGTAATGACAGCTTGGACCACAGTGAAAAGCTGCCATGAGATTTTTCATAAGGAGCCAGACAAGCAGGAAGTGTGGAGATCAGAGCAGAATTACAGCAACTTCAAAGCAAAAAACAAACAATGAAGACATGAAACCAGGACTGCAGTAAGGTAAAGGAAGCTATTTAGCTGAAAAAAAATGTCCTTTAGAGGCGGTTCACACTGGGGCGACACGACTTCCAGCACAACTTTCAGAGACAACTCCAACATGACTTCAGCATGAACCACAGGGCGATCTGGGGCGATTTAAAACACGACTTGAAGTCGTCTCCAGGACAGGAGACTTTCCAGTGGCCAATCAAACAACAATCAGCTGTGGGAGAGGGAGGGGGAGGGAGGGGTTTGCCTGAGAAATGTATGGTATCTTCCTGGAAAGTTGCTTCAGTTAAGACAGTGATCAGACTTCTGAGGCGACTTCAATTGAAATCAATGGGTACAAATCGCCTAGAAGTCTGATTGAAGTAGTACAGGAACCTTTTCTGAAGTCGGAGCGACTTCAGTAGTGTGTATTAAGACAGCTCCATTCACTTACATTGATTTTCTCAACCACACGACTTGGGACGACTTGGGGAGACTTCAAGTCGGATCCCAGGTCACCCCAGTGTGAACCGGCTCTTAGTGATCCTTTAACTTTCCACTGATAAAGAATGTTTTCAAAACTTGGCAGACTGCCCAGACCTGGCAGATTGCCCAGACTTTGACTTGGTTGAGAGCAGACAGGAAATTCTTTGCATACCAAAGTGCAGAGAGAAAATTATTTTTATGTCAAAAATCGTGAAACCGTGTCAAGAATCGCAACGGAAAAAAGATTGCGATAACGATTCTTGACGATTAATCGTGCAGCGCTACCGTAAACAGACGTGTGAAAAACGGACGAACGGTCCGCACGTGGAAAGGGCCCTTATACATCTGGAAGGTTTGTGGCTTTGTAACTATTTTGAATCATCATACAATATATTTATTTATTTTTCTTTGAAATTTATAATAAAAAGTATTGGAAACCAAAGAAAACCAACTGTGAGATATTGAACACCTGTTTTTAATGCACCTGGAATGTATGAAGCTGAATATATTTATACTGAAAGTTTAATTTGGCTTTAAAGGAATGTGTGATTCCTCCCAAGTTATGTTCCCACTCCCACCTCAGTGACTAATCAAAGAACTCTATTGACATTTATGGAGGGGAGAACATGCATCGTCTTCTGTAGCGTGCTAATTTGTCAGGTTGTGATGCTTTGTGCTGAAGTCCTGCATGCTGCACTTAGAATACATTGACCTTCAGTTTCCAATTCAATATAAAGACCATCAATAGTGCGTTGGAGTATATCCAGAAACATTTGACAGCATACGTGAAACAACGTGCATTAACACAAAGGGAATGATTTACTAACACTGGAGAGTGTAAAATCTAGTGCAGCTTTGCATAGAAACCATACAGCTTCCAGTTCAGCTGGCCATAAATTATACAACTTTCTTGTTCAATTTCCATTAGATTTCCCTTCAACTGCGTAGTGTAATGCCGCGTACACACGATCGGTTTGTCTGATGAAAACGTTCTGATGGACCGTTTTTATCAGACCAAACCGATCGTGTGTGGGCCCCATCGGTTATTTATCCATCGGTTAAAAAAATAGGAACTTCTTTTAAAATTATCTAATGGATACCTGTAGGCACGTCCATCGGTTAAAATTCCACGCATGCTCAGAATCAAGTCAACGTATGCTTGGAAGCATTGAACTTCATTTTTTTCAGCACGTCGTTGTGTTTTACGTCACTGCGTTCTGACACAATGTTTTGTTTAACTGATGGTGTGTAGGCAGGACTGATCATCAGTCAGCTTCATCGGTTAACTGATGGAAAAATCCATTAGACCGTTTTAATCAGACTAACCTATCTTGTGTACAGGGCATTAGGGCCTGCCTGATTTCATACGAATTGAAAGTGTTTCTTGCCGAAAAACCTGAAAGCCTCGTATTACTCGGCAAGAAAGTTATGCCAGCAGTTTTCTGTCCCATTTTAGATGAGTAGTTAGTAACAGATAAGATCAAATGGAAAGGGTAATAAGAGTAAAGAAAAGAGCAGTAACATCTCAATGTGGAGGCTGGAGGGTAGAGAGAGAGACCAAGAAAAGGAGATGACAGTCGTGGGGAAAGGAATGGTAGAGAGTATGATATAGACTTCATGGACACCACCCACCATCCTTGGACAGACCATCACTCTAAGCTCCAAAGTCAAAAGTCTCTGAGTCATCTTTGACTCAGAGATGTCGATGGACGCACAAATAGGATCAGTAGTCAGCGGATCGCACCATCTCCTCCGCCTGCTGGGCAGACTTGTCCCCTTCATCCCATGAGAGGAGAAAGCAGTAGTAGTTGGAACAATCATCAATTCCCGACTGGACTACACAAAGTCACTCTACATAGGACTCCCTAAATACCAGATTTCGCACCTACAAGTCATCCAGAACAAGGCAGCCAGACTGGTAATGGGGGAAAAAAACCCTGAGAATCCATCGCCCCATCCCTGAGAACCCCTCATTGGCTAACCGTAAAGGATCGGATCACTTTCAAGACCCTCCGACTCACCCACAAATGCACACAAGGAAACGCTCCTCAATATTTATGCGAGAAAATAAAACACTACTCACCCATTCACATTCTCCAATCAAAAAACCAAAACCTCCTCCACATCCCCAAATCCCTCTACAAATCGAAGGGAGGACAAAGATTTGCAGTCCAAGGACCACAGCTATGGAACGCTCTACCCACAAACATCCGCATGGAAGAAAGCCACCGGGCCTTCAGGAAAAAACTTAAGACCCACCTCTTCTAAAGGATCAGTAAGATGCTGAATGGAAAAAGTGCCTTGAGGCGATTAAGTTCGCATTTGTAGCGCTATACAAGTTACTCACTCACTCATACAGCCAGGATGGAATTAATTTCAGTGCTGAAAAGCTCTGAGGGCAATAAATCTTCACTACTAAGACCTCTAAACACATTTGTCTTACTACACAGTCTACAAAGAGGATTTGAAATTGTAACTAATGATCCTGATGTCTCCTCTTGTATGATTTCATCTCTTCTATACTTTAAATGCCAAGGAGGGTAGAGAGTCAACCTCTGTAGTCCTTAACCACTTCCATACCAGGCACTTACGCACCTTCCCGCCCAAGCCAATTTTCAGCTTTCAGCACTGTCGCACTTTAAATGACAATTGCACGGTCATGCTGCACTGTACCCAAACAAAATTGGCGTCCTTTTTTCCCCCACAAATAGAGCTTTCTTTTGGTGGTATTTGATCACCTCTGCGGTTTTTATTTTTTGCGCAACAACTAATAAAAGACTAAAAATTTTGAAAAAAAAATACATTTTTATTTTTTTTTGTTAACTTTTTGTAAATAAGTAAGTTTTCTCTTTCAATTGCGGGCACTGATATGGCGGCACTGATGGGCACTGATGAGGTGGCACTGATGGACACCAATGAGGTAGTACTGATGGGCACCGATGAGGTAGCACTGATAGGCAGTGCTGGTATGCGGCACTGATGGGGACTCATAGGTGGCACTGATGGACACTCATAGGCAGCACTGATGGGCACTCATAGGCGGCACTGATAGGCAGCACTGGGCACTCATAGGCGGCACAGATTGGCACTCACGGGTGGCACTTATGGGTGGCACTGATGGGTACTTATGGGTGAAACAGATGGGCACTGATAGGTGGGCACTGGGCATGGATTGGCACCGTGGGGTGGCACTGATGGACACTGAGGGTTGGCACTGATGAATCTATGTTGCCAGTCAGTGCCCATATGTGGGCACTGACTGGCACCCTTTTTTTTTTTTTTACAGACATGTTTTTATTTTTAAAAAAATGCTGCCTTTTTTTTTTGCCCCTTTTTTTATTTTTTATTTTTTACGATTGCCCTTCCAGTGTGGGCACTCCCTGGTGGTCTAGTGTGGGCATCCGAGGGGGGGCTGCGCTGATAAACAATCAGCGCGAACCCCCCTGTCAGGAGAGCCGCCGATCGGCTCTCCTGTACTCGCGTCTGTCAGACGCGAGTGAGGAAGAGCCGTCGACGGCTCTTCCTGTTTACATCGTGATCAGCCGTGATTGGACACGGCTGATCACGTGGTAGCGAGCCTCCGCCGGAGACTCGTTACCGAGATCGGAGGTGCAGGGTGTCAGACTGACGCCGCGCTGCGCATCCCCACGGGCGCGCACGGCATTAAATCGTGTAGGACGTTTGAGAACGTCCAGTCACGATTTCATAACCACTTCCCGGACGTCAATCTCCTATTGACTGGGCGGGAAGTGGTTAATGATTGACTTATTGATGACCGGACTTCACTTATGTTGCCTCCATGCTAAGGGTTTTCTGCATTGTAAATGGCTGAAAAGCCCCCCTAATGGGGCCCTCCCCCACCCTCAGGCCCCATAGCAGCCGCATGTGCTGTTGTTACACCACGGACAACATAAAAAAACATTAAATAGTGCACATAAAGCCCCAGTGTTCCCACTCTGCCATTCTAAATTTCCCATAAAGATCACATTGAATAAGTTAGCTATAGTTTCAATTAGCATTTTAATGGGGAGTACAGCACAGGCTGTTCAGCACGTAATATGTAATTTCAGTGGATAATAGGAACTTTTCTAGTAAGCTCATTCAGCTCTGAGCAGCATGTCTAATCTCTCCTGGTCATTAGCGAGACTCACTTAATTAGTTTAGAAAAGATTTATGTTTGTTTTATTCATTACTGTATATTACGAGCTGAGACACTTCAACACAGTTAGGCCTTGTTCACATAGACATTAAAGGGATACTCTGAGTGCAGTCCTAAGAGCTGCCAAGCCCCCCCCCCCCCCATTTTACAGTTAGAGGTGTACTAAAACAAATAGCTTTGTGCGCAACAGAGCTTAGAGTTTCTACCTTCACTTTATGCTTTGTCACAATGGCCCGGATTCACAGACATTGGCGCACAATAATGCCGCCGTATCGTATCTCTTTTACGCCATGCCGATGCAGCGCAGAGAGGCAAGCATGGAATTGACAAAGCAAATTCTCCCAATGTTGCACCAGCATGGAATATATTTTATAGGCGTAAGCCGGTGTAAGTGGAAGTGGGCGTGATCCATGCTAATGAAGCGTGACCCCATGCAAATGATGGGCCAGGCACCAGACAAGTACTTAAAATGAACTGTGCATGCATCGAGACGTGGAAGTATCCCCGTGCTCATGCGCACAACCACGTTGGAACAACTGCCTAAGATACGCCGGATCACTGTGTATGCTGTTAATGTAACCTACGCCCAGCCAGAACCACGTCGGCCCATATTCAGATGTCCAACGTACAATACGTAGGCTTGTGTTCCCTGGTCTATGCCTTTGCATGGGTTGCGCCTTATCTATGGGGAATAACTTTACGCCGGACGTAAAACGTACGCAAACCGCGTATATCATGCGCCGGCCGCATGTACGTTCGTGAATTGCCGTATTTCCCTCATTTGCATATTTGAATAGAAAATCAATGGGAGCGCCACATGCGTCCAGCGTAAATATGCGCCCACTCTACGCCGGCGTAGGCAAGTTGCGTCGGTGGAATAAAGTCTGTTTTTAGGCGTATCTTAGTTTGTGGGTGCAGCGCACAGATACGACGGCGCATATTTGCACTTACGCGGCGTATCTGGAGATACGTCAGCGCAAGTGCTTTGTGAATCCGGGCCAATGGGGCTTGATCTCATAATTTGACGATATGTTCCTAAAGAGATCTCCTTCCAATTGCCTGGAACTGTTCATCTTAAAAAGGAACTGCAGTCACATCATTTGTAATAAAAACATATATAACATTCTGAAGCTTCTCTCCAACCACTTTGCATATTTATTATATACTGTGATTCTGTACTTGCCAAATATGCTGCAGAAATCTCCCTCCACTAAGTCTGGCTGCAGCCATTTTAACTGTGGGCATCTGAAGCTGGTGCCTGTTTTCTTCCTGGATTTACACAGACACACAGAGGCACACCTCCAGCTCTGCAGCCCTGCAGCTCTCTTTGGCCCTCTTATGACCCAGCCCCCCTCCCTTCCTGGCAAGCTCGCATGAGAGTTAAAAAGAAAGCTGTGCATGATGTCATAAGCTTAGGCTAAGGACCAGACAAGAAACAGGAAGTGGGCTGTATAAGGTATTTACGGACAGAAAAAGTCTGTAAATCTATCTCTAAATTACTATCCAAAGTTAAGGCAACAAGGGCAGAAGATTTAATAGATTGAAGGTTAAAAAAAATGACTAAAGGTCTGCTTTAAAGTCATATTAACCGCTTAATCACCAAGGATGTCCATGGACGTTCCCGGCATGGTGCGAAGATATCTGAATGATGCCTGAAGCTACAGGCATCATTCAGATATCGCCGTCTTCGTCTTCCCGGCGATTCTGTGCACCATAAGAATGATCAAAGCTGCGGTCCCGCCGATTGATCGTTCTAATAGGCAGCGGGAGGGGACGTCCCCCCTCCCGCCGCCATCCGGAGAGAGAATCCGCCGGCGTTCGCTGAAGAACCATACAGATGACTGGTGACCAGGCAGTCAGTCATCTCTGACCATCGGAGGACGGACCAGGCGCGACATTATGACATCACGCCCGGTACCCAGAAGTAAACAAAGTCGCGGCTGTCGGCATGTGATCTGTGATTTTTTTCCCACCGATTTCATGCTTGTAAGCCTGGAGGAGAGATGTGGGATCTTATTGACCCCACATCTCTCCATAAAGAGGACCTGTCACAGTGATTGCTATTATAAGGGATGTTTACATTCCTTGTAATAGGAATAAAAGTGATAAAAAAAAGTGTAAAAATAAAAAAATGAAGTAAAAAAAAAACGCCCCTGTCCCAGTCGTTTGCGTGCAAAAGCGAACACGCATGCAAGTCCCGCCCACATATGTAAACACCGTTCAAACCCCACATGTGAGATATCATCGCGTGCGTTGGAGCGTGTGCAACAATTCTAGTACTAGACCTCCTCTGTAACTCAAAAATAGTAACCTGTAAATTAAAAAAAATGTGACGCCTATGGAGATTTTTAAGTACCGAAGTTTGGCGCCATTCCATGAGTGTGCGCAATTTTAAAGCGTGACATGTTAGGTATCTATTTACTCGGCGTACTATACAAAACAATTGGGCTAACTTTACTGTTTTGTTATTTTTTAATTCATGAAATAGTTTTTTTCCTAAAAAAAAAGACGTTTAAAAAATGATTGCGCAAATACCGTGTAAGGAAAAAAAGTTGCAATGACCGCCATTTTATTCCCCAGCGTGTCTGCTACAAAAAAAATATATAATGTTTGGGGGTTCTGATTAGTTTTCTAGCAAAAAAAAAAAAAGTGATTTTTACATGAAGGAGAGAAGTGCCAAAATAGGCCCGGTGATCAAGTGGTTAAAGCCAATTTTAAGGTGTTATACTTACCTGATCTTGGAAATTATATCACGCAGAGTGGCCCCTTATCTCTTTTGCAGTCCCCTACCGGCTCTGTTCACTCCTTCTTCCTTTTGAGTATCCCCTGAGAAATCTGAGTGCTAAAGGGGCTCCATGGGCATGTGCTCGAGCTGGGCTATAGGCGTCCTGGGCTGTACGCGCTGTATGCCCCCTCTCCATTGACTGGAGACTATAACTCCTGCTGCTCACAGTGTCTCCTGTGAGACTTGAAAGAAAGGAGAGCAGGGCTGCAACCAGGACAGCGCTGGATTGGTGACAGGACTTAGGTAAGTGCTTGGGGATGGGGGATGGGGTAGTTAAAGTGATTCTAAAGCCTTAAGGTTTTTCACCTTAACCTCCCTGGCGGTATGATTCTTTCAGATTTTAGGTGCTGAAAGTGGTACCATTATTTTGCATGGAAATTTGGCGTTTTAGGTTGCAGGCCTATAATTCTTAGGAATAAATCACCTAAATCTGTCCAAACCAGAGTCTAGTAGACAATGATAAAGTTTGAAACACAAAATCATAAATTATAATAAATAATAACATACTAATTTAATAATAATACTTTTTATTCAATACATTTTAGTAAATAATATATTCAAAAACTCAGATTTTTTTTTTTGGGGGGGGGGTCAAACAAGGGTGCAATATCATTAGTCAGTAAACGTCTCAGGTATGAACATTTTTAAAGCAAGGTACAGCACAAAGTCCAATGTCGCAGTTGGGACAATAGAAACGCGTTTCTTTACAGATTTTTCTTCTGTTGTCGTCTATGACAATCATGTATATAATGAGTGAGGACTGAGATGAGTGTGGAAAAGTCCTGAGGTAAACATTAAGTCCACCACAAAATGGTTATTGCTCAGAAGTGGAATACAATGGCTTTAACAAACATGTAGAGCTTCAGGGATAATGTATCAGCCAACAAAAATAAGGGGTGTGTACACTTACCTGGAATGGTGGACTTCAGCGACAATGAGCCAATCAAGCAGGGGTGCCCAAATCAGGCAGATCTCTAGAACATCCAAAGGACCCGAGGGACTCCAAGGGTGACTCCAGAGAATCATGCAGGTAACCACCAAGCTGGAACTCAGATGACCAAACTGAACAGCCAAAAAACTCTCATCTGGCAGGATATATAAAGAAAAAATGCCTCCATATGGTGTAGGTCAAAAAGAGGGTTTTTTATTTAAAAAAAAAAAACATGCATCCGTAAGAATAAAAACTGTGATCACAGAATAAAAAGCAATGTGTGTAGTAAGCCAAGCCTGACGTGTTTCGTCCTAATGGACTTCAACTGGGGAAAGTGATATTTTTTTTTATTATGTGGACCTGATGGGTTGCTTCAATTCTTCAATTTGTTGTATTGGATTTGTAATAATTATTTTGGGTTATATTTTTGATTTTAGGTATCCTACAAAAAAGATGTACAAGATTCACACAAATACACCGAAGTTGTTAACAGACTAGACATTCAGAAGGCTACAGAGAATTCAAAGATCATCAGCAATGTAATTACTGACCATGTTTTACATCTTACTGTGCATATTGGATAGAGTATATGATGTCTGAAAGGGGATTTACAAGTAAAGTGGAATAACAGAACCTATACAATGGTTCTTCATAGGAATGATTATATCTTCTATGGCCTGACTTTTGTTTGCCAAGCACTGTATAACTAGAGCTCCAAAAATTATTTACAGAAAGGGATGTGGGTTCCTTTATGAGGTGGGGGTTCCAGTTAGAAGGTTTCCATTTTCCATAAGATTTAACATTTAATTAAATGATTTTACATATTTTCATGCATACATACTTAAACCTGTAGTAAGTGATTATCAGGCATTACTTGGATATGCGTTTACCTCTAATAAGCCCCACTGGGTGCCTATGGACATGGCAGCTAGACACTTCCCACTGGGAAAAACAACTGGACTGGTTATTGTTTACCTAGTGATAAGCCAATGCAAGAGGTGTCATTTGCTCTGCCTACACACGTATGCTTGCCCAAACCAAGAATCCATACTTGTGGCATCAGCAGCAGTCTTAAGTCCCAGAGATTCCCAAAGCTTGGTCAAACCAGAGGTTGGGAAAAGCAACATGAAAAATGTCATCAGTGGTGAGCTGGATTCTTTAGATCTGAGGACAATAAATAGTCAAAAGAGTCTATGGATTTTGGGAAACAATGCACAAAAAGCATCTAAGAGAGCTCAGCATATGACTGATGGTGACTGTTAATCCTGCAAAACTGTGGTGATATCCATGAGCTAATTGTTTATATGGGGCTAGTGACTTCTATGAGACAGCAATGCCCAGGTATTGCAGGGTGAACTGAGCTCATTTAGTCTTGACTGGTCCTTAAAATAGTGTCCAGTGGGTATTTGCACTGACATTGCCCTTTGCCATTCTGTTACAAAGGATTTAACTGTAGACAATTTAACTTCGAGAGAGACATCTCTAATAAGGAACGAAGAAAAGTGGAAAAAAGAACAATTGAAAAAAAAATATATATATATATATATGTAAGCAAGAGGATTAGCCATAAACAGTATAATCTATTCAAGGTTTCCATATCTCATCAAAAGAACATTGTTTGTCCAGTAAAATTGCTAAACCTTTGCCATTCCATGTTTGAAGTTTATCATAACATTGAGTGTGTCTGCTTTTAATTGTAGGCTGATTATAAGAAAGGCAGAGGGGATCTGACCAAGAAGTCTATGGTTTTAGGAAGACCTGATTTTGAACATGCAAAGGAAGTGTCAAAGCTCACCAGCCAGGTAAGATAATATCCTAATGTTTGGTAATAATTCTTCCACTTCCTGCTAAGATATTAAATTGCATTTAACAAAGTAGACAATATACAGGCCCCTTCTTGTAGTTGGGACACTGAGCATTCAGTTCCTGCATCTGTGGAAATATTTAATTTGTGTCTTCTTGGAAAAACGTTTGATGGATTTTCCGACGGAATTCCACTCAGGCTTGGCTTGCATACACACGGTCACACAAAAGTTCTCTGAACTTTCGACCGTCAAAAACACGGTAACATACAACACTAAGACGAGCCAAGAAAATTAAGTTCAATGATTCCGAGCATACGTCGGATTTTTGCATGTCGGAATTGCTACAGACGATCGGAATTTCCGCTCGGAAAATTTGAGAACCAGCTCTCAAATTTTTGTTGTCAGAAATTCCGACATAAAAAAGTCTGATGGAGCCTCTAAACGGTCGGAATTTCCTACCAAAAGCTCACATCGGACTTTTCTTGTCAGAAAATTTGACCGTGTGTATGGGACATAAGGAGCAAGACTGTAGACCGCACAGAAAAATCTTTCATATACTGAAGGTTTATATAGGTTTTGGTACCTGTCCCAACATTACAGTCTAGCTGTGAGGCACATATACAGGTGCAGCTCATACAATTAGAATATCATCAAAAAGTTAATTTATTTCAGTAATCCAATTCAAAAAGTGAAACTCATATATTTTATATAGATTGCCTTACACGCAGAGTGATATATTTTAAGCTTTTCTTTCTTTTCATCTTGATGAAAACCCTAAATTCAGTATCTCAGAAAATTAGAATATTACATAAGTGCAATAAAAAAAGGATTTTTAATACAGAAATGTTGGCTTACTGAAAAGTATATCCATGTACAGTATAGTATGCACTCAATACTTGGTCGGTGGCCCCTTTTTTTTGAATTACTGAATCAAAGCGGCATGGCATGTAGGCGATCAGCCTGTGGCACTGCTGAGGTGTTATGGAAGCTTGCTTTGATAGCGGCTTTCAGTTCATCTGCATTGTTGGGTCTGGTGTCTCTCATCTTCCTCTTGATTATTCCCCACAGATTCTCTATGGGGTTTCTTTAAATAAACAATTTGCATTCCATTGTATTTGATTATTCAATACCAACAATAATTATCACCCTCTCTCTTATTTTTTAGGTGAAATACAAAGAAAAATTTGATAAAGAAATGAAGAGTAAAAAGTCTTGTTATAACCCATCAGACAGCGCTGCCTTCAAGCAGGCTCAAGCTGCTACCGTACTAGCTAGTGATGTAAGTTTTTTCAACCAGCGATAACCCATAGGCCTCGTACACACGACCGAGAAACTCGTCGGAAAAGACACATCGTTTTCCTTGACGAGTTCCTTGTCAGGCTTGTCGAGAAACTTGACAAGCTGTCTTTGCGTACACACTGTCAAGACCAAATCTCCTCGTTCTCAAACGCGGCGACTTCAACACATAGATGGCAGGGGAAGTTCGATTCCACTGGCACAACCCTTGGGGCTGCTTTTGCTAATGTCATGTTACTGCGTGTTAAGTGAAAGTTTGGTGAGAGGCATTTTCACTTTTCAGTCTGTTACAGTGTGACAAATGTGTTATCTCCAATACAAACGCTACTTTTACCGAAGGTGCGCGGGTTTCTAAGCATACACACTAGGGTTGTCCCGATACCACTTTTTTAGGACCGAGTACAAGTACCGATACTTTTTTTCAAGTAGTCGCCTTCTACCGAATACCGATACTTTTTTTAAATGTGTCCCCAAATGCAGCCATTTCCCAACATATTGCAGCCATGTATGTCCCCCACATATTGCAGCCATGTATGTCCCCCACATATTGCAGCCATGTATGTCCCCCACATATTGCAGCCATGTATGTCCCCCACATATTGCAGCCATGTATGTCCCCCACATATTGCAGCCATGTATGTCCCCCACATATTGCAGCCATGTATGTCCCCCACATATTGCAGCCATGTATGTCCCCCACATTGCAGCCATGTATGTCCCCCACATATTGCAGCCATGTATGTCCCCCACATATTGCAGCCATGTATGTCCCCCACATATTGCAGCCATGTATGTCCCCCACATATTGCAGCCATGGATGTCCCCCATATTGCAGCCATGTATGTCCCCCATATTGCAGCCATGTATGTCCCCCATATTGCAGCCATGTATGTCACCCATATTGCAGCCATGTATGTCCCCCACATATGCAGCCATGTATGTCCCCCATATTGCAGCCATGTATGTCCCCCATATTGCAGCCACGTATGTCCCTCATACCTGTAGCTATGATGCCGCCGCCGCTGCTGCCGCATACTGCCGTTAATCCCCCTGTATTATAGCGTAGCGCGCATTACAAGCTTTCGTTCTGAATACTTGTAATGCCCGCGCCGCCATGTATAGACACTCGCCTTCTCGGGATTGGAGGGATCCGTCCAATCCTGAGCAAGGGGGAGTGTCTATACGCGGATTTGTGCATAGACACTCCCCCTTGCTCGGGATTGAACAGATCCGTCCAATCCCAAGAAGGGGAGTGTCAATACATGGCGGCGCGGGCATTACAAGTATTCAAAACGAAAGCTTGTAATGCGCGCTACGCTATAATGCAGAGGGATTAACGGCGGTATGCGGCAGCGGCGGCATCATATCTACAAGTATGAGGGACAGGACATGGCTACAATAGGGGGGGGAAGTATTCTATTTTAGTATCGGGGGTATTTGCGGGAGTACTCCCACAAATACTCGGCATCGGTCCCGATACCGATACTAGTACTAGTATCGGTATCGGGACAACCCTAATACACACCAACGTGTTTCTCGTTAAAACCAGCCCGACAAGGAACATAACGAGGAAATTGAGACTCCCGACAAGAAAGAAGAGAACTTGCTCTCTTTTTTTCTCGTCGAGTTCCTTGACAGTTTTCTCGATGAAAAGCATACACACCCCCTGTTTTCCTCGGCAAAAAGCGCTGCCACCAAGTTCCTTGATGGATTCTGTCGAGTTTCTCGGTCGTGTGTACAAGGCCTTACTTCTATGTTTTTACATTATATGTTAAAGTCCCCCTTTAAAGTGCAACTATGGGCAATCTAAAAATTGATGTATATGGTGCAGTCTGTCACTAGAGTTAATGCAGCTGTTTTTGTTATTCTGAGTAAGGATGAGCCGAACACCCCCCGGTTCGGTTCGCACCAGAATTTGCGAACAGGCAAAAAATTTGTTGACAAAATGGGACACGAAGGGTCTGGTATGGATTTTGAGGGGGACCACTACACATTTTTTTTTTTTAAATTGGCGCAGGGTTCCCCTTAATATCCATACCAGACCTAAAGGGTCTGGTATGGAATTTGGGGAGACACCCACGCAATTTTGTTTTAAATTTTGGTTTGGGGTTCCCCTTAATATTCATACCAGACCCAAAGGGCCTGGTAATGGACTGGAGGGGAACCCATGCCGTTTTTTTCAATTAATTTTATCTGTATTGCTGGGACCCGACAATTCATTACAGCCACGATCAGTTTAAAGTACTTTTTTTTTACTTTAGAAATGTAATTTTGCTGCAGGGACTGTTCTAATTATGGGAAAAATGTGCCACTTTACAGGCATACTATAGACACCCCCCAGGTACGCAATTTAGGTGCCTTCCACACGGGGACGGATCCGCTTTCAGCTGTCCGCCAGCTCAGCGGGAAATCTCTGCTGAGCCAACGGATAACAGGTCCCTCTCTGGTCACTGAGCGGGTATGAGCTTGTCCAATGCCGCTGTCTAATATGAAGAATCGGACAATCTTACCTGATCCGCCATGGACGGATGGCGACGCATTGCCATCCGCCTGATCTTGGTGGATGGGATGTCAGCGGACATGTCACCGCTGACATCTGATGCTCCAGAGATGTATGGAGCGGCTGTTCAGGTTTGCTGACAAAAAAGACAGGTAGACCTGAATGGTCCGACTGTGTGAAAGGGGCCTCAAAGGAATATTTCACTTTTATTGTTTCACTTTAAGCATTATGAAATTCACTGCTTCCAAAAAACGGGCGTTTTTAAAACCTTTTTTTGCATTGATACATGTCCCCTGGGGCAGGTCCCCAAACTCTGCATATTGTTCAGTGTTCGCTAGAACATCTGAACAACCAAAGTTTGGCCTGAACTTATGCTCGGGCCAAACTGTTTGCCCATTCCTAATTCTGAGTCTCCCTGAAATATATCTCTTTTACCTGGTGATCCTGCCAGTAGTTCCTTGATTTACCACTTCTGTCAACAGGGTGACAATGCTGTTAGTGCTCCAGTAAAATTTCACAGAACAAGTCTCAGCCTGGACAGGGTAATCTTAGATCAGCCTTTATCAACCTTTTTACATTTGAGGCATGTTGGAAATAATTTTTAGGGAATCCACAGAGAAAATTCTTTTATTTGCGACTCTAAGTGCTGATTGTAAATATTAATGTGAAAACTGTGCTAAAGAACATCTATAAAAGATTAAAATGAAAGCAGCAATTCGATGTGGAACACAAACACAAACAATACTAGAACATTTTAAAAATCATGCTTAATAAATGATCAATCATAAATCAATGAATGGTGAAAGGTGAATGAAAAATGAATGAATGAATGAAAAACTTATATAGCGCGGCACATGCGAACTGAATCGCGAACTGAATGGCCTCTGGGCGCTCGTTGTTTCTGTCTCTCTGGTCATCAAAAGAGCAGAGTTTTTATCTGTCTTCTGAAGCTCAGGTGGTTTTCCTCCAACCGAATGCTGGTTGGTAAAGCGTTCCATAGTCTGGGACCTTGGAAAGCAAACCTTCTTTCTCCTTTGGACTTGTATCTGGCTTTGGGTATCTTGACCAGATTTTGGTCGGTGGATCGCAGAACGCGATTGGGATTGTGGGCTGCTATCTTTTCGCATAGATATTGCGGAGCCTTCCCATGGATTTAGTCAATGGTATTATTGATCTAAGAGGAGTCCAAAATACAAAAATTGTCCACAATAGTAAGGTGTGAAATTAAACGATCCTTATGATCTGAGAAAATGCAAAGATTGTCCACCATAGTCATATGTGAAGTAAACGATCTTATTGGTGACATGTTCCATCCTCGATCACCAAACACACTGCGACTCCACCACCAGCTGTAGAGACTGCTTACCGGCTCCTGGTGACCCCTTGTTATAAGGGGTCAATATACGCATAGCGCTTAAAGCCCAGCCAGGGTCTTTTGTATTTGGTTGTGTACGGCCAACACACCAAGTTTTATTTTTATGCAGTGAGTTTACGGATTTTATATAATAAAACCTCCTAAAGGATTTTATACTATGTAAAGCATTTTGGTATTTTTCTTGGTACCAAACTTCATTCCTACCTGATGGGTGACATCGGAAGTGCGGAGCAGCACTGATAACACGGATAAAGGCACCGGCTGGGTGTTAAACCATATGCGTATATTGACCCCCTATAACAAGGGGTCACCAGAAGTCGGTAAGCAGTCTCTACAGCTGGTGGTGGATTGACAGTGTGTTTGGTGATGAAGGATGGAACATGTCACCATTAAGAACATAAGAGTGATTGAAAAGTTCTAAAGGAAAAAAAAGAATAAACACCGACAATGAAAAATGTAGTGTTCCCCTACACATTCATAGAGAAATAATGCCTCCTAACATTGGAGGTCAGTAGAGAAACACAGGCATTGGTAGATTTTGGAGCAATAGAAAAGTGCCTTTTGCATTGATGATCAATGTAGAAGTGACCAATAGAAATGGAAAATTCTGCTATTTGTGGTGTGGGCGGGGGATCAGTCTGCCCCTAGGTACCTGTGGTGGAACCCTGGTTGAAATTGAAGTCTAATGGCCCCAACACACAATCCGAAAATCAGACGACAGGTTGTCTTTTTTTATTTATTTTTTTGCATGCTAGTCACATATCGTGAAAGAGGTTACTAAAATTACAAAAATTCTCGTACGAATTATTTTTAAATTGGAAGGGATGACATGTGTTGTAGTGTATTTCTATTATATTTTCGAATGACAACTGTACTGATTACAGGCGGTCCCCAGGTTACAAACAAGATAGGGTCTGTAGGTTTTGTTAAGTTGAATCAGAGTGTAAGTTGGGACAGGCACATTATTTAAGTGTAGTTCCATCCCAAAAAAAAATTGTAAGCTTTTCGTATAGCATAGGGAAGGGTTATCACCCCTGTAATGTTTGTTTTGTAGCCTGTGCCCCTGTTCAGAAGATTTTACCTCTCTTCCTGTCCCAATGACAATTGGATTTAGAACATTTTGTGTTGTTGTGGAAACAAGGATTGGTGATAAAGCTTCAGTGGAGGCACCTTTTTCCTATATTAACTCTTAGGCGGCAAACACACAATCAGTCCAAACTGATGAAAACAGACTGAAGTCCAGTTTCATCAGTCCAAACCGACCGTGTGTATGGCCCATCAGTCTGTTATCCTTCAGTCCAAATTTTTAAAACTTGCTTTAAAATCGGACTGATGAACGCCTGACCATCGGTCCAAACTGATCCTTAGTACGCAAAAGCATCTATTCCAAAACGATGTTGTGTTTTACGTCACCACGTTCTGACCCGATCGGTTTTTGAACTGATGGTGTGTACGAACCATCAGACCATCAGTCTGTGAACCGATGAAACTGAAATTCAGTCCGTTTTCATCAGTTTGGACTGATCGTGTGTACAGGGCCTTACAGGAGTGAATTTCCCTTCCATGGGGAGATTTCCTCTCACTTCCTGTTGTCTCCCTCCTTTTGTAAGTAGGAGTCGTTTGTAAGTCGGATGTTTGTAACTAGGAGACCGCCTGTAAATGAAAATCGTATGATCTGGTATTGTACGAGAAAAAATTGTCCGAATGGATAATATCGGATGAACTGTCCCGATCGACTCTCGAAAGCTCTGTACTAACAATCCAATTATCAGAAAATCGCTTTGAAATCTTTTTTTTTTCGTACGATTTATGGATCGTGTGTGTACGGGCCATGAGTCCAGTTAGCTCTTTTTAAGCAGTTAGAGATAAAATTTTTTTTTTAAACCACATGAGTAAAGGTTGACCGTTTTAAGCACCTAGGGACAGTGTTAGTGTCCTAGCCCATATAGCAAATTTTGCTGACCAGCTTGGTCTGCATGTAAATGTGAAGAAAAATATAATCAAATGTATGTGAAATATAAAGGAATTTAAGTGGAACTGAAGGGAGCTATACTCATCTTTCCTGAAACCATCTCTGTCCCTCATCTTCTTTAGTTTGCCATCTTCATTGTTCGGCTTTGGATGATGTTAATCCTGCACATGCGTAGGAGCTAGTCATACTAGCACTCCGGGAGCATGCTGGCTCTGTAAACTGACTTGCACATACACAGCTCAGTTTAAATACCAGGGAATGCTGAGAGCAGACACGTAGGTGCATCTTACCGCAGAGAGGACATTATATGTGTCTTCTGCAATAATCAGAACATAAAACACATCCAATAAAATAAAAAAATCTGCATCAATTTAGGCGATTTAGTGATTTTTAGCGGGACTGCGACAATGTGATGGACAAATCTGACACTAAGTGACACTTTTTGGGGATCAGTGACACTAATACAGTGATCAGTGCTAAAAAAAATGCACTATCACTGTACTAAAGACACTGGCAGTGAAGAGGTTAACATCAGGGGTGCTAAAAGGGTTAAATGTGTTCCCTGGGAGTGCTTGCCAACTGTGTGAGGGATGCTCTGACTGGAGGAAGACTAAGATCCGTGCTCCTGCTTAGCAGGAACACAAGACCTTTATGGTCTCCCCTGTCAGAACGGGGATCTGCCTTGTTTACATGGGCAGACCGCAGTTCTGCCTTTCTTGGGATTGACCGCAGATGGCCAGCAGACATTCGGTCCGCCGGACTTGCTGATTGACTCCCTCTGTCCAATCAGTGTGTGATTGGGTCTTCGGCAGCGTGCCCTCTAGAGGCTATTGCAGGGAATTACATACAGGTACGTGATTTCCAGCAATAGAGCCACTTTGCCATAGTACAATGGGCAAGTTGTTAAAGAGCATATAATAACCATATACAGCTTAATAGATACAAATTATGAATTTAGATAATGTATTTACATAACTGTTGATATTTGGGTAATTTGGTCTGCATGTAAATGTGCAGAAAAAAAATACATAAATAAAGGCAAGTGAAATAAAAAAAAATATTCTGGTTGGTACAGTAATTTTTATTGTAGTGGGCATGACAACCATTCACCCACACAGGGGTTTAGTATATTAAACACAACGGAAAGGCATAGGCTGAAAAGAACAACTTCTATAAATACTAAATATCCACTGAGCAACCTAGGGGAACAAACCAACGGTCCACATATGGCCCAGGGGCCAAAATGGAGAGCCCATGTTGCAGTTGCGTAGTATGTGTGCAGTTCCACAGGATGCCCACGATGGGTTCGGGGTGAATAGTTAGTAGAAAAAGTACAAAATGGATTTTAGACCTAGAGGTGTTAGCTGCAAGTCAGCAAAAAAGGGCCCTAGGTCCGGGAACTCAGGGTCTTCTTAAAAAAGAGGGAGATGAAGGGCTGCCATAAGCTCAGTGTCAGCAACGGAGAGAAAGGAAAAAAAGGAGGTAGAGAAAGTAAGAGAAGAAGAAAAAAAATGGGGGGGGGGGGGGCAGACTGTTTGGATGCAAGCTGGGGAGAGGGTAAGCCCACCAGGGAAACCATACTTTAAGGAATTCAGAGTGGGAATCATTCAAGATGCTAGACATTTTTTCATTAATCATAAGACTCAGGGTCTCTGCCAAGCTCTGGCTATTGCCTGCTTAGCATTTATGAACAGATAAGACGCCAGGTTTTGTTGGTATGGGAACATTCCCTGGACTAGGCAGTGCAACAAGGCAATTTTGGCATTATTGTAGATGGGCATATGGAACAAGGAATAAAGGAGCCCAAACACCCTGGACCAGAACCTTGTCAGCTATCCCTATGGACAGGACCACCAAATGTGTACAACATCCCCTTGTTGGCCACAACCCCTGAAGCACCTGTCGCTATAGGATGGGTTGTAACTTACTATCCAAACCAGAAACCAGTATCGTGGAGGAACCTTATATGCAGCTTCAAGGGTAGTCGTGCTGAAGGAGAACTTGGCATAGGAAGACCAGGTTTTGTTCCAGTCCGATGGATCAATAAAGGTCCTAAAAAAAAAAATCATACCAGAGTTCAATATTTTTCTCCATAGCAAGTCTTTAAAGCGGATCTCCACCCTAAAGTGAAGTCCCGCTGATCGGAACCCCCCCCCCCCCTCCGGTGTCACATTTGACACCTTTGAGGGGGAGGGGGGTGCAGATACCTGTCTAAAGACAGGTATCTGCACCCACTTCCGGCCACACGTCTCGGGCAAAAGACAGGTTTTTCTGACATCCCGCCACATCCCCCCTCCCCCCCCCCATTGTGTGCTGGGAACACTCGGCTCCCAGCACATAGCGGGAGCCAATCGGCGGGCGCAGCGCGACTCGCGCATGCGCCGCAGGGAACCGGGCAGTGAAGCCGGAGCGCTTCACTTCCTGGTTCCCTCACCGTCGATGGAGGGGGGAGCAGTAGTTGCGGACGCCGCTGGGCTCCAGGACAGGTAAGTGTCCTAATATTAAAAGTCAGCAGCTGCAGTATTTGTAGCTGCTGGCTTTTAATATTTTTTTTTGAGCGGACATCCGCTTGAATGCATTCACTATTCAGTATATGTTGGGTTCCCTGCCTATAACAGTAATGAACGTTGACTTGTTATCTCTATTCTCTTTATTAGTAAACATGGAATAATGCAAATAGAGGGTGCAATCAGCGCAAAAATATGTATGATCAACGTGATTAATATAGCAAAAAATATATATATAAGTAAATAAATAAATAAAGTGAAAATATGTATCACTACAAATTAATCCATAGAAAAGATGCAGAAACCAAACAGTTAACATATATGTACATGCCTGTTTACATCTGAAGAAATGTGAGTAGCCTGTCAAATGCCTATTTGATTAAAGCAGTGATCAAGCGGATGCTCTTAGATGGTTGTTTTTTCTTCCATGTCCCCTTGCTCCGTTATCCATGCTGAGACCATCCATAGGAGACCTACTTCACATCCTGTTTTCCTAATGCTCTAATGACCATCTGCTAACCCAGTGGTCTTAACCTAAGGTGAGAGTAGCCATCTACACTGGTGGAGGGATAAGTTTCAATACCTGCTACCCTAGCTTTCTCTCACGTGGTGAAGATCTTCATTCAATCATTCATCTCACTGAATGTTCTACAGAAGTTTTTCTCCTTTTGTCACGAATTGTTTGGACTTTACCAATTTTCTTATTATATTGTTATTATATTCTATATTTTACATGGTTTGCGCTGCACTATATATATATTTTTTTTATTAGTAAACATGGCTATAATATACTATACCAGGGATATACAATTAGCGGACCTCCAGCTGTTGCAAAACTACAAGTCCCATCATGCCTCTGCCTCTGGGCGTTATGCTTGTGGATGTCAGAGTCTTGCAATGCTTCATGGGACTTGTAGTTCTGCAACAGCTGGAGGTCCACTAATTTCATATCCTTGTACTATACTATCAAACAAAATGTTCTGTTCTTTTAGGCGGGTCTGTTCACACTGCCATCTTTAGTCTCTGCAATTTGCCAGTACAATTATTTGCCCACAATAAATTATCACACAGCTTCATGGAAAACTTTCGGGTCTGGTGATAACCTGTCCATCTATAGTGAGGTTTTGAGAGACATGGAAAACCAGGCATGTTAACAAGACCAAAAAATAGAAAGAGTTTGAAGGGCCTGCAGGTAATGGGGTTTATTTACTAAAGGCAAATCCACTTTGCACTACAAGTGCAAACTACGGGCCAGATTCTCGTAGCTAAGCGTAATTACTGCGTAGCGTATCCCATTTACGCTACGCCTCCGCAGGCAAGTGCTGTATTCTCAAAGCACTTGCTCCGTAATTTGCGGCGGCGTAGCATAAGGCTGCGCAATTTAAAGTAGGAAGGAGGTGGGCATGTTGTATTTAAATTAAGCGCGCCCCTGCGCCGAATGAACTGCGCATGCGCCATCCGTAAACGTAGCCTACTGCGCATACTCTATAGTACGCCGCAAATACATTGGTTTCGACGTGAACGTACAGCCCTATTTGCAACGAATTATGTAAACGATGGAAAAACACGGCGCTGTCCCGACGTCCATACCTAACATGGTGTACGTCGGACCTACACAAGGTTACCCCTCATATAGCAGGGGTAACCTTACGCAAACTACGTAAACTATGACGACGGCGCGCAAATACGTTCGGGAATCGGCGTATCACGCTCATTTGCATATTCGACACAGAAATCGACTGGAACGCCACCTAGCGGCCAGCGTAACATTACAACTTAGATCCGACGGTGTAAGTGACTTACGCAAGTCAGATCTAAGCAAAATCTATGCGTAACTGATTCTAAGAATCAGTCGCATAGATACCCAGGGCCAGAAACAGAGATACGACGGTGTATCTGGAGATACACCGTCGTATCTCAGCTGAGAATCTGACCCTACAAGTGCAAAGTGCACTTGAAATTGCACTGAAAGTGCACTTGGAAGTGCAGTCACTGTAGATCTGAGGGGGACATGCAAGGAAAATTAAAAACAGCATTTTAGCTTGCACATAATTGGATGATAAAATCAGATTTACAGCGAGTGCACTTTCAGTGCAATTTCAAGTGCACTTTGCACTTGTAGTTTGTACTTGTAGTGCAAAGTGGATTTGCCTTTCATAAATAACCCTCAATGTATCATAATGGTAAAAGGGGGTCAATTTGTGGCTGCTGGAGATCATTACGTAACATTATAGAAGCCGGATTCGAAAAAGAAAACTTCTTAATTTGATCTTTCAGCCAATTGGCCTCCCTAGGTGAGTGTGAAAGAAATAACTGTGTATGCCAACATAATAAAAACATTCATGTGTTTACAAGGTGAGGTTGTGTTAGTTTTTGAATGCTTGTTAAATGGAAATGATAGGGTGCGTTTAGTGCTCAACCTTGAGAAGCTGCTGGATGGAAAATGACTCATCAGCTCTTGTCAAATTTTTCCAAGCAAAGTCAAAATACCATAAAAGAAAAAATATTATTCACATTGGGGTGGATCTGATGTTAAAGAGAACAAGTCACCTATGGCCATTTTTTGTAATTAGCATCTCCACTCTTGAACTGCTATAATAGTGGAGTGTTCAGAAAATCGTACGAAAAAATTCTGCTTTCAAAGCGATCGTATCAAAATCTGATTGTGACTACAGAGCTTTCGAGAGCCAATCACGACAATTCATGTGAAATTATCCGATGGGACAAGCACAAAAAATGTACCAGATTGTATGATACCAGAGATGTATGATTTTCATTTAATTAGTGCAGTTGTCTTTCAAAAATACAATACATTACATCACTTCAATTTTGGCACAGGGTTCCCCTTAAAATCCATACCAGACCTGAAGGGTCTGGTATGGATTTTGAGGGGGACCCCCTACTCCATTAAAAAAAAAAATTGCTGCAGGGTTCCCCTTAATATCCATACCAGACCTAAAGGGAATTTGGAGGGACCCCCATGCATTTTTTTTTTAAATGTTGGTTCGGGGTTCCCCTTAATATTCATACCAGACTCAAATGGTCGGGGGGGGGGGGGGGGATGGGGTTAACCCATGCCATGTTTTTCAATTAACTTTTCTCTGTATTGCCGGGACCCGACAATTCATTATAGCCGCGGGTAGTTTTAAATTACTTTTGTCCTTTAGAAATGTCATTTTGTGCAGGGGCTGTTCTGAACACGGAAAAATGCGATACTTTACAGGCATACTATAGACACCCCCCAGGTACAAAATTTAAAGGAATCATTCACTTTTATTGTTTCACTTTAAGCATTTTTAAAATCACTGCTCCTGAAAAAACTGCCATTTTTAAAACTTTTGTTTGCATAGATTTATGTCCCCTGGGGCAGGACCAGGGTCCACAAACACTTTTTATGACAATGACTTTCATATCAACCTTTAAAATTCCAATGACGGAGCGATCACATGTAAACAAACCGGCGTCATTCGATGACGCCGGTTCCTCCCTCCTCTCTCTGTACCGATCGGTACAGTGTGAAAGGGGAGAGCGCGGGTGTCAGCAGCGCTGTGGCTGGATCTGTGACTAATGCAGTCACAGATCCATCCATCCCTGCTCAGCCATCCCTGCATTAACCCCTGCAATACTGTGCATTACCCCCTGCGCAATACTCTGCATACCCCCTGCGCAATACTCTGCATACCCCCCTGTGCAATACTCTGCATACCCCCCTGCGCAATACTCTGCATACCCCCCTGCGCAATACTCTGCAATACCCCCTGCGCAATACTCTGCAATACTCCCTGCGCGATACTCTGCAATACCCCGGCCAGTACTCTGCAATACCCCGGCCAATACTCTGCAGTACCCCCTGCGCAATACTCTGCAGTACCCCCTGCGCAATACTCTGCAGTACCCCCTGCACAATACTCTGCAGTACCCCCTGCGCAGTACTCCTGCACAATACTCTGCAATACCCCTGCACAATACTCTGCAATACCCCCGGCACAATACTCTGCAATACCCCCTGCGCAATACTCTGCTATACTCCCTACTGATGTCTTATTGACCCCATATCTCACTGTAAAGTGGATCGGTCATGCTATATTCCTATTACAAGGGATGTTTATATTCCTATTACAAGGGATGTTTACATTCCTTGTAATAGGAATAAAAGTAATCAAAACATTTCTTTTTGGAGAAAAACATGTCAAACTAAAATAAATAAAGTAAAATGAACAATAAAAATTTATAGCGCCCCTCTACCTGTGTGCTCATATACAGACGCGAACGTGCACGCAAGTCCCTCCACATATAAAAACGGTGTTCAAACCACACATGTGAGGTATCGCTGCGAACGTTAGAGCGAGAGCAATCATTTTGGCCCTAGACCTCCTCTCCAACTAAAAATATGTAACCAGTAAAAACATTTAAAGCGTCACCTATGGGGATTTTTAAGTAGCGAAGTTTGGCGCCATTCCACAGGCGTGTGCAATTTTGAAGGGTGACATGTTGGGTATCTATTTACTCGGCGTAACTTCATTTTTCATATTATGTAAAAACATTGGGCAAACTTTACTGTTTTTTTAAAAGCACAAAACTGTTTTATTTCCAAAAAAAAACGTGTTCGAAAAATTGCTGTGCAAATACCATGCGCGATAAAAAGTTGCAACGACCATCATTGTATTCTCTAGGGTCTTTGCTAAAAAAAGCATATATAATGTTTTGGTTCTATGTAATTTTATAGCAAATAAGTGATGATTTTTCCATGTAGAATGTGGTATGTGGAATGTCAGAATTGGTCTGGGTGTTCCAGAACACCTGATGGTGCTCCCTGCATGTTGGGCCTCTGTATGTGGCCACGCTGTGTAAAAATGTGTTTTGGGGTGTCATTTGTGGTATGCATATGCTGTGTGTGAGAAATAACCCGCTAATATGAAAATTTTGTGGGAAAAATAAGAATAAAAAAAATCTTGATTTTGCAAAGAATTGTGGGAAAAAATGACAACTTCAAAAAACTCACAATGCCCTTTTCTAAATACCTTGGAATGTCTTCTTTCCAAAAAGGGGTAATTTGGGGGGTATTTGTACTTTTCTGACATGTTAGGGTCTCAAGAAATGAGAGAGGCTGTCAGTACATCAGATGTGATCAAATTGATTAATTTTCAGTAATTGTAGACCCTATAACTTTCACCCAGACTAAATAATATCCATTTTTTTTGTTTTGTTACCAAAGATATGTAGCAGTAGACATTTTAGGTTAAATTTTTGAAGAAAAATTACTTTTTTGCAAAATTTTATAATAGAAATGAAGAAAAATTAATTTTTTTACAAAATTTTCGTTCTTTTTTCATTTATAGCGAAAAATATAAAAACCGCAGAGAGGATCAAATACCACCAAAAGGAAGCTTTATTTTTGGGAAAAAAAGGACAAAAATGTCATTTGGTTACAGTGTTGTATGACTGAGTTTTTGTCATTCAAACTGTGAGAGCACCGAAAGCTGAAAATTGGTCTGGTTATTAAGGGGGTTTAAGTGCCCAGTGGTCAAGTGGTTAAACTGCTTATTGAAGGTAAAATAGGGAAATATTTAAAATGTGTATTTAGCAGTTTGCTGGGAATTTATGCCGTTAACTGGCCCTGGGTTAATTTGTCTGCTTTTGTGTGTGCTGTATTTTTCAGGTGAAATATAAGGACAAGCAGAGCTTATATGACCCTTCAGTAGACATCCCAAACCTTCTTCATTTGGAACACACCCTGAAGACCAGCAAGATGCAGAGCAATGTAAATACATAGGGGGAATACTGTGTGTTCTTCTTTGGGTTTAAAAAGTGCTTTCTGATTTCAAAATGTGTGCTTACATAACATTAAAGGGCCCTTTTACACAAATCTGGTCCGCTGTGGTGCATTAAATGTGCATTGCATTAGGGTAAGCCATTCATTTGAATGGTCTGTCTAATGTAACAGAGCAAAAATTGGGCATGAAGCATTTCAGCAGTTCAGCACACACAGCACACATTACTGGATACAAATAGAAAGAGAGGAAGACATTTTAGAAGTCCAGCTTCTGTATAAACCGGGCTATCCTCCATGGAAGCAGTGGAGGACTAAGGCCCCTTTCACATTGAGGCGTTTTTCATGCGGTACAGCGCTAAAAATAGCGCTGCTATACCGCATTAAAAATCATGCCCTGTAGTGTTCAATGTGAAAGCCCGAAGGCTTTCACACTGAAGCGGTGCGCTAGCAGGAACGCTCCAAAAGTCCTGCTAGCCGCATCTTTACCGCGGTATAGGAGCGGTGTGTTCACCGCTCCTATAGCGCGCCTTCCCATTGGAATCAATGGGAAACCGCGGTAATAGCGTGGTAATACCGCCCGCAACGCGGGCGGTATTAACCCTTTTTCGGCCGCTAGCGGGGGTTAAAACCTCACCGCTAGCGCCCGAATATCGCGGTAAACACGACGGTATAGCGGCGCTACAAATAGCGCGGCTATACCGTCACCGCGGCTCCACGCCTCAATGTGAAAGGGGCCTAAGTATAGCCACTCTAGAACTGGAAGCGTGTTACTTGCAGAATAATCAAGTGAAAATGAGGGAGGATGGGAATCTGAGAAAAAGAACACTAATGTTACTACATTTTTGTAAATTAATTAAAGTGGTTCTTAAAGAGGAACTCCAGCTGACCTCCCCATTTTATTTTGTATTTTTGTTGCACTGCTTACCTGATGATGGTATCTGCACATTTCAGATACTCACCCATCCAGTGGAACCAGCGTTGACACGCTGAGATCATCTCATATCCGGTCACAGCTCCATCCCGCGCTGTCATGTTCTGACGTCATCGAGAGGCCTGCCGTCTCTTTTGGGTACAGCGGACGGGCTTCTCAGTGACGTGCCGATAGACCAGCCATCAATGAAAGGCTAAGCCTCCTAGGATATGGCATGTACTTATGCCGGGAGGCAACACTGGGCAGTGTGAACGTCATGTAAACGGTTTTCGCCTTTTGAAATAACATTTCCTTATAACATACAGATAGAATTGTTTTATCTGTGTTTTAAACATTTCATACAATGTTTGTTATTCCTTACAGACCACCTACAAGAAACAGTTTGAAGAAAACAAGGGAAACTACCATTTTGGTTTAGGTACAGCGGAGCAAATTCATCATAAAGAAAATGCTGTGCTCCAGAGCCAGGTAATAGCAATAATCATGATGATGATGATGATGATAATAATAATTACCACAGTGGCAAGTTTTCCTGAAACTAAAGTGACCCTTCAATTTCCTTCCCCCGGCCTCTAACCAATTTTCAGATTTTTTCTGTGGAGCGGGTACCTTTTTTTTTGTCAGTGATCCATTCCTCAGTCCTAACCCAGACGAGGATGACTAGATCAGATTGTCCCTCCCTCACACTACCTGCAGCCTTTTGAGACACATAACAGGAGGGGGGTGAGGGAATAGTAGCTGAAGTTAAACCCAAAACTACCCACTCAATTGGGTTGGTGGGGACTATCTCGGTACAAATAAACTGTGGTTAACAAAATATTATAAAACATATTTTTTATTGATATAAAAACATTTTGTCCATAAAATTGCAAAACAAATAATTAATTGTATACATCAATGATTGGTCACGGTTGACTAGTTTCGCGGGAATTGAAATACCGCTTCATCAGGACAGCCAATCTATAGAATGATGCAAAGAACATTATACAATAAACATAGATAAATAAATAAAATAAATCAGCACTACAATATAAATTCCGAAGGAAACTATAACAGTGGTAATATTAGCTTACCCTATGAGTCAATTGAAAGTGTGCGGGGGCCGAGGCTTTCCCCCACGGCGGACAAGGGGATAATTGGCGTGGATATCTGGGTAGGAACAAAAAATGATGAATGTACAATTTTATCTCCTTTTATTTATTTCTACATGAGGCTATACTCTCCCTTTTACACATAACAGGAGGCTCAAGAACCACAGTGCCTCACACATGAGCAATGGGGAGCCGTCTGAGATACATTAGGAAGTCACAGTTGGCTCCCACATCCAAGATGGCGGCACTGGAGGCTGGAATCCAAAGTGTGTTGAAGAGACGGCTCTAGAGAAGACAACGCTGCACTCCATGGGCTGGTGTGTGCCTGTTTTTTAAGGCCTCCTTCACATAGGCGTGCACATGTAAGGGCTGCGTTTTGCCTGCACGGGATGCAGAGGTGTTTTGTACATCCCCATGCAGGCAGCCCCAGTCATGTCAATTGGGAAGCAACGACTGCAAGGACACAATGCTTTCTCCCAATTGACATGAATAGGACTGCCTGTGCATAGATGCTGTGCATCCCATGCAGGCAAAACATGTCCCTTATAGGAGTTTGAAAGAGAATTACTAAAGACTCTTTGATTAATTAATTAATCTCCTGACAAACTCAGGGAAGGCTGGTACTGTCCTACTGCAACAGGGAAGGAAAAACAGGATGCTTCTCAGTAGAGGGAAAAAGAAAGAATGCTGGAGCTCAGCCAGCCCTCCTCCACTTTTATTACTCGATGACATCACAAGACACAGGCATGTTGATTGGTTCACATACTAAGTATACTGTTCACATGATAAAAGACACACCCAGTTTCCTCCCATCCAGCTATTGACCCACCCCACATACACCCACTCAAGAACATGTGCTTTTAGTCCTTTGTTTAAAGTTCTTATACAGGGTCTCCCACACACATCTTCAAGAAACATTCCTTTTGCCAATGGGATGGGCTACGAGTAGGAGAAACAGCCTAAGAGAAGGGGGGAGTTAATCAGTCCTTCATTAGTTGACATATAAGGTAGAGCAGTCCAGCACAGCTTCTCTTCTGATCACATGATCAACTTTCCATCAATACAGGATGGGGGAGGGGGGGTGGTTGTTTTTGCTTTCTCTTGCAAAGTCCAGGTATTCAGCATAAACTTTGGCTTCACAGGAGTGGGTCAGGATTAGAAATGAGTGACTTTAAGATACAGTCCTGTATACTCAAATTCCAGCGAGTAACACATATCTTATGTAACATCATCAAGGAAAATAAAGCACTAATGTGATTTCATACATGTATATATAAAAAAGGTATAAAAAGAATACATATAAAATAATATATAAACACTTAAAGGATTATAATGGAGAAACACATTAATGATTCTAATAAAAGTTAGCTTCAACTTATCAAATATAGTATTTTAAAATAATTTCATCACATGTTTATGCCAGTGACCGGCCCCCCAGCCCCCACGTTTTACTTACCTGAGCCCCGTATTTCCCTTGGCAGAGACACGCTGTCACTCTCTTAACTGGATAGATTGATAGCAGCACAGCCATTGTCTCCTGCTGCTCTTAATCAAATCCAGTGACGCGGGCGCTGGGGGGCAGGGATACCAAATGCTGGACTCGGGAGCAAGCCCGCAATGTAACTCCCTGGAGATCGCTTCTCCTAGGTGGTTATCTGATGGGAGGAGGAGTCGCGAGAAATGCAGAGGGACTCCAGAAGAGAACGATCGGGGCCACTCTGTGCAAAACGAGCTGCACAGTGGAGGGAAGTATGACATGTTTGTTATTTTAAATAAAAGAAAAAAACGAAGGCTTAAATCACTTTAAGTATGCCCATTAGAATAATGCGCCATTCAGAGAGGTAAAGTTTCAACTAGACCGCTGTGAGTGCAGGGAGCTCATCCTAGCTCCAAGCTGCAGCAATGTCAAAGGAAAAGATCCATAAGCCATACATCATGAAGGAGACCCATGTACATCATGATTAAGCTCCAAGGGGCAGAGCGAAATGCGTTGGGGGCATGGCCTGGCTGGAGTCTGGGCTGAGGCTGCCATTCATCTCACTTCATGCACATGGGTCTTCTTCATGATGTGCGGCTTATGGGACTTTTTATTTTCCCATTAGAAGTCAGCATCTATTAGTAGCTAATGACAATATTTTTTTAAGGAACACAAGCTCCCTTTTAAGTTTGGTTTCCCAAACTTTAAGGCCTCATTCACATCGATGTATAGACCCCTACATCTGTGCATAAGGCCATGTTTATGCACTTTGGGAGTCTTATGCCGCGTACACACGGTCGTTTTTTGTCTTGTAAAAACCGTTGTTTTTTCTCATGAAACTTCACTTTAAAAAACGTTGCCATCGTTTTCTGAAAATGCTCTTGCAAAGCATGGTTACGTAAAACACTTTTGACAGCACTCTGTTCCATTCAAGCTCGCATCATAACTCGCTTCTGAGCATGCGCGGGTTTAAAAACGCCATTTTAAACGTCGTTTTAGCCCACACACGATCATTTTTTATGACACAAAAAACGACATTTTGAAAAACGACATAAAAAATTCAAGCATGTTCTAATTTTTTTGGTAGTTTTTTTGAAGACATAAAATGACGTTTTGCCCACACACGATCATTTTAAATGACGTTTTTTAAAACGTCATTTTTTTTTCATCACAAAAAGTGATCGTGTGTACGCGGCATCAGGTGTTCCATGCAGACATGTGCAGCCAGCCTGTAACAATCAATGACAGGCTGTACGAATCTTCCTGCAAATCTGTGTGAATGAAGCCCACAATTACCCCATCTCAACATGTAATGGATTAGTATGTCTGAACCAGGAAAAATCATAATGTTCTATGATGCAAAAGAAGCTTCCTCACTTGCAGCTTATGTAATCTGTGCTACTTAATCAGCAAGATGTAGTGTAGAAGGTAGGCCAGAAACGGAGCTTTACGCCACCCAATAGCCAATAGCTAGTTATATTTAGAGATTTTAGCATTAAGGTTTTATTTATACTATCTCTGATAAGCTGCGTTGAGGTGGGTCGCAGTACATTGCGTAAAAATGCAGACATGCTAAGTTTTTATGCAGAGCCATCCACCACCCCACTTGTCACATCACCATAGAGCAGGGGTGTCAAACTCGATCCTATTACGAGGCACATCAGCATTATGGTTGCCCTCAAAGGGCCGGTTGTATCTGTAAGACTTGATGCCCACCCCCCTTACATGAGATGTCAAGATCCCCTCACCATCAGAAGTCGAGTGTCCCCCACCCTCCCTTACATACCAGTGCACCCCCCTTACCTTGTGCTGCTGCCAGGAAGAAGCTGGATTGGGAAGCAGAAAGTGCAGGGTCTAGAGAAGGATCAAAGGAGTGTTGGATTCAATTCAAAGGGAGGCAGAGACCGGAGGTACTGTGGCAGCACATAGAGGCACAAAATCTGTAGAAGCGTAGTCCTCCTTCCTGCCGCCGACTGCTGAGACAGAATAGGGGGCAGCAGAGGCAGGGCAGCTGCACAGACAGGATCTGGAGGAGGAGTTATGTCATCCTCTTTGCTGCCTACTGCTGTGACAGGAAAGGGGGGGGGCAGAGATGAGCCTCTCCGCAGCTGCAAGTGGGGGCGAAGACAAAGGAGGGTGCTGCAGCTGCACGAGAGGTGAAATGGCCTTGGGGGCTGGATTTTCGGCCCACTGGCCATAGAGCATTGGAATCTGCTGCAGTGCAAAGTCTTGAATAAAGTGACATTTTTGTGACACTGCAATAACTTTCCCCACTCTTATAACTTTCAAATTGTGTGAAAAAGCTCTTAAACAAATTATTTTTTTTGCTTTCGGAATTGCAGACCTCTAAAAGAAAATACTTTTTGATTACAACTATCGGTAGCACAAATGTGATTGTCATTTCTTACAGCAGTGTTATATGTTTTTGTTATTTATAGGTAAAATATAAGGAGAAGTATGAACAATCAAAGGGTAAATCCATGCTGGAGTTTGTTGACACCCCATCATATTACGTCTCCAAGGAGGCTCAGAAAATGCAAAGTGAGGTTGGTACAGTATATGGGATACCAATATGAAATACGGTGCAAAACGGTATAATAAGAATCTGTGGTAGTGACAGGATGTACTTTTTGCAAGAGAATGTTTTAATACATTTTTCCTTGATATACAAGCGATGTCTTGATATAAGAGTAGCGTCATGTCACAACTGAGTATAACAAAGAAGAGAGGAGCCTCGAAGTATAGCAATATGGTTACATTTAATGAAGGTACAACATTTAGCAACTTATTGCTACACTTAGGCCTCGTACACACGATCGGACATATCCGATGAAAACGGTCCGCGGACCATTTCCATCGGATATGTCCGATCGGGAGTTTGATTCGATGGCGTGTACACACCATCGGATAAAATTCCCCGCCGCCGGACGGCGCGGTGACGTGGCGGTGACGCGGCAGTGACGTTGACACCGCCACGTCACCGCACCAGGAAGTTAAACACTTCCGCGCATGCGCCGAATCCATTCGGCGGCGGCGCGGCGGTGGTGGGGGACGACATGTCTGCTGGTAAGTGTACTAACCAGCAGACATGTCGGGCGGACAGATTCCCACCGGATAGATTTCAAAGCATGCTTTGAAATCTGTCGGGTGGAGAAATCTGTCCGCTAGCCCATACACACGAGCGGAGATGTCTGCTGAAACGGTCCATCGGACCGTTTTCAGCGGACATATCCCCTCGTGTGTACGAGGCCTTAGAGGTGCCCCTCTTCTCTTTTATACTCTGTAAAAAAAATGCTTTGATATAAGAGTGCTTTGGATTACAAGCATGTTTCTGGAACTAATTATGCTTGCAAACCAAGGTTTTACTGTATTTGTTCCTCCTCCATCAGAGAATTGTTACATCCCACTGGCAATTACAGACTAGGTAGTATAGGTGGTTGGCATCCACGGGTGAGCCCACTACAGGTGTTCTGTTGTCCTTTCATGGATTCTCCATAGTAAGACTTTGAATTCTAAGAAATGCTCAATGATATTCAATTTATCTTCATAATGTACCAATCATTGCATATGAACATACAGTACACATAGCACCCTACATAGGCCCTTAGATAGCCTAGCAGCCACATGTCCCCGGGATAGGCCTCTGGCTCTGGCCTAACAGCCCGGGGCAATACAACACACGTCCCCACAGACAGCCGTCCAGGTGGCACAGAACCCTGATCACCTGACCCAAATAAATAGGCTCTCCCAGCAAGCCAAGGGACCACGAAAATCCCTGCCCATTGGCTGAGACACCCCATTTATTCCTAATATGTCCTCGCAATGCCCTTGTCTTATCTAATGCCATCAGATACCCCGCCATCTAGTGACAGAAGAGAGAAGTGCAGCAATTCCAGAATTAGGGTGAAATCAATTAAAGGAACACTAAAGAGAATTTTTTATTTTCTTTTAAATAACAAACATGTCATACTTACCTCCACTGTGCAGCTCGTTTTACACAGAGTGGACCTGAACCTGGTCTAATGGGGTCCCTCTGCGGCTGTCTCAGCTTCCCCCCGCAAGAACTTTCCGCCTTCATGCAAGCTCTCTTGCATGGTGGTAAGTTCTTGCAGGCGCACACTCGTGATACAGCTGATGGCTATAGCCGCTCACTGTATCACTCAGCCCCACCCCTCGGCACGCCGTGTCATTGGATATGATTGACAGCAGCGTGAGCTAATGGCTGTGTTGCTTTCAATCAACCAATGAATGAGCCGAGAAGCCAGCACTTTCACGGCGCAGGACTTTCAAAGAGGTCAGATAAGTAAACGGGGGCTCAGGGGGGCCGCTAATGCTGGGATGTTTTTTCACCTTAATGCATAGAATGCATTAAGGTGAAACAAGATGTACCTTTACAACCCCTTTAGCCTCCTATCAATTGGCCAAATTGGCAAATAAATTTACAAGCAACCCTGCCTAAACATCAGGGCGCTACTGAAGTGTTTGCCCCTCACTCAGTTCCTGAGTCCACAGAAAGCCAAATAAATAAAAGCTTGAAAAGGATTCTAATCCATCTCTACCCTATCCAAAACAAAAAAAATAAGTTTTAACTATTGAAATACACACTTTGAATGTTACATGCTACCCTCATAAATATATAAAATATAGAATACAAATTTGCTGGTTTTGTATATCAATGATCTATTTATTAGACTTAAAATGTGTTAGTTTTTGTTACATTCGTAATTCTGTAAATTCTGAATTGGGAAATTTGGAAATTAAAAAAATCTAAATTTTCGAATTTCAGAATATTCGAATTGTGAATTTTCAGACTTCCAAATTTTCGAATTTCCGAATTTTCACATTTTCCGAATTTTCGGAAATTTGGAATATCGAAAATTCAATGTTTCGGGAATTAGAAATGTCAGAAATATGAAATTTCCTTACTGGTGTCAATGAGACCTTTAATGGCCTTGACGAACATTGAAGCCTCTTCTAAATGAAATCAATAGTATCCATTTTTGAGTTTTGTACAGAAAGTTACATTTCGCTGCAAGATAATAAACAATTTACCTGCATTTTATTTCATGATCAGAAATTATATCGGAAAGACTTTGAGGAAGGGAAAGGGAAAGCATCAGTGGACCTGGACCTTACACCAAGCTTCCTGCATGCAAAACATGCGACTAGCCTGCTCAGTGAGGTATGGCTCACACACCATTATAGTGCTATCTTCTCATATATGTGCATAATGACGGATAAGCTTTTCATTTTTGTTTTATTGTTTTCATCCCTAGAAAGAATACAGGAAAGATCTAGAAGAAGGTGTCAAAGGAAAGGGACTGACTGGTCTGGAAGACACTCCTGATTCGATACGAGTTAAAAATGCAGCACACATACTAAATGAGGTAAACTGATAAAGTAATTAGAAAAATAGAAGAACTTAGTGGACACGTTCTGCAGAGTGGTTGTATGTTCTCAGTGTTCAGGTTTTTTCTTGGTATTCCAGTTTCTCCCCGTAATGTAAAGAATATCTAAACCCAAGAACAAAAAGTAATATATCAAAATATTAGGTACCTGTACAAAATTAGAATACCTCCCTTAGAGAAGAGCTGTAAAAGATGAGTAATGTTGACCATAAAAAAAAGACAAGAATCGCTCTCCTCACAATCACTAAATGTGCCTAAACTATAAAGTGCTAAACAAATTGCAAAAACATAATAAGTAATCAAAATGTGCTATGTAATGTCTCTAAAAGTTGCTCTGTGCAAAAGACAATAATTCATAAAAGTTTAAAAAAGTCATTAATAAAGTGCTTGCCGTTCAATAAAGTGCTTGCTGCAATTATTAAAAAAAGTGCTTGCTCGCTTTAGACATCGACGCCCGTCATTTTTGTAAATATCTCCTAAACCGTGGAGATATTTCGAGCACCTACGGGTAGCCTTAATCTAGGCTTACCTGTAGGTAGAACTGGTTGTAAAGGGTTTACATCCACTTTAAGGACGTTATATAGCACATTTTGGTTGTCATATTTTGATTATTTATTAGTGTGTAATGAAGATCTGGGGTTATTGCATCCATAAATTATCTTATGTGATCTTTCTCTGGGGAACACAGACTTCTGGGTGATTAGTCCTGTTTATAGGATAGGTTTGATGAAGGAAATTCCTCTTCTATGGGCTATAACACCCTGCCTGTCGGTTTTTAGCCTAATGTACAAGGGGCATTTCCTGTACTATTGTGTTTCTTTTTTTTTTTTTTATATTACTGTTGGATGATTACTGGGTATGTCAGTGGATTTCTATTTTATAGTCTTCTCTTTACTAGAAAGAGAAGATGCAAACATCCTCTTCTGAGCTAAACTATGGATCTGTGACACACCATTGTAGGCTTCCCATCCAGTGACCACCCCAACCACCTGGTGTGGAGTACTCCCGCTATCTCCCTCCTGGTGTGGAGTACTCCCGCTATCTTCCTCCTGGGGGCCCTGTTACCTGAGTTTACCTTCAGCTATCTCACACTTTAGAAGTTGACTCACAATTTTGACATTGTCAGGGCTGTTTGTCTGTCTTATTTTTGAAAATTTGGATGCCTTTTTTTCTGATTCCATGTGAAGGTCGTGTTGACTCAGAAGCCAAAACAAGTTATTGAATTTTCTGTGTCTAATCCAGGATTAACGTGAACTTGTACTTTGCCTGAGTGCGGAGAATGGTGAGAAACACATGGTACTTCTATATATGGAGGAGCATGTGAATCAGTCCCCTTCCTCCCACATGACTATGCGAATGCTTGGCATTGCAAGCAGGGGCAGCTGTTTTTGCTGCCACTAAAGTCAATTCTGCTCTACATGGAATAAATATATATATACACACATATACACTAGATTATCAAAAGTATCGGGACACCTGCCATTACATGCAAATTAACTTTAATGGCATCACAGTCTTAGTCCGTAGGGTTCAGTATTGCGTTGGCCCACCCTAACAACTGAAAATATGTCATATTGTAGGTTCTTCAAAGTATCCACCTTTTGCTTTGATTACTGCTTTGCACACTCTTGGCATTCTCTTGATAAGCTTCAAGAGGTAGTCACCTGAAATGGTCTTCCAACAGTCTTGAAGGAGTTCCCAGAGATGCTTAGCACTTGTTGGCCCTTTTGCCTTCACTCTGCGGTCCAGCTCACCCCAAACGATTTTGATTGAGTTCAGGTCCGGTGACTGTGGAGGCCAGGTCATCTGGCGCAGCACCCCATCACTCTCCTTCTTGGTCAAATAGCCCTTCCCCCGCCTGGAGGTGTGTTTGGGGTCATTGTCCTGTTGTAAAATAAATGATGATCCAAATAAACGCAAACTGGATGGAATAGCATGCCGCTGCAAGATGCTGTGGTAGCCATGCTGGTTCAGTATGCCTTCAATTTTGAATACATCCCCAACAGTGTCACCAGCAAAGCACCATCACACCTCCTCCTCCATGCTTCACGGTGGGAACCAGGCATGTCGAGTCCATCCGTTCACCTTTTCTGCGTCGCATAAAGACACGGTGGTTGGAACCAAAGATCTCAAATTTGGACTCATCAGACCAAAGCACAGATTTCCACTGGAAAAGGGGGGTGCAATCAGCGCAAAAATATGAGGTAAGTATATCAAATAAAAGTTAAAAAAAAGAGGTGAAAAAACACTAAGTTTAAATCCACATGAATGCCAGCTGAACACTAAAGAACTTTCGCAAAATTTCCAAAAAGATACAACATATGAGACAGTGCAGCGCAAACAATAAATTCAATAGTAAATAATGATTATTACATTGTGTGATATCCTGAATAAATTATGGTAAACAATAATCAAATCCCCAAAAATATGGCATGCAAATATGATTAATAAGAATAAGTTTCCAATAGATGTTACATATAAATGTCCAAATCCAACATAATACGTGAAATATCCGACCGTGAACTCCACCAGGTGATAAACTAGCACAAACTTGAAGTGGTCCTACCACCAAAAGGATTAAATGCTATTACCTCCAAGATAGACCTCTGTTTCACCAGATGGTCTAATAAGCATAGAAATCAGCCAGGTATCCCAGGAAGTTAGATGATGTCACCTTTCCTCATATAGCAATCGTGATGGACATACAAAAACAACAGAGAAGAAAACAGCGATCTAAGAGCTAAGAGCTTCCGTTTGTTTAAAAGTTTAATGAGAAAAGTTGCACACAGCTTACTCACATTTATGTAAAATCAAAAGGCATCAAAGATTGGGTAGGACGTAAGAACGTTTCAAAGGAGATTCAGATAGTAGCGAGCGACGAAAGTAAGTGCAATCCTGTCCCCGGACGCGTTGCGTATTGAATACTTCTTCAGCAGGGCCTTTCAGGGGTTTTAGGGGTAGGTGTTTTTCAATCTACCACGAGTACAACTAATGCTGTTATGTTATGCTGTGTTTCCCAATGAACTCAATGAAGTATATAAATGAATACAAATCATCACAGTAACAAGTTGTGTTTTCCTCTTTTAAGAAAGAATACCGTAAGGATCTGGAAAATGACATTAAAGGAAAAGGCATGGAGTTGAGTGCAGACATCCCTGATATGATCCGAGCCAAGCGGGCATCTGAAATTCTTAGTCAAGTAAGAAACTAAAATGATAAACAAATATCAATTTACTGCTTTTTTCTGATATCTAAATTCAGATTTTTTTTTTTAATATTTACCAGTTTTTAGATGTATCTGCATTAATTTTTTTCCCAGGCTTTTCCCCCTTTATTTTCACAGCATGATCCTGCCAGTAATACACTTCCTGATGTAGAGGGACAGCACTCACTCATTGTACTGTATTCATGGAGGGGCACTGTTGTCTAGGACAAAAAATGCATTAGGATTACAGAACATCTCCCCCTCTTTACAGAGGAAAACTGGGCATTGTTGATAACAGTACTTAACAGTGATACAGAGGCTAAATCTGAATGAAGTAATGAGTTATACCCTGTACACACGATCAGTTCGTCTGATGAAAATGGTCTGATGGATTTTTCCGTCAGTTATCCGATGAAGCTGACTGATGATCAGTACACACCATCAGTTAAAAAAACGATCGTGTCAGAACGCGGTGACGTAAAACACAACGACGTGCTGAAAAAAAATGAAGTTCGATGCTTCCAAGCATGCATCGACTTGATTCTGAGCATGCATGGATTTTTAACCAATGGTCGTACCCACAGACGATCGTTTTTTCTATAGGTTTTTTATCCATCAGATAATTTTAAAACAAGTTCCTAGTTTTTTGACTGATGGATAAAAAACTGATGGGGCCCACACACAATAGGTTAGTCTGATGAAAACGGTCAATCAGACTGTTTTCATCAGACAAAATGATTGTTTGTACTCAGCATTAACCTGCAAGGTTAAAATGCGTTTTTTTGGCACTAATTAAACAAATACAACAAGCTGCTTTAAATAGTATATTTAGCTCACCAAATGGGGTCAATCAGAGAAATTCATTGTTTGCTACAAATGCCACTCTTTATCACTTCTTAGCCTGTTTTAGCCTAAAATGGATGATCACATAGGCTGCACATAAGGGAATATACTAGATTTTAAAATGTTCAATATTCTAAATTCCGTGTTTTTCTAAATACTGTTTTTATGTAGGACTGTAACAGTTTCCTAGGCACAGCTAAGAAATTACTGAGCATAGTTTTAGGCACAGTAGAGATATGACATTAAAACTGACTTTATTACATAACTTGACATATCGTTGGTATAGAGAGGCCTGGAGTAACGCCGCAGGTGTCAACAAAGGGCCGACATGACAAGGGGGTTAACGGGGCAGAGCATAGGGGACTCGATAGGCAGCCTGGGGCTGGCAGATTCGGGGGAGGGGGCGGATCAGAGAGGTCAGGAGGAAGAGGAGGGGCCAGTCACCACGAGGAGCCCGGAGGGTAAGGAGCTTATAAGATTGGGGGAGCTTTCTGTGCTGGTTTTGGGGGTTGATGACCATGGGATGTCGGACATTTTGGCGGCGTACAAGGTCCTTGTTAGGTCATATGGGCACCTAAAAGACATGGTTTAGGGACCTGTCTGAGGTACGTCTCCCAGTTGGTATATTGGTACCTGCTAGTTGTCAGAGGTTTTATGTTTTAGCTACTGGAAGGCAGGTATAGTTATGGGTTATGCCTATTGGATCTTTTGCCCCATTGTGGTGATAAATACTGGATGTATATATTAAAAGGTTATTATTATGTTATTATTATGGTAATTATTGAGCGTTATATATACAGTATTTTTTCAATAAAATGACTGCTATGGCCAATTCACTCCATCTAATGCCGCATACACGCGATCGGTTTGTCTGATGAAAACGGTCTGATGGACTGTTCTCATCAGACGAACCGATCGTGTGTGGGCCCCATTTTTATCCATCGGTTAAAAAACTAGGAACTTGTTTTGAAATTATCTGATGGTTAACTAACCGATAGAAAAAAACGATGGTCTGTGGGCACGTCCATCGGTTAAAAATCAACGCATGCTCAGAATCAAGTAGACGCATGCTCGGAAGCATTGAACTTTATTTTTCTCAGCACGTGGTTGTGTTTTACTTCACCGCGGTCTGACACAATCGGTTTTTTTTTTTAACCGATGGTGTGTAGGCACGACTGATGAAAGTCAGCTTCATCGGATATCTAATGAAAAAATCCATCAGTCCGTTTTCATCGGATGAACCGATCGTGTGTACGTGGCATTAGTGTTTTGTGTGGTTATTAGAGAGAGGGATGGGGTTATTGGTTGTAGTATAAGCCATAGTTAATACCATAGTCAAGTGTCATTCTAATTATGTCACATGAGCCTCTATTACATTTTATGTCAGACTAAGAATAGTTTGCACTAGCGCCATCCGGTACCGAAAAGGGTAGGAATGTAGATAATGAGATAAGCGGCCATTGGCACTAAATTGGGGTGCCCTAATGTATTTATTTGTATTCTTTTCTGTGGAAGCAGTTCTGTATTTCTCTATCTAAGAGCTAAAATAGATTTTTTTAAGAAAACAATATACCGGTACATCTGTATGAGCCTACATAAAAGGTGTCACACTTATCTTAATGCACATCTAAAGAAATAATAGTTCTTGTTGCCCAAAGCAGCAATTTTCACATGATCATATTGCACTGGAATCACAGTCGATAAAATCTTATCAGCGACTATATGCACTTTTTTTCCTTTAGACACTTTTGCACAGAAGATCTAGTATTTCAGCAAAGCAACAAACATTCCTTAGACAAAAGTTGTATGTGTGCTAGAGGTGACATGATTTGGGACACCAACTGTAACAATAGGCTCCAGTGATGTGATCTCAGCCTTTTTTTCATAGGAGGTTTCGAATCATCCAAATACAAAACATCGTTGTCCTCGTATGAACTGCATACTAGTTCACATTTTTGTGCCTCTTCTTGGACCCAAAATAGATTCGTGTTGTAGGAGGTTAGATAGATCATTGTAATAATTGTTCTAATTATTTCCTCTTCATACTACTCAGATAAAGGCCATGTGTAATTACTGTAATCATACTAATGGGTACAAATGAGGCTTTTCCTAAGAGGAAATTACTGTTTCCTCGGCTTGGATCTATGGCTGAGAGCAACAGTGTGTTCCATCTGATGCTGGAAATACGTTTTCTACCATTACATTGTACTTTATTACATGTAATGCACCAATGTTCCTCACACTGAAAACACAAGTCTTTTACAATAGACCTTGAAACTAATTTTGCCATCCATAGCAGACAAAAATTTCTTTAATAAAGCAGAGTTCCACCCTGAATTTTTTTTTTCATTATCGGACTCCTGGAAACCTATACATTTTTTTTTTTTTTTTTACTTACCAGAATCACCCTGTTGCTATGTAGTCCTCCTAATCTGCCCCTTCCTGGTCTGTGGCGCTCCTAGGTCACTTCCTCCCTCGCCTGTGCCTGTATCATCATTTCCCAGGAGTCTGTGGGGGGTATTGTGATCAAAAATTGCGTTATTTCAAGATGTGATTTAGAGCGGATCAAAGCGCCGAGATGTGTTTATCTATGTTGCCATAAAAGTGGGGCAGGACCTTCCTCCGCCGCCCCCCCCTTGTTATGGCAACGTTAGCAAACAATCGGCACTACGGCCGCCGGTGAATCGCGCATGCGCGAGATCGAGAGGTGCATGCCTCTCTCCAAAGCAAACCAGGAAGAGATATTGATTGGGCTTCACATGCCCACAGTAATGATCAAAACGGCCACAGTAGGAGGGAGAATATATTCAGTAAGTAATATATATATTTTTAATAAATGCATAATACATTTTGTCTAATAGTTATTGTATTAAATTAGTACTAATGCTAGGATCAATAAAAAAATTAAAATTTGGCTGTAACTCCGCTAGTACAAGCTGAACTTTCTGGTTCAGAGCTGTGTTTGCTTTTTAGTCAACATGCCAATAGCGATCTTTAATCTCTCAATGAAAGAAGAACTGCAACGTAACAGTGTTACAGAAATATACTGTATATGTAAATGGTCAGTATGGTCAATAAAATAAAGCCTTCTTCTTCTACCAACTTTCCAGTCTGTTTTGCTATGCAGTTGACTTACTAAAACTGAAGTGTGCAACATCTGCTGCAGCTCTGCATAGAAAACCAATCAGCTTTCAGTTTGTTTTTTTGTCAACGCTAAACTGAATAAGCTGAAGTTAGAAGCCCATTGGCTGTAATGTACAGCTGCACCAGGTTTTGCACTCTCCAGTTTTAGTAAATCAACCCAATGCCCCTGTGCTCCCATCTTGATCTCATCAGGCAATTCATTCCTGGAGTACACATACCTTCCAAATTTTTGAGATGGAAACGAGGCACACCTCTTTAGAAAAAGTATGCAGGCATAGCACACCCCCTTGCCACGCCTCCTTAACCTCCCTGGCGGTCTTCCCGTGTGTGGCACGGAGTGAGATTTTAAAGCTACGATCGGTAACCCCGTGCCACACACGGACTTGCCTCGCTGGATGCAGAAAAAAGTTTACTTACCTTTTCTCTGCAATCCAGCGATGAATCCCCGCAGTACACGGCGGGCGGATGTCCGCCTGATGCTGTGTGTTCCGCCGATTCCCTTCCCTGCGAGCGTCGCGACGTAGGGGGGGGAACGGCGCCAAATTTAAAAAAGTAAACAAACACTATACATACAGTACACTGTAATCTTATAGATTCAGGGCTTTTTTTCTGGGGGAACTTGGTGGAACTCAGTTCCACCACCTTTGGCTCAGACCCTTTGGTGCCGGCTCACCACAATCACTTGTGAACACAGAAGTCTGGTTTCTCTGTTTACAAGTGACTGCTTTGTAACCCCCTGAACTCTGCACACTGTATGTAATGCAATTCTGGTATTTAATGCCCCTTTAAGACCCTTCTACTGTTTGTGAAATCTGAACGGGTCGTGGTTAAGTTCCTGCACCTATTTTCTGAGAAAAAAAGCTCTGTATAGATTACAGTACTGTAAAAAATACACACCCCCCATGTCCCTAGTGGTCTGCCCTGTACACTACATGTCATTTTATATAATAAAAACTGTTCTTTCTCCCTGCAAACTGTAGATTGCCCATAGCAACCAAAAGTGTCCCTTTATGGCAAAAATTGTTTTATAGCAGCTAAAAAACAGCGATAATAAATCAGAATCACTTGCAGAATTTAGCGATAGCGATTTATGGGGAAATTCGTCATAAAAAAAAAAAAATAATGACAGCAAAAATTCTGCAACTGAGCAAATTTCAGTGATTTTGATTTGATTACATTATTGAATAATTTTTACTATAATTATATCATTATTTGTTATATTTTTTTATAATTATATATTTTATTATAATTTTTAATAAGAAAAAAAAAAAAATCATACCCAGGATGCCTATTAGACTCTTGTTTGGATAGATTTCAGTGAGTTATTCCTAAGAATTACAAGCCTACAGTATAAAACGCCAAATTCCCTTGCAAATAATGGTACCGCTTTTAGCACCTAAAATCTGAAAGAATCATACCGCCAGGGAGGTTAAAGGTGAAATATACAAAAAAAAAGTATTATTAAAAGCCACAAGTTCTAAAAATGAAGTCTGGCTGGATTAAAAGTTATCCCTGCAATGGATCCCTTATGGATTGCATGGGTTACCTGCTCATTTTGTGTAGGGGGAATGCTGGCCATACACCTGTAGAATTGTATTTGTTCAAATGAGAAAGTATAAAAATTGTCGTCTGACTATTTAATGGTACCCTTTATGGACTCTACTAATTAAAGCGGAAGTAAACCCATCCATTTAACAGTTTCAAAAAGCAGTTAAATTTCCGGCATGCCGGGATTGCCAACTGTCACATTGGTTGTGCTCTCAACCAAACTGTCAAACCATCCAATGGCTGGTGTCATAACTGATCACATGTGCAGCACCACGGCAGTTGAAGATTAAACATAGGCCAAGATGGCAGCTTCCTTGGCTGAAAATGATAGAAGGGTTTACTTCAACTTTAAAAATACTTTTCATTCAAGTACCATGTGAATTTTTTAATTGCTGTAGAACAAACACTACTACTTCTGGATTAACTTTGATTTAAAGATTGGAAATGTTTGTTTTCACTCGATTTCCAAAAACATTACATCCTTGTCCTTCAATTTTTAATTTTTTTTTGCACACTGTGGTCATATGTTCTTCATCATTCCCTAGACAAAACTAAGCATCATTCTCTAGACAACCACTGTAATATCCACAATCACCCCACTGTAATATCCACAATCACCCCCCACTGTAATATCCACAATCACCCCCCACTGTAATATCCACAATCACCCCACTGTAGTATCCACAATCAACCCCCACTGTAATATCCACAATCACCCCACTGTAGTATCCACAATAACCCCCACTTTAATATCCACAATAACCCCCACTTTAATATTCACAATCACCCCCCACTGTAATATCCACAATCACCCCCACTTTAATATCCAAAATTACCCCCCCCCCCCACTGTAATATCCACAATCACTCCCCACTATAATATTCACAGACATCTCCCCCACTGTAATATCCACAGACATCTCCCCCCCCTGTAATGTCCACAGACATCTCCCCCACTGTAATATCCACAGACATCTCCCCCACTGTAATATCCACAGACATCTCCCCACTGTAATATCCACAGACATCTCCCCCATTGTAATATCCACAGACATCGCCCCCATTGTAATATCCACAGACATCTCCCCACTGTAATATCCACAGACATCTCCCCCACTGTAATATCCACAGACGTCTCCCCCCACTGTAATATCCACAGACGTCTCCCCCCACTGTAATATCCACAGACGTCTCCCCCCACTGTAATATCCACAGACGTCTCCCCCCACTGTAATATCCACAGACGTCTCCCCCCACTGTAATATCCACAGACGTCTCCCCCTACTGTAATATCCACAGACGTCTCCCCCCACTGTAATATCCACAGACGTCTCCCCCCACTGTAATATCCACAGACGTCTCCCCCACTGTAATATCCACAGACATCTCCCCCACTGTAATATCCACAGACATCTCCCCACTGTAATATCCACAGACATCTCCCCCACTGTAATATCCACAGACATCTCCCCCACTGTAATATCCACAGACATCTCCCCCACTGTAATATCCACAGACGTCTCCCCCACTGTAATATCCACAGACGTCTCCCCCACTCTAATATCCACAGACGTCTCCCCCACTCTAATATGGTCCACATCTCCCCACTGTATAGGAATATTAGTGCTTGCTTAGTCTTACCAGAGAAGCCGGCCGAACACGAGTAGTTGAGGCCGGTTGATGACGTCAGAGCTCCGCTCTAGGCTCACCTAGGCCACCACAAGGTGGACCAAGATGGCCGCTGCTCCGGGAGCTAGGCCAAAGCCACAACATTCCTATGGTCGAGGCAGCAGCAGGGCTCCACGGATCACATTGTGTGCCAATCTGCATATGGTGACGGATCATGGATCATTTACGATCCGTTGCACCACTAGTACCGATCAAAAGAATTTCGATCGAACAAAAAAATTTACGATTAATCAAGGAATTAATCGTTAATTTCCACAGGCCTAAAATAAATCCTGTTATGTTTTTGTATTGGAAGTCTCAGTACTTATAGAATGCATTGTGAAAAAGACAAAGATATGAAAATTCAAGTAACTTTCCTATAGCTGCCCACCAAATGTAAAGATGCTTTTTTTTTCCCCATTTCATTAGAAAGAATACAAGAAAGAGTACGAAACAGACATAAGAGGGAAAGGAATGCAAGTAGATGCTGACTTGCCGGAGATACAGCATGCAAAGAAAGTCACAGAATTTATGAGCCAGGTTGGTACTGGATGCCCACATTGGAAATCAGAGTTTATCTATTGTGCAATTCTTAATTGGTACCAAACGGCCAAATTTGCCCCTTAAGGATCAATTTACTAAAGCATGACCCATGCAGTGTTTTTAATTATTGTGTATTAATTGTATATTTTTAGTCAATGAAAATGATTAACTAAGGTTTTATCACGCAAATCAGATGAATTTGCTTCATACCCTGGTTGGTACTCATTACTGTGCTATTTTGTATCAAAAGGTTACTGCACAAAAAGTTGAATGTACAGATTTTTTACTGACTGACTCGGTAACTATTGATTGGTTTAAGGCTGATGTGGTGTCTATATTTAAAAAGGGATCAAAGGCCCAGATTCAGGTACATCTGCGCATTATTGGACCGGCGTAGCGCACCGCCTTTACGTTAGACTTGCAATTTTGCCGCGTAATCACCCTATTCTCGTAGCTTTTGCGCAGAAAATTGCTCATACGTAACGTTTTTTCAGAGGCGTAAGGTGGAGTAATACAAATTGGGAAGGACGTGGGCGTGTTACATTGAAATGAGCCGTGACCCCATGCAAATGAAGGGCCGGCCGGCTCGCTCATGTGCGCTTGAAGGAGACCATGGTCAGCTCCGCTGTGCGCATGCTCACAACTCGGGAGCGGCGCAATCAGTGAAATTGGAAATGGACTAGGGCAACGTTGTGAACTACGCAAACAGCATAAATAGACACACACAAACGCACTTGCATTGCAAAAGTACATCCCTTTGTTCCTTCCCATTTAACCAAGTGCTTTTGTCCTGTTGTTCGTTGCGGTGTGTTTTGTAGTTGTCAGATTAGTGTTCGTGTGATCAAGTGTTTGTTAGTAGAGATCTTTGAAAGTGTTTTTTGATAAGTGTTTGAGAGACTGTTTGTTTGATTGATATATTTGTGTTCGTTTGTTTTCTTGCTGTTTTTTTGCTGTTTGTTTTTGTGACTGTTTCCTGCTGAGTAGTTTTCTCTTTGTGTGTGTTCTTGCTTGATTGGTTGTGCTTGTTTTTGTGAGTGATTTTTGCTGATTGGGAGTGAGTTTTTTTTGGAAGTATGACAGAGAGAAAGCGAAAGCTCAATTTTACAGTGGGGGAAAAAAGAATTCTTGCCCGGGCCATTAGCGAATATGGGCGTTTCCTCCACGGCCCGGACAGTGCCAACACCACCCCAGCCAGGAGGAGGGAGATTTTGGATATGATCACTGAGCAGGTCAATTCAGCGGGGGAGGGGGAGACACGGACCCGGTCTGGGATTGACAAAAAAATCAATGACCTCCGGCGTCTGGTCAAACAGAAGCTGGCCAGAATGCATGCCCATGCCAGGGGCACAGGAGGGGGCCCACCATGCCGTATTAGGCTGACAGCGGAGGAGCGTGCGGTGGCCCTGACCTTTCATCGGCATGAAGTTGAGGGCCTGCCCGGCTTTGACTCAAGTCCGGAGCCCGTGGTGCCAGGTAAGTATTTTTTTTAATATCAGGTGTGTAGCATGTGTGGGGGAGGGGGTGAAAGGGAATATGTGGCAAGTGTGTGGATCCTCCAACCTGTGAATGTTTTGTGTCATCCACAGATGTGCAGGAGGGTGCTGGGCCATCTGGCCTGACCGCACCATCCCCAGGACAGCAGCCTAATGAGGCCCCCCCAACAAGGCCGGAGTCCGCGGAGGAGGTTCAAGAGGAGGAGGAGAATCATGAGGAGGAGAATCATGAGGAGGAGGAGTCCATGTCAGGCACTGGACGTTTGGTTTTTGAGGACTCTTCCCCTCTGGCTGGCAGCAGGCAGCCCTCCCTAAGGGGGAGCCCCCCCCCCCCTCCTCCCCCAACATGGCTCCCCTCCCAAGGGCCTCCCCTTCTCCCCGGCCACAAGCATCAGCTGGAGGCAGGATTTCATCCCAGAACACCAGGGGGTTGGCCGATCTCCTGCCCGCCACTCTGAGAAGGGACCAGTTCCTCCAGACCCGTCATCTGGGACAGGTCAGCCAGACATTGGTGCGGATAGAGGAGAGCCTGTCCTCCATCAAGGATATGCTGGGGAACCTGGACTCCCACTCCCGGGCTTTCACAACCTGCCTAAACGACCTGCAGACTACATCAGCAGGCGTTGGGCAGGATGTGAGGGCCCTTACCCAGGCTATCCAGGCCAACACGGCAACACTTGGTGCTGCCCTGGACAGAATAGCCGTGGCCTTGGAGGGCAGGCCACCAGGTGGGCAGAGATCAGGGGCTGCTCCTCCTTCCCCGGTTTTACCCCTCCCCATGAGTCTCCCCTGAGGAGCCGGGGCTGTGGCCGGGGGCGCCCCAGGCGTGGCTCACGTAAAGGGCAATAATTATTTTTTTCCCCTTTTTTTTTTTGCTGGAAAATTTTTGCTTTTGCAGGTAATTTTTTTTTTAAAAATTTTTTTGGGTTGTGAATGCTGTTTGAATGTGGGGGTGACATTCCTGTCGGAAAAGGGGTGTCACCCTCAATTGTGGTGGAGAAGGGTTCCCCAGGACCAGGGAGAAGCGATCCCCAGGTCCGTGTGAATGGTGTATGAATGTACAGTGAAATAATTGGAGCCTTGGCGTGGCGTTGCTGCTCACAAGTCCTGCATGGTGGACTAGTGCCAATCCAATTTGATGTGGATGTGGGGTGTGTGTGCTAGGGACCACAGTGTTGTGCATGCATGCATTCTCATTGTGCCATGATTAATGTGTGTGTTTAACGTGCAAAGATGCCCAATGTGAGTTGTCTCCTGGCTGCTCTTCCCTCAGAAGACGGGGTAGCCTCGGTTAGGGGGGGATTGTCTGGTTCAGGGGTCAGGTCATCACGTAGGCCAATCTGCAGGCCCTTTCTTACTGCGAAGTTGTGCAGCATGCAACATGCACCGATGATCTGGCACACAAAGTTTGGGGAATACAAGAGGGTACCCCCAGACTTATCCAGGCATCGGAAACGTGACTTTAGGAGGCCAAAGGTGCGCTCCACCACTGCTCGTGTTTGGGCATGTGCTTGATTGTATCTTTCCTCTCCTGGGGTTTGGGGGTTCCGGATAGGAGTCATGAGATGGGGTCCCAGTGGATATGCAGAGTCACCTGTAAGGGAAAAGACAGGAGGATGTTAGTCATGCATGTGCCCCTTGTGATGTGTGCATCATGGGAGGGGATAGTCATGCCTGACTCCCATGTCACTCACCAACCAGCCAGGTGTCCCCATACACGTTCTGATCGAATTCCATTCGGATGTGGCAATGATTGTATATGTAGCTGTCATGGCTGGACCCTTGGTGTTTGGCACGGACGTGCCATATGAGGCCTTGGGCATCGACTATCACCTGTACATTGATGGAATGCCAATGCTTCCGATTGCGGTACATGTGCTCTGTCTCATGGGGGGGCTGGAGTGCCACATGTGTGCAATCAATAGCCCCCACAGTGCGTGGGAATCTGGCAATTCTGTAGAAATCTGTCATTGCCTTCAGCCGCAGGTCCTCAGTGGTGGGTTTGATGATTTGGTTGGCCATGCATCTGAGGATTGCAGGGACAACCTGGTGCACACATCTGCTCATGGAGGATTGTGACATCCCAGCCACCACTCCACATGTACGCTGAAAAGAGCCACTGGCAAGGACATGGAGTGTTGCCAGTACCTTCACCAGTGGCTGCACTGCATGTGAGCGGTGTGTTGGGCTGGTGATGTCCTCCTGCAGGGTTGTGGTTAATTCCAGGATGACATGAGGGGTGAATCTGAAGATGCGATACACCTCAGAATCACTCATGCCAAACAGGTCTATGCGGGTGCGGTATATCCTCTCCCGTGCCATCCTCCGTGCCATCCTACGTGCCCTCATCCTTCTTTGTTCATCTAAAGTCAGTAGTATAGCTATGTGCGACGATGCCCCTGGCATGTTGGCATACAGATTGTTGTGCAACACGTGTGACTGCTGAGCTCCTCACTAACAGTGTTGCTTTATCTAACAAGTAGACTTTTTTTCTCTTTTTAGACCAGCTTTTATATGCTCTAATTTTAGACAGGACATTTTGCTGTTGCGCACACTGCGTAGCCTGCGCTGCCCCAACGTTCTTTTGTGGATCTCCGTAAGTCCCTCATTAGCATATTTGACTAGCAAATCAATGGTCTGTCTAGCGCACTTTTGCACGGACGGATGCGCCAGTCTAACGAAATTACGCGGGACAAAAAAAAATAGATTTTTTGCGTATCTCGTTCTGGGGATGCCGTGCATCGAAACGCACGCGCACATTTCGACTTACGCACGCGCATCTCCTGTTGCGCAGGCGTAATCGCTCTGTGAATCTGGGCCAAAGTCTTTACTTTAGTAATAGACCAGTTTAATGTCTGTAGTCAGGAAGATACTTGAGAATTTGATAAAAGACCACATAGAAGAGATTTTGCTAGAAAACAATATTTTAAGCAATAGTCAGCATTGATTAACAAAAGAAGTTATCAAACAAATCTGATATTTTTTTATGAGGAAGTAATCAAGACCTTAGACAAAAGATATAGAATATTTGGACTTTTCAAAAGTGTTTGATGCAGTTCTCCACACACAACTAATGTGTAGATTAAAGTCTACAGGCTTAGACAGTTCAATTTGTGAATGGATAGAAAACTGGCTAAAAGACCTTATTCAGAAACTGGTGATTAAAGAATAAGTTCACTTCAAAAAAATTATAACAAATGCAATTTTTTTGCAGGTAAAAGTACATTCGTTTTTGTTTTCTTAGGAGCCTGTAAAGTAGCCTGCAGGGGCAGACAGTTATTCCGGGAAAATCAATGAACTACAGGAACACTCACCATTGCCCTCGCAGTTCATTGAGAACTACAAGCTGTCTGCCGTGGGGGTCAACAATAACTGTAGTTCATTCATTTACAGAACTCTGTTAATGAGTGACACAGTTGTGTGGACACAAGCCCCAATGGCTGCCCTGTTTTTGAATTGTGACAGAAGGTGCGGGGAGAGGATCCCCTCGCCCCCGGTCACAATGGAGGATCGGTTCATGGTCCAGGCAGGTGCTTTAGTAACATGTTACGCCCTGAAAACAGGTGTAACATGTTATTAAATGTGAATTTATCCTTTAGAGCCAGTTCACACAGGGGCAACACGACTTTGTGCACGACTTCAGTGCGACTTACATGGCGACTTCAAGTCGCCTCCAGGACAGGCAACTTTGGCTGTGGCCACTCAAACAACAATCAGCTCTGTGGGAGGGAGGGGGTTTGCCTGAGAAAACTAGTTTCTCTTCCTGGAAAGTTGCTTCAGTTAAGACAGGGATCTGACTTGGAGGCGACTTCCTTTGAAATCAATTGGTATAAGTCACCTTAAAGTAGTACAAGAACCTTTCCTGGAGTCGGAGCGACTTTAGTAGTGTGCATTAAGATGGCTCTCATTGACTAACATGTAATTTGACATGTCATCCGACTTGGGGCGACGCAAGTTGCCCCCCAGGTCACGGTTGTGTGAGCCGGCCCTGAATGTTCACAAAAAGAATATTGGGAACTAAATAAAGAGCAAAAAAGGGCAACCAAATTGATAAGAGGCATGAAGGAGCTCAGCTATGAGGAAAGCGTTACTGAACTGAATTCACTCATTGAGAAGAGGTGATTGAGGTGGGGGTAGGATATAATCAATGTGTATAAATCCCATATCAGGTATATAGGGAACTTGGTGTTATTCACTTCAAGTCATTACAAAAGTCAAGGGGACACTCTTTATTTCTAGAGGAAAAGAGATTTAAAAGAGAAGTATGGGTTAAAACATTTTTTTAGATTCATACTTACCTCGGTGGATGAAGCATCAGACCGATGCTCCATCTGTCCCCCAATATCCCTGCACTGAGAAACCAAGCCAACGAACGTCGCCGATGGCTTGGTTCTCACAGATCCCCAAGAGGAAAGCCGCTGAATGTCAGTCAGCGGCTTTCCTCTCTGCTTCTCCATGCTCATCGGAGCGCCGACCAGTGAAGCAGCAGGGAGAGGCTGTCTCAGCGTCTCAGCGGTTCACTGAGATGCTAAGACAGCCATCAATAAGGGCTGGCAGATCCCGACTTGGAAGTCACGATGACATGCTGCCCTGACTGATGGCAGTGATGTCAGCAGAGAGCGGACTGCAGACCGCTCTCCGCTGAAAACGGGTCACAGGAGTTTAAAACGAATTGAACTCTTGTGACCCCGAGGAGAAGCCCAGCCTAAAAAGCTCAGGCTGGACTTCTCCTTTAACCTTTACGTAGGGAAAGGCTTCTTCAGAGTAGTAGCTGTTAAAAGGTGGACTAGACTCCCTCAGGAACTAGTTCTGGCCAGCTCAGTAGATTGTTCTAAAAAGAGCTGGATACATTCCTAAATTTACAAAATATATCTTAATATTAACATTTATAGGTTATAAATATTTCAATGTTGATCCAGGGAATACGTGATTGCCTTCTGGAGGATCAGGAAGGAATTTATTTTTCCCTCGCTGGAGAAAATTGGACCATGGTTTTATTTGCCTTCCTCTGGATCAACCATGGGAGTAGGATTCTGTTTTCTAATTATTTATTTTGTTTATTTTTTCCTATGGGCTTAACTTTTCAACCTGACTAACTAGGTAAATGTTTTGCATTTCCAGATGTTAAAATGCTGTTCAGGAGTAAGCATTAGCATGGGTTTGGGACATGTAGTCATATAAGGTCAATGATGTCTTGAGCATCCCTGCTGCTTTGTGTATGTGCAGTTGTGGGGTGAGGAATGCCCTGGCCACAGTTTTTTGGACGTCAGTGGGAAGGAGTGACAGCTTCCTTCTGGGTTCGGTCTGAAAAAGTTTGGACCAAACCTGTGCTCATCACTGTTTAGGAATATGGACACATTCAGGGGTGGGGATAGATCAGACTTAAAGCGGAGTTCCACCCGAAAATGGAACTTCCGTTTTTTTTAATCATCCCCCCTTCCGGTGTCACATTTGGCACCTTTCAGGGAGAGGAGGGAGCAGATACTTGTGTAATACAGGTATTTTCTCCCACTTCCAGGCATAGATCACCGTGGTGACCTATGTCACATGCGGTGCCTACAACCCCCCGCCCCCGCCCCCCCCCCCCCACTGTCTTCTGGGAGACACACATGTCCGTGGAGACAGCAGGGACCAGTGGGATGGCACAGTGTGACTTGCGCATGCGCAGTAGGGAACCAGGCTGTAAAGCCTCAAGGCTTCACTTCACGATTCCCTTACCAAATATGGCGGCAGCAGCACTCGAGAGCTTCGGGACCTGACATCGCGGGCAACCTGGACAGGTAAGTGTCCATATATTAAACTTTTTTGACTTTTAATTTTTTTTTTGTTTTGGCGGAACTCCGCTTTAATGAGATATAACACTTGTTAAATAACCCACTGGCCTGCATATTATTATATTGTGATTTTCTTTACAGAAAGGGTATAAAAAGGATCTGGAAACTGAGATAAAAGGGAAGGGGATGCAGGTCGGCCCAGATTTTCCTGAGCTACAAAGAGCCAAAAGAGCATCTGAGATTGCAAGTCAGGTAAGTAGAACATTTTTGTGCGAAGGTACAGATATTTTTTATAACATTTTAGAAGAAAACATATCATGCAACAGCCAATTTTTTTATTTTATTTTTCTAGATGAAAAGTCAAAATATTTGCTGCTGCATTGGCAAACGTTTACTCTAGAAAGACTGATAGAAGCAAAGTAGTTATAATGCATTCTTATGCTTTTTTTTCCTTTTCTGTTTTTTTATTTTATCGACAGAAAAAATACAAGGATGAAGCAGAGAAGATGATGTCTATGTATTCTTTAGGGGCTGATACTCCTGAGATGGAAAGAGTAAAGAATGCACAGAAATCCATAAGTGCTGTAAGTATAACCACCATACCCCCTGACTTTTTAGTATACTAGATTGCAACCTCAGTACCATGGGGCATAAAAAATTATTATGTGAAAAAATGATTGGTTTAGTACATAGGTGCTTTTTGTAACACTACTTTTCCTTTATATTCTCTTTCCCGATTAACCACTTAAGAACCGTGCACTGTATATATATACGTCATTTTTTTAAAGATGGATATATCAGCAGCCGCTGCCACAACCGAGATATCCATCTTTCCTGTGAGCGGTCCTTTAAACGATAACGGTAGTCCCCACAGCGGATTTGCCGCGAGATCACCGTTATCGGCGGCGGGAGATGGGACTCCCCTCCCGCTGCTCTGTCGTGCCCTCGGCCGCTTACCGGAGGCAATCGCGTGCTGTGTCCTGCTCGGCTGGGAAACAAGTGAGGGCAAGATGGCCCCCACCGGTCTCCATAGCATAGCAGGGCGGAAGCGACGTCAAAAAGCCACTTCCGCCCATGCTTCTTAAAGGCATATTTTCTTGTTGTCATATTTTGAAATGACAGATTATTAATTTTTTTGTGTGTAAAAATTATTAAAATAAAAAAGAAAACAAAAATATATTTTTTTTTAAAGCGCCCCGTCCCGACGAGCTCATGGTATCACCGCGATCGTTAAAGCGAGAGCCCTAGACCTCCTCTGTAACTCAAAAGATGCAACTATAGCATTTTTTAAACGTCGCCTATGGAGATTTTTAAGGGTAAAAGTTTGATGCCATTCCACAAGCGGGCACAATTTTGAAGTGTGACATGTTGGGTATTATTTTACTCAGCGTAACATAATATTTCACATTATAAAAAAAAAATTGGGCTAACTTTACTCTTTTCTTATATTTTAATTGAAAAAAGTGATTTTTTTCCCAAAAAAAAGTGCTTTTGTAAGACCGCTGCACAAATACGGTGTGACAGAAAGTAAAGCAACGACCTCCATTTTATTCTCTGTGGTGTTAGAAAAAAATATATATAATGTTTGGAGGGTTTAAGTAATTTTCTAGCAAAAAAAACAAAAAACTGTTTTAATCTTGTAAACACCAAGTCTGAAAAACAGGCAAGGTCCTTAAGTGGTTAACAAATGCAATCATTTATAGGTTGAAAGAATGGATTTGTGTAACACCTGTGGTAGTGATAGAGTGTATTTACATAGAGTACATTGCAAAGAGGGTAGCAGGCAAAAAAGATGTACTATATAAGCAATGGCAGAGAAGACAAAAAATATTGTCACAGTGATATCTTTTAGTGGCTATTTAGTGGAACTTTAACGTTCCTTCTACAGGTGCAGTAACAAAGTAGAAGATAAGGCTAATGCCCGGTACACACGAATGATCGTCCGTTTTTTTTGTATGCTAATCTCACGTCGAATCTGATGAGTTTACTAAAGTCACGAAAATTCTTGTACAGCAGAATAAAAAATCGGAAGTGATGTCATGTGTTGTAATGCATTTGTATTGTATTTTCGAATGACAGCTGTACTGATTAACCGAAAATCGTACGATCTGGCATCGTACGAAAAAAAAATTCCGTGCATGTCCTAATAAAATCGGATGAACTGTCCTGATCGGCTCTCGGAAGCGTTGTACTAACGATCCGCTGCATAGTAACCAATCAGCTTTTAGAGTTTTTGTCAAAGCTTAATTGAACAAGCTGAAGTTAGAAGCTGATTGGCTACCATGCACAGCTGCACCTGATTTTGCACTCTCCAGTTTTAGTAAATCAACCTCTATATCACGAAGATACTTTATTTTCATTATTTATAAAATATTCCTGTCTATCTATTCTTATACCTTCCAAAAATATACAGCCATAGATGATTATGATGTTCGCAAAGCTATAACAACTTTGCACATGCAATAAATTGCACTATTTTTACTGGTACATTTTTGGTGTTTTCCAGGTATTCTACAGAAAAGGATTGGGAGCTGGCACAGCTGTGAGAGAGACACCAGAGATGGAAAGAGCAAAGATCACGCAGAAAAATATTAGTGCAGTAAGTTGGGTCAGAAAATGTGATCGTTTTTTTCTAATGATTATATTTATTAATCATCTGTTATTTTATTATAGAGATAGAGTATCACCGTCACTTTGTGGCTAATCTTTGTCATATGAGTTGCATTTACTTATTTGTGCCTTCTTGGATTGTCGCAGGTGAAGTATAAAGATGAAATTGGACCTGCTACAGCCATATCCGACCTACCAGAAATCCAGAGAGTAAAAGAAACCCAAAAGAACATTAGCAATGTAAGTGGAATTGACTTGTCTAATTTAAGAAGTTTGGTATTGAAGGCGTCCTAGTGCTACGCTGACCCATGTGCTTTTCTGCTGATCGACAGGTCCAATATAAAGAGCCTCTGAGAAAATCTACACCAATCAGCATGACGCCAGAAATGGAACTTGCTAAGAAGAACCAGGAGCATTTCAGCACGGCAAGAGCGTGTGCCATAGATTGATACTGCAATTAGTCTTTACTCTTGCAACACCGTTCACTTAGCTACAGGGCTTTTTCTGTGTGTCACCTACAAATCCTTAAAGCAAACCTATACTTATGTAGGGAAAATCAATGGGTTTGCTTTAACACTCCCCCTCCCCACATCCCCAGCAACATATACCAACCCATGGGCTGTTTGTTTGGGGTTCAGCTGAAAATGCGGTCACACAAAGGACCTTAAGCCTCGTACACAAGCTCGGTTTACAAACCGTGCGTGTGTATGAGACTTTCGGGTTTCTCGTCAGGAAAACTGCCCAAAATCTCAATGAGAAAAATAGAGAACCTGCTCTCTATTTTCTCATCGTAGTTCTCAGCAGTTTTCCTGCCGAGAAACCCGAGAGTGTGTATACTTTTCTGACGTGGAAACCCGCGCATGTTCGAAATAAATTTGACGCATGTAGCTTCCTAGGCATAGGTAGAGTGCAGCAAGGTGGCGGCGTTGGCATTGAATGTAATGAGCGCATGCTCGTCATACGCAATAATGTCACCGCGTTCTTGCCATTCAAAAGTACACTCGAACGCAAGAGATTGTTGCCAAGAATCTCGTCAGGAAAAAAAGTTTTTTTCCTACCGAGATTTGGGCTTGTGTGTACAGGGCTTAAGGTTATCTTTTACAGTGGCCAATAAGTCTAAAACACCATAGCAAGCTGTTATACTGTTACTGATTGGCTGCTTATCCTTCTTCTGACTCTTTGAGTCTGAGTTCTGCTGTATAGGAACTACAATAGGCTGATACCAAGTCAGACTCATATACTTAAACTAGTTCCTTTAAAAAACACAGGTAATATTTTTTTTAATTACCATATACCTATATGTGTTTTTTTTTTTTTTTTTATATCTGCCTGGAGTTTCGGATTAAAGTGACACTAAAGGTTCAAATATTTTTTTTTTAAATAACAAACATGTTAATACTTACCTCCACTGTGCAGCTCGTTTTGCACAGAGTGGCCCTGATCTTTGTCTTCTGGGGTCCCTCAGCAGGTGTCACGGCTCATCCCCGCTTCTGGTAACCCCCCCTGAGAAGCTCTCTCCCAAGGGGGTTACGTTGCGGGCGTGCTCCCAAGTCCTGTATCCGGCATCCATACCCGTCGACTACAGGACTCGGCCCTGCCCCGTCATTGGAGTTGATTGACAGCAGCGCGAGCCAATGGCTGCGCTGCTATCAATCTGTCCAATGAAGAGCTGAGAATACCAAGCAAAGGAAGAGCGTGTTCGTGATGCGGCACTTTCCAGGACTCAGGTAAGTAAAACATGGGGGGGGGGGGGCAGTGATCGCAACATGTTTTTTCACCTTAATGCATAGGATGTATTAAGGTGAAGAAACACAAACCTTTACAACCCCCCTTTAAGGGGCGGTATGCAATCAACAGCCTCACTAAAATGCTGGAATTACAATTGAATTTGATTTCTTTCTTTTTTTCAGGTTCACTATAAAGATAAAATTGGGAAGGTCACAGCAGTTGGTCTTACTCCGGAGATGGAAAGAGTTAAAAAGAACCAAGAAAATATTAGCTCGGCAAGTTACTGTTGATGTGTTGTACATTAGAGCAATGGTCATCAACCCTGTCCTCAGGGCCCACTAACAGGCCAGATTTTATGTATTACCTTGGGAAGATGCAGACTAGAATATTGCAATCAATGAGCAGTAAATTATATCACCTGTGATATTTTTCAGTTATCTTGCAAACCTGGCCTGTTAGTGGAACCTGAGGACAGGGTTGATGACCACTGCATTAGAGGATGACCAGCGGTAGACAAGAATGGATCATAGTAGTGTAGATGTGCATATCTATTAAGTGGACTATGGAGGTCACAAGTGTTTTGTTATGTAGAATTAAGGCCCAATTCAAGTTGAGATAAATACATTTCAGGAGCATCAAATCAAAAGGTGTTTGTTTCTTTAGAAAGCAGCAACAGCCTGAGTAGGAAAGCCTGTCCCCTGCCTGCTTTCTGGAGAGTGAGACCTTTGTCCTTATGTGGAAGTGATGATCTCTCTGCAGAGGTCCAACAATTTTCCTGCTTGCAGTGATATCTATGCAGAGGTCCAACAAGCCCCCTGCATAGTCAGGGCTAGAGCTCACCAATGAATCAGCAGGGAGTATGCGCTTAGCAGATTTCAGAGATATAGGTCTGACTTAGTATGGGGTTTGTCAGACCTCAGCAGTGAGACCACTGCCTCTACACAGAAAGCAAGGGTCCCACTCTGTAGCTGCTAGGCAGGGACAGACTTTTCTACTCAGGCTGTGGCTGCTTTAGAAAGAAAGTGAATTAAAAGAAATCACTTGATTTATATTTAGCTGATTTAATAAAAAATGTTTAATTCTTCTTTAATCGTGTTGTTAGCTAAAGTCTGGCTGGGGATGTAAAGAAATTAGTAATATTTGTTCTTACCGCCGAGATCCTGATTTGGTGGATCTCAGTACAGGATAGAGAGTTTTTGGTGGCAATTTTGGCATAGAAAAGCCTGATAAAGTTGGCGCCCAACAGGATTATTAAAGCAGTGCAAAAATGTAGGGCAGACCGGAGTAATACCTGTTTGAGAAATAGCAGCACTGAAAACCAACATACTGGGAGTTATCACTAGAATTCTAAGGTCCATGTCACATGATGTGGTGTATGTCAGAAGATAAACAGTTCCACTTACCTCAATAAAATCGCTCCCTCATTGGCCTAGACCAGGGGGCTTCAAACTACGGCCCTCCAGTTGTTCAGGAACTACAATTCCCATCATGCCTAGTCATGTCTGTGAATGTCAGTGTTTTACAATGCCTCATGGGATGTGTATATCTGCAACAGCTGGAGGGCCGTAGTTTGAGGATCCCTGGCCTAGACCAAAGGTCTCCACACATTCTAAACAAAGGGCCAGTGGGAAGACTGGTGCCCTATCTTTGATTGTAGTGGGAGGACTAGTGCCTCATCATTGATGTCAGTGCCCCATTGTTGGTGTCAGTTGGAGGAATAGTGCCCCATCATTGGTGTCTATGGAAATATTTCTTCCCCAACACTGGTGTCAGTGAGAGGAATTGTGCCCCCTCATTGGTATCAATGGAAGAAATTGTGCCTCATCGTTGGTGTCAATGGAAGGAATTGTGCCTCATTGTTGGTGTCAATGGAAGGAATTGTGTCCCATCGTTGGTGTCAATGGAAGGAATTGTGTCCCATCGTTGGTGTCAATGGAAGGAATTGTGCCTCATCGTTGGTGTCAATGGAAGGAATTGTGTCCCATCGTTGGTGTCAATGGAAGGAATTGTGTCTCATCGTTGGTGTAAAAGGAATGAATTGTGTCCCATCGTTGGTGCCAGTGGGAGGAATTGTGCCCTATTGATGTTGTCCGTGGGAGTAGTAGTGCCCCATTGTTGGTGTCAGTGAAAGAAAGAATGCCCCATTGTTGGTGTCAGTGGATGGAATGGTGCGCCAAGGACTGGATAAAAGCAAGCAAAGGGCCAAAGTTTGGAGACCACTGGCCTAGAGCAGTGCTGTATCTTACATTCTAGTAAGGGAGCAGCAACGTAGCAATATCTTTCTGGTGGAGCTTGCAATGGATCCACTCCATAGCATCAGGTATGTAGATTGATAGAAACTCTGTTGCTGGTGAGTTTTCAATAGCTACAGGATCGCTCGTGTGATATGAGTGCCTACGTCACCCTTCATTGAGGGTGGAAGTACCACCGTATGGGCTTTTAAATTAGGGGTGTACATGAAGCAGCCTCATGTGCTTATTACAGTGATTGTTTCTAGAATGAATCCAGTTATAATATGCGTTGTGCAGACTTGCATATCTAATTTGTGTTTTCTTACAGGTGAAGTACAGCAGTGATTTGCAGCATCAGAAAGGTAGACCTAGTGTCATTCTAGATACACCAGAATTGAGACATGTGAAAGACGCACAAAACAAAATATCCATGGTAGGAAGCAGCATATTTCTACAGTTAGCAGGGCATGTTTATCACCGTCACCTTATACTCATAAACCACATTGGCTATCCTCACTGGGACAAGTTCACAGCCTTGCGATGTCGAAACTAGTAAGCTGCACAGGAATGCTGAATATGACAACTGAAACCTAATAAAATGTGTTCACTAACTCCTTTCTGTGCGTTTTTTATTAACACCAAAAGACTGAACCTGACACAGAGTGAGCGTGCTGCATGGTGTGTGATACAAGTCCGAACAAGTGCCTGTCTATAATGTGAAACTGGCTTTGATTTTATTAGAGAAATCAATTTTTCCATTTATTGCATGATTTTCCTTAGGTTAATATGTTGTTAATATGTTGTGATCAAAGTGATGTAATATCTGTAGCAAACCAACTAATTAGGTTCATTATTGAGCAAAAATTGATAAATAAGGCTTACTACTTGTACATTAAAGGGTCAGTCCACCCAAAAGCTGTATTTCAGTTAAAAGAAGAAGGCCGAGTCAGCCATTGGCTCCCTAAATTGTCTTGGGATACCCCAATAGTGAATTCTCCTTTTTCATAATTCTCTACACTGTTCCTGCCCAGCTGAGAGTTGTGGGCAGGCCCGGACTGGCCACTGTGGGGGACTGTGTAATGTTAAGGGGCCCAGAGGTGCAGTGCTATGTAATGTAAAGGCGTCCAGGGTGCTGTGTAATGTAAAGGGGTCGAGAGGTGCGGTGCTATGTAATATAAAGGGGTGCAAGGTGTTGGAATCCCATCATTAACCACCAGGCTGCTCAGTCTAAAATGAGGGTCAAGTGGAACAAAGGGTAATAGCTGTGGGGGATGATCAGATGGACAAAATGAAAATACAGTTGTTTGGTGTGGGAGGCATAGGCTTCTCTGAAGAAGAGGGTTTTCAGGGATCGTCTAAAAGATAATAGAGAAGGAGATAGACAGACAGATTGGAGTAAGGAGTTCCATAGGCTTGGAGAGGCTCTGGAAAAGTCCTGGAGACGAGAATGGGAGGAGGTGATGGGAGAGCTAGAGAGCAGGAGGTCTTGAGAAGAGCAAAGAGAACGATAAGGTTGGTATTTTGAGACTAGTTCAGTGATATAACTGGGGGCAGAGTTGTGGATGGCTTTGTAGGTAGTTGTTAGTAATTTAAATTTAATTTGTTGGGTGAGAGGAATCCAGTAGAGGGATTGACAGAGAGGAGCAGCAGAGACAGAGCGGTTGGTGTTCTGCCAACCTTTGTGTGTTCTTGCTCCTTTTTTATTTCCATAATATAAAATATCTACAAAACTCCATCGAGAGGGGGAAACATAATGGCGACAGCAGATCCCTTGGCAGGTGCAGCCCCAGGAAATCAGCATTGTGGTCTTACCAATTTAGTACCTATTAGGTTTAAAACAAACTGCAGCCGAAAGTTCTCTGCAAAACAAGAGGTAGTATACTCATCTGTCTGGCCATCCGTGTCTCCTACCTCCGCTCTAGCACTTCAGCTAGTTTCCTTGACATTTGACATTTCTTTTTGATTGTTGGATATCTGTGTCTAACAGTGGTTCCTCCAACCCTACTTCACTGTTGAGTCCTGTGAGGATGTTCTGAGGTTCACTTGATTGTCCCGGTGTTTATTTGGAAGCATTCGCTCACCCTGATGTATATTTATTCTGCATGACTGAGAATTCTTTAGGAACAACGAGGCTCACCTTGTTGCAGTAGGAGGAGAACTCCATGTCTTTTGTGGGCAGACCTGGGAGTCATCATTTCTGGAGCCTCTAGGAGCAAGTGGTTGGTTCAGCCCCTAGTAACGAAATTTTGAGGTTTGGGTGGACTGACAATTGAACTAACTAAAGTTCTGCAATATATACAAGTTATTCCATATTTGTTGGGAGTCATTTCAGCCTGTAGTTAGATTTTAAGTATAATTTTTTTTAAATATATTTTTAGATAAAATACCATGAAGATTTTGAGAAGACAAAAGGCAGAGGTTTCACCCCCGTTGTAGATGATCCAGTGTTGGAGCGAGCAAGAAAAAACTCACAGATTGTCAGTGATGCTGCCTATAAGGGAGTTCACCCTCATGTAGTAGAGATGGACAGGAGACCGGGGGTAATTGTTGGTGAGTTTTATTAAATTAATTTCTCCTTTCACATTGTTTATTGTTTACCTGTCTTCTAGGTAGGAAGGGAACAACCAATAATAATTTAAAATATTTCAGGGAGCTGGTGATATAAGAAAAAAAAAAAAGATGGTCATGCTAGGTATATTTTGCTTTTGTCAGAATTTCTGCTCTACCCCTAAAAGTCAATGGTAATGCAAAAGAAACTCAAAGCAGGGGAATGAAGGAGGCCAAATTCAAGTCAGAAGGACGTAAACTGCAGGTAAAATGAACTCTGTGTGGCACTACCCCAGTAGGAGCCACTGATTGTAATTTGTTCTTCCCGAAACAGTGCAGAAGCTACCAATCACACAAGCAACCCTCCATTCACTCTGGCTCCATTAAACAGTCTAGGAGATGTCTTTTTAAGGTTTTATCGCTTGTAGAACGTGTAAAAAGACTACCCATCAGTAGAAAGATCAATGTTCTCCAACTAGCTGGAGTTCTCAATACTTTCTTTTCATGCACAGAGCTACATCATTTACCTTCCTCAGGGGTCAAGTCCTGGGGAAAAAAGTGTGGGAACTCCCACCCAAGATCCACTCCTCCACCAAAAAAAATTAAAAATGATACACTCATATGCATAATTACTAAACCGCATGTTTTTTTTTTTTGATCCACTGTACCTTAGTAATCCTACGGATTCATCGGGTAGCGTGCGGGTATTCCGTCACTTCCTCGATGCCGCAATGTCTCCTGGAAGCTTTTGTCATTGTTCCCAGAAAACATTGCGGAGGTCTGTCGTGAGTTATCGTGGGATTTAGAAAAAACTTTAAGCAAGTTCTTTCTAAATCCTGTGATAACTCGTGGCAGACCTTCGCAATGTCTCCTGGAAACAATGACAAAAGCTCCCAGGAAACATTGTGGCATTGAGGAAGTGATGGAATACCCGCACACTACCCGATGAATCCATATACAGGAGGTGGCCAGTAACATAAAGGATTACTAAGGTTCACCTGCCCCTGACAGTGACTCGAGCTGGGCATCGCCGCTTAGTGAAGGATTGGCTCGGCTGCTCTAGTCCTGCAAAGGGAACTGTGTTCCTGCTGTGAAAAATGTGCAGGGACGCTGTTCCCACAGGACTTGAGCCCTGACCTGCAATTTTCACACCACTCTGAGGACCATCCATTTGGTGGGTGGCCGCAGACCTATTGAAAAGAACTATAATAAAAGACTGGAACCTGATAGATGATGAATGGATGAGAGTAGCGCCATATAATATTGGCAGGGTGTGTTCACTAAGCATATACTGTCACGGTAAAGAAATTAAAAATTGTATGCACAGACAAAGGCTATCTCCTCAAAACATATTTATTGAAGTGTAAAACAGCCTAACATGATAAAGCTCTCCAACAAGGGTTACCCCCATCCCCAATATCTTGCCCAAAAAATAGTCTCCTCTCTCCCTCAACACTAAAAGGATTGTCCCATATCCACCCTTCCCTCCCCACTGAACCCGTGTGAAAAACCTGTGTGCCTATCAGTGCCACCCATAAGTATCCATCAGTGCCACCTGTGAGTGTTCATTGGTGCTACATACCAGTGCTGCCTATCAGTGCCCATAATTGGTGCCACCTCATCAGTGCAGCCTCATCAGTGCCCTTCAGTGAAGGAGAATACATACAACATTTTATAACAGAAACAAAGAAAACCCTTTTTTTTCACATTTTTGCACAAAAAATAAAAATGCCAGCAGTGATCAAATACCACTAAAAGAAAGCTCTATTTGTGAGAACAGAATGATAAACGATGTGTTTGGGTAAAGTGTAGCATAACTGTGCAAATGTCATTCAAAGTGCAATAGCACTGAAAGCTGAAAATTGGCCCGGGCAGGAAGGGGGTGTAAGTGCCGGTATTGAAATGGTTAATGTTAGGCTGTATTTGTAGACCCCAATTCTGTATGTAGAGTAAGCCAAGGGACAAAACAGGATGATATGCATGATATGGAAATGGAGCATAGTCCCTTAAGTTTTGGGTTATGTGATGGAATGAGACATGTGATGTCCTAGTGTGCTGTGGACATTTATTTTGGGAAATTCTAAAATGTTTTACTTTTGTCCTATCCACCTGCTTGAGTATCAAAGCCTGCGATTACATGTACTCCAATCCTGGTTGCTGTGCCCTCCCTTTGTTTTTTTCTCTGACATATCACAAACGTTGCAGAGTTTGTCTTCTTCCATGAACTTCTATACATTTCATATTTACCTGTCCACTGGTATTTTCATTTTTGTCTTTCACTATCTCTCTCTCTTCTTTCTTTTATTATCCTTCGTTGTATGTTTCATTTACTCATCAAAAGACCTTAAAGTTTGGCGCACTGACCCAGGCTCCATCTTCGACATTGACCCACTGGAGGACAATATTCAGTCTCGGAGCCTCCGTATGTTAACGGGTACAGCAAACCATTGTTGTTGTTTTCATTCCAGGGCAAAGCGGGCAAACACATTATTTCGGTGTCTATGGCCATCATATGGTGCAGTAAAAGAATAGCCCATTGTAGTATATCATTTTATAGTGGATCATTTTTCCTCTGGGGGTTGGTTCTGTTATTCAGCTACAACATAGATACAAGAGCATATTTAATATACTTTAGGTACATAAAAAAAACTACATACTGTAGGTACAACGGGAAATAATAACTGTTAATGAAAAAGCCACATCTCTTAGCAGCCTATTTAATCTTTAAATTATTATTATTACAAATAACATTATGTAATCATATGCTGTCATGCAATTTTTGACATGCTTTGCAGGGCTTGTTAGATCTGACCACTCTTTGATACCTTTGAGTGGTACAGACATATGTTAAACCAATGGCCACCCTTAAGGCTCCTTTTAAATACTTATAGTTGACTAGAAGCAGCTAAATGCAGATGAAATGTTTAGGATTTAGCTGTAAAGTGGACCTAAGGGAGGACTGGGCTGGGGAACAGGCCGGTAATGATAAGATATGAGTAGTGTGCAAAAAGGGGCATGTCTAACCGTAATATTGGGTGTGGCTTAAATAGGGTGTGGTTAGAGTCCGAGATGAAACAGGGATGGGGAAGAAGAAAGAGAGGGTAGGAGGGAGAGAAAGAAAGAAAGAGGGACAGCAGGCCCAGATTCTACACCACAATAGAAATATGTGTATTCCAGAACGTTTAACAATTAGCAGATAAAGATACTCTAAACACCTGGTGTTGGTGTTTCAATCATCACGGCACCATGGTTGCTATGGCGTCAGGATGATTGAAGAGCATTATTTCTATTATTACATTGTAATATAAAATAAAATGGTTCAGTTCACCATAATGCAGAATCAGTGGGAACCCTGAGTGTGTCATTTGCTATGTCTCCTGTCACCAGATGCAGCTTGACTCATTTGTCACCAGATGCAGTTTGTGTCACCTGTCACCACAGATACAGCACTCACTTGTCACCACAGATACAACTTGTCACCACAGTCACAGCTTTTCACTTGTCACCACAGATACAGCGTTCACTTGTCACCACAGTTACAGTTTGTCACTACAGATGCAGTGCTCACTTGTCACCACAAATACAGCTTGTCAACACAGATACAGCGCTCACTTGTCACCACAGATACAGCTTGTCACCACAGACACAGCGCTCACTTGTCACCACAGATACAACTTGTCACCACAGATACAACCCAAACTTGTCACCACAGATACGGCGCTCACTTGTCACCACAGATGTAGTGGTCACTTATCACCACAGATACAGATTGTCACCACAGATACAGCTTGTCACTTGTCACCACAGATACAGTGCTCACTTGTCACCACAGACACAGCGCTCACTTGTCACCACAGACACAGCGCTCACTTGTCACCACAGATGTAGTGCTCACTTGTCACCACAGATACAGCTTGTCACTTTGTCACCACAGATGCAGCCAGTCCATGCTGTTCTGTATTGGAGATTTGGTCTCTACGCCATTTACAGAAGACCAGCTCTTGTCGAGGCCGAAGGGAAGAAAAAAGAGGCGGAGCTTGGTTGGCAATGAAAGTGGGTACCAATAGAAACGCAGCAGCTCCATTTCTTTTGGCAGCCACTTTCATTGCCACCTGGTCTCCGCCTCTTGTTTCTTCCTCACGAGAGCTGGTCTTCTGTAAAATGTTAGCAGGGACGTTTACTAGTCTCGTACCTCTAGCAGTGAAAAATCTGGAAAACACCAATTTCCCATGAAATTTCCCGGGACACGGTAAGACCTGGACAAGGGTCTTAATACCAAGAATGTCCCGGGAAATTCGGGACTGTTGACAACTATGCATTGTTTTAGTGCTTTGGGGTGCTATTCAAAATGAACTGGCACTTTTTTCTTTGTATTGCTACTTTATTTAGTTCCTATTACTGCATGTTTCTCAGTGTTTTTTAGTTTCAATCACAATGGAATTTGTTCATTTCTAGATAGAGCAAGCCTCGGCACCAGGCACTCCTGTCACTCTGCTGGCCCGGCTGTAGTGAGTCAGGGTGATGACAGGTCAGAGATGTCTGAGATGAATCCTAGTTTCTCTTACTGCAGTGAGGGAACAAGGGCATCTGATGAAAGAGGTAACAGATACTGACCATTTCAAGTTTAAAGCAGCTGTCCTTCTTTACTAGGTTAAATCTGTACTTTGTCCAATCTTACAAAATTCACTTTGTGGGTGGCCCTTGCAGTCTCTTCCCACCGGACATCTTTCAATTTAAAAAATCAAAGCAGCTGGCTGAAAATTATTGGTCAAACAGTGGCCATGGCTAGATTTGGTTAAGGTCATTGCTCAAATATGGCCATATGACAATATTTGGTCAGTGATATCATGCTATCCCTATCCTTTTGTTAACATGGCCAGGGATTCCTGGTCAATCAATGAGTGGGGCCATCACTGGTTCAGATGATGTCACTAGTTGCTAAGGATGCCGCAGGTGCCTGCACCTGCTGCTTTCTTAACCATTGACGGGAAGGAAGCTATCATTTATAGTAGCAGTGGAAATACTTTTACTATATATGAAGTTCTACTGCTGCCAAACAAGCAAAAAAAAAACTGTTCGGACTGAACTTTGACCTCATTTGTATTCCTCAGTAGATGTTCCCTTTAACTGCTTTTGATTGGAAATGTCTGACACACGTTTCTATATACAACAATATAGAGATGTAAGGTTCTAGTTCACCGTGTAAGTAACAGTTTTTGATTTCTTAGGAGTTATGTACCAAGGACAGCTGCATTAAATAAGAGTGGCACCTGAATGCTGTGCAGAGCTTTATCTGTAACAACCACTAACATTGTGTTACAACTCGCTCCAACCATGGTTAACACAAATAACAAAGTTACTAAAAGCTAGAGATTAAAAGTGTGATATAAAAACAATCAATTTGATAAGCCTGTGGTTATATAGATCGCTGAAGTGGATGTAAACCCTCACATATACACAGAGATGAGAACAGCCTCAGATGATACACGGGGATGAAGCAAATCTTTTCCTGGTCAGAACTTGGAGTGGATTATTGGCATACAGCCAAGACAGCTGATTGGAGAAAAGACACACACCCCCACTCCACATTGGCAAAGGAAAAAAGGAATGTGCAGAGCTGTGCTCTGAGACGGCAATCTGTCTGTTAATCTATTTATAGCAACCTCGCACGACACACACTTTAGGCTGCCATCTTGGAGAACTTGTTAGAGGTTATCAGTCTAATAACAGAGCTACTGAGCAGGAGAAAGTAATGGGACACTGTGCTTTTAAGAGAGATAAGAAAACACTACAGATATGTGCCCAGCTCAAATTTCATGAATCGGGTTTACATCAACTTTAAGACTACATTATACAGTAGGTCCTAATGAGAAAACATGAGAGGTGATCGTTACTGTTTATGGGTTTTGTTAGATATTGGACTGGTTTAGCCCAACACTCACTCATGCTTCAAATCTTTATAATTTAGTATTATTTGGTATAAATTGTGGTTGATGGTTTAAACGCTATGATTAAGGATGACATTTTGTTTAATATTTACATTCTTGAAGAAGTCTTCAAACCAATCATACGCAGGATCCTCTTCCCTTCTCTGGTGGTGAGTGATATTCAATTAGAGGGGTGCCAATGTGATGCCTTAAATTTCACGCTCTCTGCTACTACCATGTAAGAACAGAATGCTCCATGGTGTTGGCCCATTAAACCTTGTACTCCCACTGTGTCCTCAGACTTCTGCATCATTACCCTGTGAGAGCTGAATGGTCTATAGTGGTGGGCCATTATGCCCTGCACTCACTGTTCCCTCAGTCTTTACATAATTACCCTGTGACAGCAGAATGCTCCATGCTGGTGGGCCATTATGCCCTTCACTCACACCGTGTCTTCAGGCTTCTACATCATTACACTGTGAGAGCAGAAAGCTCCATGATGGTGGTGGATTATGCCCTGCACTCACACATGTCCTCAGTTGTCTACATTGTTACACTGTGAGAGAAGATATTGCCCCTCAACTTTGTCCTCAGTCTTCTTAGTAGAATGAAACCGGAGTCACTGCAAGGACAATGCCAGAGAGGAGAGACGTACTGCAGCCCGAGCTGACTTTTCTTGTTTCAAGTACTCTAGGGGGGCCTTGTTTGTTTTCGGGTACTATTAATATTGATTTAGTATATGGATTTAAATTGATTCAGTGTCCACTTTGGCCCGTGTCACTGATAATTTCATAGGAGTGATTTGTAGCAGCTACATGATCAGTCCCATTAGAATTTTTGTTTGCTAGGAAAAAAATGCATTGTAATCAATGAAAGGCCAGTGTCATTGAAATTTCAAGCAATTTGTTGCTGAGCAATTTACTTTTTACAGCATTCAGAGCTTAGCGACAGAATCGCCAGCTTCAGTAACTCTTCATGTTATCCAGTGCAGCTGCTGATCATCATGGCGCCCAGCCTTTTGCAGCTGCACATAAAAGCATTATAACTAGTTAAAGCTGCAAAACAACATAGAAAATAAGAGGATGGAACTGCTACAAATCTCTGCTACAAAATTGCTAGTTTAAAGCGGAGGTCCGTCTAAAAAAAAATATTAAAAGCCAGCAGCTACAAATACTGCTGACTTTTAATATATGGACACTTAGCTGGCCAGATATTTAAGGTGTAGCTGCAGATATGAAAATAAAAACTTTTGGAAAAGAGAATGTGCACACAGATATCTATAGTTAGTTAGATATCTGGCTTCTCTTACAGGAAAATTATCTTTACAATCACAATTTTATTTAAGAAGGTGCCTATAGACATCATTGGTCCTTTGTATATAAAGAACTTCACTGCCATGGATTTTAGTTCTCTACCCAATTTTTTGAATATTGAAGGGGAGTTCCACCCACAATTTTACTTTTTAAATATAAATACCCCTGTAATACACAAGGTTAATGTATTCTAGTAAAGTTAGTCTGTAAACTAAGGTCCGTTTTGTTAGGTTGTTACATCATTTAGATCGTTTACAATCTAGAAATAGACCGTGGCCATCTTAAGTGTGGGCATCATGAAGCCAGACTGTATGACAAAGATTTCAGCTTTGCATATCTCACACATGCTCGGTGCTGCACACTAGGTTTCAGTCAGGTTTGTAAGGACTACTGGGAAACATGATGCCTATCCCAGAAACCCTTGCAAATAGTGACTTAATAGCCTAGGGCTAATAAGGAGGAGGAAGTAATGAAGGACTACAAAATAAAGGTATTTACAAGCAACAAAATAAATAAAAATTGTCCATTCTGAACACTATGAGATTAGGGCATGCAGCTCAGACAAACATAAGAAAATGGGTGGAACTCCACTTTAAAAAACTTTTCGTATTGCTTATTGCTTTTTTAAGTGTGAACTGATTAGGTAACTTCCAGTTTGCTTTTTTTTAACATTTTAACTAACCTTTGAAATCATATGGTTTGGTTTAACCTCATTCATCATGTAATGTATTTTTAAAATATATTTTAAAAAGTATTTTTAAAATATCCTATCTCATTAATTTGGTTATTTGTCATTGCTTTGCTCTGCAAAAAAAGCTGAAAATGTGTACTAGGCATCCTAACCAGAAATTATACCTATGAATCCCAACTTTGCACATCTTCCTGTTTTAGTGTGTGTTTTATCCCTCTGATTGTCATAGATTTGTTCTGTTTTGTTCCCTGAATACCGGTAGCTTTGTGGCCCTTTCACACGGGGAGGATCAGGCTTGCTCAGCGGGGATCCCCGCTGACACCCGCAATCTCATAATATCATCCGCTGACACCCGCAATCTCATAGGGACCAATGTATGTCCCTTTTTCATCCGCACACGGATGGATGAAAAAGCGGACATACGGTCCGCAGGTGTGAAAGGGGCCTTGCTCTTTAGAGCTTATACACACCACTGTGCATACAAAAACACGCAGAATATGGATGCGTTGCCTTTACTGCCTTGAACTGCAATTTTCAGGTGTCTCCAGCAACTCTTATACCATGTTCACAGTCTCTAGCAGTCTTCTGCAGTATATCCACAGTCTCTGATCATCTCTTGTATCATGTCTGCAATCTCTGACCATCTCTCTTATCATGTCTGCAAACTCTGAACATCTTTTGTATCATGTTCACAGTCTCTGACCATCGCTTGTATCATGCCCATAGTCTTTTACTATATCCTGTCCTGTGTTTGCTGTCTCTGATAATAAATATTTACTGAATTTTATGTGTGGGCCTTTGGTGATTTCAGGGGCTGCACTTGAGGCTCCCCATGTCTAGAAAGTTGACCACCACTGTGCTATACCATGACCTGGATAAATAAGAACCTTCAGAAAAAATAGTGCTTATGGGTTACTGCAGTTTGCCTGCTCTTTGCACTGAGAGAGACAAAGGAATTATACATAATTAGTAACACTATCCATTTAGATATATATTTTGATTAGATATATGTATAATATTATATAATAAACTAAAAAATTTGCAGTTCTTGAAAAAATGTGTATACTGCTTTTGTGAAAGTCTGTGGAAGATAAAGGGGTTGATTTACTAAAACTGTAGAGTGCTGGTGCAGCTGTGCATGGTAGCCAATCAGCTTAAAACTTCTGCTTGCTAAATTAAAAAAAATAGCTGGAAGCTGATTGGCTACAATGCACAGCTGCACCAGATTTTGCATTCTCCAGTTTTAGTAAATCAACCCCAAAGTGTGCTGAGTTTTTTTTTTTTTTACATATTTTTAATGGTGCAGACTATAGGGTTGTCTTCTTCATCAATGCTTTACCACCTACACGGAATGCCACAGAGCAAGACTTCAGGACAGCAAATCAGAAATTTTCATATTTCACGGGATATATTGGTGACTTCTGACATAGCAGAGCTTGGTTTGGGAAGAAAGCCAGCAATGGCAGTTTACACAAAGCAAACACAGGTTCCGTTTATGTAAGGCTGAATATGTTTCCATCTTCTATGAGGGTTCATGAACCTTGGAATACTGCTTACAATAAGTGCAAAGAGAAAGTTGAAGACTGATAGAAGGGTTTAGACCAGGGGTGCCCAACCTTTTGAAGAGCAAGGGCCACTTAATCGACTTGGTAACCAATCATGGGCCACAATGAGTGGAGCAGGCAGATGGCAGGTCCGCATCTGTTCTGTATATGCAGAGCGGACACAGACACAGCCCACAATTTTTTTTTTTTGCGGATTGGATTGGAGGTAGGACACAAGTTGGTTTATATCTGCCACTCCTTAGAGGCGAATGGAGGGTCCAATTGGGTCGGACTGACCGTGTGAAAGGGGCCCAAGGCTGCTTTCACACAGATGCGCTGCAGTTTACCCGCACCGCTGGTGCAACGCAGTGTACCTCCAGCACTTTGCAATAGATTTCTATTATACTATTATATTCTGCAGGTTTGGTGCACTTTCAGAAAGCTGACCAAACTCGCAGGTAATAACAGAAGTGTATGGCTCTGTGTAGGTAACCTGCAGGTCTGCACCTGTGGATCAGTTTTAGAGCAGCACAGTAACCACTGCAGAACAGATATGCCCATATATACCCTGTGATTTTAGTAATAAAACTGACCTTTAATAACAGTATTCTATTCTATTTTATCCCAGAGCAGGCGGTTGCGGGCCACATCAGAGACCTCCATGGGCCACTGGTTGGGCACCCCTGGTTTAGACCCTGGCTACAGTTTTGTGAATCCTGTAGCAGTCTGTGATAAGGATGTGTATGCTGAGATTGCAGACAAAGCTTGCTCGTTATTGTTTAGTTTATGTCTGTATACTCCATAGTCCCAAGCTTTGGCTATTGACTAAAAGAAAAAAGCCATAGGTGCAGGCAACCAAAATTAGTTTTCTGTTCAGGACTGCTGGATTATTGTTTAATAAGGTGTGGATTGTGGAAGTTTAATAGATAATGTTTGAGATGGTATGAGCATTTCACACAGACGATCTCTAGGAGGCTGGCCCAGAAGCTGTGCCATGCATCCCAACAGTAAAGGGAATTCTCTATTATTTATTATCATCAATGAACAGCTGGTGACTCAGTTTGGGTAAAGGAAAGTCTGGAAAAATGTTCAAGTCTTATGTTCTCTACAAACCCTAAGGGTTACAAATAATTGGGATGTTTATATGCTCTTTGTGTTTTTTCTGCAGCCCCGGTGCTTCCTGGTGCATACCACACCTCTCCAACTCAAGGCTATGGGTACATGCAGCCTACAAGTATGTCCTCTATGAGGTCAATGCACTCTCCAAATGCACATTCTCCTTCACAGAGCCTGGTGAGTATTGTGATAGAAAATTCTACTGCGCTACTGCGAGTGTTGGAATGTAACCAATGTCTAAAAACTGTGAACTGAAGCCGCTATATCTAAAGGTGACAAGCCGCTAGTGGATATGAATAAATAAAATGATAAGCGCTAAAGTGTTAGTGAAAAGTGTACAAAGAAATATGAAACGTAAAATATAGATCAAAATCAAACAAAATCAAACAAAGTGCTCAGCTGGTGAATAGTGGTGAAAGTCTATGGTGAAGAGACACGATGGGTTAAGGTTGACTGGTGGGTCTTCTGTAAGGGGTAAACTCATCCAAATAACGATCTCATATTGCCCTTACCTTAGGGTGATGGTAACAGTGCAGTTGGTAGGCAATGATGGTTCCTTCTCTTGTAATCACTATGGGGCTTCCTGGCGCTGTATACAAGGTGATCGTCCGTGGCATAAGGTCCAGGATCTAGCAGCTCATGGTTCCAAGTCAGAGCGTGGGATAAAGGATACCAAAAAATAGTGAAGCCCGTTTGACAAGAGGGGGGTTTAATAAAAAGTATAAGCCTCTTACATAGAAGCAGTAAAAACGCGCCAAACAAACAAGTGGATGGATACAGAGCATGGCGAATACAAACGCCGTATTGCGTCTGTTAGCCTCCGGTTGGCTGTGAGTGTCACGTGGTCGCACTTCCTACGTCGTTACGTCACGGTCTCGTGACTTCTTCTGGTGAGTATTGTTTCTATTTTCTTCTAGAAAATTCTCTTCTCTAGAAAATTGTACACTATCTGTGTACTATCTACTAAACGTGGAAAGTTTGGCATTTTAACTTTTCGTTGGGTTCTTTGTGGCCAAGCTATAGGCATTGAAGTATTTGTATATGTTTGGCAAGTAGTAAATGATCTTTTACATATGCAGTCATTGACCTTTGTAGCTGCAAGCACTGTGGATTAATTCATTATACCTAATAACAAAGGCCCTTATGGCATGTTTACAATTGTATTTGGGGGACAGTAAAAGCAGCTTGCTGTTGGGAAAGTGGTGCCAGAGACAGGCACTGGCTATCATTGCAGCCCTCTCCTTGTTAGCTGCGCTGTTGTGTTGATGAAGTAGGACAGACATGTGGGAGGGTAGATCTTATCACTTTGATTAGATTATTTTGCTTTGTCTGCCACATGACAGGGGAGAGGTTGGTTGTATCTTTTGATGGCTCTGTGAGAGGTTCATTCATGGAATTTCTCACAACTAGCTGTTTAGAGATTTGGTGGTTGTTATGCCAAAATAAATGGTTCTGGGAACATTTCTCTTTTGGAGAGTTCTTTTACCAAACTTTCTTAGACATACCAGGCCTGGGGTTTACAGTAGGTGACAGCCAGTTGAACGCAACTCTCTTTCACACTTTTACATTGTAATACACTGGTTCTGGTGAGAATTAACTATAACAATCTATCTAATAATAAATCTGAATGTACTATTTTCAGTGAAGATACATTATAATTGTTCTTTAAAAGAGATGTATGTTTTTTTTTTTTTATCATACTTACCTAGGTGGATGCTGCAAATGTCCCCTGGCGCCTCTAACACTGAGAACCGAGCAATCTAACACCTCTGATCGCTCGGTTCTCAGGGCACCCTGAGCACAGAGCTGTCGTCAGTCAGCAGTTCTCTGCTCTGCCCCCTGCGCTCACTGGAGGGCTGGATTGTGGAGGGGGCGGCCAGGCATGTGGGCAGATACCGACTTCATTGTTGCGATCTTGCCCGAGCCTGGCTATGTGACTTCAGCCGACAGCGGGCATCACTGGAGTGCAGAACGAGCAGAACTACTGTGGTCCACAGGAAAAGTACAGTCTTTAGCTGTCCTTTAACACATTCCCCCAATTATTTACCTGGAATTGAACTAATTTGATTAAAAGTGAACGTACAACATAGAGGTAAAGTGTTGCCTAAATTGTCAGCGTTCTATAAATATCTGTAATATATAATGAATAAATAAAATAGAATAAATAACAAAAATTAGCATAAGCAGAAAATCAAGTGTACACCAAAGCATAACTTCTTGTCGTGTTATTAAAGGGGTGTTCCAGCCCAAAAATGTGTTTATTAAAAGTCAGCAGCTACAAAAAGTGTAGCTGCTGGCTTTTAATAAACACACACTTACCTGCTCCTGCGTTCCAGAGATGCGCCGACCGGGGCTCCGCTCCTCTCCCCCCCTCCCCAGCCGGCGTCTCCATCCCGACTGTGGGCACCCAGCCGTGACAGCCTTCGGCTTCACGGCCGGGCACCCACTGCGCATGCGCGAGCCGCACTGCGCATGCGCGCGCGGCGCGGCTCGCCGCTGATTGGAGAGGCGATTGCCTAGGACCTGTCAGTGTCCTAGGCCATCGCCTCCAGGGAGGGGCTGAAAAAAGGCGATTACGCCTCTCGCCTATTCAGCCCCTCGGCGGAAGCAGGAAGTGGGACAGGAAGTCCCACTCCTACTGAAGCCCTCACTCCCCCCCAAAAAAAATTACATGCCAAATGTGGCATGTAAGGGGGTGTGGAGTGGAACAAGAGGAAGTTCCAAATTTGGGTGGAACTCCTCTTTAACATCATCTAGTGGCCATCAAGAATATATTACAGATCTGTTGATTGTTACTGGCTGCGATCCCTCTTCCTAACAGGGTTCGTCTCTCTCAAAGCAAACGCTGAAACAGTTTGTAAAAAAATTGTAACTTGCTTAGTCTAATGCCGCGTACACACAACCATTTTTCGGGTTTTAAAAAATTACGTTTTTCACAATCTAATTTTTGAACATGCTCTATTTTTTCACAACATTTTTAACGTTGTCCTTTTTAAAGGTTGTAAAAAATGGTCGTGTGTGGGCTTTAACGACATGAAAAAAATGCGCATGCTCAGAAGCCAGTTATGAGACAGGAGCGCTCGTTCTGGTAAAACTAGCGTTCGTAATGGAGTAAGCACATTCATCACACTTTAACAGACTGAACAGCGCAAACCATCTTTTACTAACACAAAATCAGCTAAAGCAGCCCAAAGGGCTTTTATAGTGGCGTTGTACATGTTGTGAGTCACCGCGCTTTGCTAGAGCATTTTTTTTCACGATCATGTGTAGGCAAGGCCGTTTTAATGATCGGGTTGAAAAAAAAACTATTTTTTCTAGACCCTTAAAAACTAAATTTTTTACAACTCGAAAAACGGTTTGTGTGTACGCGGCATTAGAATGATGTATGTCCATCGGGTTTAACCACAAGACAAAAATAACTACATTAAAAACATGCATCCTTAGAATGGTAAAATCATATTGTGATATACTGTTATACCCTAAGGCAGTTGGACGCTCCCAGAATTAATGGGCTACAATTTTTTTATTATTTTTTTAATAATCGCCATTTGTGCATTCAGAAAAACATCCATATGTTTTTTTTAAATCTAGAGATGATGGATGTATGTAGTAATTTTCTTCTATTCCTTCCACTCTGCCTCAAAATCTGGATGCTGCTCCAAACACGCAGTGAAGGAAGCAAATAAGCCTGGCACCACGTAACATTATTGTTGTGCGGTGGCTTTTTTCTTCCTTCAATCTAGAGAGATGACCAGAACCAACTTCTGATCATTCCACATTTTAACAAATAATGCCGCGTACACACGATCTGGATTTTGCTCGACCAAAGCACATCTGAATTCCGACAGAATTCCATCGGAAAAATATAGAACATGTTGTATATCTAAACTCCGAAGGAATTCGTTGGAACTTCCAATGAAAAAACTCAGATGGGGCCACACACGATCGGAAAGTCCGATGGAAAAAGTCCATTGGAAATTCCGATTGTGTGTACGGGGCATTAGACCCCATTTACATGGGCATTGCCACTGTGGCAATGTGCTCAAGACTCAGCTGCCTGTCAAAACCTAGTGATGGCCGCCAGATGCCCCTATACACATTGTCACAATCATTGGGCTGCTGCATGGCAAAAGAAAGTAGGGCATGTCATGTTTGGGAGGGGATGCAACCTGTAAACCCACCCCATAGAAGTGAATAGGGCCACGCAGCGAAGGAGCTGCAACTGTGTCTAATGGCCGTGGTTGTGCCATGATGAAGAGTGATTTAAGTGTGAAGTCCCTCTTCAAACAGGCTTGCAGTAGACAACAGCATATTGCCTCCTGCTCACTTGCTGAACACGGGCCAGGCACAGTTGACAAAGAAATCCACTGTGGAACACAAGTCAACAGTATTGCTCATGTGATAGGGGCCTTACTCCATAAAAACACACACTTTACAAACAAGAAAAAAACTCCCAGCACACTTAACAACTAGCCTGCAATAATAATAATAAATAAAAATGAAAAATTAGCCCTGTCTACCAGTTCATGTCAAAGACAGAGGGTTTAGTTGGACACATTTACAAATATATGTGAAAGTTAGTTAGAAAGGGGAGACAACAAAAGTCACTGTTACAGCTTTACAGTTTCCTGTGTTACCTGCCTGCTTATTGGACCATGAAAGGTCATTATTGCATGGGTGTTAAACGAATAGTATTGTCAATGCAAATGTGATTGACTGGCTCACTAGCAGTATAATAAAGTATATCTAAAGCCAAAACTTTGTATCCTAGTTTTGGAAAGAAGTATGAGAACCATAGTAGGTTAGAACCCCATCAGGTTTATTTATTTTTTGTGTCCCTATTGGGGAGATTAACTCTGTTTTAGTGGCCATTATCAGTAGGAATGGACTTAAGGGAATATCCAAAATTTAAAAGAGAAGCATCTATACTCACCTTGGTGGATGCAGCATCGATGTGCCGCTGCATCTGTCACCTGCTGGTTCTGCAGTGAGAACTGAGCGATCAAATGCCGCTGATCTCTCAGTCCCCCACTCTAAACAGAAAGCCATGGATGTCAGTCTTCGGCTCTCTGCTCACTGGAGTGCTGGGCTGTGGACGGGCTGGCTCAGGTTCTTAGCAAAACACTGAGCGACTGAGCAAGGTGCTGGTACAGGCATCTGGGTGAATCCCGACTGTAAAGTGACGTCAGCCAACAGTGGACTTAAAGTGGAAGTTCACCCAAAAAATGTTTTCTAAAAATACCTTGAGCCGACCAGTTAGACTGCAAGGATGCTGTTTTTTTTTTATTCCGTACATACCGCGTTAGCAGTGTTTTTTATCCCTCGGGTTCCGGGTACGATTCTTGCGCTAACACGGTATGTACGAAAAAAAAAAAAACAGCATCCTCGCAGTCTAACTGGTCGGCTTAAGGTATTTTTAGGCTCCTTACACACGGAGCGGTCCGTTTTTCGGTCCACTCCGTGTGTCCGTCAGCTCAGCGGGGGGTCTCCGCTCAGCTGTCGGTGGACAGGGTGGTCCCCGCACACTGTGCAGGGACCGCCCTGTCTGTCCTCCGCTCTCCCCTATGGGGAATCGGATGGAAACGGACCGTCTGTCCGTTTGCATCCGATCCGTTTGGCCGGACGGAAGAAAAATAGGACATTCTTCCGTCCGCAAAAAACGGATGCGGATCTGGCGGACGTTAGCGGATGCATCATCCGCTAACGGATCCGCTCCCATTGGGGCCCATTACAAGTCCATAAACGGACTTGTAATGAGCGGACGAACGGTCCGCTAGTGTGAAAGGACCCTTAGAATTTTTTTAAGGGTGAACTTCCACTTTAAGCCCGCTGTTGGCTGAAAACAGGTCACAGGTGTGCAGAATGAACTGCACTCCTGTGACCTACAGGAGAAGTACTGCCAACATAGCTTTGGCTATACTTCTCTTTTTAATTTGTCACCACACCAGGAATAAAGGGGAAATATTCCAATGGGGGCACTTGTTCCAGTGACCACTGTTTAAAACATGGTGCTCAACCTGTGGCCTTCCAGCTGTTGTGGAACTACAAGTCCCATCATGCCTCTGCCTTTGGGAGTCATGCTTGCAACTTTCAGCCTTGCAATGCCTCATGGGACTTGTAATTCTACAACAGCTGGAGGGCCATAGGTGGAGCATTCCTGGTCCTGAGACCCGATTGGCCTAGAAGAGAAGCTACCACATAGATCCAGAGGAGGCTGTCCTCATTGGAGGGAGCGATCTTGCTCACTCTGCAATGCCGTGAACTAGGGTTGTCCCGATACCACTTTTTTAGGACCGAGTACAAGTACCGATACTTTTTTTCATGTACTCGCCGATACCGAATACCGATACTTTTTTTTAAATGTGTCCCCAAATGCAGCCATGTCCCCCACACATATATCCAGCCATATCCCCCCCACATATATTTCAGCCATGTCCCCCCCCACATATTGCAGCCATGTCCCCCCACATATTGCAGCCATGTCCCCCCACATATTGCAGCCATGTATGTCCCCCCACATATTGCAGCCATGTATGTCCCCCCACATATTGCAGCCATGTATGTCCCCCACATTTTGCAGCCATGTATGTCCCCCACATATTGCAGCCATGTATGTCCCCCACATATTGCAGCCATGTATGTCCCCCACATATTGCAGCCATGTATGTCCCCCACATATTGCAGCCATGTATGTCCCCCACATATTGCAGCCATGTCCCCCCAAATATTGCAGCCATGTCCCCCCATATATTGCAGCCATGTCCCTCCATATATTGCAGCCATGTCCCCCCACATATATCCAGCCATGTCCCCCCACATATCCAGCCATGTCCCCCCACATATGCAGCCATGTCCCCACATATATCCAGCCATGTCCCCCCATATATTGCAGCCATGTCCCCCATACCTAGTAGATGATGATGATGCTGCTGCCGCGTTAATCAGCGTGCATTACAGCACGCATTACAGGCAGCTTTTGTTTGAATAGTTGTAATCCCTGCGGTGCCGTGTATAGACACTCCCCCTTTCTCGGGATTGGACACATCCGTCCAATCCCAAGCAAGGGGGAGTGTCTATACACGGCGCCGCGGGGATTACAACTTTTCAAACGAAAGCTGCCTGTAATGTTCCCCACATGCTGATTAACATGGCGGCGGCTTTGCGGTATGCGGCGGCGGTGGGGGGGGGGGCAAGTATTCTATTCAGGCATCGGGGGCATTTGCAGGAGTACAAGTATTCCCGCAAATATCGGTCCCTACCGTGAACACCAGAGCCCTACCACAAGTACCACCCATGGGGGGGTGTTGGAGGGGGGGATCGGGTAGTTTGGCACCCCCCTCCCCCCGGCTGGAGCACCAGCCGCCACTATATTAGGCAACATTTAACCATCAATGATGTAAGGACCAACGCTAGGGACTTCATGGATTAAATGGCAGCTCCTACGATGCAGGCTTATGATAGACCCAAAAAGGAACGTTGTTTTTATAAACACTGGTCTGGTCTGTATATGGCCTAAAAAAATAACAAATTTTTATGTCCCTGATGCTGATCATTTTTCTAGATAAACTTTAAAAATACACATAACACTTTTTTAATGAATACATTGATGGAATTACCCTTAGTATGTTTTTGCTGGAGCTCCTCTTTAAACATCTTACTCAGGAAGTCTGCAGCTTGTTATTTTAATATACTGTTGCAGTTTATGAGGTTTCGTGCTTAATTCTTTTTTTTATTGCCTCTCGTTTAGAGAACATACAGAGCCATGTACGACTACAGCGCTCAAGATGAAGACGAAGTTTCCTTTAGGGACGGTGACTATATTGTTAACGTGCAGCCCATTGATGAAGGATGGATGTATGGAACTGTGCAAAGAACAGGGAAGACAGGAATGCTTCCAGCCAATTACATCGAGCCAGTTAACTGAGAGCCGTGCCTTGCCGCACGTTCCAACACCGAGCAGCGCTTTTATTTGTGAGGATCATGAATTGTTTATTGACGATCATTGTTTTAAAACTCTCAAAATTATCTTTAGGCTTACATGCTTATTTTTTAAGCACTAGCATAAAATTCTAGGACAAACGTTCAAATGGCGGCATTAAAATCGTACAAAAAAAAAGCACTTAGATAAAAGCTGTGCTGCTTATAAACCCGTGAGAAGCGGACCGAAAAAAAAAAAAAAAAGACAAATACCTGTAGCTGTAGCGGAGTGTTCTACTGAATTATTTAATGGGATTTTAGAGGATTTTTATTTCTTCCAAACACAAATACTATCCTACTTTTAACTCAGAGGGCTGTTATGTGCTGACAATCTTGATTATAGCAGAGGCATTATATAAACGGGATAACCTTAATTGATAACCTTATCCTGCGGCTTTTGCTACGTTCTGATCTACTTGCAAGGTGTGCACCATTTAACATGTCACTGCTATTACAAGGAATCTAACCTCTCAATTATTTTACTTGTAATTAAATTCTAAGGAAAAAAAAAGTTTGATAATATTTTTAAATGTGATTTGAATATTTATATTTTTGTGTTTTAACTTCTTTTTAAAGCACATCACATGACTGAATGAGAAAAAGATGAAGGGGGATAGAGGGACACATATGTTACTGTCATCTGTAGCTTTGGTCTCCTGCCTCACTCCTCTGCCTAGCAAAATAGGATTTTTCCAAAAATATAAAACTTATGCCGCGTACACACGATCATTTTTCGGGTTCTAAAAAATTAAGTTTTTCAGGCTCTAAAAAAACAAAGTTTTTTTCAACGTAATCATTAAACGGCCTTGCCTACACACGATCATGAAAAAAAATGCTCTAGCAAGGCGCGGTGACGTACAACACGTACAACGGCACTATAAAGGGGAAGTTCCATTCGGATGGCGCCACTCTTGGGGCTGATTTTAGTTTGTAAAAAACGATTCGCGATTTTCTGTCTGTTACAATGTAATGAATGTGCTTACTCCATTAGGAACGCTAGTTTTACCAGAACGAGCGCTCCTGTCTCATAACTTGCTTCTGAGCATGCGCAGGTTTTTCACGTCGTTAACCACTTAACACCTGCCCGCTGTCAAATGAGGGCGGGTGGAATGCTCTATTGTTCTGACAGGACGTCATATGACGTCCTGTCATTTAAAGCTGCTAGGGTCTAGGCCGTCGCATTACTGGGAATACAGTGCGCATGCCCGATGGCTGCAATGGCCACCCGGCACCCGCGATTGCCCAGTAACTGAGCAGGGACGTGGAGCTCTGTGTGTAAACACAGAGCTCCACGTCCTGTCAGGGAGAGAGGAGACCGATCTGTGTCCCTTGTACAGAGCTTTTTTTCTCAGAAAATAGGTGCAGGAACTCAACTACGACCCCATTCAGATTTCACAAACAGTAGAAGGGTCTTAAAGGGGCATTAAATACCAGGATTGCATTACATACAGAGTGTAGAGTTCAGGGGGTTATACACAGAGTGCAGCGCTGTCACTTGTAAACACAGAAACCAGACTTCTGTGTTTACAAGTGATGGTGGTGAGCCGGCACCAAAGGGTCTAAACCAGAGGTGGTGGAACTGAGTTCCCCCAAGTTCCCCCTGAAAAAAAGCCCTGCCCTTGTACATTGGGACACAATCGGTCACCCCCTCCCCCTACAGTTAGAACACTACTTAGGACACACATTTAACCCCTTCCCCGCCCCCTAGTGGTTAACCCATTCACGGCCATTCACATTTATACAGTAATCAATGCATATCAGTCCGATAATGTCGCAGTCCCAAAAAAAAAAATCGCAGATCGTCGCTATTCCTAGCAAAAAATATTAATAATAAAGAAAAAAATCATAATTATGTCCCCTATTTTGTAGGCAATATAACTTTTGCGCAAACCAGTCACTATACGGTTATTGCGATTTTTTTTTTTTTTTTTATCAAAAATATGTAGAAGAATACATATCAGCCTAAACGGAGATACATTTTTTTATTTTTTTTAAATGGGATATTTATTATAGCAAAAAGCAAAAAATATTGTGTTTTTTTTTTCAAAATTTACGCTCTTTTTTTGTTTATAGCCCAAAAAATAAAAACTGCACGGGCGATCAAATACCACCAAAAGAAAGCTCTATTTGTGGGAAAAAAAGGACGTCAATTTTGTTTGGGAGCCACGTCGCACGACTGCGCAATTGTCAGTTAAATCGACGCAGTGCCGGAAGCTAAAATTTTGTCTGGGCAGGAAGGGGGTGTAGGTGCACAGTAGGCAAGTGGTTAAAGCCCACACACAATCATTTTTTACAACCCAAAAAATTACATTGTTTAAAACATCGTTAAAATAGAGCATGTTCGAATTTTTTTTTTTTTTTGTCGTTTTTCAGAATCCGAAAAATGATATAAAGCCCACACACGATCGTTTTAAATGACATTTTAAAAAAAAACATTGTTTTTTACAAGCCGAAAAATTATCGTGTGTACGCGGCATAACTGTATATAAAAGTTACTCCCTTTGATCAGTTAATGATGTGTGAGAATTCACAGCACACTGATTAGTATTATTGATGGTGTCAACTTTTCCACATTCTTCGGAAGCAAAAGCAATCATTTTTGAGATGGTAGGCTGAAGTTTTTTGCCCAGTTCTATAGGGGAAGGACATAAAAGAAAGGGGTCAGTGATAGTACGAAAAACCTATATCCAGCAAAAATTGCAATCCTTGTTTTAATCCAATCAATACAGTCAAAGGGTCCAAAGGGAAAGTAGAAACCCCTTTTAAAAAAAAAAAAAATTGGCTAATTATTAGAACCAAAACTATGGAATAATCCAATAATAATACTAATTATCTGTCTGGATTCCTCATATTGTGCTGGTTCTTTAAGTATCTATTGTGCCTAGTAAGAACTGAGATCTCTGGGAGAAAAGGGGTACACTTCGCTGACATCCTGGAGAACTCTAATGTCGCGTACACACGATCGGAATTTCCGACAAGAAAATTACGATGTGAGCTTTTGGTCGGAAATTGCGACCTTGTGTAGACCCCATCTGACTTTTTCTGTCTGAATTTCCGACCGCAAAAATTTAAGAGCTGGTTCTCAAATTTTCCGACGGGAAAAGTTCTTGTCGGAAATTCTGATCGTCTGTATGTAATTTCAAAGCGCAAAAAAAGGCATGCTCCGAATCAATTTGACGCATGCTCCGAATCATTGAACTTCATTTTTCTCGGCTCATTGTTGTTGTTGTTGTACGTCACTGTGTTCTTGATGGTCGGAATTTTGTGTGACCGTGTGTATGCAACACAAGTTTGAGCCAAAGTTCAGTCTGAAAAAAATCCATGTTGACCAAATCCTACCAAAATTCCTCCAAAACAGAATGGAGGGAAGTTCTGCTTTATGTGCTGTAGACCTTTGGCATATTTGGCAAATATCTCCTAAACCTACACGGTTTATTGCAAACACCTTAATCTAGGCTTACCTGTACATGTAACTTCCGGGGGAGGGTTTACAACCACTTTAATAATACTATAAACAAGACGTGGAATGATATTTTAATGAGTTGTACTCTGAGATTGAGTTCACGGAGAAAAACTAAATATTTGCAAATCCCCCCCCCCCCCCCACTTTCTATCCAAGTTACTTTATGTCAATTAATGCATCTGAGAGGTTTGATTCTCTTTACAGAATCAGAGACATGTGTTGCACTTAAACCATAATATATTAAAATAGACTTAGATTTACCTTCACAGGGATATATGTAGGGGTTCAGGCTATGGCTTCAAGATGCTCCCCACAATCTGGATAAGACCAGAGCTTGTCTGGTATTGCTAGGCTTCTTAGACTCCCAACTGCTACCAAGTGTTGTATATAGCAGAGGAAAGAACACTGTAACCAGAAACTACTCACTTAGATGAGGTACAACCTTGGTCATTTTCTCATAAGCCATCAAAGGTATGAGAAAGCCCAGTTTGCATTAAAAACTGAATGTCCCTTTAAAAAAAAAGAATTTGGCTGCCCATACACTATACAGAATAGATTACAGGTGTCAAACACAAGGCCCTTTCACCTCTCCTGCAGCCAGTGGCATCTCCAGCTTTCATATTTAGGGGGGGCACATGGGGGGACAGGGACAAAAGTGGGGGGGCCAACTATAAAATGCAATTTTATATATAGAGTCCTGATCTGTGCAGCCTCAGACCGGGAAATGTCTCGCTGCCTGTGATTAGCGCTGTGCAGTGTGGGCTTCCTGGCAGGCTCTGGCATGTGGAATTTTAAACATGCCCAGCCCATCTCTAACAACAAATTGTGCTGCCCCTGTACATCAGCCCCATAAAGTAACCAGCTCTGGGTTCCAATGTGCTGCCGCCGCTGCCATGGAGACAGAGAACAGCGCTGTGATTAGCTGGGACAGGACAGCAACTCTGGTTATTCCAGCACTGGTCCATACTGGGAGGATTCCCCCATTCACCTATAATGTGTAGATGGGGAAATTCATTTCTTTTTTTTTTTCATTCAGCCTTATAGTTGAATGAAAAAAAGTGATCAATGTATGGGCTGCCTAAGAGCTAAGGCCATAGACAGTTTAAATCTCAGGAGAATATAATTGCTGGGCAGGAGGGATATTCCCCTGTGAGCACTTTCTGTGTTGATGGGGGGAATCATGCAAGTTTCTTTCCTGCAATCTGTGGATGCAGGAAAGAAATTTGCACCGTATATTACCTGCCTAACAGAAAGTAAAGTAAATTGTAAATGTCTTGAAAGAACAGGAGAGGAGGAGGGAGACAGATGGGGAGAGAAGTGATGGAGATAATGCAGTTCAGTAATTACAGTCTACTACAGTCTGCAGTGTACACACTTACCCACGGTCCAGGCCAGGAGGTGGCTGGACTCGATGGGCTGTAAAAGAGGGTCATAGACTGACACTCAGCTCAGCTTGCTGTCACCACTCTCGGAATTTACTGGCTGGTTCTCCTGTCCTAAAGACGGGAGAAATCAAGTCTGTTTTTTCAGTAACTGAGATAAAAGCTTGCGCCCCGCCCCCCCCCCCCCCCACAGGACATGGAGTCCTTTCTGCAACTCGCTCTTCTCCATGCCAATGAGGATGCAGGGGAAGGAGCATATCGGGCGGCTATGGTTGTGTAAGCGCTTGCGTTATGCAGTGTCAGCGAGCAGAGGGAGGGGGGAAGAATGCCCCGCAGAGCTGACTGGGGACGCTCTCCCTCTCAGGAGAGACTTTAGCACCAGCCGCGGGCTGAGCAAAATACAAAAAATGCAAAAATAAATTAATATTTTTTTTGGGGGGGAACATGGTGGGGCACAGCCTAATGTTGGGGGGGGGGGGGGGGTCAGGGTCCCCTCTGCCCCCCCCTAGGGTCGCCATTGCCTGCAGCTGCAGGAGAGCTCCAGCCCTCCTCTGAGCTCCATCTTCTTCCTAGCAGCAGCATAAGGAAAAGGGGATGAAATGTGATGTAAGGGAGAGTGGGGACTCAACTTCTGATGGTGGGGTGGCTCTTGACATCTAATATATGGGGAGGGGATGCGCTGGACATCTAATCTTACAGATACAACCTGCCTTTTTAAAGGACAATCATAATGCTGGTGCGGCCCACGATGAAGTTGAGTTTGACCCCCGTGTAGATGGATAAAACTCCAGCTGTGGCTATTTTATTTTGGCATCTGTCTCCTCCAATTGTCAAAATACCTGGATAGTGGCTGCAATTGACTGAATGCAGACACTTTTCAGCTGGCAATTTTTCGTCTGGCTGTTCTGATTATTCTATTTAGGGATCTTGGGAAGCAGGCGGTTGACGACACCAAACCACTGAGCGAATTTTATCCGATTTCTCAGGAACTGGAAAAAATGTGTACAGTGTATGGCTAGTTTTAGATAAATGAGAATTTTTTTAACCAAAACCCCCCCTGATGATTGACCAAAAACAATTATAACAAAAAAGACTGACATTGTCGATCTCTCCTTTTGAAAATACACTGCTGATCCAATGGCTTCCATACGTTTTGAGCCACTGACCTGGAACATATGTGCAGATCAGGAGTTGTAACTTAATTTATTCCATGCTTATTCCAGATCATAAATGATAATGGTCTGCAATGGTAGGCCCAGTATTTCTCTCAGTACTGTACCGGGTTTCATATATGGTGGGACTTGTGCCAAAGGCACTACAGGGAAGTTCTGCTGTCTTGTTTTGTGCTTCCACAAAGCCCCTGTGAAGGTAATTTCTAGGTACAAATTTACTTTGAAGTGACTAGAGATGGCCACTCATGTTAGAACTGATTCAGTCTCTTTTAAACTTGTTAACAGTTATGCATAGGCATGCACACAGGGTGGTCCAGCTGTGCCCAGGCACACCCTAATCACCCTTTACAACTTAGATTCCCCCTACTTTCCTGGCTCCCCCTTTCCCCATGCAGTGCTAACAGCTTCCCTCCTCTCCCACCAGCAGTTGCTACAAGAATGTTTTAGGATGAGTGGAGGAAGGGGCCGGTAAATATGTAATTGAGCATCCCCTTCCCTTTCTGAGTGAACATCTTGAGTGATCAGTAGTGTGTGTTTGAGCTTTTGGGGTGAACACCCTAATGCAATAGACTGCGCACACCTATGCAGTTATGCATTTTGAGGGTCTACATTACTGGACATAAACTGAACAAACTACCAATATTTAGACAGGCCCTCAGACTACACTACATACTTATTGGTTAAATGCCTCTAATGTTGTACAAAGACTTTTTACAATTAGATTGTAAGGTAAGTGGCTTCATTACCCCTTAAAATCTGTGCATTGCCAATGTAGCAAGTTCTCCCTGAAGATAACCCCATGCAGCAATTTGTACTCACCTTTTCCTCACTCCCCCCCACCACACCATTCGTTGTTGAAAGGAAAGAAAAGACATCCTATGTAAGGTTCATGTAGATCCTAGCCAAGCTTCGAAAGGGTTCAAGATTCTCTCATTGTCTCCATGTGATAGCGCTGGCCAGTCACCAAGCACCATCGCTGTCACATGCAGGGATGGACTGGCCATCGGGACTACAGGGAATTTTCCCTGTGGGCCGATGGCTCAGTGGGCTGGCTTCAGTGACAGTGGACTACGGCCCCCTCCGCTGCTCTGTCTCTCCCTCCTCGCAGAGGTCACCTCCTCTCCCTCCCCACAGCGCTCACCTCCTCTCCCTCCCCGAGCAGGAGAACGAGTCATCATGGGGGGGAAAGAGGCACATGGGGACCAGAGCATCATGGCTAGTAAAGGGGAAGGAGGGGCTTGGGTGGACATCTGGGTTGGCTGGCAGGGGGGGATTGTCCGGCTGCCATGGGAGAGACCTGTCAAAGTGGGCCAGTCTGGATGAAGTCCATGGCCAAATTTTTGTCCCAGTCCAGCCCTGGTCACATGGGTGCATACTGCCCTATACTGTTAAGTACAAGGTATTTTTCTTGGCTGCCAATCAGAGTGGTGAAGGAGCAAAGGGAAGATGAGCATGTACTACTGCAAAGTGAACCTGTTGCTGGCATGCTATGGTACAAACACTTATTCCATTCCTCTTTCTAAATAACATATGAAAATAAAGCACAAGGCATATGTACCATACCCATCAAAGTTCAATAGCCACTTTATATTGGAATGCTGCTTTAAGTTTACTTAAGCTTTAATGCCTGAATGATACTACTGGCTGGCTGTGTAATTGCTTAGCAGCTAACAAAGATAATAAACACTGGAATACTTCCTTGAATGTCCCAGTTGGATGAAGTAGATTATGTGAATCGGATTATTCTATCATGTTATTAGTATTGCTGATATATGGACATAGGAGGGCTGTATGCTGACCATGTCATGTATACGATACACCCTGGACTATGTAGCAGTTAGTGACACTACTAGACTCTTAGGCAGAAAATATTATTATACAGACTATATCTGGGTGGTGGTGTTAAATGATGTATTATTTTTAATAAAACTAAAGACACTTTATATGCAGTTCAAAAACAGCAGCAAGAAAGAAACTGTGTTATCTATATCTTTTGCTAACGTGTATTATTAAAAACCGGTAAACCAACTGCAATTAAAGTTGTTTTTATTATTATCATTATTTACATACGCATATTTACTGGGACTCCGGAAATGATCATTTAAGTACCAGTTTAAAACATGTTAGATCCTTTAAAGGGACCCTGTCACCTGATTAAGAACTCTAAAGCACACATGTACCTGTAAAGAAGATATACAAGAATTATCTCCCCTGCTGCCAAATGCTGCTCTGATCCTAAAAAACGTCCCCTGAATTCTGTATGGAAATGGAAACGTCCAGAAAGGTCAAGCTCCATGGTCACCAGCCGTGCTCATTGGTTCCTTCTGCTAACCTCCACACCAACACTCTCCTGCGGTGAACTCTGTATTGCAGTCTATGAGATGCCTATATTTGCACTATACACATGTCACCTATTGTAAAGGAACCCCAAGCACGCGGCAGAGCTTTGACATTTCTTATATAGGGGAGGGGGGCCATCCGTCATGTGACCCCGTCCCCTCTGACGCACCCTCGGCTACGTCACAGGGAAAGCCCGATCTTTCCCCTTGTGTCAGAGGGGGCGGGGTCACGTGAGGGGTCTGGTATGGATATTTGGGGGGAACCCAAATGACGGCGGGGTTCCCCTTAATATCCATATCAGACCTGAAGGGCCTGTTTTTTTTATTTTTTATGAATGAATCTTCTCTGAATTGCCAGAGCCGACAATTCATTATAGCCGCAAAGCCGGTTTTAAATGACTTTTTTTTCTTTCAGAAATGACACTTTGTGCAGGGACAGTTCTATGTATGGGAAACGTGCGCTTTTTCACATGCGAAAAAATTGCAGTTTTTAAAACTTTTTTTTGCATTGATACATATCCCCTGGGGCAGGACCCAGGTCCCCAAACACTTTTTAGGACAATAACTTGCATATTAGCCTTTAAAATTAGCACTTTAGATTTCTCCCATAGACTTTAACAGGGTGTTCCGCTGCTTTTCGAATTTGCCGCGAACACCCCTAATTGTTCGTTGTTCGCCGAACAGGCAATGTTTGAGTCGACTCGAACTCGAAGCTCATCCCTACCATCAAGCAATGAAATACAGCACTGTCTGTCCATTCTGCTGTCTGTTGTGACTTATCTGCAGTTCCTGCACTGTCAAACTTGCTGCTTTTTTAGATGTTTGAAGAAAAGGAACAGTACCCCTGGGGGGCTTTGTGTTGCACCTAATAATTAGTAGATCAAGATATGAAAAATATATTATAATTTATTAAGAACAAATAAATAACACGGTGGGAACACCCATCTGATACATATAGGAAACATAGACACAAAAGTGTCAGTCAAACAATGGAATACAATAGGTAAATATAAGTACAGCAAAATATTAATTTAACTTATGCGCAGTGACCCGACGCGTTTCGACCCTTTTGCTGGTATGGGTCTTCTTCAGGGGGAAGAAAGTTTGCAGGCATAAGTTCTATAAAAGATATATATATATGTACATAATAAAATGTGTTGGAAAAACAAACACATGGGTATAATGATATTATAAATACAGTCAAAGTTACAGACATTGAAAAAGTATATAGTTACCAAGGTGAATGTCCAGAGCCATTTTTAGACGTTTAGGTCACGCTTTTAAAAACACAGGCCCAGATTCAGAGAGAATTAGATTCTCGTAGCGTATCAGAAATACACTACGCCGCCGTTTTTTACCTGGCTCTACGTGGAATCCAGGTAGATTTTGTCCAGTAAACGACGGCGGCGTAGTGTATTTCTCCCGTCGCAATCCATCTGCGCGAGTAGGGGGCGTGAAGCATTTAAAATAGGCGCGTTCCCGCGGCGATCGAACTGCGCATGCTCCGTTCGCAAATTTCCCGCCGTGCATTGCGCTAAATCACGGCGTTACGTCGTAGTAGCGTCATTTACGTACATTCCTATTCCCGAACGAGTTACGTTAAAAAAAAAAGATAATTCAAATCGACGCGGGAACGACGGCCATACTTTACATGGGTTACGCACTGTTAGACCAGCAAAAAGCTCCTCTAACATTACGTAGCCAAAAAATGACGTAGGCGATTGCGAGGGACACTCGTACCTTCGTGGATCGCCGTAAAAACGAATTTGCATATCCCGACGCATGAAAACGACGCAAACTCCTCCCAGCGGCCGCAAAAATATCGCAGCGTAGATCCGAAGGCTTACGAAGACGTAAGCCTCTCGGATCGAAGCCCGAAGCCGCCGTATCATGGTTTGAGGATTCAAACTAGTGATACGGCGCGCAAAAATTTGAAATTACTCCTGTCTAACACCAGTTAGACAGGCGTAATTGCTCTGTGAATCTGGGCCACAGTGCATTTGTGTGTGCAAGAACTGCAGGTAAGTAGCATGGTGCAAAAGCAGAATGGATTTCAAGGCAACTGTATTTTTAAAATGCTGAATGCACCTTTTTTTCTGCAGGAAACAAAGGCATGGCAGCCCATTCAAATCAATGGGCTGCTGTGCCTGCACAAATGAGGGCCGCCAAAACACATACATGTGAACCAGCCAGGCCCAAAATAAGCTGGAGGGGGGCCCAAAAAAAATGTTTGCCCAGGGCCCAAACCATATTAAAGACGGCCCTGCTTGGAGTTCAGTTTTAGTGGTAAATATATATTTTATTTTAATAGTAAGACATAATACAAATAATAACAAGCGTTTACAATATTGAGTATAACATGTTGACATAAATTGTCTTGTTAAATAGCATGACATAAGTTTAACAGTAGTATAACAAACTTATCTATGTTGAGTATTCAACAATTTTTATCTTGTAATTTCAAAAAGGACTGAAAGAACAGAGATCATTAAGGCTATAGATGATCATTTACAAGATATAATTTTATAAGAAACAGAAAAGAGGAAAGAAAAAGGAGAAAAAAGATTAGTGGGGAAGAGGGAAAAGAGGAATCGAAGACCGAGCGGGCCGAACTATATACCATCTGTGAAAAGGGCAACCTAAGCAGGGTATCAGGGTTTGGTCTGAGGTGTCAATAAAGATTTTAATGAATCAGATGAAGAGTAATCAATCCAAAGCAGCCAAAGGAACTTAAATTTATCATATGTGTCAGAATCCAGGGTTAACATCTCCTCCATTCGCATGATATCGAAGAGACCCATAATGATAATGGAGGGGTAGTAGAAGATTTCCAGAACACTGGAATAAGTTGCCGTGCGGCTGATAAAAAAAAACGTAATGAAGTGCCTTTCTGTGATGTTATAGAACCAGGTAACATGGACAATAATGCTATTTCGGGTGAGGGTGTCAGGGGTTGATTATAGAGCTCACTATATACGGTAAAGACCTGAGACCAGAGCGATTGAACGGCCGGACATGACCACCATATATGAAGGTAGCTACCGTTTGCTGTGCCACATCTCCAACATGTAGGGGGTATAGGCGAAAATATTTTATTTAAAGAAAGAGGGTCTCAGTTCAGTTTTAGGTTCACCTAACACCTCCCCTGGCCATGGCCAAAGTACAGGTTCTCTTTAACCTCCCTGGCGTTATGATTCTGTCTGGAATTTTGTACCAAAAGCGTTGCAATTGTTTTGCAAGGAAATGTGGTGTTATGTATTATAGGCCTGCAATTCTTAGTAAGTACTTACTTAAATCCATCTAAACAAGAGTCTAATAGGCATACCGGGTATGATTTTTTTTTTTTTTTTTTTTTTTTATTAAAAATTATAATATAATAAATCATTATAAAAAATTATAACAAATAATAATATAAGTATAGTAAAAATTATTCAATAATGTAATCAAATCAAAATCACTGAAATTTGCTCAGTTCCAGAATTTTTGCTGTCATTATTTTTTTTTTTATGACGAATTTCCCCATAAATCGTTATCGCTAAATTCTGCAAGTGATTATAATTTATTATCGCTGTTTTTTAGATGCTCTAAAACAATTTTTGCCATAAAGGGACACTTTTGGTTACTATGGGCAATCTACAGTTTGCAGGGAGAAAGAAACGTTTTTATTATATAAAAGGACATGTAGTGCACAGGGCAGACCACTAGGGACATGGGGGGTGTGTATTTTTTACATACAGTACTGTAATCTATAAGATTACAGTGTACTGTATGTAATGTGTTTGTTTACATTTTTGAATTTGGCGCCGTTCTCCGTCCCCGTGCGTCGTAACGTCGCAGGGAACGGAGATCGGCGGCGCGCGGGGACACTGTGTGAATCGAGCGAGGACCCGCTCGATCACACAGCGGGGATGCATCGCTGGATCCACGGAGAAGGTAAGTATACTGTCTCTGTGGATGCTGCGAGGCGAGCCCGTGTCTGACACGGGATCAACGATAGTAGCAGGAGATTTTTACCCCGTGTCAGACACGGGAAAACCGCCAGGGAGGTTAAAGCATTAGTAAAGGAAAACATTTTTTTTCATTTAAAATAACAAACATGTTATACTTACCTCCACTGTGCAGTTTGTTTTGCACAGAGTGGCCCCGATCCACGTCTTCTGGGGTCCCTCGGCGGCTGTCTCTGTCCTCCCCCGCAATTACTCACCACAGTCATGCAAGAGCTCGCATGATGGTCAGCAATTACGGGCACCCTCCCGTGATACAGCGAGCGGCCATAGCCACTCACTGTATCACTCGGCCCACCTCATTACTGGATGTGATTGACAGCAGCGCCAGCCAATGACTGTGCTTCTCCTAATCCATCCGCTTTAGCCAATCAGCGGCCAGGCTGAGCGGCGAAGAGGATCTCGGGACCGCGTGGGATTTTCGAGGGGTCAGGTGTGTATAACGGGCGGGAGGGGGGCTGCAGCATCCAGTGTTTTTGCACCTTAATGCATAGATATCTCATTGCTAAAGTACACAAGAATATTTTTGGAACTACCTAGCCCAGAAATTTCAATTTTGGATGGATGATCATGGGCTCTTTAAAAGTTTTATTATTTTCTGCATTTTTTAGAACATGTTCAATGGTATTCAGTTATTCATGAAACCAGAGCATGGACGTGTCTGCAGCTTCCACATTCTACCTCCCATTGTATGATTTTTCTGCCCATTCTCTTTATTTTATAATGTACATTTGTTCCATTCAGTGCTGCCTGACCAGTGTCCTAACATGCCCTGCACAGGAAAAACCTATTTTATGATTTGTTTGCATGGATTTATACAGAACATTTGTGCCACAAGCTCCACTGGATTCAGAGCAAAATTCCATTGACTTACAAAGCAAGATTGTTGAGGCAACCATGGACTGAATCACCCGGCTTTTAGAATTTCACCTCCCATGACTTTAGGAGATTAAATAGAAGTGAACTACGGTATATTTAATTTGTTTTAAAGCTGAACTCCATCCAAACTGCAGGGGCTAAATGTTCACTTAGATTTAGGGGGCATGAAAAAGGAGATTTACTTACCTGATCCTCCACTCCTCAGCAGTGCCAGACCACTCCTCACAGTGTTTTCTCCACTGTGCTCCACTGGTCCTAGATCCTGGTGTCAAGACATATGTAGGATCCGCAGTTCTGCACTGGATGTGAGGACACCAGGGGACAGTTCACCGCCAGAGCATGAGGAGCTCTGCCTGATGGGGGACAAGGCCGTTGTGAATGGTAGCGGCAGGAATCAGATCTGCCGTGGCTCTGCAAGCACAGACCCAAACACATGGGCCCGGATTCACGTAGATCGGCGTATCTTTATGCTGGCGCAGCGCATCGTCTTTACGCTACGCCGGTGCAACGTTTAGAGACAAGCATGCTATTCACAAAGGATATGCGTTAAACGTTGCACTGGCGTAGCGTATAGTTGTCGGCGTAAGCCGACGTAAGTCAAAGTAGGTGGAAGTGGGCGTGCTATATTAAAATGAAGCATGACCCCATGTAAAATGATGGGCTGAGCTTCAAAAAACTAACTGTGCATGCGTCGTCTCTTGGACGCATCCCAGTGCGCATGCTCACAGTCACGTCGAAATAGCTGCCAAAAATACGTCAATACACTGCCTACGACGTGAACGTAACATACGACGGCTGTTCCCTGGTCCATACCTTTGCATGGACGTAAGCCTTACACAAACCGCGTATCTTTTCCGCCTGGCGCATATACGTTCGTGAATCGATGTATCTCCCTCATTTGCAATGGGGTGTCCAGCGTAACTATGCGCCCAAGATACGCCGGCGTAGGCAACTTACGTCGGTTAGACTGAAGCCGGATTTTAGGCGTATCTTAGTTATGCGAGTACGAAGCATAGATACGACGGCGCATCTTGACACTTACGCGGCCTATATCGAGATACGTCAACGTAAGTGGTACGTGAATCCGGGCCATACTGTCTACATTTTGGGCTGTGCACCTGCACCCACACAGATGTCAAATTGGAAGCAGCGGCTGTGTTGGTGCTGCTGCTGCATTCAAATAGACAAGAATGGGACTGCCTGCACAGTGATGCACAGGACTGGGCACCCCATGTGGGTAAGCACATCCCTCACAGGGGTGTACACTGTAGTATGCCCATGTGAATGAGGTCTAACTCTACCCACTCCATGGGTTGACAATGCTGCTGTCCAAGCTGCAGCGCCCACGTCACGGCACCCCAGTGTACTGCAGTCCTAACCCTTTAAGGAGGGATGGGCTGCCTCCAGCCATATCTGCCCTTAATCTATTCATTAATATACACTCACAGGCCACTTTCTTAGGTACACCTGTTTAATTATTTGGTAACACAAATTGCTAATCAGCCAATCAAATGGCAGCAACTCAATGCAATTAGGCATCTAAACATGGTGAAGACAACTTGTTGAAGTTCAAACTGAGTATCAGAATGTTAAATAAAAGGAATTTAAGTAATTTTAAACATGTCATGGTTGTTGGTGCCAGAGGGGCTGGTCTAAGTATTTCAAAAACTGCTGATCTACTGGGATTTTCACATACAGCAACTCTAGGGTTTACAAAGAATGGTCTGAAAAAGACAAAGGCCCGGATTCACAAAGCACTTACGCCGGCGTATCTCGAGATGCGCCACGTAAGTGTATATATGCGCCGGCGTATCTATAAGCCGTAGCCACATAACTATATACGCCTGAAAATAGGCTTCTTCCGACCGACGTAACTTTCCTACGCCGGAGTAGCATGGGCGCATATTTACGCTGGATGCAATTGGCGCTCCCATAGATTTCCTATTCAAATATGCAAATGAAGGAGATACGCCGATTCACGAACGTACGTGCGCCCGGCGCAGGCTACACGATGTGCGCCTAAGTTGTATGTCCAGCCTAAAGTTACCCCTCATAAAGCAGTTGTAAGTCAGCAGCAGACGTCCACAGGTCAGCTGGAGAGCAGCTGCAGCAGCACCGTTACGGACGAGCTGAGCAACCACACTTGCAGGACAACACATCTGTATGCCAACATGCCAGGGGCAGCCATGGTCATAGAACTACTACTGTGTTCACAGGCGCGTAGGAGGAGGTCACGGGAGAGGATATACCGAACGCGCATGAACATTTTTGGCATGGGGAATCGGAGGTGTATCGCATCTTCAGATTCAGCCCTAATGCCATCCTGGAATTAGCCACAGCCCTGCAAGATTACATCACCAGCCAGACACATCGCTCACATGCAGTGCAGCCACTGGTCAAGGTACTGGCAACACTCCATTTCCTTGCCAGTGGATCATTCCAAAATACAAGTGGAGTCGTGGCTGGGATGTCACAATCCACCATGAGCAAATGTGTGCATCAGGTTGTCTCCGCAATCCTCACAAGCATGTCCCACCACATCATCAGACCCACCAATGAGCACCTGCAGCAGAAGGCAATGCAGGATTTCTACAGAATTGCCGGATTGCCATGCACCGTGGTTGTGATTGATTGCACACATGTGGCACTACAGCACCCCCCCCCCGTGCCACAGAGCACATGCACCGCAATCGTAAGCAGTGGCATTCCATCAACATACAGGTGATAGCCGATGCCCAATGCCTCATATGGCACGTCCGTGCCAAACACCCCGTGGCCAGCCACGACAGCTACATATACCGTCAAAGCCACATCCCAACAGAATGTGTACTGGGACAGCTGGCTGGTTGGTGAGTGACATGGGAGTCAGGCATGACTGTCCGACCCCATGATGCAGACATCACGAGGGGCACATGCATGACTAACATCCTCCTGTCTTTTTCCTTCCAGGTGACTCGGCATATGCACTTGGGCCCCATCTCCTGACTCCATACCGAAATCCCCAAACCAGAGGAGAGAGAAGATACAATGCTGCACACATACGTACTCGTGCAGTGGTGGAGCGCACATTTGGCATCCTGAAGTCCCGTTTCCGATGCCTGGATAAGTCCGGGGGGACTCTGTTGTATTCCCCAAACTTTGTGTGTCAGATCATCAGTGCATGTTGTGTGCTGTACAACTACGCCATGAGAAAGGGCCTGGAAATTGACATATGTGATGACCTGACCCCCGACCTACACAGTCCCCCCCTGCCCAAGGCGACCCCGTCTGCTGAAGGAACATCAGTCAGGAGTTGCCTTGTGAAACGTATCTTTTCACGTTAAACACACATATTCATCATGGCCCACGGACAATGCACGCAAGCACACCACTGTGGTCCCTAGCTCACACACACCACATCCACCTCACATTGGATTAGCCCAAGTCCACCATGCACGACCTGGGAGCAGCAACGCCACGCCGAGGCACCAATTATGTTGCTGTCCATTTATACCACATTCACACGGCCGTGGGGATAACCTCTCCACCACGACCCAGGGTGACACCCCTTACGGGCAGGAATGTCACCCACATTCAAACACCAGTCACACTGTAGCCTGCACTCCTCACCGTGTGCAGTGACGTGGGCCAAGCCTGGTGCCACGGCTCTGGCTCCTTAACTGTCTGGTGGGAGCTTCGGGTGGGGGGGGGTGGGGCATCCCGGGGGGGTGGGGCATCCCCTGGTCTCTCCCTGGCTGGCTGCCTGCCCTCCAACGCCAGGGCAATGCGGGTGAGGACCGCATTAGTCTCTGCCTGCATCAGCCTTGTCTGCCTCCCCTCCGCCTCGATGGCAGCTGTATTTGCCTGTACCGCCACTGCCAGGCTCTTGACCTCTGCCACGAGGCCTGCTGTTGTGGCCTGCAGCTCCCCAAGGCAGGTGACCATTGCAGCACAGTTCCCACTGACATCCTGGATGCTGTCATTTTTCTGGGCCGAGGAGGCCAGGCTGTCTGCCACACGCCGCATCTCCACGGCTACAGCACCCATATGGCGGGCCTGTTCCCTCGTTAGATTTTAAGGGAGGAATTCAGGAACACCCCTTGTCTTCCTCTTAGCCTTCTTGGGGCCAGGAGAGGCTTGGGGCCGTCTATACGGGGAGGCCCTTGAGGGGATTCCCCTGATGGGGGTGGACCCTGAGGGGCTGTCCCTGATGGGGGTGGAGCCTGAGGGGCTATGTTCCCTTGCACCCCCTCACATGCTACACACCAGATAGGAGAGAAAACACACACTTACCTCTCCTCAAGGCCTGTTTAATGGAGTCATAGCCCTCCACTCCCTCCACTTACTCCCTTTGAAGACATCTGGCAACCACCTCCTCATCAGGAGTGAGCCTAATAGCAGTGGCTGGTCCACCTCCAGTGCCCCTGGCATGCCTCCTCATCATGCCCAGCTTCTCTCTGACCACACGACGCATGTCATTGATCTTTTTTAAAATGTCCTTGGAGGTCCTTACCTCATGACCAAGGGCATTGACCTGTGTGGTGATCTCCTCCTTCCTGGCCTTACTGGTTGTGCCACTCTCTGCCCCATGGAGGTACACATCGTACCTGGACATGGCTGATATCACAATCGCCCTCTCCTGCAAGGAAAAGTTCTTCTTCCTCCTCTCCTTCCCAGGCGCTGGTGCAGACATGGCTGAAAACAAAAGTACCTACCAAAATCTGCTGGTGTACTTTTGCGTTCGACGGGTGCATGTCTGGGCGTATTTATTCCCCAATATCTTCGGGGTTCCGTCGGGCGTAGTTGTGAGCATACGCATAGGGGTGCAGGACATACGTCCATGGCGCATGCGCCGTTCGTTCGGGCCGTCATTTGCATGGGGTCACGCTTCATTTAAATGGAACACGCCCACTTCCTTCCTACTTTGAATTACGCTGGCTTACGCCTAAGAATTTAGGTTACGCTGGCGCAACGTTGGGAGCATTTGCTTTCTGAATACCATGCTTGCCTCTCTGAGTTGCGCCGGCGTATCGTAAATGAGATGAGCTACGCAGGCATAAAGATGCGCCGATCTACGTGAATCCGGGCCAAAATGTCCAGTGAGCGGCAGTTGTGTGGAGAAAAATGCCTTGTTGATATCAGACGTCAGAGGAGAATGGCCAGACTTTGAGATGATAGAAAGGCAACAGCAACTCAAATACAGTTGTGCTCATAAATTTACATACCCTGGCAGAATTTCTGGCCATTTTTCTGAGAATATGAATGATAACGCAAAAACATTTCTTTCACTCATGGCTAGTGTTGGTTGAACCCATTTATTATCAATCAACTGTGTTTAGCCTTTTTAAATCATAATGGCGACAGAAACTATCCAGGGGTTGGATGTGTACTTGGTATTAAGAACTGGGGTATGTAAACTTTTGATTAGGGTCATTTGTGTAGTTTCTGTTGCCAATATGATTTAAAAAGAGTAAACAAAGTTGATTGATAATATATGGCTTCAGCCAAACACTTACCATGAGTGAAAAGAAATGTTCTTGTGTTATCATTCATAGTCTCTGAAAAATGGCCAAGAAATCATAAATTCTACCAGGGTATTTAAACTTATGAACACAACTGTAACCACTCGATACAACCAAGGTGTGCAATATACCATCTCTGAATGCACAACACATCAAACCTTGAAGCAGATGGGCTACAACAGCAGAAGAACACATTGGCCCGGATTCACATACATCGGCGCATATTTATGCCGCCGTAGCGTATCTTATTTACGCTACGGCGGCGCATCACGGAGAGGGAAGCACGGAATTCACAAAACAAATGCTCCCAACTCTGCGCCGGCGTAGCGTATATTCCTGGGCCTAAGTCAGCTTAAGTGGAAGTGGGCGTGATACATTTAAATGAAGCGTGACCCCATGCAAATGATGGGCTGAGCTGCAGACAAGTACTTAAAATGAACTGCGCATGCGTACGCATCTCAGTGCTCATGCTCACAATCACGTCAAAACAACTGGCTGAGATACTTCGAATCACTGCCTACGACGTGAACGTAACCTATGCCCAGCAGCCCTATTCACGTACTACGTAAACGACGTAAAATTTGACAGCGTTCGTTCCCTGGTCCATACCTTTGCATGAGTTGCGCCTGTACTGATGAGTCTCGATTTCAGCTGTGACATTCAGATGGTAGGGTCAGAATTTGGTGTAATTAACATGAAAGCATGGATCTATCCTGCCTTGTAACAACGGTTCAGGCTAGTGGCGGTGTAATGGTGTGAGGGATATTTTCTTGGCACAATTTTGCCCCCTTAGTATCAATTAAGCATTTTTCAAATGCAATGGCCTACCTGAGTATTGTTGCTGACCATGTCCATCCCTTTATGACTACTGTGTACCCATCTTCTGATGGCTCCTTCCAGCAGGATAATCCACCATGTCACAAAGCTCCAATCATCTCACCACTGGACAATGAGGTCACTGTACTCCAATGGCCTCCACAATCATCAGATCTCAATACAGTAGTGGCGGAATAGAAGATTTGCACCATGGATGTCCAGCCAAATCTGCCGCAACTGCGTGATGCTATCATGTCAATATGGATGAAAATCTCTGAGGAATGTTTCCAACACCTTGTTGGATCTATGCCACAGAGGATAAAGGCAAAAGGGGGTCCAACCCTGTACTAGCAAGGTGTACCTAATAAATTGGCCAGTGCTTGTATATGTGCTCTAACTCAGGAGACTAATTGTAGAGTTAGGACTGCAGCACACTGGGGTTGCGTGACACGGCTGCTGCAGCTTACACATATATTTGAAAATGTGTGCAAATTAACCACTTAAGGACCGCCTCCTGCACATATACGTCAGCAGAATGGCACTGCTGGGCACAGGCACGTACATGTACGTTGCCTTTTAGAGCCCAGCCGTGGGTCGTGCACGCAACCGGGTCCAAAGCTCTGTGGCTGCAGAACCGATTACCGCTGGTGTCCCACGATCGGTCACAGGAGCTGAAGAACGGGGAGAGGTGTGTGTAAACAAACCTTCCCCGTTCTTCATTGTGGCAATGTCAGTGATCGTCTGTTCCCTGATATAGGGAAAGACGATCAATAATGTCACACATCTAGCCCCGCCCCCCTACAGTTAGAAACACATATGAGGTTACACTTAACCCCTACAGCGCCCCCTAGTGGTTAATTCCTAAACTGCAATTGTCATTTTCACAGTAATCAGTGCATTTTTATAGCACTTTTTGCTGTGAAAATTACAATGGTCCCAAAAACGAAAAAAAAAATAAAATAATCGCTGATCACCGCCATTAGTAGTAAAAAAAATATATTAATAAAAATGCCATAAAACTATCTCCTATTTTGTAAATGCTATAAATTGTGCGCAAACCAATCGTTAAACGCTTATTGCATTTTTTTTTTTATATATTATACCAAAAATAGGTAGAAGAATACGTATCGGCCTAAACTGAGGACATTTTTATTTATTTTTTATATCTTTTTTGGGGATATTTATTATAGCAAAAAGAAAAAAATATTAGATTTTTTTCAAAATTGTCGCTGTATTTTTGTTTATATCGTAAAAAAAAAAAAAAAGGCAGAGGTGATCAAATACCACCAAAAGTAATCTCTATTTGTGGGAAAAAAGGACGCCAATTTTGTTTGGGAATCACGTCGCACGACCGTGCAATTGTCAGTTAAAGTGACACAGTGCAGAATCACAAAAAGGGGCAAGGTCCTTAACCCGCATATTGGTCCGGGTCTTAAATGGTTAAATCCCTTGGCCCAGATTCAGAGAGCGATTACACCTGTCTAACTGGTGTTAGACAGGAGTAATTTCAAATTTCGCGCGCCGTATCACTAGTTTGAATCCTCAAACCATGATACGGCGGCTTCGGGCTTCGATCCGAGAGGCTTACGTCTTCGTAAGCCTTCGGATCTACGCTGCAAACTTTTTGCGGGCGCTGGGAGGAGTCCGCGTCGTTTTCAGCGTCGGGATATGCAAATGACTTTTTACGGCGATCCACGAAGATACGAGTGTCCTTCGCAATCGCTTACGTCATTTTTTTGCTACGTAATGTTAGACCAGCTATTTGCTGGTCTAACGGTGCGTAGCCCATGTTAAGTATGGCCGTCGTTCCCGCGTCAAATTTAATTTATTTTTTATTTTTTTACGTAACTCGTTCGGGAATAGGAATGTCCGTAAACGACGCTACTCAAAAAAAAATGACGTAACGACGTGATTTCGCGCAATGCACGGCGGGAAATTTCTGAACGGAGCATGCGCAGTTCGATCGCCGCAGGAACGCGCCTATTTTAAATGCTTCACGCCCCCTAATCACGTATATGGATTGCGCCGGGAGAAATACACTATGCCGCCGTCGTTTACTGGACAAAATCTACCTGGATTCCACGTAGAGCCAGGTAAAAAACGGCGGCGTAGAGTATTTCTAATTGTATGTGAATCTGGCCCCTTGTTTTTAATGTGAACTGTTAGACAGGACAGGACAATTTGGTTTGTTGCAGGCTGGCTGGTAAGTGAGCTGGGAATTTTATCTGTTGTTTTTTGCGTCACCCTTCTATGTGCTCCTGGCTGCAAAGGACAGTTACAGGTTGGAGTTGCCATTTGTTTGTACAATACACACAGACATTGATAATTTGGATTATTGTATCTCGGCTCCAACCTTTTTGAAATTGACATACTACAGCAAAGATGTACTTAGGGGCATTTAATGTTTAGCTTGTTACTAGAATAATCTACAAATCTGGATATGAAACAATTCTGATGAAAATATGGACCAGCAAACAGATAAAAATATTCAAGCCAAATTAAAAAAATACTCTACAATGTGAATTTACAACAACAAAAACTGCGTTCTCTTAAAATGTACTGCTGTTTTCCTTTAAAATAAGGGTGACAATTTATATAAACACATACAGCTATTATGGGTCTATGTTAAATGTCATAACTATAAAATAAAGATGCCTACTGCCCCCTAGTGCATCATTTTCCTACCAGCTCTATCTATTATACCTACATTTTAAACAAGTTGGTTTTTGTTCATTTGCATCTGCTTAAAAGTCTTTTTATATGTTTTTGTAACTAAGGAAAGTTTGTGTTGGTTGCTTCATCAGAACGTGCTGATTGCATTAGTAGTTCCAGAAAACCTGCAACTAAAGTTACCAAATCATTAAAAAAACAATAAAATTGTTCAGCGCCATAAAAAACGCAGTCTCGGATTGGCTAATAAATATACGACTCCTCACTTAATAGCTGTCTTGTGTTTTTCCAGCTATTCATTTGTGCATTTTCCCAACAGACTATAATTGTTGTTAAGGTTTCACAAGCCCTTGTTTCATCATTCTCCATTTTTACAGCTTTAGACCACTGAATGATCTTATCCAATATACATGTAAACCAATGAGACTGATGCTAGAGAGGGTACATTTTCTCAGGCTTGGTTTATAAATGAACCCCGGCAGTGTGTAGTGGGAATGGAGCATTAATCTGTATAAGATAATAGCAGAGATCTCTATTAGCCTCAAGGAACATGTCCTTGGCTTCTCATTTCTTCTGCAGCACGCCTCCATTCTCCAACCAAACCTGGAGTATTAAAGGGATGGCTTCAAATAATTCCATTCAAATATTCCTAACTTAAAAATGTACCTGCTATTGCTCGTAGCCTCCTCCAAATCTTCTAATTTCTCTTTTTGTAAGCTGACTTACTTTTAGAGAATGGCCATGTTTGTTCGCAATAGTCTCACTCAGTGGCGGCTGGTGCTTAATTTTTTTTGGGGGTGGGGGGGGCAAACAAACTGAAAAAAAAAAAACCCATCAAGCGCAGCCACTGTGCCCATCAAGCGCAGCCACTGTGCTCATAAATTGCCACAACTGTGCCATCAAACGCAGCTACTATGCCAATCAATTGCTGCCAGTGTGCCCATCGACTGCTGTCAGTGTGCCCCATCAATATCCACCAGTGTGCCCATCAATTGCCCCCAGTGTGCCCATCAATTGCCGGCATTGTGCCCCATCAATTGCCGCCAGTGTGCCCCATCAGTTGCCACCAGTGTGCCCTATCAATTGCTGCTACTGTGCCCCATCAAATGCTGCCAGTGTGCCCCCCGCCTGGCACTTACCTGTCTCGGCGCTGTCCTCCATGCTCCTAGTCCTCCTGTCATCTCTGCTATGATTGGTGCCTGATAGGCGTCCAATCACAGCGCCTGTCACTTCAGCCAATCAGGAGACAGGGTAACCAGACCCGGTGCACCTGATTGGCTGAAAGGCGGGTCAGTGTTAGGAAAGTGAGCATTGCACCCACTGTTTACCAATTTGTAAGCTGTCCACGGCTCTAATCAGGACGCCTTTTAAAGCCAATGGCTCTAATCAGCCACATCAAAAACTGCTGTAATTTAGATGTCCGCCGCCCAACAGGGTGTCGGACACCTGAATAGGGGGTGGAAGCGGCGACAATAGATAGATTCATGCAATGCATGAGTCCATCTATTAATGATAGAGCGGTGCTGGAGAGAGGGGGAGGCGCTCCTGCGCCCTCTATGCACGCACCGCCACTGATCTCACTGTATATAGGAATGTAACCACCTTTCTTTTTCACTCCTGAGATATACTATAGGTGGTGGGATTTGTAGTGTGCAAAGAAAAGTGTACATGATTGTAATTGTAATAGGAATCACTGTGACAGGTCCTCTTTATGGAAAGATGTGGGGTCAATAAGATTGAATAAAATTCACCGATCTCATGCCGACAGCCACGGTTGCGGCTTTGTTTACTTCCGGGTATCCGTGCGTGAAGTCACAACGTCGAGCACGGGCCTCTGACGGTCATAAAGATGATTGGTGACCATCTGGTCACCAGTCATCTCTATTGTCGTGAGCCGGCGCCAGACGATTCGTTCTCTGGGCCCCCGATGGCACGGGAGAGCCCGGAGAAGCACCGGATGGCGGCGGGAGGGTGGGGACGTCCCCTCCCGCTGCCTATATGAACGATCAAGCGGCGGAACTGCCGTTATGATCATTCTTATCGTGCGCATAATTGCTGGCAGAAGACGGTTATATCTAAATGATGCCTGTAGCTACAGGCATCATTCAGATATTACTGCACAAAGTCGAGGACATTCATATGACCCCCACCCAAGGACAAGTGGTTAAAGAGTATGAAAATAGCTTTTAATGGTTTACTATAACCAAACAGGCAGTTTTTAGATAGTGTACTTCACTAATGTGGTTTGGTTAATCAGACCAACTCTCATTACAAATTACCCAAAAAGTCTGTGCACTTATATGTTTGCATGCGTTGGCGCACAAAGGGGAAATTTGTAATCCAAAAAGGGAACAAATAATTTGGTGGGAGAGGCCCGAATAGTCAAATCACAGTGATTAGTGTGAACGATCCACCCTCCTGCAATACAGCAGTATGCTTGGACAGGTGCCCGTCTCACCCCACCAGGTCAGGCCTTGTCCTTCCAAAAATACTACATCTGCGAACTCCAATCGCAGTCTGTCAGGATGACAGTCTCCGGTTCTCACACAGGTCACCGCTGCACTGGGACACCATCCGATCACTCCGTCAGAGATTCTGCCTCTCTCCCTCAATGGCGCTTCGCCCGGGCGTAGATAGGCCTCCACTCTTGCCTAGACTTCCGGGAAGACACTTCAACAGGTGCCCTCCTGAGTTGAAGAGGTGGTCCAGAGAGAGCGCTCCAAACACGTCCTCCTCCTTATGTGCGCAGATGTGGGGATGGGGGAGAGTGATGAAGAGGTCAGGGCCAAGGAGGAGGGGTGGAAGTGAGATGTGGACAGTCTGTATTTAGTTCACTTATGTAGTTCACTCTTCAACCCTGCACACTGTACCCCTGAACTCTGCACGTAGTGTACTGCTGAACTCTGCACTCTCTAAGCTGCATACGCCTGAACTCTGCACTCTGTATGCAACGCACTCCTGAACTCTGCACTCTGTATGTAGTGTACTCCTGAACTCTGCACTCTGTATGTAGTGTACTTCTGAACTCTACACTCTGTATGTAGTGTACTCCTGAACTCTGCACTCTGTATGCCACATACTCCTGAATGCTGCAATCTGTACGCCACATACTCCTGAACTTTGCACTCTTTACACCGCAAACTCCTGAACTCTGCACTCTGCACTCTGTACACTGTGAACTCCTGAACTCTGCTTGCGTTGTACTCCTGAACTCTGTACATAACACAACCATAATACTGTCGTGTCCCATAATGAAATTGAGTTTGACATCCCCGTTTTACAGGAATTCTAATGTCACGGCTTACATTTTCATTTTATAATAAACATTATAATAAAAATAAAAACAGTGGTTATATTTGACGATACAATATAAGCTTACTATAATTTGCTGATTTTCCTCTGCTGTTTACTTTCCATTTCTAAGGACTATATATCCCATGGTACCTTACTGCCTGCAAGCATTCCTGCACTGACTCCACCTCCTGAAACTCCTCCTCCCAGTAACTCTGTAAACCAGAAGGCAGGTTCTATGAAATGTGTGACACAGTAGTGCCTACTCATAGGCTATAGTGAATACTTTTTCACAGAATTCAAGTTAAGTAAATGTGTGGGGATCTTTACGGGGTAAGTTTATAAACCTCATGATGATTCAGATTAATAGGAGATGGCTAAAAATAATTGAAATACAATGTGGAAATGAATATATGATTTTAAATTGTTTTTCTTCTCTATGGTAGTGCCCTTTATTTAAGCTTCAAGTCTACTTTCTAACAATACTATATGCAACCTGCATATATGAGGTAGGTGTTAGCTCCCCAAGGTTACCCATTCATGTTGAGCAATCTTTATACTGTTCCTTTATATTTTTCAAGGCAGCAACCCAGCTGCCATCTCTTGTTCTATACTTCTGAGTTCAGATTAGGTCGGCTTGAAAAAAGTTTGCATTTATTCTTCCATACGAGTCATTGTTGATGCTTGGCAAAAGCAATTACAATGCATCTCAAACACATCTGTACACTAGCCCTGGAAACAATAAAATCTGTGCACCCGCACCCACACAGATTTCAAGCTGGGAGCAGCAGCTGTGTCCATGCAGCCTCTGAATACCAACAGACATTGATGGGACTGCATGCATGAAACATCTGTGCATCCCTGTGCAGGTAAACACGACCCACACACAGGTGCATGCTTTATATGCCCATATGAACGTGGCCTAAAAGTGGTGCTATTAAGAACTACAGTACCTCAATCTGCCACAGGTGTCAGTAAAGCTACCGAAACAGGTGTCATATAGATGAGTTATAGAGATGTGAATTCATACTGTTTTGATACTACTTGGGTGTTTTGATATAGATTACACTGTATTGTTTTTAGATTTTGAAATAGCAATAGAAAATTATTAAAAAAAAAAAAAAAAACTTTTGCTATTACTTTTGCGCAAACCATCATTATACTCTTATTGGATATTTTTTTACCAATAATGGCCCGGATTCACAAAGCACTTACGCCGACGTATCTCGAGATACAAGTAAGTACAAATGTGCGCCGCCGTAACTATGCGCCGTACCCGTAGAACTAATATACGCCAAAAAACTGACTTCATCCGACCAACGTAACTTGCCTACGCCGGCGTATAGTGGGCGCATAGTTATGCTGGACGCATTTGGCACTTCCATTGATTTTCGATGCAAATATGCAAATGAGGGAGATCCACTGATCCACGAACGTACTTGCGCCCAGCGCATGTTTTAAGCAATTTGCGTAAGGGTTACGTCCGGCGTAAAGGTATTCCCCATATTGGAGGCGCAACTCATGCAAAGGTATGGACCAGGGAACGAACGCCGTCCAATTTTACGTCGTTTGCGTAGTACGTGAATAGGGCTGTGCGTAGGTTACGTTCACGTCGTAGGCAGTGATTCAACGTATCTCAGCCAGTTGTTTCGACGTTATTGTGAGCATGTGCACTGGGATGCGTACGCATGCGCAGTTCATTTTAAGTACTTGTCTGAAGCTCAGCACATTATTTGCATGGGGTCACGCTTCATTTAAATGTATCACGCCCACATCCACTTATGCTGACTTACGCCTAGGAATATACGCTACGCCGGCGCAGAGTTGGGAGCATTTGTTTTGTGAATTCCGTTCTTCCCTTTTCGCGGTGCGCCGGCGTAGCGTAAAGAAGATGCGCTACTGCGGCGTAAATATGCACCGAGGTATGTGAATCCGGGCCAATATGTAGCAGAAAGGCCCAAAGCTGTGTAACATTTCTGATGGCTGCCCTGATCCCTACACATGGGACACAGCCAGTCCTCCAGGTAAAAAAAAGCCAGCAATGCCATTGTCTCTGTAGGGACAGGTTATTGTAGCTTTACTAAGAAAGGAAACCTGTATTAGTTCCACAAAGGAACTGTGTTCCCTACAGTCTTTCTGGACCATGCTCTATGTACTGTTTATTTATTATATTATGAGATAAAACCAACTCAGATTTCTTTTAACCAGATACAATTTAAATGCAGTTTACCCTAAACAGACACTAGATGGCAGGCAAGCTCCAGTTTTCGCTAAGTCTGTTCTACTATATATCCTTGTGTAACTAACATAACTGTCTGCATACTGTCCACACTCACTGCAGGAGCATCAGCTGTTCAATTTATTCACACAGAACATGAGAACTCCTCTTTCTGAAAGTACCCAGATTGGGTAACTGGTAAAATAAGTAGTCCTATAAAAAGGAAAAATTCCTGGTGATAATGCATTAAGGCCCCATGCACACGAGACGCTGGTAAATGCGTGTTCAGAGGCAGTTGGACACTTTTCTTTTCAACTGCCCCTGAACACATTCAATGTTATCCTATGTATCCATGCACACAGTCTCGTTTATTGCCGTTTTTAGGCAGTTACGTTTATCCTCGTTTTTCCAGAAGCAAACAAATGGGTTCAGACGCAAAAGTTTTTGCGTTTTAGACGCAAAACGCCGCTTTATAGGCATTTTTAAAGGTGACCTATTTTTTTACATTAGGAATCTCAAAAATGATTGCAAATGATGAAAAAACATTAAAAAAAAAAAAAAACTGTAATTGCTTGCATTGCATTGTGGACAATCCACACTTGTGACAGGTGACATGGCCAGGTCATGTGGCAAGTGGACAATCCACAACTTGTGGCAGGTGACATGGCCAGGTGACGTGGCCAGGTCATGTGGCAAGTGGACAATCCACAACTTGTGGCAGGTGACATGGCCAGGTGATGTGGCCAGGTCATGTGGCAAGTGGACAATCCACAACTTGTGGCAGGTGACGTGGCAGGTGACATGGCCAGGTCATGTGGCAAGTGGACAATCCACAACTTGTGGCAGGTGACATGGCCAGGTGACATGGCCAGGTCATGTGGCAAGTGGACAATCCACAACTTGTGGCCAGGTGACGTGGCCAGGTCATGTGGCAAGTGGACAATCCACAACTTCTGGCAGGTGACATGGCCAGGTGACGTGGCCAGGTCATGTGGCAAGTGGACAATCCACAACTTGTGGCAGGTGACATGGCCAGGTGACGTGGCCAGGTCATGTGGCAAGTGGACAATCCACAACTTGTGGCAAGTGACATGGCCAGGTGACGTGGTCAGGTCATGTGGCAAGTGGACAATCCACAACTTGTGGCCAGGTGACGTGGCCAGGTCATGTGGCAAGTGGACAATCCACAACTTGTGGCCAGGTCATGTGGCAAGTGGACAATCCACAACTTGTGGCAGGTGACATGGCCAGGTGACATGGCCAGGTCAAGTGGCAAGTGGACAATCCACAACTTGTGGCAGGTGACATGGCCAGGTGACATGGCCAGGTCATGTGGCAAGTGGACAATCCACAACTTCTGGCAGGTGACATGGCCAGGTCATGTGGCAAGTGGACAATCCACAACTTGTGGCCAGGTGACGTGGCCAGGTCATGTGGCAAGTGGACAATCCACAACTTGTGGCAGGTGACATGGCCAGGTGACGTGGCCAGGTCATGTGGCAAGTGGACAATCCACAACTTGTGGCAGGTGACATGGCCAGGTGACATGGCCAGGTCATGTGGCAAGTGGACAATCCACAACTTGTGGCAAGTGACATGGCCAGGTGACGTGGCCAGGTCATGTGGCAAGTGGACAATCCACAACTTGTGGCCAGGTGACGTGGCCAGGTCATGTGGCAAGTGGACAATCCACAACTTGTGGCAGGTGACATGGCCAGGTGACGTGGCCAGGTCATGTGGCAAGTGGACAATCCACAACTTGTGGCAGGTGACATGGCCAGGTGACGTGGCCAGGTCATGTGGCAAGTGGACAATCCACAACTTGTGGCAAGTGACATGGCCAGGTGACGTGGCCAGGTCATGTGGCAAGTGGACAATCCACAACTTGTGGCAGGTGACGTGGCCAGGTGACATGGTTTGGTGACGTGGCAAGTGGACAATCCACAACTTGTGGCAGTTGACGTGGCAAGTGACGTGGCCAGTTATTGTGGCAAGTGAACAGTCCACAACTTTCTCTTTCGATGAAAATGGTAAACATGGCAAATAGAGAGGGTCAATCCCCCAGCGGGGCACAGATAACATATAAACCTGACAGGGGTTCTAACCCCTCTCTATTATATATATTAAAAAAAATCCTTTAACTATACTTTAAACATAATTAGGGGTCAATGTAATGAAGAAGTCATTCACCCAATGTGCTTCATCACTCAGCTTAAAAGCCTGCAATGTGTGGTTAGCAGTTCTAAAGAGGAAACTATTTACTTCCCCTCATCCATTATATCATGGTGATAAGTTTAGAATGCTGGAAGTTCTCTCTCCGGTTATGTAATATAACTGTCTGCTGACACTTCCATTGACGTGTATGCTCAGTGCCTGGTAACTCTCTATGAGATCTATTAGCGGAGATAGGTTCAGGCTGGGAGCGATCCTGGCGGGTCTGCGTCTACAGCACAATAAGCAGCTGAGACCATCTTATAATAAGATCTGTGCATTGTGAGGACGGTACACATATGCAGATTACAGACTTCAGGAAGAATTCCTCTGGACAGCTGACATAAATCCATATGCATCTGATCATACATTTATTATGAGTCTCTTCCACATTCCCCCGATTTATTTTTTATAAATCAAATCTAAGCTGTCATTGAAATACAACTCTGGTAGGTTTCTATGTGGACTTATTTGTGAACAAATATATCAGATTTTATTTTACATTATGTGTAACCTGGTAATAATCCATCTATACAGGCATATGTCAAATGATGGACTTAAGAGATGCTGCCACACAAACCAGGGTCAGGACATTAAAGCTGAATTCTTGGCAAACAAAAAATATTAAAATATTTTTCAATAGCCACAAAGCCTATAAATCCACATTGTGTGCCCCAATTGGCATTGCAAACCCATACATTACACTGTAAAGGTAGTAGTGACATCATCACTGTGCTGTACATAGCCTATGAAGAAAGCAGAGCTGTGGGAGGGGCCACATCAGGCTCCGCTCACTACAGGCTGCCTGCAGAGAACTACAGGAGGGGGCGGACACAAGACCAGACATCCTGCACAAGGAGAAAGAGCAGCAGTGATTGGTCTTTAGTACAGGAAGCTCCAGCACAAAGGAACAGGTTTGTTTGTGAATTATTGCATAGATCTGGAAGAAATTCCCAAAGCATGCCAAGGTTCAAGGAAGAATACACATGACGAATGTACAGTGGAACCTTGGATTACAAGCATAATCCTTTCCAGGAGAATGCTTCTAATCCAAAGCAATTGCATATCAATGTGAGTTTCCCCATAGAAGTCAATGGAAACGAAAATAATTTGTTCCATATTGACTTCTATAGCATGCAATATTGCATGTGGCCAAAGGTGGGGGGGGGGGCGCCGGAGAGACTCGAAAATACTCAGAGACAGCTCAGCTGCACTTGGAAAACCCTCTGAAAGGCTCGGAAACACTTGGGAACTGAGTATTTCCAAGTATTTCAGAACGGCTTTAAGGTGTCCCCGGCGCCCCCTCACCCCTGGCCAAAAGTGTTTTTGCACACAGCAGAGGCATGAGACAACACTCGCAAAGAGTCATGATTTAAAAAAAAATGGTCATAATGTATTTAGACAATATTTGCTTATCCCAGAATTCAGCCTTAACCACTTACAGACCGGCCACCCTACATTTGCGGCAGGGTGACTGCTCTGCACCAGATCACACACCTAGTACTTGATCTGACACTTCCGGGGCTGGGGCATGTGTGCATGCTGCCAGCGACCCATTACCAATCTTATTCTACACAGCAGGAGCCCTGCAGCGAGTACCGCAGACTTGAAGTCCGCCGGCACCCACCGATTACACAGAGCACAAGGCAGATTGTCGTTCTGTCAGAAGGCAAGGCCCTGATCCTGTGTTTCTGCAAAGCTTGCGATGAAAAAAAACGTTGTTTTTTAAAACGTCATTTAAATTGACCGTGTGTGGACAAAACGTCGTTTTTTGTCTTAAAAAAAACGAGCAAAAAAAAATTCCAACATGCTTGAATTTTTTGTGTCGTTTTTCAAAACGTTGTTTTTTGTGTCATAAAAAGTGATGGTGTGTGGGCAAAACGATGTTGAAAACGACGTTTTTAAACCCGCGCATGCTCAGAGGCAAGTTATGAGACGGAGCTTCAATGGAACAGATTCCCGTCGAACGTGGTGTACGTCACCGCGCTTTGCTAGAGCATTTTGGAAAAAGATGGTGTGTATGCAACGTCGTTTTGGAAAATGAAGTTTAAAAAACGTCGTTTTTTTTCATGAGATAAAACGTCGTTTTTTTTCATCGCAAAAAGTGATCGTGTGTACGCGGCATTAGAGTAAGCACAACCTAGGCATAGATTTAACCATTTTATCGCCCCTGATGTTAACCCCTTCTCAGCCAGTGTCATTAGTACAGTAGTGCCCTGTACACACGATCGGTTCATCTGATGAAAACGGACCGATGGATTTTTTCATCAGATATCTGATGAAGCTGACTTTCATCAGTCTTGCCTACACACCATCAGTTAAAAATCCGATCGTGTCCAACGCGGTGACGTAAAACATAACGACGTGCAGAGAAAAATAAAGTTCAATGCTTCCCAGCATGCGTCGACTTGATTCTGAGCATGCTTGGATTTTTGACCGAGGGATTTCAACACAGACGATCGTTTTTTTCTATCGGTTTTTTAACCATCAGAAAATTTTAAAACAGGTTCTATTTTTTTTTCACCGATAGCAAAAAAACGATGGGGCCCACACACGATCGGTTCGTCCGATGAAAATGGTCCATGAGACCGTTTTCATCAGACGAACTGATCGTGTATACAGGGCATAAGTGTCACTGGTCCCCAAAAAGCGTCAAAAGTTAGTGTCTGATTTGTCCGCCACAATATTTCAGTCCCGCTATAAGATGCTGATCGCCGCCATAACTAGTAAATAAATAAATAAAATATCCCACAGCTTGTAGACGCTATAACTTTTGGGCAAACCGCTTATTGGGATTTTTGTCTACCAAAAATATGTAGCAGAATAAGCATTGGCCTACATTTATGAAGAAATTTAATTTTTTTTTTTTTTATTGGATATGTTTTATAAAATTAGTTTTTTAAATTGACACTCTTTTTTGTTTATAGCACAAAAATAAAAACTACAGAGGTGATCAAATACCACTGAAAGAAAGTTCTATTTGTGGGGAAAAAAGGACAAAAATGTTATTTGGGTACAGCGCTGCACGATTGCGCAGTTGTCAGTTAAAATAATGCAGTGCCATATCGCAAAAAATTGTTAAAGAGATTGCCATGTGTTGCTGAATTTTGTGTGTCCCCTGATTGGGCAATTGGGCTGTATTTGGTCATAATGGTCCTCTAGGCACTGAATAACAACTCTCTTTAAAAAAAAAAAAAAGACTAATGCCGCGTACACACGATTGGTACGTCCGATAGAAAAAAACAATCGTCTGTGGGCAAGTCCATCGGTTAAAAATCCACGCATGCTCAGGATCAAGTCGACGCATGCTCGGAAGCGCGTAAAACGTAAAACGTGTTTTTTTAACTAATGGTGTGTAGGCAAGACTAATGAAAGTTAGCTTCATCGGATATCTGATGAAAAAATCCATCCGTCTGTTTTCATCGGATGAACCAATCGTGTGTACAGGGCATAAATGTACTATTGGAAGCAATATGTGGTTGGCTTTTATATTCAGATGTACTTTTCAAATGTTCAGAGCCCCAAACAACAAAGAAGAGATGGTTTTATGTTTCCTGAACTATAAAGAGTCTTATGGCTATTCCGGATATCCCCTGAATAGCTTTCCAAATTTAACTACAAATGCCCATAGGTGGATGAGTGAGGGGAAAAAAATTGGTAAAATAAACATAATAACAGTATTTTTGGGGAATTAGTGGCACCCCCCTCTAACCCTGTTGCCTGAGTCCAGTGGTTGGGAATTGCTGGGCTGTGCAAATCCTCATCCTTATCATCCTTGTCACTTACAACTCTAATTTCTTCTCTCCTCTTCCTTTCTTCGTCAGAGTCCCCCAAGGACTTTCAATACCATTTCTATGCGGATGACAACCACATCTATCTCTCTACCCCTCAGCTCACTCCATCAGTCTCCTCACACATCACCAGGGCCGATCCTAGGCAGGGTGCATTGCACCCAGGCGCCTGCAGAGGTGGGGGCGCCGAAGTGCCAGAGTTCTCCCCTCCCTCCTTCTCTCCTTGTTTGTGTCCGTCGAGAACTAGTGTTCTGAGCATAGGTATGTGTCCATCCAGAACTGGTGTGTGAGCATAGGGCAGCCCTGTCCAGCCTGGCAGTGCTCAGGGGAATGGCCGCTCCTCTTCCTGATATGAGAGTTCTAGTTTTTAGTGTCTGCTGAGTGCTGATGTGCAGGAATGAATTCCTAACACTGGGAGTCTTGGATCCCGCACTTTCTCCACCAACTCCAGTTGGAATGCCTCCCACTCCCATCTCTATCTCAGGCTGCACAGAGAGAAATTTGAGATGCGTCACAGCGTTCAGTGTGCTGGGGGATAGCATCCCTTTACACGTGCTCTGGGCTGCCCCTGCTCTAGATGTTTTATGGCATGTTTTATGGCATAGGATACACAGCCACTGTCCATCTACAGATGTGATGTATAATGAGATGTAAAGGGGAGGAGTTAGTAAAATGACAATGCCTATGTGGGGGCGCCAGAAATATTTCTGCACCCAGGTGCCTGTGACCCTAGGATCGGCCCTGCACATCACTAATTTAATTACAAACATATCAGTCTGGATGTCACACCACTTCCTCAAGCTCAACCTATCCAAAACCGAGCTCATGACATTTCCTCCCCCACTTGCCTCTTTCCCTGACTTCTCTGTCAAAAGCAAGGGCTCAACTATCAACCTGTTCTCCCATGCCAAGGTCCTAAGGGTGGAGGGCGCACCGACCTAGTGTGATACTGTTACACAATTTTTATTAAAATTAACCCTTGGATGTACGATCCCTATATCTCACAGACTTGGCATGGTCTTACCGATGGGTATCCCATAATCCAAAGATTCGCCAATTTTGAAGGGAAGGGGGATGAGGGTGTATGGAGAAATACATCCATTTTCAGGTGTCAGAGGTGTTATCCTTGAAAGTGCACATACCTTACATATCCTGAGGCAGTTAATTTTAAAATGGGGGGAGCTTTGCCAATAGACCTCCCTGTGGGCGGGGTGACCTGTGACCCTCTAGCACATGCTCTTTTCATCTCTCTGTGTATATGTGTGTGTGTATATATTCTGACAAGCTGCATAGTGAGGGAGCAGTGCAGACCACCGGGGCTCTGAGGAAAGGGGTACGCCCCCGAAACGTAAGCCTAGCCTGATTATCGGTCAGATACCTTTTTAGACTGAAGCAACCGTCCTGTTCTGCTGGCGCTGTTGGATTGTCTTTTAAAGCTTGTTTCTAACTCATTTTGTGAGTATAACTATTGATTTTAGTATTTTAATAAAAATTGTGTAACAGTATCACACTAGGTCGGTGCGCCCTCCATTCTTTTTTCTTTTTTAGTTCCTTTGAATTCCCACGATTCTAAGGAGGGCTGCAAGACTCTGGAAAGACACTGCACAATTGAATTGTATGTCCCCATAAGCAAGAAATACCGGAGCGCAGGAGATTTATATCGTTTTGCCAAGGTCCTAAGGGTAGCACTATCCCCGAAGGAGCTGCTGGTTTGTTTTGGGCAGCATGTTACCTGTATTTCTCCACCGTCTTGGGTACCGGATGAGAGCTGAAACAAAGTCAATGTCCACGCGTCCCTTTTCTCTGCTTTATTTACCGAACGTGGTAAAAGAACGAACAATAGGTTGAAGAGGTGAAATAGGGTGTAGGTAATAGGTTCAGGTGTAGAACTTGATAAGAAGCACTCCTGCTTCCAGACATAAACTCTCGTCCCCACTCTAGCCAGAGTGGGTAGTGTGCCTCTGGATAGGCCTCTCTCACTAGTCCTAGCAGCCAGGGTGCCACACGGAACCTTGGTACAGTCTCTGCCACTGACCTTCCCAAAGGTGGAGATAAGTTCGGTCCAGAATCCTCTCACTTTAGGATTAAGCACCTGGACCTCTTCTCAAAGTAGTAACTTGTGAAATCAGGAAACTGAGGGGCGATCACTGCTCAGCCTTTTAGTAGTAAAGTGTCCTTCAAGTTCAGGCCTCCCCTGAGTGTACCAGCCTTGTGCTGGGTGCTCTCCAGATAGGTACTTCATTCGGTGGCTTCCTCCCTCTGGGACGCATAGCGCAGGACCACTTTGTCAATGCAGACCCAGCCTGAATACTGGGCCTGCTCAGAAAGATATGACTCCAGACCAACGTGGTCCCGGAGCCAGGAAACTCTAAACACATACCTCTGGCCAGGAGGGCCACACACAGGGGTGGTGGGACGACTGCCCAGGGCGGACGATGACGACCCAGAACCTGTGACGTCTGTTCCTTAAATACTCCGCCCCAGCATGCACAGCGAGGCGATCAACCCTCACTGATTGGCCGCTGAGAAAGAATACCCAACACACCTGGATCTGACTGCTGCCACCCTTGGCCTTGGTACCGACACCCCAGACAACAATAGTGGTCACCTGCAGTACAGCCATGGCTGAAACACAGAGGTCCAAATTTGGAAACAAAATACGTCAGAGGTAACTAATCCTCTGACTAACCTCTAAATTTAAAGCAGAGCCAGCAAAGAACACAGCTGCCCAGTACATAAGTATAATCCTTAAGCTTGTCGCCTCAACCATGGCAACATCTCCAAATACTCCCCTTCTTAACCAATGAGACAAATATTCTAATTCACTTCCTGGTCATCTCTCGCCTCAACTACTGCAACTCCCTCCTCACTGGATTACCTTTGCATAGGCTATCCCCCCTTCAGTCTATCATGAATGCTGCTGCCAGGCTCATTCATCTTACAAACCTCCCAGCGTTTGCTACCCCTCTCTGCCGATCTCTCCATTGGCTGCCACTCAACCAACAAATTAAATTCAAGATACTAGTAATAACTTACAAAGCCATCCACAACTTGGACCCAGCTACATCACTAACCTAGTCTCAAAATACCAACCAAATCGTCCTCTTCGTTCTTTCCAAGACCTTCTGCTTTCTAGCTCCCTTGTCACCTCCTCCCATGCTTGCCCCCAGGACTTCTCCCGAGCCTCTTCCATCCTCTGGAAGGCTCTACCCCAATCCGTCCAACTCTCTTCTGCTTTGTCCACTTTCAGACGGTCCCTGAAAACTCATCTCTCTAGCATATCTGGCCCCACCTAACAACCGTACATTTATTTTCTCCATCAGCACATCACCCACAGTTATTGCCTCTTGTATCTCTTAACCCTCCCTCTTAGATTGAAAGCTCTAACAAGCAGGGCCCTCTGAGTCCTACTGTATTAAAGTGTATTGTAGTTGTACTGTCTACCCTTAAGTTGTAAATCGCTACGTAAACTGTCGGTGCTATATAAATCCTATATAATAATAAAAAGAAAGTGAAACATCTGAATAAGGTAAAAGACAATTATGCACTCACAACAGACGTGGACTGGCCATAGGGCACCCGGTGGCCTGGGGCCATGGGGCTGCATCTGCTAACAATCAGGGTCCCACAGGCACTGCGGAGTGGCCGGGTGCACGGAAGACAGGCAGTGCTGTATTATTGCCCAGCAAACAAGAAGCGGGTGGGGCCAGGAGCTACACTGACGCTCTGACCCTGCCCATGTCATGCAGCCTGTAAACTGAGGACAAAGCAGCACTGAGAGCCTGCGAACGGTGAGCTTGGCTGGCCAGGACCTGGTAGGTCCTTCTCCCCACTGCCTGACTGTTCCTAACCTTGTCAGCGGCCTAAGGAATCAGTGACAGTGGCTTGTATAGGGCGAGGGGAAAAGGGAGTTGCGGGGAATGCGCCATCCATGGGGCTCCCCTGGGCACAAAGAGTGGCCTGATAATCGGAGGGGGTGTTGTAGGCAGGGCTATTGGAATTAGAGAGCTTTAAAGGGGTATCCCTATGGAGAGCGAAGTGACATTTAGAGATTGAGTAATGGAGAGTAGAAGGGGCTTTGTGGGAGGGGCTATGGAGAGATGAATGGCATTTGGGGTGGGGCTATGGAGAGATACATTTGTGAGAAGGGCTATTAAGAGTAGAGAAGGGAATTGTGGGTGGGGCTTTGAAGAGTACAGGAGGGGTTGTGGGTGGGGCTATAAAGAGTACATGAGAGTGATGGGCCGGGCAATGGAGAGTTGGTTGGGGTTATGGCGCTAAGTGATGGGAGAGCGGTAATAATGTTCAGTAACCAAATTATGTGTAAAAACCTCTACCAATTAGTGAGTGGTAATGATGTGAAATAGTCTCTGGCAACCAGGAAAATGGCTTGACAAAAGGATAGTACCACCCTGAAATGAAAAAAAAAAAAAAATCCAACATGGTTCACTGGGAGAATCATCCCAAGCCTGCCGATTTTGTTTTATGAGAATAAGTTATGTTCATTATTAGTGTTGAGCAGAATATGCCATATTCGATTTCGCGATATATCTCGAATATATAGTCGAATATTCGAGATATGTTCGCTAAATACGAATATTCGTGATATTTTTTGGAAATGAAAATATTGCGAATTTTCGCTATTGCGAATGCGAATCGCGAATTGCGAATGCGAAATTTCGAGAAATGCGGAAAGGAGCACTCTGATTGGCTCAGAATATTCGTGATATATTACAATACACAATAATTGCGAATATTCGGCAAATGCGGAAGGAGCACTCTGATTGGCTCAGAATATTCGTGATATATTACAATACAAAATAATTGCGAAATTTCGAGAAATGCGGAATGGAGCACTCTGATTGGCTCAGAATATTCGTGATATATTACAATATAAAATAATCGCGCGATATCGCTATTGCCGAATAATCGCATTGCGATTTTTCGGCAATATAAAATGAGCGCTGCAGCTACTCGGCCCAGGGTCTCTAATCATACCAGCAATGCTTTTAGACGTCGATGGGGATCTCTAGGATGTGATCTGTTCTAAAAAAAAAATTGAAAAAATTAGAATATTCGAAATAGCGAATATTCGCCGCGATATTCGTGTTATTCGCGAATACTCGAATATGCAATATTCGTAGCGAATATTCGCAATGCGAATATTCGTGAGCAACACTATTCATTATAATTTAATGCACTTGAAAGGCCTGGCATTAGTTCATAACTTGAGTTTGCAAGGTGGTATTCAAGCTTGGTAAAAGCTCAGAACTCAGAAGTGTCAAGAGGAGGCGTCCTCTCTGTGCTCGAGGGGGTGTGGAGAATTAGATACCCTGGGGCACATATGGTGGCATTACCCAAAAGTAAAAGTATATTGGGAAGTATATACTATACAAAGTATAACAAGAAAGCAGGGGTATGATGGGATCCTTGGAAGTGTCTATTTCACTGTACGGAAATACCAATGGCACAGTACAAGTGGTCTTTATTACATTACTTTCTGAATGCGGCTAAAGGGTTAATTCCTAAGTACTGGAAGGCACAAAAAATACATTTTAAGGGGAAGGGGCCACAAAAGTTGATAATATACATGAAGCTGAAGAGATAATCCATACATGCGAAAATTCCCGAGATACAGTGCCTTAAAAAAGTATTCACACCCCTTAAAATTGGGATTTTATGTGATAGACCAACACAAAGTGGCACATAATTGTGAAGTGGAAGATAAATGATAAATGGCTTTCAAAATTTTATACAAATAAATAAGTGAAAAGTGTGGCGTGTATTTGTACTCAGCCTCTCTGAATCAATACTTTGTAGAACCACCTTTTGCTGCAATTACTGCTTCAAGTCTTTTTGGGGATGTCTCTACCAGCTTTGCTCATCTAGAGAGTGACATTTTTCCCCATTTTTTCTTTGCAAAATAGCTCAAGCTCTGTCAGATTGGAGAGCATCTGTGAAGAGCAATTTGCAAGTCTTGCCACAGATTCTTAATTGGATTTAGGTCTGGACTTTGACTGGGCCATTCTAACACATGAATATGCTTTGATCTAAACCATTCCATTGTAGCTCTGGCCCATTGTAGCTCCCCCCAAGTCTCAAGCCTTTTACAGACTCTTTAACAGCTTTTCTTCTAAGATTGCCCTATAGTTGGCTCCATCTATTTTCCCATCAACTCTGACCAGCTTCCCTGTCGTTTCTGAAGAAAAGCATCCCCACAATATGATGCTACCACCACCATGTGCAGTGTTTTGGTCTCATCTGACATAGCACCTTCTTCCACATGTATGCTGTGTCCTCCACATGGCTTCTTGCAAACTCCAAAGGGACTTCTCATGGCTTTCTTTCAAATATGTCTTTCTTCTTGCCACTCCTCTATAAAGACCAGATTTGTGGAGTGCACGACTAATAGTTTTCCTGTGGACAGATTCTCCCACCTGAGCTGTGGATCTCTGAAGCTCCTCCAGAGTTACCATGGGCCCCTTGGCTGCTTCTCTGATGAATGCTATTCTTGCCTGGCCTGTCAGTTTAGGTGGATGGCCATGTCTTTGTAGGTTTGCAGTTGTGCCATACTCTTTCCATTTTCAGATGATGGATTGAACAGTGCCCTGTGAGATGTTCAAAGCTTGGGATATTTTTTTATAACCTAGCCCTGCTTTAAACTTCTACACAACTTTATCCCTAACCTGTCGGGTGTGTTCCTTGGCCTTCATGATGCTTGTTATTCACTAAGGTTCTCTAACAAACCTCTGCGGGCTTCACAGAACAGCTGTATTTATACTGATATTAAATTACACACAGGTGGACTCTATTTACTAACTAGGTGACTTCTGAAGGCAATTGTTTCCACTAGATTTTAGTTAGGGGTATCAGAGTAAAGAGGGCTGAATACAAACCACACTTTTCAGATATTTATTTTTAAAACATTTTAAAAACCATTTATCATTTCCTTTCCACTTCCCAATGATGTGTCACTTTGTGTTGGACTATCACATAAAATCCCAATAAAATACATGAATGTTTTTGGTTCTAACATGACAAAATGTGGAAAACTTCAAGGGGTGTGAATACCTTTTTAAGGCACTGTAGACTGGAAGCCATTTGGAAAGACTGGGTACAATTTGAGAGATCAGAGAGGGATACATGGAAATAAGAATTAGGGAGCATGGTGGTGAATAGAGATTGTATGTGTATGGATAAATAGGAAAGGGATCCAGGGAGGGAAGTGGAAGAGGTTATTGGTGTTTTTTTTTCTGGTGGAGAGAGGGAAGAGGGTTATATATGTAAGAAGAGTATCACATTTTATGTATTGACATTTTCTTTTCTTTTACAACACATTTTTTTTTATCTTATAACATAGGTGTGAGATAGATATTTTTACATATGAAATTAATATTAGAGCAGATGTAAAAACTAAATGAATAAAGCTTAATTTGACATTGTGCATCACATAAACAATTGCCACTAGTGTGATAGAACTGTATGTGGTAATTGTATGGTTCTGCTTACTATGTTATTAGGACTTTTGTGGTTGGGTTGGGGTATATGTTGAGAAAAAGGCTTTACAGAGGGGAAAAGACAGGTGTTAGGGCTAGCAGAGATTATAGTAAAAGTTTTGGGGGTTGAAAAAAAAGGGGGGGGGGGAGCTTCACTTCCATCAAGGCTACGGACCCAGGTCCAATGCAGGATTGATATTTTGTAAGGCTTTGTGCTGCCTCTCTATCGCCACCAACCAAGGTGCCAATTTAAATACAGCCCTGATTTCTTGCATGTTCATGGTTTACATCTGCGGTTTGCTTAGCCGAGATACACACTGACATCTAAGATGTGTTTCCCAGTGAGACAGTTTCAGGCTACATATGAGTTCAAATGATGCAAGTTATGGGTCACTGCAGAGAATTCATCTCTGTAATGACTGGTATGCACTATAGCATTTGACACGAAGTGAAAGCTCTGGGATGTTTCACGTTCCATTCAATTTCACAGCAAGTTAAGGTGAATCATCTTTACAGTGGGTAACTGTGATAACAGTAACTAGAAACAGTGCCAGCATACCAAGAAATGTATTCTGATCTCTAATGTGTGCTAACATGAAAGAAATGGAAAAAGTGGTCAAATGGGAAATCAGGATATTGTCTTAAGAAAACTGTAACCAATACAACCTTTACCACATTTTCTGTAATTTGAAGTTCAGTACTTGACCCCATCCTGTATGTTTCTACACCCCCCCCCCCCCCCAATACATCACACAGAGTGACAAGACAGTTCAAACAGAGCATAGCACTGCATTGTAAAAACAGCATTCTTTTTGGTTCATTCCTGCTTGGATACACAGTTGGTCCTGGAAGGGTACAAGGTAGGGTGACCACATTTCCAAACTACCATTCAGGGACACCCTCCCTTCCCAAAAATCACTTTGTTCTGTAAGGAATCACAGCACAGCGATTGGATATAAGAGGCAGGATTTATGATTTCTCCAATCCCAAGCAGAGGGTGGGATTGTGCTCCTCCAGGCATTCCCGGCCAGTACAAGTACTGTCAGTGAGTAAAGCAGTGATGTGGCAGCCTTTTTTGGGGGCATCAGATTAGCCCAGGGGGTGGCTGTGTCAGTTACATTCCGGGACACTGTATTGTCCTGGAATGAATGTGCCCGGGACAGACCTGCAAAATGCGGGACTGTCCCGGGCATTCCGGGACACGTGGTCACCCTAGTATAAGGAGAACATTTGCCTCCTCGATTGAAAGACTAAGGTGCCGTACACACGGCAGAGAACCTCGACGGGCAGAACACATCGTTCCGCCCGTCGAGGTTCTCTCCCGGCCGTCGAATTCGGCGACCCGCCCGTCGGGAATAGCAACCAGCCATTCTTCCAGGCGGGCCGTCGAGGAAATAGAGAGCGTGCTCTCTATTTCGGCTCGACGGGCTTCCCGACGGGAAGCTCGCCGAGACCGTACACACGGCCGAGGTCCTCGCTGGAATGTGCATTCCAGCGAGGTTCTCGCTGATTTTCAGCGAGAACCTCGGCCGTGTGTACGGCACCTAACAGTGTAATGAAAATGTACATTACGCTCTATATCTGTAATAGGCTCCTTGAAATAGCACAGCTTTCTATACTTAAGTAGTAAACAGCAGTTGATGGGGAAAAAAAACTCCCTACAAGGCAATGTCATAATGTGCTAGTATGCATCACATACTAGCACATGATGAGAAACTTACCCTAGGAAGAAGCCCTCCAGTGCCATGCTGTCAGCATTGAGAGGGCTGACATCTTCCCCTGGTCTTCCTTCCAGGTTTGTGTCCTCCAGCTACATGAGTGGTCAGGGGTGCAATAACGTCACTCCTGGGCATGCACATGGGAGCCACCGTTTATGGCATGGGCTCTGAAGGCCTGACACCATCACTGGCTGCATGTACTCTGAATATCACCTCAACAGTGCATGTTTAGGAGATACTCACAGTACCTACAGGTAAGCCTTACTATAGGCTTGCCTATGGGTACAATTTGTAGAACAGCGTTTACTACCACTTTAAAGTGATTGTAAATTATCACCATGTAAAACAGCCTATTCTGTTTAAAATAGAAGAACTAAACTAAATGTACCTACTAAACTCTAAGGCCGCGTACACACGAGGAGACATATCCGATGAAAACGGTCCAACGGACCGTTTTCATCGGACATGTCTCCTGGGAGATTTTGGTCTGATGTGTGTACACACGATCAAATCAAAATCCCTGCGGACAGACAGCGCGGTGACGTGGCGGTGACGTTGACTACGCGATGTCCGCAAACCAGGAAGTAAAATGCTTCCACACATGCGTCGAATCCATTCGATGCATGCGGGGGATTTCTGTCCGCTGGTTAGGTGTACTAACCAGCGGACATGTCCGACGGACAGGTTTCCAGCCGACAAGTTTTAAAGCATGTTTTAAAACTTTTGCCCGCTAGAAACCTGTCCGCTAGGCCGTACACACGATCGGATATGTCTGCTGAAACTGGTCTGCGGACCAGTTTCAGGGGACATGTTCGATCGTGTGTACGCGGCCTAACACTTCTTCTAGCACACACTCGAGGGTGCTACACTTGCTTCAATTCTTCAGGAGTGGATGTCACCATTATCAGATCTAGAAACTTAAAAACAAATTCAAAAATCTATTAAGACCCTCCCTAAAGATACGGAAGAATTATTCTATGTTATTTTATTTATTTAGGATAAGGGCTACTGCAGGGTGTTTGCATATGTCTATATGTAATATGTTTTATGCTTTGTACATTTCTGGAATGTGATATGTTTTTCATTATTGCCTATGGTATGTGGATAATGTCTTTTGTTATATAAATTTGTATAACATTTCAATAAAGTTAGAATAATTAAAAAAAAAGATACGGGAGAAAAAAGCATGCTAGTGTCTTAAATAAAACACAACTTAGCTGGGAATGTAATCTAAAATAACACCTCCAAATGGCGACCATTGCAATGTCTTTGACTCCGGAGTTGTGGAAGGGAACCGTAGGATACATAGATAGGATTAGGAGATCCAAAATACAAAGAAACAATCAACGACCCTATGAAAAAGGATATATAAATAAGCAAGTTTATGGGTGTACTAGGTACGCCCAAGTGCTGCCTGTGTACAAAAGAAAAAGAATACCTCAATAAATTGTATTGGTGAGATTAAAATATATACCCAATTAAGAAAAAAAGGGGAGCTATGTAAGATGTAAGTGTAAAACACCTACTGACAAACCCTATTGTACACAGTCAAGGATTTTAAATTGTTCAATGGCATAATGGCAGGTTTATTGCATCATTAGTTGAGAATCAATCAACAGGCATATTGTCAGAGAACAAACAAACTAGACTTGTAAGTTAAAGTGGATGTAAACCCTCCATACACCCAGTGAAGTTAACAGCCTCAGATGCTACACAGAGATTAACCAAATCTCCCTACATAGGGTTCATATGTATATCTGCTGTCTGCTAATCTATTTTAGCAACCTCCTTTGACAAATGATTCATGCTCCTTTTGTCTAAAATGTCAAAAAATATGTCAGGAGTTCTCAGGCTGATAACAGAGGAATCGTTCAGAAGAGAGATATAAGGCCTCGTACACACGATCGAATTTGTCCGCTGAAAACGGTCTGATGGACCGTTTCAGCAGACATCTCCGATCGTGTGTATGGGCTAGCGGACAGATTTGTCCACCCGACAGATTTCAAAGCATGCTTTGAAATCTATCCGGTGGGAATCTGTCCGCCTGACATGTCTGCTGGTTAGTACACTTACCAGCAGACATGTCGTCCCGCTCCGCCGCCAAATGGATTTGACGCATGCGCGGAAGTGTTTTACTTCCTGGTGCGGTGACGTGGCGGCGTCAACGTCACCGCCACGTCACCGACACGTCAGCGCGCTCTCTGCTGGCGGGGATTTTGGTTTGCTCGTGTGTACACGCGAGCAAACCAAAATCCCAGCAGACAGATTTGTTCAAATCTGTCGGACGGACAGATTTGAACAAATCTGTCCGCTCGTGTGTATGGGGCCTAAGACTTAGCTCTTTAAAAATTGATAACAAAATACTGCAGATATACAGTATGTGCCGAGCTCAAATTTTATGAACCGGGTTTACATCCACTTTAAATACAAGTGCTTAGGAAACACTTTTGAACAAGGTCTTTGAGTAAGCTTCCAGTGAAAGTCAACAGGAGGGATATTGACAAGATAATGCACAGTACAAATATGGGGCAACTTTTCTTCATTATGAAAGGACCCAGAACATACCTTGGCATTGTGTTACAGAGAATACACAGCCATTCACATAGGCCTCTGCTCTCAAAGAAGCAAGTTATAATATCCCTCCCACAGTCATACAAATATGCACATTTCAGATGTGAACCATCTCTATTGAGAATAATGTATTTTTTCCCCTCTAGCGTTTTGGAGCTCCATGCTTCAGGCGACAAAACGCTCAGGTGTGAATGCAGCCTAAAGCCCTGTACACACGATCGGATATCATATGGAATCTAATCAGATGTATTTTTTCATCGGATATCTGATGAAGCTGACTTTCATCAGTCTTGCCTACACACCATCGGTCAAAAATCTGACCGTGTCCAACATGGTGACGTAAAACACTACGACGTGCTGAGAAAAATTAAGTTCAATGCTTCCGAGCATGCATCAACTTGGTTCTGAGCATGCGTGGATTTTTGACCGATGGACTTCCACACAGACGATTGTTTTTTTTCTATCGGTTATTTATCCATAGGTACATTTTAAAACATGTTCTATTTTTTTCCACCGATGGAAAACAAACCGATGGGGCCCACACACGATCGGGTTGTCCGATGAAAACAATACATCGGTCCATTTTCATCAGACAAATCAATTGTGCAGGTCTTTAGTGTGTTTTTGGGAGAGAAACCAAAGGACACAAGACATCCTCACAATAAAAGGAGCATACTGTACAAGATCATGCAATTATTGCTCTTACTGTAAATTAATGAGTATGGGTAGGCAAAATGTTATTTTCAAGTTTGGATAGAGTAGAGAAGGATTAAAACCCCTGACAGCTTCATTTTTGCTGGGTATGTACCAGTGGGGAAATTTCTTTTTGCGTTTGGTCCCAGAAACATAACAGGACGTTACAGGAAATATCCCAAAGTGAGGGAAAATCCCACCTCTGACAGTTGTCCCAAGAACAGGTGAGCTCGGTAATGGATTTTCCCTCACTGTTATAAAGACAACTCAAAATCTTGGATTTCCCCTCACTTTCTTCCTCAGTGACAATGGTCACCAGCCCAAAGAGGGGTGAGTTTTCCCAAAGAGGACACCGACAGCAATAAAAACTTAGAGGGTATAATAAACCTTCCCCACTCTAACCAACTAGAAATACTGTATAATTTAAACCCAGTGATGCAGTTCAGCAAAGACAAGAATGCTAATTTCTTGGTTGTTTTGTCATGTATGTATGATGTATGTACAGCTATTAACCACTTAAGAACCGCCTCCTGCACATATACGTCGGCAGAATGGCACGGCTGGGCACATGCACGTACAGGTACGTCCTGTACTAGTACCCAGCCGTGGGTCGCGGGTGCGGACCCGATCGCCACTGGAGTCCGGCGATCCGCCCCCGGAGCTCAAGAACGGGGGGAGAGCTGTGTGTAAATACGGCTTCCCCGTTCTTCACTGTGGCGGCGTCATCGATCGCGTGATCCCTTTTATAGGGATACACAATCGATGACATCACACCTACAGCCACACCCCCTACAAATGTAAACACACATTAGGGAACACATAACACCTTCAGTGCTCCCTTGTGGTTAACTCCCAAACTGCAAATGTAATTTTCACAATTAACAATGCAATTTAAATTCATTTTTTGCTGTGAAAATGACAATTGTCCCAAAAATGTGTCAAAATTGTCCGAAGTGTCTGCCATAATGTCGCAGTCACGGAAAAATCACTGATCGCCGCCAATTATTTTTTCTTATAAAAATGCAACAAAACTATCCCCTATTTTGTAAACGCTATACATTTTGCGCAAACCAACCGATAAACGCTTATTGCGATTTTTTTTTTTCAAAATTGTCGCTCTACTTTTGTTTATAGTGCAAAAAATAAAAAACGCAGAGGTGATCAAATACCACCAAAAGAATATAATTTAACCTTTTATAGTTAAAGAGATAAAGTTAAATAGGGGGTGTACCATCGTCCATAATCTAATATAAATTTAGGGGACTCAGGGATTCCCCACAAACCCCGAGGCTCCAACAAAAAAGGTGGGCGGGGAGGACTGTACCGGTACTGTATAAATTGGTTGAATACAACCAGAGTAATTCACATAGGGTAGATTATAAAAAGATTTATTCACATAAAAACATCAAACAAAGTAAAAGATACATAACATTTAGAAACGATACAAACACATTTAACCACAATCTGAACACCGGTCGTGCAATCCCTTCTCTTAGAAAGGGGGGGATCTCAGTGAAGAAATTGGAGTCATGAGACAGGCGGTCTCTAGTCTCTACTAGTTTCGCAAGTGGTTTCGCTTCGTCAGGAGACAGTCTAAAATATAATACAAGACAACAATCAAACATTTAAAAAACACAGATACATTATTTGCTACCAGGGGGTATATGGGACATAGCCCCTGGATGCCAATATAAATCATAACAGGGGGATTTTTGTCAATCATGTCGCCTACCTAACGGCACATCGTCCACTGACCCAATAATCCAAGGCAGGCAATAGGTAGGTACCTTGCAGCTGGGCCAAGAGAATTCTTGGGGTAGACCTGATGGTGAGGATATATATCACTGATATGAAGGTAATACATCCGAGGTACTGGGAGGGGGAAAGGAAAGAAGGAAAGGAGAGAAGGAGTGGAAGGGGATGGAAAAGAGGGGGGTGGGGGGGAAAAATTTGGAAAAGGAAGGGCAAGAGGAATGAAGGCAGGGGGGGTAGGAGTGATGGGTGAAGGGAGAGGCCAAAGAAAAGGGGCGTGTGCACAGGGAGTGAGCTGTAGGAGGGGGGGAAAAACACCGGGGGTTAGTTTTGTGGGGCAGAGAAATAAGGGGGAGGGAAGGGGAGGGGAGGGGGGGTAAGGGGGGGAAAAAAGGAAGGGGAAGGAAAAAAAACGAGGGGCAAAGGAAAAATAAACACAGCCGGAAACCCCATATAGTGGGCAAAGTGAGAACCAAAAGGATGGAGGAGAAAGATCACCAATGTGGATATAGTGCAACACCATGCAAATCCGTGACTTAGTAACCACTAATGTAAAAATATATATTACCTATGTGCCCCAATGGGCATAAAAAGGTAGAGAAAATAGGGGTCCCAGGACTACGGAAGTCCCCTTTAGTAGGGTTACTCGGATGACACAGTGGTTAGACCTGCATAGCATGTATGTTCAGGTCTATGCACAGCAAAAGGTAAATCAGTTACCAATCTCCTGCTGGTAGCAGCGCTGGTTCCTAATAAACAAGTATAAAGGTAGTATGAGTAAAGTGTGGAGCAATACTCAGAAACAAATAAAGGGAGAAAAACAATATCAGAGCAGTAAAGAGGTCTGAGCGCATTGCAGAGAGAACCAGTGTACTCACTTGAACGTGTATGGTAATACACATGTCCTGGGACCCAGTCCGGTGCAAATAACATCCTGTGGACTCAGTTTAGATATAGCAGCCTGATGAACGAGTGGGCGTGTGAAGGTCCGAAAACAGGGGTGTGGCTGCCCGTATGTTGTGTCCATTGGTCTGGTGGTGTTTCTACCCATCATCCCCTGTGAATTCAGGAGATGATAGGACATGCAAAGGGTGATGGGCGGCGCCTGCGTCGAGCGTGTTGGTATACACGCTGACGCGGCGGAAGACCAGCCAATCAATGCCTGACTCATGTGGCGCGTCCTTGATGGGCGTTAGTTCTCATTTGGCTGCAAGGCCCCGTTAGCCAATCGGTGCCTCGGTCACACAGCGCGTCACGGGTGGGCGGTGGCCCTCGTCACGCGACAGGACCGCGTCAATCGCACCGATTGGTCAGTGAGGGTCTGCCCATAGAAAGACTATGGTGTGAGGCCACTGTATACGCCGCCATAACTATGGGCAAGCCCCAATTTAGCCTATCTCAATCAGGGTTGTCTGAAGACCGCAGCGAGAAAGAAGGAGCAATAAGGGACATTAAAAAGTAATTTAAAAATCGCACAAGCACCTATTTAAATTGATCTAACTGAAACACCTGGATATGGGACAGGCCAGAGGTATATATTATAGCAAAGCCCGTGGTAAACATGATCCTAGATGGGGTGACTAAGCAGAAAAAAGAAGTGGGCTAGGGGGGGAGAGGGGGGGGGGAAGGGAAAGGGACATGAACAGAATCGATGGGTGGGGTGGGGAAAGGATGAGGGGAGGGGGGGGGCCTGATGGAGGGGGGGGAAGGGGGGAGGGGGGGAAAAAGGGGCATGAATATGCAACAGCCGAAGGAAATGGGGTCAGCTGGACAGCTCGGTTCAGGAGACATGATCGACAAGTTTATAGCAAGTACTTAATGCATAACAAACGCGTGCATCACAATTATGTAAATATACAATGCAATCGGTACATATAACAGCATAATAAATCAATTAAATATGTAAACAAGAAAACGCATCCTGTGGTACAGGAAGCTAGTAGCAAGACATTAGTACATTTCATCTAGCAGAATGAAGCCTAAATAACACCACGGGAATCGGGGATCAAAGCCTATACCAACAGGAACCCCGGTAGGGGTGATTGAGTATAGCCCGCCCGTGTGAGTTTGTAAGGAATCACCTCATCAGGGGGAGGGGGGGGGGGCGGGAGAGACAGAGCAAAGGGAGGAAATACGGAGAACAAGGGGGGTACCTTATTCAGGGTACCAGGAGAATTATAGAAAGGGCTTAAAAGAATTCATCTCATTGAGACCGGGGGGTATGGTGGCCCCAAGTCGTTCAATCCACAGACATTCTCGTTGTAGCAGTATTCTGTCTCTGTCCCCTCGTGGGTCAGAGGGCAGAACCTCTAGAACAAAGAATTTGATGGCATGAGGGTTGAACTTATGGTACAGACCTATATGTCGACCAATGGTCGTGAGTTTGCCATTCGTGGCACAATAAAGGTGATCCCCTATCCGTTGGCGTAGTTCCCTAATCGTCTTGCCCACGTAGAAGGTCATGAGATAAATGACTCCGGTAGTGCCGCAATCTACTGAAAAGCGAGGGGCAAATTCCTCGCCGTTGGGCAGGACGTGTCTCTGACCAGGAAGGATCCAGGGGCATCGAGGGCAAGAACCACATCTATAGGTGCCCCTGGGTCCATCCATTTTCGGTTGGACGGGTTTATAATGACTACTAGTCAATCGATTTTTTAGGGCATTGGCTCTATGGAACACCAGCTCAGGGGTTGCGCGTACATGTTTTCGAAGTATGTGGTGGTCACTTAGTAAGTGCCAATGTTTCCCCAGAATAGACCGTAACTGATTATGGTGTGCAGAATATTTGGTGATAACTTTGGCTGTAGGAGGTCTGGTCACCCGTGGTTGTGTAAATAACAGAGAAGATCGGCTTCGTGCCTTGGCCTTGTTAAAGGCCCTTCTCAGGGTTGATCGAGTATACCCTCTTAGGAGTAGACGTTCACGCAGGGCATCCGCCTGCATAGGCGCAAGTATTGCGCATATGGAATGCTTTGTATGAGGGAATGTGGATGGGCACTCGAAGCGTATAATAGGGTGTTTCCCGCAGTGGGCTTGCGAAAAAGATCAGTGTCTAACATACCATCTGAGTTTTTCATGATTTTCAGATCCAAATATGGGATCTGAGAATCATCGAAACTGAAGGTGAAAAACAGATTATCAGTATTGTGGTTGAGTTAATCAATGAATTCATGGAGCAGCACATTAGGGCCTGTCCAAATCATAAAGATATCGTCTATAAAGCGATACCAGCATGTAATGTGTTGGAGGTAAACATCATATTTTTCGTTAGAAAAAACTTTACGTTCCCATGCTCCTAAAAATAAATTGGCATAAGAGGGGGCACATGAAGTGCCCATTGCCACTCCCTGGCTTTGTAAATAATATTGATCTTCAAATAAAAAATAATTTCTAGTGAGGATAAATGATAATAGTTTGAGGATGAACTCATTACGGGGCCATAAGGTATGTTCCTCCTCCATCAGGAAGGATCAGGCCGTCTGGACTCCCTGCTCGTGGGGGATGCTCGAGTACAGAGCCTCCACATCGATAGCCACGAGCAGGGAGTCCGGAGGGACCTGGATCCCCTCCAGGTGACGCAGGAGATCGGAGGTATCGCGAATATAGGAGGGTAAACTTTGAACATGTGAAATCAGAAAATGATCCACAAATTTACTGGCCCGATCTGTCAAGGATCCTATTCCCGACACAATGGGGCGACCGGGTGGTCGCATTACTTGTTTGTGGGTTTCGGGTAGCGTATAAAATGTGGGGGTACGGGGATGTTTTGGGATGAGATAGCTCAGTGTGTCTTGGTCTATATAACCTTTCCAAAAGGCTTGGGTGCAGATCTCGACAAATTCATTAATATACAATTGAATGTATGTGGGCGGGATCGGCTGGTACCAATTTAGATTGTCTAATACAGTGTAACACATTGAACGGTACTGTTCATGTGCCATGATGACAATGTTTCCGCCTTTATCGGCTGCTTTGATAACAATGTCATTCCGTCGCTGGAGGGAAGACAATGCTTTTTGTTGGTTAGTGGTTAAGTTTGGATGAAAGGATTGCCATCGACTTTGTTTTAGATCTTTAATAGTCTGTTGTAAAAAAGCCCAGATGGCCGGGCAGGTCATCAGGTCGGGGAATCTGCGAGAACTGGGTTTGAATTTTCTGGGTTTGGTGGGGCCCGGAAGGCTGGTCTCTAGCGGTGTTCTGGGGGGTGCCTCGGCAGCCCCAGTAACTCCGATCGAGGTGGAAATCGAAGGATCATCAGTACATTCCTTAATCGTAAAGCAACATTAGGTCCCTCAGTGCCCTGAATTCGTCCATAGTAAAATCCTTGGTGCGCTCGGTCAGTTCATGCTCCAAAGACATACTGTGGCGATCCTTGTCAAAAAAGAATTTGAAAGTTAAATTACGCGCAAAAAGATAAAGGTCCTTAATTGTCTCTGTTACATGTATGGGGTCAGTTGGGCAAAAGCCCAAGCCCAATTGTAACACCGATGTTTCATCAGTCGACAATGTGGTCGAGGTCAGATTAATAATGTTTAAATTGGTTGAAGTGGGGGTTGATTGGGTAGGGGTGTGGCGGGTAGAGGGGTGGGAGATGCCTTCTGTATGAATGTGTCTATCTTGAGTTGTTTGGTCAGGTCTAAAAAATCCAAATCAAGCAGGGCTTTTTTGGGGTTAGTAAGTGCAGAGCCCAATACTTTTGGGATTACATGGTGCAAAGTTGTTGCAGGTGTCGTCATTCCTACAGTGGGGTTAGTCTCAGGTGAGGGTTTGCCCGGTGTATGGGGAGACTGGTGTGATGTGGATGTACGTTTACCCTTCCTGGGTGCAGTCGGTGGAGAACCCCCTGTTCGTCGTAGGCGTTTACGAGTTGCGTTGGTCGATGTGGGGCCTTGGGATCGAGCACCTATATTGGAAGACCGAGAGGAAGAAACAGAAGAATCAGATTCAGAGTTGATAATGGTGGGTCTAGAAGGTGGTGGCCCTCTTATAGGTCCCCTACGACCCGACGGGCGATCCGCCCATTTATAGGCATAACCCTCTGCGAATGCCAATTGATCTTTTACAAATTTTGTTTGTTTTTTAACAATAATATCCTTATTGAGTCCCTCCAATCTTGCCCTTATCTCTTTCCATTTGTCCGGGAAAGAGGTGGCATCCATAACATGGTGGTACTGGACGCTGAGACGCTCAATCTCCCCGTCGAGTAGCACCCTGTCAAGTGTATACTGATTAATGAGCGTCTTCATTAGGTCCAAACTACATTGGGTCAGGACCTTTTCCCAGGTTAATTTAAAACTCGGGGATGGGTCTTTAGTCGTGGGAAATAGTTGGACTCTGAGTCCCATCGGACAGACCTCTTCCCTAATATATTGTTTAAAGTATTCTGTATGCCAGTGTAAATGAGATTTCCGTTTGAGGAGATTTTGTTGGAGCCTCGGGGTTTGTGGGGAATCCCTGAATCCCCTAAATTTATATTAAATACCACCAAAAGAAAGCTCTATTTGTGGAGAAAAAAGGACGCCAATCTTGTTTGGGAGCCACGTCGCACGACCGCGCAATTGTCTGTTAAAGCGACGCAGTGCGGAATCGCAAAACCTGGCCGGGTCCTTTAGCTGACTAAAGGTCCGGGTCTTAAGTGGTTAATGTTAGAAGTTTAGCTGAAGATATTTAAAAAAAAGTAATGTCAGGTAAAAAATGAAACACAGCAACCGGTCTTAAAGAGACCCTGTCATCTGACCTCACAATTGTTTCATCCTTGCAGCGCTGGATCATAATATGGCCTCAAGTGTTTTCTTTTCTAATGTTTTTTATTGAAATTTTCAAAGAAAGGGTACAGAGAAAACTCAGCAAAATTTGACACATTAGACACAATGCTATGTTCCCCCACAATCAATAGGTACATACAAGAGAGGAAAAAAAGGAACAGGATACACTCGCATTACATGCTCTCAAGAACATGACCAGTTTACATGTCAAATACAATACAGCTAAAGAGTAAGTCAACTTGGCCATCCAATGAATTGTTTTATCACAACCAATGAAGAGCTGGGAGATCCTCATTATCGTTACCTTATCGATTAACAATAGCTAAATCCATATCCTTATAATTAGCAGACATATATAATAAGATCATGTGACTCGAGTGTGTGGGGCAACCACCCCTCTCAGGTGCCATGGGAGCAATTCCACAGCATTGGAAAAGAGAATACAATGAATCAGAAAAAAGGGAAAGGATGAGAGGAGAGAGAACATAGTAACCGACCAGCTGATCCAGGAGGACACAAATGTTTTAATATTCACAGCTGTTCTGCCTCCAGTAGGATATTAAAGTGGATGTAAACCCACTCTCATCCTTTCTAAACTGCTGCCATAGTGCTGGTCTATAATGATATAGATGCCTCCTGCATGTATCCTTACCTGTCAAATGTCTCCCCTCTGTCTGTTATGAGAACCAAAAAACTGCAGATTCTGTGGGTGGGTCTGTTGTCTGGAGCTCGGTGGGTGGAGTCATGATGTCAGTAGACTCCCCGCCCACCTCAACACTCCCCTTGTCAACATGCATTTTCTCTTGTATATTCCTTACACTAAATTCTGCTATGATCCCTAACATCCAGTCAAAATCCAGAAAAAAAACACATGACTTCAGAAAAGGAGTGGGGGTGGGAATTAAAAAATAATGCCTGTCTCCAGGTTAGTGCATGAGATATGTAAATATCCTGATGTTGCAACTGTGATCAGATGACCTCGGACACATACACTGCAATTTAACAATAAGATCACTCGAGCTTCTTTTTTGCCCAGCTCTCACTAGATACATCTAACCTAAATCAGATCACTCGATCTTTGTATATTCTGCTTTGTGTTTTTACTGCAATATACATGCATTTCCTTGTCACACTGAACTGTGGATCACACCCCATAATGAGAAACATTCAGTCAAAACACAGTAAATGCAGCCAATCCTGGGAGAGCTGGAAGGGAGAGGAGGGGAGGGGAGAGGGATGTGAATTGTGAACTTTTGCTTAAGGATTTGCCTCTGTCTCAGGCTAGTGCATGAGATATGTTAATAACCTGTCACTCACCGCAAGGGGGTGGAACCGACTCAGGTTTTTCTCTGTAAGTCTGTTTTATTTCACTGAACAATAAAAGAGGATTGCTCAGAGCTGGATTAACTCTGTGGGGCAAGACTGGGCACAGATGATAGGAAATCTTATACCCTACATTGTGACATAAAAAATATATATATTTTGCGGGTTTACATCCACTTTAATTAAGCTGTTTTTCCTACAATATCAGAGTTGACCACAAGATGGAGCCAATCGTAAATTTACATTTTTTGCAGAAACTAGACTGGAAACTGTTCACCTTTAACAAAAGTTCCCATTATTCTTCAGTCTAAGGAAGAAAAACAGGTGCATCCTGGGAACTCAGACTCCATCTTAGAGACCGAAAGAAGGAACCAGCTATCAGAGCACATGTTGGACTAAAATTTGCATCTAATTGCATCCCCTTAATGCAGCATTGCTGGTGAGAATTACTTATCGCCATCTACAGCCTAGCTTATTCATTTTATTCCTGTATACTTTATACACTGATTATATGTATCTGTATTTGTTTTTTCTCAATAGTTTCCCACCACCCTGTTTTGTCAGTAAAGCTTAACAATTACTCTCAGTCTGGCTTATTGCAGAATAGGAGTGTTTAGCTGAATGTCAAGCTACACACAAGGAAATGTGTAGCGGGGCAGAACAACAGTGGTACAGGTTTCTTTAGCATCTGACTTCAAGGAAATTTGAGATAGCTATCATGGTGGGCCCATGCTCTCCTTCTCCTCACTTCTATATTAATGCTGCTTGTGCAGCTCCCTGCTCAAGTTTATGTTGTCTTTTATGCTCAAACTGATGGTGGGAGCATGTATGGCCAGTAGCAGCAGTCAGGACCTAGAATGTGAATGCAAGTGATCCTTGTACCCCTACTAGGGTTTCCACCTGTACTGGAATGACCCAGACAGGGTTTATGACACTTGTGCACAGGTTTCTGTCCTCCTGAAACCCGAACACAGCATACCTCCAGCCCCATCAGGTATCTGTCCTGGGGGTGGGATGGACTGTTGCTGATGAGAATGAGACCCCTGACACAATTCTTAAATCATAATAGTGAAACATGCAGACCAGAGGGCTGGACTTTTTAATTGGTCTTTTATAAACAGAATGACATCATACACGTGAACACATTCATTGGCTTAGTCCATATATAGTCCCTTATTACACGCCACTGTGACGTGTGTTCTTGGCATCGTGGCACATGTTTCAAAGTCTTTGGGGGCCATCTTCTTCACTCGATGGGAGGAGGCAGTTTAGGAATGCGTACAAGGGAGGGATAACAGCTGTCTTTACTTAATCACTTCCTGAGCCGAGATTTTAACCCTATAATGTCTTTTAAGGAAAGTAACAGCATTGTAGTATATTTTCACACATACATATGTAACATTTGAGTAGCTCAGGAGGAAAGTAATCAAAATACCAAAATATTCATTTTAGTACTTTCATCACAGTCCCCCCTTAAAATGACTATTTTATCAGTACTGTTCCCAGGTAACATTCTAAATACACCCCCCCCCTTGTTAACTAGGGCCATATGATTTTAACAAAGTAATTTGTGAAGTGGCCTCTAGTTATACCTTGGAGTGCATCCCTGTTTATAGTTAACAAACCTCTGTTGTCCATAGCAAATATAATTAATCCAATCTACCTTCCCAATTGGATCCTCTTTATCCCATTACTAAATTAAATTTGTAATAGCATCAGTTTCACCAAATTTCTGTATTTTCCTTATTGGGCTTTCCTAAAATTTTTATTTCTTAAAGAAAATAAATTATATTGGATTACACCATTTTGCAGAACCAATCATACAGCATTATTGACTGAACCACATATGCTCTATCACTCTATGACTGCTAAACAAACACAAGGCAGCCTTAGTTTCATCCTTCAATGTAGACAAACATACAGATAGTTCCAATCTGCTCACATATGGATCATTTTACATAAGAACAATATTCCTCCCCGATGAATATATCTGTCAACCCAAAGCCTGAAAAGTAAATCTTTGATTCATAACTGTGGTCTCCAGAGAAAAACATCTGCTGGCTATTAAACCAAATCTTACAACCTTCATATACCATACATCATACAATGTGATTACAATCAAATTTTATAGTTTTTCTCATTTTAACCCTTTTTTTTATTTTTTAAACATATTTGGTTTATACATAGCCAAAAATCATGTGCATTACATTATAATATGACATTTCCTGACTACAGCAGTGACAAAAGATCGTTTAGAGGACAAAACTTGTGAAACCCAGATCGGTCCCTGCGCATGAACCGACCGTGTTCCCCCAAGAAAATCATTCCAACCAACCAAAGTCCCTACTTTTATCAGAAATATCAAATTACAAAGACTTTTAACACTTGTTTGTTTTTTGTAGATTGAACATAACTTTCATATTTTAATATTTTCCCTCTGGAACCTTAAGTAAATTAGAACAATCTACTACCTTAGTTTAACAACCAAATCCTAGTATCTTCTGTAAACATTGCTCAATCCTCAACTTATTAATTCTTGCAGCCAAATCTGTAGGATTTTCTGTTAAATACTAAATACCATGTTGTTTACCATTATCTGAATTGTATACAGTTCTTTACACAATCTTAATCAATAATTTTCTCTTAAAACTTTGTTCTGATCCCATGTTTGTGCTTTGAATGACATCAGTTTTTTAGCATAAACATTTACAGGCAATAATAAACTTAATTTCCTCATTAAAGAACTTCTTTACACTCTGACATTAATTAACTAATTACCCTATGGAATATATCACAGTTATTATGGGACTCAAAACCTGCAGTTACTTGGTCTCTTGGCTTTGAACTAATCTGGGACCCACTTTTGGGACCCCTCTATATCCCCAGTTTATTAACTATATTCCAACCCACAAATTCCCAGTGGTAACAATCACACACACATATATATATATATGGTTCCTGAACACATTACCCTGCCAGTCTAATGGAGGGAGAGAGATTTAAAGTACAGTAATCAAATATGAGAAAAAAGATATAAAGTTTCATCATCCTCAGAGAATGTTTTCAAAGGAACTTCTTAACCATCACCCAATCACCAGGGAGTATATGGTGAATATCGATACCTACATCAGAATCTGAAATTTGAGAAAATACTCGTACACGGATATTAGTTAATTATTTTTCAAGAGCGGTTACATAATTTCTCAAAGTATTAGACTGTAATTGCAACTGTTATGGATTATAACAACCTAATCTAGAGACTGTTTCAAACAAGATTTCAAAAGTGGATAATGAATGCTTCCCCCTTGGGGCCACTTTCCCACTAGCTCTGAGGGTGGTATGGTATGTGAAAAAAAAAACTTTAAATGTGGTATGTAAAATGTTCTAATGTGGTACCCAGGACCTTCCATATTTATTTTGTAACTGTAGCAGTGAATGCAGGGCCTTACTCACTCTCTACCACCTCAGTTACCCCATGGAGCCATCAACATACAAGGTGAGTAAAGGCATTGGGGCCGGGGCACACAGGACAGAGGGTAGATGAGTGGATTCCACCTTCATGAGTTCTGAACAATCATGTTCATCCAGGGTAGGAGCAGGTAGGTCTGCATCATTCTCTTCCTTCTGTGTTTGTCCAGAAATATGGCATGATACCCCCCTTGGACAAAACAAAGAAGAGAAGAAGGGTCGGTGGGCCACAGAGAACAGAATCCGGGATGGGCAATGGGCGGTGGGCAGGAGAGCATGCCATCTGCGTTGACAGGGGATAGTGCAATACTGAGCACATTGGGTTGGGGCAGGATGGGGCAGGTTGGAGCAAGGCCTGTTCGCAGGGGGATGGACCTCCAGCACAGGACAGCATTCGGGCGGAGCCCATGCTGTGTTGCTCAGCATACATACAGCAGCTTAGACCTTGGGCAGATAATCAGGGAATGCAGCAGGGGCACATGGTCTTGAAGGGGCAATAACTGAATAGCCCATGGGCACGACAGTATAACAGGCAACAAGCCCTTTATGTATCAGGTAGTGAGTCACATACCACCATCAGGGTAGGTAAGTAATGTAAGGCTGTCACAGCTGAGGTGACAGGGAAGGAGCAAAAAGGGAAGGTTGGCCTGGAACTCAGTGATAAAAAAACAGGCAGGGCCCATTTCCCACAGATCACACAATCTAACCGATAAAATGATAAAAATCAGTAAAGGCTAGACATCTAAATTAAGCTCAGCGTAAGAAAATAAGCTTCAAAGACAAGCCATGTGAGTTACTAAAACTCCTTCTCATACATCAACAGGGCCAGGTGCTGTGAACGTGAAACAGATATTCATATACATGTCTAACAAAGAAACAGTTGCAATTTCACCAGTCCTACTTTTAAAAACCTTTCTCCTAAATGTGTTTCTGTTCATGGCTTTGCCTCTGTCAGCCAGCATACATATGTTTAATCTAGCTTCTCCTAGAATCCACAGACAGAGAAATCTGACACTCTGGGCTTGTCAATAGGATTTTTTTTTAAACCCTCCTGTTCAAGGAGACACAAAGGTGGGAGGGATGGGGGATTTATTTCCAGCAAACAAGGGGTTAGCGAACACACAGAGGAGCAGGAGGAAGGGGGTGGGGAAGGGGGAATTTTTAGCTGGCAGCAGGCAAAGCAAACAGGGCTACACGGACTCTTCCTTGAAATGAACTTTTACGGAGCAGGAGACTAGATGTATTAACTTTAACCACTTAGCAACCACCTGCCGAAAAATAACGGCGGCAAGGTGGTTGCTTAACTCTGGGATCACGTTATATAATGTGATTCCAGAGTCGCGCTCCCGCGCGCCCCCCCGGCGCGATCACATGTAAACAGACCGGCGTCATTTGATGACGCCGGTTCCTCCCTCCTCTCTCTGTACCGATCGGTACAGTGTGAGAGGGGGAGCGCGGATGGCGGCAGCTCTGTGGATGGATCTGTGACTATTGCAGTCACAGATCCATCCATCCCTGCAACCCCCCCAGCAATACTGTGCATACCCCCCAGCAATACTGTGCATACCCCCCCAGAAATACTGTGCATACCCCTCAAGCAATACTGTGCATACCCCCCCAGCAATACTGTGCATACCCCCCCAGCAATACTCAGCATACCCCCCCAGCAATACTCAGCAGTACCCCGGCGCAATACTCAGCAGTACCCCGGCGCAATACTCAGCAGTACCCCGGCGCAATACTCAGCATACCCCGGCGCAATACTCTGCAGTACCCCGGCGCAATACTCTGCAATACTCTGAACAATACTCTGCAGTACCCCGGCACAATACTCTGAACAATACTCTGCAGTACCCCGGTGCAATACTCTGAACAATACTCTGCAGTACCCCGGCGCAATACTCTGAACAATACTCTGCAGTACCCCGGCGCAATACTCTGCAATACTCTGAACAATACTCTGCAGTACCCCCTGCGCAATACTCTGCAATACTCTGAACAAAACTCTGCAGTACCCCCTGCGCAATACTCTGAAATACTCTGAACAATACTCTGCAGTACCCCCTGCGCAATACTCTGAAATACTCTGAACAATACTCTGCAGTACCCCTGCGCAATACTCCCTGCGCAATACTCCCTGCGCAATACTCCCTGCGCAATACTCTGCAGTATTTTTTTTTTCAGGCTTCCCAGCCTAGAGGTGAGATGTGGGGTCTTATTGACCCCATATCTCACTGAAGAGGACCTGTCACGCTATATTCCTATTACAAGGGATGTTTACATTCCTTGTAATAGGAATAAAAGTAATCAAAACATTTATTTTTGGGGAAAAAGGTGTCAAACTAAAATAAATAAAGTAAAATGAACAATAAAAAAAAAAAAAAACTTAAAGCGCCCCTGTTCCCGCCCACATATGAAAACGGTGTTCAAACCACACATGTGAGGTATCGCTGCGAACGTTAGAGCGAGAGCAATCATTTTGGCCCTAGACCTCCTCTCCAACTAAAATGATGTAACCAGTAAAAATATTTAAAGCGTCACCTATGGGGATTTTTAAGTCGCGAATTTTGGCGCCATTCCACGAGCGTGTGCAATATTGAAGGGTGACATGTTGGGTATCTATTTACTCGGCGTAACTTCATCTTTCATATTATGCAAAAACATTGGGCTAAATTTAATGTTTTTTTTTTTAAAAGCACAAAACTGTTTTATTTCCAAAAAAAATGTGTTCGGAAAATTGCTGTGCAAATAGCATGCGCGATAAAAAGTTGCAACAACCGCCATTGTATTCTCTAGGGTCTTTGCTAAAAAAGCATTTATAATGTTTTGGGGTTCTATGTAATTTTCTAGCAAATAAGTGTTGATTTTTACATGTAGGAGAGAAATGTCAGAATTGGTCTGGGTGCTCCAGAATGTCTGATGGCGTTCCCTGCATGTTGGGCCTCTGTATGTGGCCACGCTGTGTAAAAGTCTCACACATGTGGTATCGCCATACTCGGGAGGAATAGCAGAATGTGTTTTGGGGTGTAATTTGTGGTATGCATATGCTGTGTGTGAGAAATAACCTGCTAATATGAAAATTTTGTGGAAAGGAAATAAAAATGAAAAAAATCTTGATTTTGCAAAGAATTGTGGGAAAAAATGACAACTTCAAAAAACTCACAATGCCTCTTTCTAAATACCTTGGAATGTCTTCTTTCCATAAAGGGGTCATTGGGGGGTATCTGTACTTTTCTGGCATGTTAGGGTCTCAAGAAATGAGAGAGGCCGTCAGTACATCAGATGTGATCAAATTGATCAATTTTCAGTAATTGGTACCATAGCTTTTAGACCCTATAACTTTCACCCAGACTAAATAATATCTAAAAAATTTTTGTTTTGCTACCAAAGATATGTAGCAGTATACATTTTAGGCCAAGTTTATGAAGAAAAAATACTTTTTTGCAAAATGTTATAATAGAAATGAAGAAAAATATTTTTTTTTACAAAATTTTCGTTCTTTTTTCATTTATAGTGAAAAAAATAAAAACCGCAGAGGTGATAAAATACCACCAAAAGAAAGCTCTATTTGTGGGAAAAATAGGACAAAAATTTCATTTGGTTACAGTGTTGTATGACTGAGTTATTGTCATTCAAAATGTGAGAGCACCGAAAGCTGAAAATTGGTCTGGTTATTAAGTGGGTTTAAGTGCCCAGTGGTCAAGTGGTTAAAGAACGTTAGCTGATGACAGAAACAAACAATAGACCAGAGACGCAGTCTGACAAACATTATGCTACACACACACAGATAGGATATAACCATTCCAGTCCCCCTGTCTGTAGGGCGTTAATTCTTAACCCCTAACCCCAAAAATATATATATAACTAAAAAAATATACATAAATGAATTTTGTCTCTATACACATATGTATAACGTAATCTGGTGAGGACTTACTGTGCTACATCATTACCAAACACCTCTTCTTCAACCCAGACTATTTTGACACCTCGCTTAATCCGAGTCTTTACTAAAAGAGACAGAACATCAAAATTCTGTGTCTATACCCATAACTATATTTCCCGAGACCTCTCTCTTCAGACCAGACATATGTGCATCCACATATATACATATCTACCCTGAGACACGCCAAATTGCGTCACCGGCCCAGGAACCCTGAAGAGAAGATCTACCCACCTCCTACAGACATACACCTGAAATAGCCACTTTCAAACAACAGAAAACATAAAACGTCAAACCAGCAGAAATAGGGACGACGGGTTCTGTTTAAAAAGATACTTTGTTCGAGAACTTACCCATCTTTGGTAGGGAAGGCGCAGCACACAGGCGGAGAGAATGAAGGGCGCCTGCACGAAAGTGGACTGCGGCAAGAAGCACAAAAGAAACGTTTCTTACCGCATTCGTGATGGTGATCAGCCTCTGTCCGCACAGACGCACCCCATCGATATCTTAGGGTGCAGCATCTTCCCAATAAAACAAATTACACGTTGGTTGCACCAATTGATGAGGATGAGACCCCTGACACAATTCTCAGGGCGAAACCCATTTCTGCCATTAATCCAAATCATAATAGTAAAACATGCAGACCAGAGAGAGAAACAGTCTACATCTTCACCTTCCAACATTCAGCCATAGAGAGAGGGCTGGACTTTTTAATTGGTCTTTCATAAACAGAATGACATCATACATGTGAACACATTTAATTGGCTTAGTCCATATATATAGTCCCCTATTACACACCCCTGTGACGTCTGTTCTTGGCATCGCGACACATGTTTCAAAGTCTTTGGGGGCCATCTTCTTCACTTGATGGAAGAAGGGAGTTTAGGAATGCGTACAAGGGAGGGATAACAGCTGTCTTCACTTAATCACTTTCTTCATGACATGGGATTTTAACCCTATAATATCTTATAAGGAAAGTAACAGCGTTGTAGTATATTTTCACACATACATATGTAACATTTGAGTAGCTCAGGAGGAAAGTAATCAAAACACAAAAATATTCATTTTAGTACTTCCATCACATTGCCAGTGCAGAAACTCAGTGGGGGGTATAGTTAAATACAGTACAATTCCTTCCTGCTGCAACTGCCTCTGCTGTGCGTTCTCTCCCTCCACCTCCTCCCATGAGTGTTGGCTGCCATCCCCTCCGCCAGCCTGTGAATACTCTCATTGGTTGCTGGGACCACCAGGATCATAGCAACTAGTGACACTTTTGCTATGTGCATGCACAGTCACACACATGTGATTTTTTTTAGAGCTGCACTGCCTTCCAGCTCTGCTTGCTAACTCCGTCTGGTTCCCTCACACTTTTGCAGCAGCTCCAGGGACTGTATTTCCTGCCGGTAATGTATACACAGAACAATACAAGGTATGGGATCGCTAAAAGAGGGGGCTGTCGGTCCCTCTCTAGAGGAGGTCTTTATGGGAAGGGGGGCAGGCACTGATATACAGTAAAAGGACTCTAAGCTAATCGGGTGGATGCTGATATAAAGAGACTCTAATCTAATGGGGGTCCATAAGGGTGGGAAGCTGATATAGGTTGAATCTGATATAATGGGGGTCGTTAATGGGGGATGCTGTCTGCTGATATAATGCTGACCAACCATTGGATCAGCAGTGAGCAACCCTCATTAGAGACTCCCATTATATCAGAGTCACCTTATACCAGCACCCCCAACCTTTCAGACCCCATAAGATAAGAGTCTCTTTATATTATCATCCCCCCCCATTAGATCAGAGTCCCCTTATATAAGCAAACCCCCCTTAGAGACAAACATTTGCTCACTGATATAAGGGTTCTATTTAGGATAAAAACAAGTATTATACTCACATACACACTGCATATACAGTATATGCATAGCATGACAAGTGAGAACCACCACCTTCAGGTCTGCTGCTGTCAACCAGTAGTGTGGGAAGACCAGGCAACGTCTGTAATGGCTGACACATTTAAAAGAGAGAACCCTCCCCATCAAAGCCAAAATAGTTGTTCATCTCACTTGCCGACGGCCTCACGTAGATATACGTCAGCAGAATGGCATGGGCAGGCAAAGCAACGTACAGGTATATGGCTTTGAATCTGTCGCATAGCGTGCACGTGCGCCCGCCGCGGTCTCCATGCCCGTGCTCGATGTCAGCTGGTGTCCCGCGATCAGGTCGCGGAGAGGCAGAATGGGGGGATGCCTCTGTCACTTTCTGCCTAGTGACATACCATTGATCTTCTGGTCCCTGTCATCAGGAGCAGTGGTCATGTCACTGGTAGCCCAGCCCCCTCATAGTTAGAATCACTCGCTAGGACACACTTAGTCCCCTACTGGTTAACACCTTCCCTGCCAGTGTCATTTACACAGCAATCAGTGCATTTTTACAAGCTCTGCGACCGTGCCTGTGGTACCCGCAGACACGATGTCTACCGCTGTCCTGCGATAGTGACACAGGGCTGCAAAACAGGGTGATGTAAACACAGCATTTGAAAAAAAAAAGGAAATCACTGCGCTAAAACTTACATAGGAAAGGAAAGGGAGCTAAAACATAATAAAATGTGCTACCCCAGGTGCTGCAATCTACATGTAAACAATAAATACAAGAAATGAACATAAGAAAAAAAAATTTAATCGCGCTACCACAAATCGAATAAAATATAAATATATAAATGACCACAAATCAATAAGTGAGTAAACACAAATTAAACAAGGGTGACCTATGATGGCCGCTGGACAATAAACGATCACCTAATAGATATTGTTAATGACAAAAACCATATGGTGATAAAAATAAATGTCCCTCTGCTGAATTTCCAATTAATATATAAAAGAAAAAGTCTGTGAAAAAGTAAACACCGGTGCTCCTGAGTCACAACAAGTTGATAGAAGTGGTCAAAAAACAAGTGTATCCTCCACCAAGCTTATAGAATAGTCTCTTACCAGAAACCAATGACAAAGGATCAGATACAGCATATACGGAGTTTCACTCGCGTGATGTCAGACCGTCACTCCCGGTAAGGGCTGGTAGCCAGGAACATGCAGCAGTATGGATGCCCACCATGCAAAAACAATCAAATGCTCCACATAGTGTATTAAGCTTAATAAAATTTATTAATAAAGGGAATAAAATGCACTTACAATTATGCAATGAAAAAACGCCTTAAGAATTAATGTCCCGGCCGGAACACATGGGAACTCGTCCACTGGTGGAACATATGGGAACTGGGTGACAGCAGCGCGTCGCTCGCCCTACATCCGTTTCGATATAAACTATCGTCTTCCAGCATTTCCCTGTTCAACCTAGAGACTGGACAGTGATCTACTGCTCCCTGTCATCGGGAGCAGTAATCACTGTCATGTCACTTGTAGCCCAGTCCCCCTCACAGTTAGAATCACTCCCTAGGACACACTTAACCCCTTCATCGCCAACTAGTGTTTAACCCCTTCCCTGCCAGTGTCATTTACACAGTAATCAGTGCATTTTTATAGTATTGATCACTGTATAAATGACAATGGTCCAAAAATAGCATCAAAAATGTCCGATGTGTCCACCTCAATATCGCAGTCACGATAAAAATCGTTGATCGCCGCTATTACTAGTAAAAGAAAAATGTATAATAAAAATGCCATAAAGCTATCCCCTATTTTGTAGACGCTATAACTTTTGCACAAACCAATAAATATACGCTTATTGCGATTTGTTTTTTTATACCAAAAATATGTAGAAGAATACATATCGGCCTAAACTAAGGAAAAAAAACTTTTTTTTATTTATTTTTGGGGGATATTTATTATAGCAAAAAGTAAAAAATATTACTGGAGTGCAGGAGAGTGATTTTGGGTTGTTAGAATTATCCTTTTACTGCTGTTTTTAAAATCAGGTTTTCGGTGTGTGTGTGTGTGAGAAGCAGCAAGAAAAGTGTTCCGCCATCCCCAGTGGGTGCACTCCAGGGTTACAGGCAGAAAGGAGTGCAGTAAACGGGTGCACTACATAAACAGCTAGACGGAAATATGTAACTGTTCAGCAGGTGGGCCGTGCTCCCTGTACACAGCTCAGATTTTAATTTTCAATTTTTTCTAGAGTGTAAATTTCAATAGAATAAAAAAATGAAAACATTTCTCTTTAATGCATAGAGATAAGTTCACAGCAGATGCCATAATTCAGATCCTGCAGCAACCTCTAAACGTGCAGCGTTATGAAAGTCACGAAAAAACATCAAGTAAAAGCGCTCCATGGAGAAAAGAGCTTTCTGACCAATTAAAGATAAGATTATCATTTGGTGGAATTCATCAGGATTTCCTTGCTGCCAAAACGAGATGTTTACAACTCAACAGGGATTAAAAGATTCAACCAGGATTGAAAACAACTTCTCAACTTCTTACTTCAAACAAGTCATAATAACTGGGACATCGGTCTGCGCTTACATTTTAGCTGAAATACTTTTGCTTGTTAAATTATTCACCAGTGTTTACACTGCATGAGCTGTGTGACTTTGTTTACTGCGTCTTCAAACAGAAACCTTAAGGTCCTTTGTAAAACTAACTTCAGTATGCTTGGTGTACAATTATTTAGGAAACAAAGCTGCAGTAACCATAGCTCCCCAACTGTCCCTGATTTCAAGGGACTGTCCCTGATTTGGAGCAATGTCCCTCTGTCCCGCTTCTAATATGGAATATGAATGGTTGCTACAGTTTACTGTGTTATTGCTTTTACATTATTGTTATTATTATACAGGCTTTATATAGCGCCAACAGTTTGCACAGCGCTTTACAACATGAGGACAGACACATCTTTCTCTTTGGTCACAGTTGTGCATTGTTTCCAATGGGCCCAGTAGACCATAGTTACATAGTCAGATTGAAAAAAGACACAAGACCATCTAGATCACATGTAAACCCCATTTAACAATATCGTGTTCTACTCAAAGATGTTGCCACTATCTGAAACTACATCCTCATTTTTGTGAATGCTTAGTGCATAAGATAGAGCCTGAGTTATTGGTCCTGGCAGTACTTGGGACCCCTATAGCTTCTCTCTCTTTATCTTCTGGCGGATGACTTGAACATAATGGAGTTGGTAAATAATCTGTACTACTTTTTGCCCTCCAGTTTTTTAAGCCCTGCTTCTTCAGTGTATGCTCATCCTTCTCTACCTCCTCTACCCCCATGAACAATTAATATCAGGGCACAGTGTAGCGCCATACTAATTCTAGCTTGAGGAGGACAATATAGCAGTAAAACGCCATCCTTCTACATACAGCAATATAGGAGCTGTTGTGACCTACTGTTGTGGAATATATTGGTGTCACAATGATCAGCCATAACTTCATGACCACCCACCTAATATTGAGTAGGTGCCTATCCTGCTGCCAAAACAGCCCAATTTGCCCCCAAAACAGCCCCGATCCATCGAGGTATGGATACCATTAGACCCCTGAAGTTATACTGTAGTATCTGGTACCTGAAAGGAATTATACACTCTGACGAACATGCTGGTTAATGCAGGCAGACCACCAAGGACCCACTAATCTGTGAAAGACCAAATGAGACATGGGAAACAGACTAGAGTGTGTTTATAAGATCTCTGACTTTATTGAGGAAACAGTAGCTTATATGCAAAAGAAAGAAGGGAGGGGCTGTGTTTTAATGCATATGTTTTTAAAAGTTATACAAACTCAGTACTTTCTTATCATGATTTAAACTGCTGATTTAACAAGAACTAGCTGATGACTTTGCTGACACAACAGGCTGCTCCTTGAATCAGTTTAACCACAGTGACTCACAGGGTGTGTTTCTTTGCAAACTGTTAGTTAGGCTAGTTATGTAAAAACACAAACATTCAACAGTTCATTTCTATTCAAAAGGAAATGGAGGGAAATCTAAAATGGAGTCAATTATTTATACATTCTATTACAGTACCAAGCTGTCAGTAGCAGATCCTTTAAGTCCACGAAGTTATAAGGTGGGGCCTCCATGGATAGGACTTGTTTTGCAAATCCCAGAGATGCTTGATTGGATTGAAATCTGGAGAATTTGAAGGCCAAGTCAATGCCTTGAATTTGTTGTTTTGTTTCAAAAGCCAATCTTAAACCATCAAGTAACACCCTTTTTATGAAAAAATATACTTGATCAGATGCAATTTTTAGGTAGATGATACGTGTCAAGCAGTGGCGGCCCGTCCATAGAGGGCGCTCGGGCGCCGCCCCCCCCCCCCCCAAGTCAGTAATAAAAACAAAATTATAAAAAAAAAAAAATGTTTTTATTTAAACAGGTCCCTTTAAAAAAAAGAAGCAAAAAAAGGTCCCTATGTGCACTGCGCCCGTGCGCGGGCGGCCGGGTGCAGTGCGAGTAGCGCCACGTCTGGGCAATCATAAGATTGCCAACGAGGTGCTACATTGGCAGGCAAAAAAATGCCTTTGTGGCTATGCCCATCGCGCCACAGTTTCCGGCGTGATGGACTAGTGGCCGGGCGGGTGCACGGCACCCAGTATATGCTGTGCATAATGCTGACATCAGGAAGTGACGTCGGCGCTATGCAACTCTGAGGGACGCATCACTGAGAGCCTCCAGATCCCCCTCGCCCTACACTTAGCAAACTTGGGTATAACTTCAGCACAAATAGCGGCCGTTCGGCGCCCCCCCCCCCCCCCCCCGCTTAATGTTTTAAAATGGTCGACTGGCAGCAAAGGCATCAAAGACAAACCACAGGTAATCCACCAGCACCAACCCCCCCCCCCCGCTTACTTACTTTAAAAGTTTTCCGAAATTAGCGGCCGTTAGCCGGCTACAGATCAACCCCCCCTCTGCTTATTTATATTTCTTTTAAATGCTCGGCATCAACGTCAATTCGCCAATTCTTAATACACCCAGCTCCCCTTCCTCTCCACACACAAATACATAATGTCTGCAGTGACAGTCACTCATACCGTTGACAGGACCTTGCATCTGCACCAAAATACTTAGCAGTAAACCTTTATGTCAAATAATTTGTCTAATTTTGTGAAAGTAACTCATAGTTTAATCACTGCAGAAGGAGCAAGCTAAATTTCCTAATGTTTTTTTTTTTATAACTGCCTGACCTTCATAGACAAAAGAGTTTTACTTTTCTTACAAACCTTGACATTTTTCCACATTTTGGCATATTACAACCAAAAACAGCAAACCAATACCCCCCCCCCCCCCCCCCCGGATTATTACCATTTCTTTTTATTTCATGAAAATAGCGACAGGCATCAAATTGCAAGCCCCCCCCCCCCCACACCACTTATTAAGATTTTTTTATGTTCGGCAACAATAGCGGCCGTATTACCCCCCCAATGCAGTATGACCGCAGTCTCTGGTAATCTTGTGCAGTATGTTCGCAGTCTCTGGTAATCTCATGCAGTATGTCAGCAGTCTCTGGTAATCTCATGCAGTATGTCCGCAGTCTTTGGTAATCTCGTGCAGTATGTCCGCAGTCTCTGATAATCTCATGCCCACTTAGAGTCCTTCATTACTAACAGTGTAATTTTTTCGTTTGTTTGCGCTGATCTGTAAGGCTGCGCTATATACCATGATTTGTGATGGGAAGTGGAATACAGGGGACGGAGTGGGTAGATTATATAAGGGGCGTGGCTTATGATAAGTGGGAGGGACCAAACATGGAGGGGCGGGGTCTTGCGCCCCCCCCCCTCCTAAAACTTCACCAGCCGCCACTGGTGTCAAGTAACATCCACATAAATGGCAAGACCCAAGGCTTCCCAGCAGAACATTGCCCATAGTATCACACTGTCAACGCTGGCTTATATGCTTCCCATAGTGCATTTTGGTGCCATTCCTTTGCCAAGTAAGGGATGCACATGCACCAGGCCATACACATAATGTAAAACAAAACATGATTCTTAAAATCAGGTCACCTTCTTCAATTGCACTGTGGTCCAGTTCTGATGCTCACGTGCCCATTGTAGGTGCTTTTGTCTGTGATCACATGCCTGACGAAGGGGCCCTACTTGACTCCAAAACGTTGCACTCTCTTTGTGTTGTGATCATGCAATAAAACATCCGTTTGGACGCTATCTATGTCGTTCCATGGTGTGCTGCACTGGCGTAGCGGGGGGGGCAGGGGGGGCTGTCGCACCGGGCGAAAAATGGGGGGGGGCGAATCCATCCACCGGCTCCGCGGAGCGCTCCGGAGCCTCGGCCTAGGAAAGTCCCCGGCTTCGGCCTAGCTCCGGAGCGGCGGCCATCTTGGTACACCCGGCGGAGGCCCTCCTCTCTGTTCACACCCACAGAGGAGGAGGAGCCCGCGCTTGAGGGAAACCACACACGCCGCTGTCTGAGGTCTGAGGTCTGCACTACTGGGGGTTACTGTCTGAGGTCTGCACTACTGGGGGTTATTGTCTGAGGTCTGCACTACTGGGGGTTATTGTCTGAGGTCTGCACTACTGGGGGTTAATGTCTGAGGTCTGCACTATTGGGGGTTACTGTCTGAGGTCTGCACTACTGGGGGTTACTGTCTGAGGTCTGCACTACTGGGGGTTACTGTCTGAGGTCTGCACTATTGGGGGTTAATGTCTGAGGTCTGCACTATTGGGGGTTACTGTCTGAGGTCTGCACTACTGGGGGTTACTGTCAGAGGTCTGCACTATTATGGGGGTTACTGTCTGAGGTCTGCACTATTATGGGGGTTACTGTCTGAGGTCTGCACTATTATGGGGGTTACTGTCTGAGGTCTGCACTATTATGGGGGTTACTGTCTGAGGTCTGCACTATTATGGGGGTTACTGTCTGAGGTCTGCACTATTATGGGGGGTTACTGTCTGAGGTCTGCACTATTATGGGGGTTACTGTCTGAGGTCTGCACTACTGGGGGTTACTGTCTGAGGTCTGCACTACTGGGGGTTACTGTCTGAGGTCTGCACTACTGGGGGTTACTGTCTGAGGTCTGCACTACTGGGGGTTACTGTCTGAGGTCTGCACTATTGTGGGGGTTACTGTCTGAGGTCTGCACTATTGTGGGGGTTACTGTCTGAGGTCTGCACTACTGGGGGTTACTGTCTGAGGTCTGCACTACTGGGGGTTACTGTCTGAGGTCTGCACTACTGGGGGTTATTGTCTGAGGTCTGCACTACTGGGGGTTAATGTCTGAGGTCTGCACTATTATGGAGGTTACTGTCTGAGGTCTGCACTACTGGGGGTTACTGTCTGAGGTCTGCACTATTATGGGGGTTACTGTCTGAGGTCTGCACTATTATGGGGGTTACTGTCTGAGGTCTGCACTATTATGGGGGTTACTGTCTGAGGTCTGCACTATTATGGGGGTTACTGTCTGAGGTCTGCACTATTGTGGGGGTTACTGTCTGAGGTCTGCACTACTGGGGGTTACTGTCTGAGGTCTGCACTACTGGGGGTTACTGTCTGAGGTCTGCACTACTGGGGGTTATTGTCTGAGGTCTGCACTACTGGGGGTTAATGTCTGAGGTCTGCACTATTGGGGGTTACTGTCTGAGGTCTGCACTATTGGGGGTTACTGTCTGAGGTCTGCGCTACTGGGGGTTACTGTCTGAGGTCTGCACTATTATGGAGGTTACTGTCTGAGGTCTGCACTACTGGGGGTTACTGTCTGAGGTCTGCACTATTATGGGGGTTACTGTCTGAGGTCTGCACTATTATGGGGGTTACTGTCTGAGGTCTGCACTATTATGGGGGTTACTGTCTGAGGTCTGCACTATTATGGGGGTTACTGTCTCAGGTCTGCACTATTATGGGGGTTACTGTCTGAGGTCTGCACTATTATGGGGGTTACTGTCTGAGGTCTGCACTATTATGGGGGTTACTGTCTGAGGTCTGCACTATTATGGGGGTTACTGTCTGAGGTCTGCACTATTATGGGGGTTACTGTCTGAGGTCTGCACTATTATGGGGGTTACTGTCTGAGGTCTGCACTATTATGGGGGTTACTGTCTGAGGTCTGCACTATGCTGGGGTATACTGTCTGAGGTCTGCACTATTATAGGGGTTACTGTCTGAGGTCTGCACTATTATGGGGGTTACTGTCTGAGGTCTGCACTATTATGGGGGTTACTGTCTGAGGTCTGCACTATTGTGGGGGTTACTGTCTGAGGTCTGCACTATTGTGGGGGTTACTGTCTGAGGTCTGCACTACTGGGGGTTACTGTCTGAGGTCTGCACTATGGTGGGGGTTACTGTCTGAGGTCTGTTAAATAGGGGGTCTGTGATTGTGGGGGGTCTATCTGTGATGAGAGGTCTGTTATTTAGGGGGTCAGTCTGTGATGGGGGATCTGTGATTGTGGGGGGGTCAGTCTGTGATGGGGGATCTGTGATTGTGGGGGGGGGTTCAGTCTATGATGGGGATCTGTGGTTGTGGGGGGGGGGTCAGTCTGTTAATCCCTTACAGTAAGGGGTTAAATGATTAATCCTGCAATAATTTACCCCTTACATGCTGAAAGCCCTGAGAGGGATACATTACAGATCCTTATAACCAGAGTGGATGATTATACAAGGGGGGGGCGAAAAAAAATTCTGCCCCGGGCGCCCATAACTCTGGTTACGCCACTGGTGTGCTTGCAAATATTTCTACTGTAACGTGTACCAGTATCCAGCTGGTTGTTGCTACAAGCAACCAAAAAAAAGAGCAGATCCTGGAAAGTGTGCGATGGGAATATGAAGTATGCTTTTGGCTGTGGACACGGATCAGCATGGGCACCCTGAACATGTGTGGACTATGCAGCCCCAAATGCAACAAATTGTGATACCTAATTTTTCTGTTTTCAACTCATCAATGTAAGGGACAACTTGTTTAATTCCTACATAATATATCGCACTGACTTTGAGATGCCATTATGACGAGATAATTAACGTTATTTATACCCTGTCAGGTCATAAAGTTATGACTGACTGACCGGTGTATAATATATCGTAATTCCAGGGAGACAACTAAATACTGAGCTAAGTAAGAAAATTGATTGTAATTCTCTGAAAGTAGACTTCTGATGATGTATCGTTGATGGTTAAACCTGGGAGACTTTCATTCTGTTCTAGGGAAACAAGCTATTACAGGTAATAAAGTTCTTGGTTCTGATAATGGTAATAAAACATCCATTAAATGATAATTTGATAAATCTGTGGCTGAATTAAAAAGTAGCATCTTATATCTACCTGGTGATTAGGTTTTATAATTTACATAACTAATGAGAATAAAATATGTATTCATAAGATACCTGGATCAATTTGCACATTCCAGAAGAAGTTAACTTCAGTAGAAGGCCATGTGACTATTAATGGAAAGCCAAATAATTATCAGTTTACTGTATATATTTTCTATAAATCGTTTCCTCTCTATGATCATATTACAATGACCGTCATAGAACAGTTACACCTTCTACGCAATAAATGGCTTTTATCTGTGCGGGTCAGCCACTGATGCAATGTTAACGTCTAAGTGCTAATTAATGCACATATTCATTTGGCAACTGCAGAAATCTTTTACATGAACTCTGGAGAGGAATGTAGAAAAATGTAACGGCTTCGTTTTGTGACCTTTCACATCGTCTAATAGTGTAATAACACGTCCATCATGTATATCAGTTCCCAGCTGCCTCATGTGATTTCACATTATTAAACACAGGTAGAACACTGTGGACAAATTAATTCCATTTCATTTGGAGCAGCGTGTCACATTGGAAGCACTGAGCATGCAAGTGTACTGGAAACACTAATAATCTGCAGAATTAAAAGGAAACTTTAGTGTATTTCAGGAAGTACATATTTATAGTTACTGTAAAATTAATATGAAAGTCATTTTCAAGGTGACATTCACATTTTTTATTTGTTTGCTGTTCCATATTTCAATCATCTTATTGAAAAGGTTTCTAAATGTCTCCTGTAACAGGAGGGCCCGTGGAACCCAGAAGCTCTTAGAAAGTATGAGCCAGAAAATAATGGACATTCAGAATATATCTTGGATTGCTTTAACATGGGTCTGTAATTTACAATATATTCCAGGATATCTTTGGAGAATTAGTTGATTCTGAACTCAACAGGTTAATTGAAAGAGTGACTCATTCATAATGTGGGGACACATACTGTTACCTGTCTGTCTATTGTGATGTAAAGGAATCTAGGATGGCTTCTGAGGTTCTTCCATTGTTGCTTGTGCTAATTGACCCTGTATTGTGTGAAGGAGTCCTGTCATAATGTGTATTGTAAGTTAGCAGACTGCCTAAAGGTCATGTGTCTGAGTCACCAGCTGTAGTTAATTAGCTCACCTGTTGTCTGCTAAGGGATGAATTGACACTCAGAATAATGTGTATTGGTGGCTCGTTATGTAAACATTGTGTGATGTTGTGGGTGAAGTTGGGTCATTGTTCATTTGGATACTGCAGTATTCTTTTTGTGTATATCAGGCCGCGTACACACGACCGAGAAACTCGTCGGGCTAAACTCATCATTCCGCCCGTCGAGGTTCCCGTTCATCTGACGTAAAGCTCGTCGAGCCAAATTTCCCCATAGAACAACAAGGAAATAGAGAGCATGCTCTCTTTTTGGCTCGACGAGCTTCCCGACGGGATGCTCGGCGAAAAGTGTACACAAGACCGGTTTTCTCTGCAGAATACGTCTCCCATAGAGGTTCTCGCTGGATTCTGCCGAGAAACTCGGTCGTGTGTACGGGGCCTCAGAGCCTGCTTTCTCAATAAAGATTGTCAGACCTGCTTGAACTTCATACAGAGCTGTGTCTTGTATTATTCCTATGGGTCCTGTTCACCTGACTGTGGAGTGTCGGTAGCTGCCTTGTGTTCGGGAATGGAATATCCTAAACGGCTTTAACCGCTGTCCCATTGGGGTGCTGTTACATCTCCCTAGTGGTTAACTGTATATCAAGGAATGTTTTGAAGCACTCTCCTTGTAGTGCATTTAAAAGAGGTTGTGGATTTGAAAAGGGAGTGGCCAGTAACATGTCTATTCAATTTCGCACAGAGATAGGCGGGTCCTAGCCCGTGAAACGCTTTAAAAACAAATGTTAGAATTTTAAAACGCACCCTCTGACCAACTGGCAGCCAATGCAGGGCAGCCTGATGTCTCGAGGTGGGGCAGTGGCCTCTGAGGTTTAATGCAAGCCTTACCGCCTGATTCTGGACTTTTTGAAGTCTCCTAATCTGGACTTGAGGCAGTCCAGCCAGGAGACCATTACAATAGTTCAGATGCGGAAGGACCAGAGTGCGCACCACCGAAATCCTTTCCAGATCCGATAGATTGTTCTTTTTACAATGGTGATTTTCCAAGTATATGACAGTAAGTACATGCATAAATACAAATTTCGTAATAAAACATGATTGTAACATAAATGGCATGACACATAACATGGTGTGGAAGGATAACCTCCCTGACAGGATTCCCTATAATGCCCTGTACACACGATCAGATTTTCCGTAAAAAAAAAGATGGATGTGAGCCTTTGGTCGGATATTCCGACTGTGTGTATGCTCCATCCAACATTTTCTGTCAGAATTTAGGCCAGCAAAAGATTGAGAGCAGTTTCTTTATTTTTCCAACGGAAAAAGTTCTTGTCAGAAAATCCGCTCGTCTGTATGCAATTCCGACGCGCAAAAAAACATGCATGCTCAGAATCAAGCAGAAGAGCCGAACTGCCTATTGAACTTCATTGATCTTGGCTCTTCGTGTGTCTTGTCCGTTACCGCGTTCTTGACGGTCGTAATGTCAGACAGGATTTGTGAGACCGTGTGTATGCAACACAAGTTTGAGCCAACATTACGTCAGAAAAAAATCACGGTTTTCTTGTTGGAATTTCCAATCGTGTGTACGGGGCATCAGACTATACAGTATAACATGTTGGGTCTAACATATATCGCATTAAAAGCATGGTAGACTGTCTGTATGACATGGTGCATCTGTGTAAGCCCGACGCGTTTCGTGCAACATCGCCGACTCTTTAGGGGCTGATGTAGCATCATTTTTTAAAAATACAAATGTATATACCATATATACGCGAGTATAAGCCAAATTTGTTTTTGTGCTGAAAATGCCCCCCTCGGCTTATACTCGAGTCTCCTTCCTCACTGTGTCCATCTGCAGCGATCTTCCTGTGCTGTTATATGTAGTCCAGTCTAGGTACATGGTCTCTAGCTGTGAAACATTACTGCACAGCATCTATTGTTTCCTTGAGCAATTACATACGTGGCACAAAAAGACTACCAATGTGCAAGCTTAACGATCTCCCGCGCTGTGATAGTCCAGTCGGCGGCCATGCCACTGAACCCTGACTCCCTTCTGGGAAACTGAGTCAGTGTTCCGTCACGGACAAGGACTAGGAGGAGGCGGGGCTTTGGTACACTGCATGGCTGCTGACTGAACAACATATTACAGCGCAGGAGATCGTAAGGCTGCAGTCTCACTACATTTGGTTATGGGTTTTTCCCATTTCCTTTACACACATTATAATATATTCACCCTCTCAAACACCCCCTGGTCACCGCCCATAGGAAAAATTCACAAGTGTTCTTGGCTCCCTCAGCGTGCCCCATTCTCAGGTCTCACTATATGTTTAATAATTATTCATTGCCCAATAATATGCCTCATTCAAAGTCCCAATCTCTTTTCCATTCCATTCCACTAGGGATGGAGGCACATGTGTATGAGTGTACATATGAGTTTCATAAACCCTTTTTCCATTTTAAAGGCATTGTAAACCCTCATGTTTTTTCACATTAAAGCATCCTATGCATTAAGGTGAAAAAAGCAGCCCCCCAGCCCCCCCATTTTACTCACCTGAGTCCTGTATTCCCCCGCAGCAGGAGACGCGCTCTTCCTCTCTGCATGTCTCTTGATTGGATAGATTGATAGCAGCGTAGCCATTGGCTCTGGCTGCTTTCAATCAAATCCAATGACACAAGTCCTACATTCTGCGCCTATGGACGCAAATGCTGGTTTCGGGAGCGTGCCCTCAAGGTAAGCCCCCCCCCCGGGAGAGCGCTTCTCCTAGGGGGGTTATACGATGCGGAGAGCAGCTACCAGTGCCACTGGAGGACCCCAGAAGTCGAGGATTGGGGCCACTCTGTGCAAAACTAACTGCACAGTGGAGATAAGTATGACATGTTTGTTATTTAAAAAAAAAAAAGAAGCCTTACAATCACTTTAAACCCAAGAACAATGTTTAAAGCTGGACTGCAGCTTTTATTACACTTTACATAGTTCATTTGAGCCAAACTATGTCCCTTACTAACATGTGAGGCCACTGGATGTGCTGTATAACCATTTGACCTCCAAAAGATTTACCCCCTCCCCCCTTCATGACGAGGCAATTTTTCGTGATACGAAACTGTACACAAATAATATGTATGTGTTTTTTTTTTCCACAAATAGAGTTTTCTTTTTTGGGGCAGAATTTGATTTTTTTTGCGCTATACACAAGAAAAAAATGACAACAATTTTGAAAAAAATAAATACAATTTTTTACTTCCTGCTATAAAACAAACAGCCAATAAAAAATAAAATAATAAAATGTATTCATAAATTTAGGCCAATATGTATTCTGCTACATTTTTTTGGTAAAAAAAATCCCAATAAGAGTATATTGATTGGTTTACACAAACGTTATAGCGTCTACAAACAATTGGATATTTTTATGGAACTTTTTATATATTAGTAATGGTGGTGATTGGCAACTTACAATGCCTTGGAAAAAGGGTTCATACCCCTAATTTTCCACATTTTGTCATGTTACAACCTAAAATGTAAATGTGTTTTATTGGGATTTTATGAGATAGACCAACACAAAGTGGCACATAATTGTGAAGTGGAAGGAAAATGATAAATGGTGTTCAACATTTTTTACAAATAAATACCTGTGAAAGGTGGCGTGCATTTGGCCTGAATTCCAGCGGCGGGGGTGTTTTTTTTTTAGCATCTGATTAGAGACAAAAAGATGGACTTGGAGCACAGACCATTGCGCTCACAGTCCACCCAGATTTGTTAGAAAAGCAAATCAGGTAGCGTGGTCTAATACCCGCTACCTGATTGGCTGAAGGCACAGGCAGCCCGATTGGATGCCTAGCAGACCAAAGAAGAGAAATGGGGGCAGCATGGAAGACAAAGGAGCTGTCCCACAGCTCGCCGCAGTCACCTGCTGCATGACCTACCATTAAGATGGGTAAGTGCTGGGCAGACAGTGGGCGGGCAGAGGTCACAGTGGCGGAATTTTATGGGCACAAGTGGTGGCATTTTATGGACACGAGTGGCTGCATTTGATCTGGCACAAGTGGCTGTATATGATGGGCACAAGTGGCTGCATTTGACGGGCACAAGTGGTGGCATATGATGGGCACAAGTCGCTGCATTTGATGGACACAAGTGGCTGCATATGATTGGCATAAGTGGCTGCATATGATGGGCACAGTGGCTGCATATGATGGGCACAATGGCTGTATATGATGGGCACAGTGGCTGCATTTGATGGGAACAATGGCTACAATTGATGGCACAGTGGCTGCATTTGATGGGCACAGTGAGGCTGCAATTGATGGGAGTTTGTTTTCAGTATTTTTCAGTTTGTTTATGGCCCTCTAAAAAAATTAAAACCAGCCACCACTGGCATGAAGGTAAGGTAGGAGGTCAGCTTTAATTGCAGTCAATGGATGTATAGACACAGCTGTCAGTGTGTAGTTTGACAGTCCATAAGACATTTACTAAAACAACAGAAGTAGGACCATAATGTAGTAATGTCTGCTTTAAAAAATAAATAAACAGATCCATAAAATCATGTACTTGTCTGCTACTTATCAGCATTTTCATATATTTTCTGTTTTTGTCTTCCTTACAGAGTAGAAAGTCACTCCAGGTTACAAGCAGTCAGCCGTGTATAAAAAAAAAAACTATAAATAGTATTTTGCAATAAACAAGCAAAAATTATTTCCTCCTCCTTGCTGGATTTTAGAGCAGCGGAATAAAAGTGAGCTCAGCAAATCCTGAAAAGACTGGAGCATTGCCAGAAAGTCTTCTCATTGACAAGTGCAACTGTGCGCTATTAACAAATACAATTATCTGTCAGCCGAAAAAGTGTTTAATAAACTAAAATGATAGGAAGCGTAAAAGTAGCAACGAATTAGAAGTCACACAAAAACATACTTACAATTATCCAGGAACTGGAAGCACAAAATCATGTAGTGGTCACATAATGACTATAATGCCGTGTACACACGATCAGAATTTCCGACAAGAAAAGATTGATGTGATCTTTTGGTTGGAAAATTTCTGACAGCAAAAATTTGAGAGCTGCTTCTCAAATTTTCAGACGGGAAAAGTTATTGTCGGAAATTCCGATCGTCTGACGCACAAAAATCCTACGCATGCTCGGAAAAATTGAACTTAATTTTTCTCGGTTTGTCGTAGTGTTATACGTCACTGCGTTCTTGACGTTCGGAATTTCCGACAACATTTGTGTGACTGTGTGTATGCAACACAAGTTTGAGCCAACATTCCGTCAGAAAAAAACCCACGGTTTTCTTGTCGGAAATTCCAATTGTGTGTACGTGGCATTAGGCTGAATGCACTCAATTGATTTGGTCTGTCAGCATCACATCCCTGTGTTTTCAGGTACAGGGAAGGTACATGTGTAGCGTCTAGCTCTGCTGTCAGTAGCCTGCAAAATCTTTGACAGGCCAAAATCCATTGCAGCCAGTCATGTCAGTCAGTCAATGGCCCTCAATGGAATCATTTGGATTCTCTTGAGCTTCTTTAGGAACCTGGGGATCTGGCTCCTAAACCAATTCCATTGTTTGTGCACCCTTATTTATGAACCCCTTCCAGGCAGAAGAACCTCTGTAGTTGGGACAGAACATCCCTGACTTGGCTGGGGGATTTTAATTTCCCAAGTATCCTGTTCATCCTACAGACGCTCCTACTCATTTTGGTCAAATCATATATTTCATTAGCTGCATGGCTTGATTTTGATGTTTGCCCCAGCTGGCATTCTCCATTGTTAGGCCACAATACTTAATTCTTAAGGATTAGGATTCCTGAATTTATACATATCCCAGAAAGCTTTTACCCTACAGTAAAGATTGGAGCAGCATCAAGGACTAGTTCTGGGTCTATATGAAGAAGTACTGTACATGGGCAGAATGAACCTAGCTCATGCATCCTGGCTCCAACTGGAATTTCAGGGCCTAGCTTATGCAGATTTGCCACTCATTCGGCACAGCCTGCCTTTATGGGACATCATGAACAGTGATACCTCCGAGGTGCTCCTATTGGAGGGTGCCTCTGGTTTACACCAGGTGAATGCATTACCTTCTTTAGATCTTGGACCACGGACAGTTATGCCACGTACACACAATCAGAAATTCCAACAAGAAAAGTCTGATGTGAGCTTTTGGTCGGAAATTCCGACCGTGTGTAGGCTCCATCTGAATTTTTCTGGTTCTCAAATTTTCCGTCAAAAAAAGTTCTTGGAGGAAATTCTGATCGTCTGTATGCAATTCCGACGCACCAAAAACCAAGCATGCTCGGAATCAAGTCGACGCATGCTCGGAATCGTTGAACTTCATTCATTCTCGGCTCGTCGTAGTGTTGTACGTTACCGCGTTCTTGACGGTCGGAATTTGATGAGACCGTGTGTATGCAAGACAAGTTTGAGCTAAGATTCCGTCGGAATTTCCGATCATGTGTACATACATTACACTTGTCTTTACACATTTTCTTAGGGATAGTAAATGGATTTCTATACAGAAGATAAGGGAGAGATAGGGTCACTTCCATATGAACAAATGGAGAAACAAACAAACCCAACACTTGTTACAGTCCCACCCTAAATTTATTAGGCAGGCTGGACTGCTCATGTCATTTGAATTACTGTTTTCCTCTAAGCCCGCGTACACACGATCGAATTTATCTGCTGAAACCGGTCCGACGGACCGTTTCAGCAGACAAATCCGATCGTGTGTACAGGCGAACAGACAGGTTTTTCCAGCAGACAAATTTTAAAGCATGCTTTAAAATCTGTCTGCTGAAACCCGTCCGTCCGACATGTCCGCTGGTTAGTACACTAACCAGCGGACATATCTGTCCGCACATGTGTCGAATGGATTCGACGCATGCGTGGAAGTATTTTACTTCTTGGTTCGGTGACGTGGCGGCGTCAACAACACCGCCACGTCACTGCGCTGTCTGCCGGCGGGGATTTTGGTTTGATCGTGTGTACACGATCAAACCAATATATCCCAGGAGACAAATCCGATCAAAACGGTCTGTCAGACCGATTTGATCGGATTTGTTTAGTCGTGTGTACGCGGCCTAAGACACCTCCAACTAGGACCCTATATATGATGTACATTTTTTTGTTTTTGTTTTTACAAAAGTACATTACGGTTGCCCTATTTTTCGATTCCATTACATTGAATAGGATGCATTAAGGTGAAAAAAGTTTGATTCATTTATATAGTGTTTTACTCACTATGATTGCAAACCATTTTATTTTCTGTGGGCAAGGCAGCCATCTTGGGTATGCTCAGTTGGCTTCCTGCGGACCCAAAGCACTATCTGCTGTTGGTGAAGCCATCTTGGGTGCATTTAGTAGAATATCATACTAAGACCAGTTTTAGACAGAGTCCAGTAAGCAAGAATAACATGCCACACATTTGTGGCAGTGTTGAATTGTAATTCTTGTTAACTTGCTACACATTTTCACTGGCACGCTGTATACTTGCAGAGCACTTGAAGCACAAGTTCAAGTTGATCCTTTTCCAATTTGTAGCACATTTTAGTGGCAAGTCTCTAGCAAGAGCAAAGTTGTAGTTGTGAGTCTACAGCAAGAGCTTTGCAAGTCACAGTGACACCTGTGGTGGGATGACTATTGCACAACATAACTGAACCAGAACTTGCAGCAGACTTTCAGAATGTTTGCAAAGTAGGTTGATCTGAAGTCATTCAATACAGACTTGCTGCAATTGTGCAATAAACTTTTGAAACCTGACAAGTCTAGCAATAGCTTAGCAAGTCATTTTCAAACTTGCAGCTCAATCGCTTGCTGTCTGGGAAGCCAATTAACCTACCAGCAAAGTCTTTGGAGTGTGAAAAAGAACTGGAGTAACTAGAGGAAATCCACAGAAGCGCTGGATGAACATGCAAACTGCATCCAAATGGCATCCTGACCAGGACTGAAAACGAGGACCTCAGTGCTGCAAAGCTGAAGTGTAAACTACTAAGCCACCTTGCTGCTCTTTGTCCTGTAAGGAACTGCATGAGGCACTGTAAAGTGAGATAAAGAAAAACATGTATGACAACTCTCCAGAAAAGCCCAGAGCAGGGGAATGTAATGGACTGGGCGGAGGGCTGCATGACTAGGCAAACAGGAGAACAACCATTGGCTGGCCGGGGGGTAGGGGCGGGGATAGGAGTACATAAAAGGTCAGTTTCCCGCCCCCCGGCAAGCACAACGTGGGGAAAAAGTTCCCGCCCACCCTCCCTTAAAATCTGTGTAAGTGCTTGTATGTCAGTGTTGTGGCGTTGTGTGTTCTTTTCTAGGCACAGAAGGTTTGTCGTGGCAGCGTTAGTTGGTCTCTGCGGGTGAAGGACGAGACTTTAAAAGCTGAAATTCGACCTGTCGGTGACAGGGGGTATGATGGTGATTCCAGATAACGGAGGTTAACTGGAGGGACTGAGTATGGAGCACTGCGGTCGTAAGTGTCTTTGAGCCAGCTTGTCGGCTTGAGGCCTGTCAGAGGAAGTCCAGAGACCGCAGTGCAAAAATGTTGAGTTATATATATATGTTTATATATATAGAGTTGAGAAATGTGTTGCTAGAGGCTTTGCCTGCGGAGACCAACTTTAGGTAGTTCAGGTTTTATAACAGATGTGTTTACGTGAATGTTAGGCTGCTACGGCCTTTGTTTCCCCAACTCAAATGGTGTGGTCTCCAATTAATGGGAGGTTAATGGTTGGGGGGTTTGTCTTCAAGGGGTTACAGTAAGAGTAAGGGGTTACAGGTTGGTAATACATCTGTTATACTATAGTCATGTGTATGTACCCAATGTGAAAGCTGAACAGAGAGAACAACAGTATAAAAGTTTCTGTATTGATACATAACACCCTGTGGAAATATATGTTAGGAATATTCTGGAGAGGAAACATGTTTCTCTAGACTCTGGCAATTGATAGAAAGTAACTGTGTGTGACATACAGTATATTAAAACCCAGAAAGAGAGAAAGAGGCATAGTAGGAATCCAATAAATGATTGAAAGTGAGAACACAAAGGCTCCACTGTTAATACAAAGTGTTGTGTCTCTCATTACTGCCCCACACTGTGTGAAGAAGGTAACAGCAGGCAGCCATCGGGGGAACAGCAGGCAGCTATCGGGGAAAGCATGCGCCCATCTCTGAGAGTTGGATGTTGTCATCTTCTTTTCTCTTTCAGCCTAAAGCTGTCTATATTACAATGAAAACAAGGACAACTCTCGTTAGAATTCAAAAACAAAATTGAAAGTTAACTTATAAAACCTTATTTTATGCTCATTTGAATTTTTGTTTTTTTATGTAGAAATACCTGAACTAAAGGTATCCTCCAATCTCATGTGAACAGTCATGCCAATCTCATACTTGTTTGTATGACTTTTATTTGATTTTTTTTTTGCATATCCCCCAATGTGTTTTTGTAACTTTGCATTCTACAAGTTTAAAGTGGCCTGTATGAATCCGCTTTATTTGTTTATCCCTGCAGTCTATTGTGTTTTTCATAAGAGCTTTGTGGATTGTTAAATTATCAATAATTCATTAAATGCAATTACCCAGATGTTACAAAAGCACAACACCACTTTCCATATCATTTAAAATCATTTTAATTCTCCCTTTAACTATAAAACCACATGAAGAAAAGATAAAGAGGAACGCTTTATGATCATGGATATTGCGTGATAAATATTTATAATAACAGTAGATAACAGGAAGGGAATGAAAATAATGAAAGCTAAGCTTTTCTGAAGCACTCCTTAGGTTAATTGATGGCGTTTGGCGAGCAGGCGTGTGTGCCTCATACTCACACTCTCTCGTTAGTTGCGCCTGACTGGCGGGTTTATTTCATTTGTGACAGACTCTTTTGCATAAATGAAATTTAATAAATTCTAAGTGCTGCTAGATGCTTATCGTCAGAGAGTTTTTAAAACTGACAATCATATCTGTATTGGAGAAATTAAAGGAGAATGGCTGCATAAAATGTTTTATTTTCAAACAATGCAAAAGTGTCAAAATGACAACTGTGTAATGAGTTTAGAAACGATAGAGAGAAAGGAGTCACCGCTCCAGGTGGGATCACTAAATGGTTACAGGTGGTGCAGGATACCGAGGGTGCTGGCGGTGCACTAAGCAAAATGAAGACAAAGAAAAATGGATAGCCGCACTCCAAAACCTGATGGGTGGTCTTTTATTCAATAGACAGCATGTACAAAAATAGGGTCACAGCAGTAGAAACAAGGAACAGCCGACGCGTTTCGCACTGGATCAGTGCTTATTCATAGCCATGAATAAGCACTGATCCAGTGCGAAACGCGTCGGCTGTTCCTTGTTTCTACTGCTGTGACCCTATTTTTGTACATGCTGTCTATTGAATAAAAGACCACCCATCAGGTTTTGGAGTGCGGCTATCCATTTTTCTTTGTCTTCATTTTGTGTAATGAGTTTGTTGTTAAGCAAATGAGGTTTAAAAGATATGAGGAATTACACATCAGTGATCACCGGAGCAATCGGATCAGCCATTTTTTATTGCTCTCTTCAGACTTGTCTTTAGCCTCCTACACCCACACCTTTGATAAATGCAGGTTCCTTTGGAGCACACAATAGCAGACCCAAAATGTTGTTGTAAAGAATTTCGAGTCACAAATTAAACCAGAATGTTACATAGTTACATAGTAGGTGAGGTTGAAAAAAGACACAAGTCCAACCTATGTGTGTGATTATATGTCAGTATTACATTGTATATCCCTGTATGTCGTGGTCGTTTAGATGCTTATCTAATAGTTCCTTGAAACCATCGATGCTCCCCGCTGAGACCACCGCCTGTGGAGGGTATTCCACATCCTTGCCGCTCTTACAGTAAAGAACCTTCTACGTAGTTTTGCAGTTAAATCTCTTTTCTTCTAATTTTAATGAGTGGACACATGTCTTGTTAAATTCCCTTCCGCAAAAAAGTTTTATCCCTATTGTGGGGTCACCAGTACGGTGTTTGTGGAATTGAAATCATATACCCTCTCAAGCGTCTCTTCTCCAGAGAGAATAAGATCAGTGCTCACAACCTTTCCTCATAACTCATAACTAATATCCTAATGTGTGAGACACGCGTCTCTCAAGCCGTCTCTCAGGTCCGAATCCAACCTTCTAGCAATCTACTTGCATGGGCCATGAAGAAGGGGGTTTTTTATGTTACCTCCGCAAGTTACTTTACGTGACAATTGCGCGGTCATGCAACGCTGTACTCAAATAAAATTTATGTCCTTTTTTCCCACAAACAGTGTTTTCTTTTGGTCGTATTTGATCACCTCTGTGTTATTTATTTAAACAAACAAAAAACAAAAAAACAAGACCAATATGTATTCTGCTACATACTTTTGGTAAAAAATCCCAATAAGCGTATATTGATTTTTATATAATTCTTTTATTTAAAAGTATCAAGTAAAAACATACAAAATAAAACATACAGTACTTTTTACATTTTACATAATATGTTTCACAATAGTACAATTCCACATCTGGTTCCAAAAAAAAAATATATTTTACATTCTGCTATAAAACATATCCAAAAAAAAATCTAATTTCTGTATAAAGTTAGGCCAATATGTATTCTGCTACATACTTTTGGTAAAAAAAATCCCAATAAGCGTATGTTGATTTTTTTTAATAATTTTTTTTATCTAAAAGTATCAAGTAAAAACATACAAAAAAAAAATCAGATTTTGCTTTCATAATTTTTAATTTGTAATTCTAAGCTATTATTTTCTATTCTATTCTAATTCAAATAGATTTTATTTGAATTTTGGGAAATGGTTTTATTCTTTCTATTCTATTCTATTGTTTTTTAATTATATGTTTTTTCTATTTGTTTATTCTATTCTATTCTTTTCCATTCTATTATTTTATTTAAAATGTTTGAATGTACTGTGAAAGGATTAAAATCCCTGTCAATTTGTTTTCTCCCTTCAGTGTGATTTTGATTCATGTCCCCTTCTAGAAACACAACATGAAATGAAAGGACATCTTTCAAAAGTGAGGAGAAATAGCCTCTTAGCCAGTTGTCACAGGAACATGTGTTGTGTCCCTATTGGGAGATCCTCACCACCTGCTGTGGAGACAACCATAAAAGTTGTGATTTTGTTGCGATTTTGCACAACTTTCTATCCTGTGTAGACACGTGCACTGCTGAAACATGTGTTCATTTTTCAATTTTATTTGTTTGTTTCTTCTTCTGTTTTCCGGGTTATTAGTTATGATTGCAATTAGTAAATTTGTAAATTCGTAATTTAACATTTCGTTAATTCAGAAAAGAAAACATTTGTAAATTTGTAAATTCGAAAATTCGAAAATTTGAAAATCCAAAAATAAGAAAAAAAATCCAAAAATTCAAAATAATAACTAACTAACTAACTAATAATAATAACTAACTATTAACTTAAAGGTATTGGACTTTCCTTTCAAATTTGTCTGTTAGTGAAAGTAACAAATACAAATTTATCCAAAGTTACGAGTTATCCGAAATAATGAATGCCGCATCTAAACAAATGGAATAGAACAAATTAATAATAATAATAAAATATTATTATTATTGTTATTTATTATTATTAATTTGTTACATTCCATTAGTTTAGATACAGCATTCTTAATTTCAGATAATTCGTAATTTCGGATAAATTCTAATTTATTACGTTCACTAACAGACAAATTTGAAAGGAAATACAAATACCTATAACGTAGTTGTTAAGTTACCATCAGATTTTAAAATGTTATGGTTTTGGGTTTAACGAAATTCTAAATATTCAAATTTACGAATTTCTGAATATTAAAATTTGTCGAAATTTGTTAAACTAAGATTGCAACTAAACAAATTGCACATGTCTCATCCTGTGCCAACAGTCACCAGAACAAACAGAGAGGGTAGATCTCCACAGTGGGAACGAAAAACTTGGCAGTGGTTTCAGCACTTCTATACTTTACCCAAAAGTCAAAAAAGTGTACGAAAGGGTGTTTATTCTAAACATAAGACATAGGATTATATATTGAAAAATTCTGTTCATGTTGGAGATTAAAAATGCATTTCATAAAAATATATATATATATATTGCCTGCAGCTGTCAAGTAGTTGGGATTCCAAAAAGTTTTTGAACAACATGTCCAGTCGAAACATCAGGTCAATGGAAGAAAAGCAGCTGCAGAGGTCATACACTAGTGTGCAGGTAAGGATGGAACAAAGCCTTTAATCGTTGAGATATTGGCGTGAACATGTCAGACATATGTAAGGAGAATGTATAATTAGATGACTGAGTGACCTTGGAATTCTCAAAGATTATTTATATTAGCAAACCAGCAGTAACAGTTTTCTTGAAAAGGTTATGTTAAAAGGTCATAAACTTCTTAAATCAGAATAATTTCTGGATTGCTCTTGAGGATAGCCTACTTTAGATTCAATCAATATCTAAAGTCATGTTAAAGCGCTGGACATTTTATTGAACTTCATTGGCATCTAGAAGGAGCATTATGGTGAAATAACATAAAAAAATATATATATAACTTTCCAAGTTTAAAATCTACTTTACAAGTTTAAAATCACTTTAAGCCAAAATAATTATTTTGAAAACTTTAGATAAAGTAGGGAATGAATAAAAACCCTCTCAAATTTGTTTGCCCTTTGTGTCCCACTGGAAAAGTTCCATCCATTTCCTGTTCTATGAAGACAACTGTAAAGTGAAAGGATATCTCTCCAAAGTGAATTCTCCTCCTAAACAGATTTCACATGAGATGATATCTACTCTTGTTTTCTGTTCTGCTGCCAACTCAAATTAATTTTTATTTCCCCTCACATTCGATATATCGGTTAGTTAGAGGCTGGAGGGTGGAATGATTTTATCCTGGAATGGGGCTTTAACTAAAGGTGTACTTTAACAACTTAAGCAAGAAGATTACAAACATATTACTAAAGAACAAAACATGAGGTATTGCGATTTCTGTAGCCATAAAACATAACACACATTTGTGCCAAGTTGTGTACAGAATATCAACCCCCTTAACGAATAACAATACTTAAAACTACTCATTCCCAATACTTGTAGTATGGCACCAATTCTTTATTATTTCCTCTAATACCTCTCCATTATTTTAAAGGAAAACTAAAAAACTAAAACCATAAACAAAAATTGAATATATTGCAGCTTACAGTAGTTAGTTTGGCTGCATTCGTTTTCAAGCCATAGAATGTCAGCAATTACTTGATAATATTGCTTGAAATGCAGTGTCCTTGTCACTTCCTGTGTGGTGCGCAGGAGAATGTCTTCCTTTCTAGCTATTATCTATTAAATTTATCCAAGGTTACAAATTATCAGAATTAAGGAACACTGCATCTAAACAAATGGAACCAAACAAATTAATAATAATAAATAATAATAATAATAATAATAAAAAGTTTGTATTATTATTATTATTTTTATTTATTATTATTTGTGACGTTCCATTCGTTTAGATACAGCATTCTTTATTTCAGAAAATTCGTAACTTTGGATAAATTCGTTTTTATTACGTTCACTAACAGCCAGATTTGAAAGGAAATTCAAATACCTACAATTTATTAGGTAAGTTATTATTAGTTAGTTATTATTTCAGATCTTAACATTTTCAGGTTTTTGGATTTTTGAATTTCCAAATTGTGTAATTTACGAATTTTTGAATATTCTAATTTACAAATTTTCAGAAAAATTTGTTAAACAAGTTTACGTTTATTCGGATATTTCTGAATTGACAAATTTGGCAAAATTTGTTGAACTAAGACCCCGGGACCCAAGGGAACCCGAGGTCTCAGAACAGAATATTTTACCCAAACATATATTCTGATTCAGAAGTCAGCCTCCCACGATTTAATTGACACCAAGTGAACCTGATACACTATACATACATGTTTTGTCCCCATATTGGGAGAGAAGCCTAGAGTGACAACCATGGCTTACCCTATAGAGAACGTGGAGGAGTGACGTAGACACCCAGAGACAGGAAGTGTGTTATTTGCAGGATTGCCAAGTGGAAATTATGCAAAATAAAACAAATGCAGCCACCACACCAAGAAATAGTAAACTGCAATATATTACATTTTTGTTTTTGATTTTATAAATACTTTTTAAAAATGTAAAGCACGCTGACCGCAGTACAGCATTAGTCTATCTAATGGATGCTAATGGATGCTAAATTGCAGGGGGAATCTTGAAATTGTACAATCAAATTTAGATATACATTCAGGTAAACTTGGTTATTTTACACAGGGTGCAATTGTAGCACCCTCTAGTTACAACATTGGTAGGAAAAATTTAGCTGACTCAATGTAGCTTATGTGAGTCTGTGTAATTGCTGTGAGTTCAGATGTAGGTCTGGCTGGAGGGCTCTACAGGTCAAGCTTTTGGCACCTCTGTCTGGTTCTAGAAACTACCAGAAATTTCTAGAAGCTAGTGGGGGCGAGGGAAGAATTCAGTAATCTGCATATTTATGAGAATCTGTCCAATCCCTGGGCAGAAGACCTGGCAAGGTGGTTGGATTGGCTCATAAATATGAAAGAGCCTGATCAACAGGTTGCTGTTGTGGGGTGGGACATGGAGTGTTGAGGCTGGAGTTGTGAGGCCTGTAAGGGGAACCTGGGGCTGGAGGTGGGGCTGATGAGACAGGAAGAGAAGCTGCAATGGGATCTCCACTAACCTACTTTCTCATCTAGGAGACCAGTGAGTAAAGATCTGTTCAGCAGGAGGTCTGAATAGCAGTCTAAGCAAGCAGCAGTATTCATGGAAACGTGTGAGTACCTCTACCTGATCACCCATCATTGCCAATAAGGGAGAAGGCTGCCAGATGCAATATCCAGCATGCTTTCACGGGACAGTATCAGAGATAACCTACTGTAAATTTCTTTCTCTAAGACATTTCTCAAGACAGTGAGGTTGGCTGGTATTTTCTACTACAGGGACATAGAGCTCCTTCATACTGTTGAGACTTTGCTATTTTCCACCAAGGGGACACAATGTTCCTACATATAGTTGAGATAAAAAAAAAATATCAAGAGGACACAGTGCACCTACATACAGTTTGGGACGTTTCTATTTAAACTAAGAGGACATAGAGCTCCTGCCAGAAGATATTTGCTACTGATCCATTACACTGTAATTATTCCGCAGGCAGAACAGTCTAGAATCCGTTTTTGCTTCAAGTTGTGCATAGAGAAATTGTCTTCCAAGTTGTTGTTAAACTCACTTTTGGGCATCCCATAACCCCTCGTCCCTATCCAAGTTATATTCCCTCAATAAAACATGCCTAAGGACTGGTTTCTATGTCTGCAAGTTAGAAAAATGCATATGGGCTGGTTGTGAAGGTATAGCGGGACTCAAAATCCTGTGGCCTTTAGAGTCTAGAGTTATACAATAACAAAAAAAAAGAATCCAATTTCCTAATATTACTTTTAACATTTTTATATGTGTGTGTTTTTGCTATAAATAAACTAAAGCTGTATTTTTTGCTCTATACTTTGGAGAATGATAGGAGCAACTTTGTGACAAAGCACTCATGTACTCGGATCATGTTCAGACTATAGAGAATAACGCATAGCTGTCTTAATAAGAACCTCTATATTAGAAGGCAATGGGCTATTTAATCTCCTCAATTTATAGGCTTATTGCCTTCTCTAATTAAAAAGTAAAAACAAGTACTCTAGCTGCATGAAATTATTTATTATCATCACACGGAAAACATTATTACAGCCGCATTTCTGCAAAATAAGCATTTGTTACATAATTAGAAAAATCATCCAGTGGAAAAAATGTGATAAGTCAATATTCAGAAAGTATATGTGTTCTTGGAAAAAGCCATTGCTGCTGGTTCCCTATTCTACTACAGAGGAATTGTCTCTTATAGTACCATCCCGACTCATAGTTGAAAGGAAATAGTATGTTTTCCAGATGACCACCCTTTCTTATAGGTCATCAGATATCTCTGGAGACACCAAATGAACGAGACACGTGAGGCAGGTGGGCATTCGTAAGATGTCTGAATTATGGTAGCTGTTTCGGAGCTTTTATTAAGTTTACCAAACAAAGAAAGGCATGAATATAAGAAGGCATATGTAGGCATACATGTCCTTCTACTTACACAAGCTTAATATATTGTACAAAGTATCATATGACTTAAAGGGCCAGATTCAGATACAATTACATTGGCGCAGAGTATTAGAGATACACTACTCCGCCGTATTTTACCAGCCTCTACGCCGAATTCTGGTAGATTTTGTCCCTTGCGGTACGGCGGCGTAGTGTATTTCTCGCCACGTAATCAAAATACGCGATTAGGGGGCGTGAAGCATTTAAATTAGGCGCGTCCCCGCGGCGATCGAACTGTGCATGCTCCGTTCTGAAATTTCCCGTCGTGCATTGCGCGAAATAACGTCGTTACGTAATTTTTTGTTTGAGTAGCGTCGTTTACGGACATTCCTATTCCCGGACGACTTACGTAAAAAATAAAAAAAGACGTCGGAAAACGTTGAAATTCGACGCGGGAACGACGGCCATACTTAACATGGGCTGTCTAATATTAGACCAGCAAAAAGCTGGTATAACTTTACACAGCAAAAAGATGACTAAAGATGCCGTAAGAGATTGCGATTGACGTTCGTAACTTCGTGGATCGTCGGCAAAAGCTCATTTGCATACCCCGACGCGGAAAACGATGGGAACTCCACCCAGCGGCCGCAAATTTATTGCAGCGTAGATCCGAAGGCAGACGAACACGTAAGCCAGTCGGATTGAAGCCCGCAGCCATATTTTCATGGTTTGAGGTTTCAAAATAGTGAAAAAACGCGCGTAATTTGAAAGTACTCCAGTCTAATGCGAGTTAGACAGGAGTAAGGGCTCTGTGAATCTGGCCCAAAGTCTTTACAAGTTAAAATAGACAACATGAGAAAGAACAGATAACAATTCCAGGAATTGGCTGAACACAGCCAAACTTCTTGCCTATGTGCACACAGTTTTATCACAAGACAAGATACTGCAAAACAACATATATTCACTTAATCAGCAAAATGTTACCTTTAAAGGTGTAGTTTGTATATTAGATTACAAAACACAAGGGTCTTTTTACATGATTATTTCAATCCTCTCTTTTGTCACAAACGTGACAATACAAATGTATCATTATCCTAAGCACGTAAAAATAGAGAACAATAAACACCTAATCTCAGCTGTATAGCAATTGTCCATGAAATATAAAGAGGGAAGGGGCATGACAGTCCTTAAAAGCAAGTGGGAGGGGCACGACAGCCTTTAGACCAAATAAAAAATAGGCTTCTGCATGTCCATTAAGTTCATAAAAGGGAAGGAAAAGGAAATGTCCACATTTTAATTCTCATTTCCCTTTCCCCAAAACGTTTGGTACGATTCTGTGTTCATCCATATTTTACAGAGATCCTCTACCTTAAAACCCTGCCTCTTTGTAAGAATAGAACTTGATATCCACAGACAGACTGAAACTGATGCATTGAGCTAGACTTGGGTCTTCGGGCTGGCATCTGGATTTCTCTCTTGTGATGCTCTCTGGAATTTCGTACACCTTGGGCGTGCATCATTTGGCTAACCCTCAAGGCGTCATTCCCAGGAACATTTTCCAGCAGGAGTCTGCCTTTACTCATCTCACACCTCCCATGGCATTAGAACAACGAAGATGAACAACAAAGACTTCTATGTAAAAGCTGTAGTCATCTCTTCATCCGGATAAGGTATAGGTTAGGGTATGAATAGGGTATAGGGTATTTCTTCATGTGCATGGGGCTAGGGGTCAATGCGGGCTGGCTGGCGTGGATACTCCTTTAGTTCCTTCTATCCCTGGGGCACAAGTGGACCCGAGGTCTCAGAACAGAACATTTTACCCAAACACATATTCTGACTCAGAAGTCAGCCTCCCAACTTTGCAAATATATCTGATCATCAGCAACAAACATTGATGAATAAACAACATTACATCATTAACACTTCACGATTGAAACTTAAAATTCAAATGGTAAATACATCGTACACATGACCGTTTTCCTCGACAGAATCCATCAAGAAACTTGGTGGCAGAGTTTTTTGCCAAGGAGAACGTTCATGTGTATGTTTTTCATCGAGAAAACTGGGAGTCTCAATTTCTTTGTCGCGTTCCTCGTTGGGCTGGTTTTCGAACGTTTTTGTCGGGCTTAGAAACCTGCACATGCTCAGAATAAAGAATGAGCCGGGATCCCATCTTCAAAAAAAGTAGCGTTCCTAATAGAAATAGCACATTTGTCATGCTGTAACAGACTGAAAAGTGCAAATCGTCTCTTACCAAACTTCTACTTAACACGCAGTAACATGAGATTACCAAAAGCAGCCCAAAGGGTTGTACCAGTGGAATCGAACTTCCCCTGCCGTCGTACGTGTTGAACGTCACCGCGTTTGAGAACGATGAGATTTGGTCTTGACTGTGTGTACGCAAAGAAAGCTTGTCAAGATTCTCGGTCGTGTGTACGAGGCCTGACTGTCATTTAAACAAACTTTCCCATCATATTTTAGTACCTCATGGACTCAATATATGCAGCAATTTATTTAGATCCTGATTACTTAACCACTTCCCATCCCGCATTTAGGGAAATGATGGCCGCTGGCTCTGCCATCCTGGGCGGCCGTCATATGACATCCTCGGGCCTTCCGGCCACTAGGGGGCATGCGCGCCGCGTCAGTTGGGTGCTGATAAGCGTGCCTGGTGGCTGCGATCACCAGTTACAGAGCCAGGGACGTGGATTTGTGTGTGTAAACACACAGATCCACGTCCTGTCAGGGAGAGGAGACCGATGGTGTGTTCCTTGTACAAAGGGACAACGATCAGTCACCTCCCCATGTCAGTCCCCTCCACCACAGTTAGAATCACTCCCTAGGAAACACATTTAACCCCTTGATCGTTCCCTGCCAATGACATTTACAAAGTAATCAATGCATATTTAAAGCACTGTTCGCTGTATAAATGTCAATTGTCCCAATTAAAAAAAAAATGATAAATGTCAATTGTTCTGAACTTAATACCAACTAGCAATCATAAGTTATGTTACCAGTGTAGCAATACTAATCTGCACAAACTTCCTCACTGAGGCGTTTATCCTATAAGGATAAAGGATTTGGACCTGGATTTGGTGGAGGGATATCTTTCCCTGGTTTCTGACCCATAATGCAAAATACTGAAGACCACTTTGACTGTCCTACCTTACAGTCAGTGTATCTACATAACAAATTAACTTATTAGAGGCATACCCTACTTTTACGTACACAATGGGGTTTATTTACTAAAGCTGGAAAGTGCATAAATCAGGCTCCCTTCTGCATAAAAAACAATGAGCTAACAGGTTTTATTACCAAAGCTTAATTGAACAAGTTGGGGTTAGAAGTTCATTGGTTTCTATGCAGAAGTGAGCCTGATTTTGCGCTTTCCAGCTTTAGTAAATAAACCCCATTGTGTACTTAAAAGTGGGGTATGCCTGTACTTCTATGCGACAGAAAGAAAATCAAACATTTAGCGGCACTGTTGGTTACCTAAATACCTTTCCCAAAGGGATACTGAACTGCAGTTCTAATATATGGAGTCTTAAATATATAATTGGGTCTCCCACAGACACTACATTCTCTTTAACCTCCCTGGCGGTATGATTATTTCAGATTTTAGGTGCTGAAAGCGGTACCATTATTTGCAAGGAAATTTGGCGTTTTATACTTTAGGCCTGTAATTCTTAGGAATAACTCACTTAAATCTGACCAAACAAGAGTGTAATAGGCATCCTAGGTATGACATTTAAAAAAAAAAAAATTATAAATTATAATATAATAAACAATTATAAATAATTATAACAAATAATAATATAATTATAATAAAAATTATTCAATAATGTAATCAACTCAAAATCATTGAAATTTACTCAGTTGCAGAATTGTCGCTGTCATTACTTTTATTTATTTTTTATGAAGAATTTCCCCACAAATCGCTATCGCTCAATTCTGCAAGTGATTATAATTTATTATCGCTGTTTTCTAGCTGCTCTAAAACCATTTTTGAGATAAAGGGACACTTTTGGTTGCTATGGACAATCTACAGTTTGCAGGCAGAAAGAACAGTTTTTATTATATAAAACAACATGTAGGGCACAGGGCAGACCACTAGGGACAAGGGGGGTGTGTATTTTTTACATACAGTACTGTAATCTATAAGATTACAGTATACAGTATGTAATGTGTTTGAATGAATTTGAATGAATGTGCTTTTTGAATTTGGCGCCGTTCTCCACCCCCGTGCGTCGTAACGTCACAGGAAACGGAGATCGGCGACACACAGAGGCACTGTGTGAATTGAGCGAGGACAAGTAAGTAACTTGTGCCTGTGGATTCTGCGAGGCGAGCCCGAGTCTGACTCGGGTTACCGATCGCAGCACGGAAATTTAACCCTGAGTTAGACTCGGGAATACCGCCAGGGGGGTTACATTTAAAAGGCTAGGACTTTATCAGAACCAGGGTAAGGAAGAGTTCATCAAAATAGACAAAGGTCTACACACCATGGATAATTGTCTTATCCCAGACAAAGCCCCCATTTGAAAGGAAATAGTAGGTATTCCAGGCGACCATCCTTTCTTATAGATCCACAAACAGCTCCATCAGATATCTGGAGTCACTGAATGAACGAGACACGAGAGGCAGGTTGTGCATTCGTAAGATGTCTGAATTATGGTAGCTGTGTCTGAGCTTTTATTCAGTTTACCAAACAAAGAAAGGCATGATTATAAGAAGGCCTACGTAGTCATACGTGTCCTGACTACAGCCAACCAAACTTCCTGCCTATGTGCACACAGTTTTATCACAAGATAAGATACTGGAAAACAACATATATTTACTTAATCAGCAAAATTATAACTTTAAAGGTGTAAATCGTATATTAGATTACAAAACACAAGGGGCTTTTTACATGGTAATTTCAATAGTTATATATAAAAAGCAGTCCATGCTGTTTGAGTTATCTGGGTGATTACTGTACATGACTTCCAATGATAATGTTTTTTAAAACCCTGTTTTCGCCAACAAGAATAAAATTGATCATACAAGGGTGTTTCTTTACCTTTATTTTTAGTTTAGATTGACTTTTAAAAATAACAAATGCAGTAATATAGAGAATGGATACAAAGTTTACAACACCATAACACTTTTGGTATATAGTAGATTTTTTTGTACAAATGTATACATGAGACACAAAAGAAAAACAACTGATGATGAACAAGGGACAAACGGTATTTGGTCTCAAAAGATGGACAGTTTCTCAAAATGAGGGACAGTTGGAATCTTTGGCTTAAAGCAGGGGTAGGCAACCTTGGCTCTCCAGCTGTGGTGAAATTACAAGTCTCATGAGACATTGCAAGAGCCTGACAATCAGAGGAATGATGGACCGTTTTCATCAGACTAACCGATCGTGTGTGGGCCCCATCGTTTTTTTATCCATCGGTTAAAAAACTAGGACCTTTTTCTAAAATTATCTGATGGTTAAAAAGCGATAGTAAAAAACGACCGTCTGTGGGTACGTCCATCGGTTAAAAATCCACGCATGGTCAGAATCAAGTCGACGCATGCTCAGAAGCATTGAACTTCATTTTTCTCAGCCACTCGACACAATCGTTTTTTTAACCAATGGTGTGTAGGCACGACTGATCATCAGTCAGCTTCATCGGATAACTGATGAAAAAATACATCAGTCCGATTTCATCTGATGGACTGATTATGTGTACATGGCATAAGGGGGTTATTTACGAAAGACAAATCCACTTTGCACTACAAGTGCAAAGTGCACTTGAAAGTGCACTGAAAGTGCAGTCGCTGTAAATCTGAGGGGTAGATCTGAAATGAGGGAAAGCTCTGCTGATTTTATCACCCAATCATGTGGAAGCTAAAATGCTGTTTTTTATGTTCCTTGCATATCCCCCTCGAAACTACAGTGACTGAACTTCCAAGTGCACTTTCAGTTCAATTTCAAGTGCACTTTGCACTTGTAGTTTGCACTTGTAGTGCAAAGTGGATTTGCCTTTCATAAACAACCCCCTTAGAGTCAGAGGCATGATGGGATTTGTAGTTTCACCACAGTTGGAGGGCACTGGTGCACAAGGGATGGCAGCAACAAACCGTCACTTGAATTCTACACACAGGAGGAATAGCAGATATCTGCACTGCCGGTGTTTCATTCTGCCTAGAAAAAAATTCCCTGGTGTCTGACGTCCGAGAGACATCTCTGTTCCCAGTCGATGCTTGTTATAGGGAAACACATTGGTTGGAGAGGATCTCGTGACGTCACCACATACCAGCTGGCAGCCTGATAATGTGTAACCTGTGTACTGCTTTGTATTTTCTTTGTTGTGCTGAGGAAGTTTTGTGGAAATAAAATATCATAATATACCGCAATATCAAGTCCTCTTCTTTTTTCTTAAACAGTGAATATTACTGGATGGATTTTGAGCCCAAAATTTTAAAAGGAGAAATTAAAAAAACGGTTTAAAAGGTTATAAAAACCATTGAACCATTGAACCGTCCCAGTGGCCATACATGGAGAAAAGCCTCTGATTGTTTTGGAAGTGAACCTGGTTGATTATCACAGCTGTTTGTGGATATCAGGCGAGATTGATCCCTATAACCTGGGGTCCATCGTGTTCGGTAAGGGGCCATCTGGTCTTTTTGCTTATTTTTTTCCGTTTAGACATCAAGTCACTGCAACATCATCTTTTAGGAACCCCGGGGGGGGGGGGGGGGGCTGTATCAGACCTTATGTTTACATTTATTTTCACATTCATCACGCTTGTGTTGGGACTTTAATTGTATAAATTATATTTTTAGAGCTGATGGTTCAGATAAATGTAGATAGCAGAGGGAGGAGAGAGGAGATAGAACTTTGGATTAAGACAACTACATTCTACAGGGGAATATGTTTTATTCATTTTTAATTTCAGAGGTTTACAACCACTTTGGCACCAAGTCCCAATAGAGACGAAACGTTTGGAGGCGGTGTTCTGACGTCACCGCATCACGTGTGTAGGAGCCGGAAGAGACGGGTACACGCTCTGCTAGCCGGCCGGCTTATGATTTTATGCTGCTTTCATTCAGACTTGATGTAAGTGCACATCTGTTTTTATATAATAAATTGCTCTAAATGGTTTTACGCTATGTGAGTTTTCCTTGCCTTCTTATGCTTATGTTCGAGTATTGATTCTGCCTGAGGATTTCTCCACTGATGAAGATACCTTTAATGCCCTGACTGATGGGATGGGTTGTTTATCTCTGTGATATTTGATCTCCTTGAGATCTTAGTCTCTGGTAAGGGTCAGTGTTGGATGTTGGTGGATGTTCTTTGTCGTCATAGCCATTGCACCGTTTTGTTGATCAACTGCACATTGGGCAATACTATCATCAATTTGTGCTTGCCTTGGACTTTATTTTCCTCACAATTGTGTTTTTTCATTCACTATCGTGTTTCATGTTTTTGATATATATCCAACAATCTATTTAACATTTTTTTTCACTGTGTTTATACCCAGCTTATGTGTATATCGTATTAGGCACAGCACATCATATAGCCCGACTCCTTCCTTTTTTCTTTTTACAACCACTTTAACTCCACGTTACCTGGTTTCTCTTCCTCCAGTAGGTCCTGTTATTATTTCCCTTTTTTTCATAGCTAGGGACCTATCTGGATCTAGAAGTAATAAAGGTCATGACTAATTTGGAGTTTATTTCTGCAGTCGTTTTGTGTGCATTTATGGAGCTATGCAAATTGGTAATTGACTCCTGTCTAAAGGGGTCCCATTGTACTGTAAATGTATCTGAGATAGAGACCTTGGACTGGAAGCTCCTAGAGCAGTCCTTCTCAACCAGGGTTCCATGGAGCCCTAGAGTTCCATCCCAAGGTTGCCAGGAGTTCCTTGAGCAAGGAGAAATTTCTGCTTTTAACTGCTTGCGGACCGCCGCATGTACATTTACGTCGGCAGAATGGCACCGACAGGCACATCAACGTATATATATATGTTGGTGCCTTGAGGGGGTTTGGGGTCCGATCGGACCCCCCCCCGTACATACGGCGGTCCGGTTACCTGGCCGAGCGATCCGTGCAGAGGGGGCGGCGGTTCGTTTTTGTCCGCCCCCTCCAGATTGCTCTCAGCCAATGCGCGCGCTCCCCCTGCAGTGCACTTCCTCCTCCTGTGTAAACACAGGAAGGAGGAAGTGATGTGATTTCTCCCTCTGCGGTTTTTTCAACCACCGCTGAGGAGAGATCACATCGCACTGTAAGTCTGCACAACACTACACTGACACACACTACACATAGGCACATTTAACCCCCCCGATCGCCCCCCACCCCCTGCATTTTGGTCCGGGTCTTAAGTGGTTAAAAACATTTCAACTAACAACAATGCTATTTTAAATTATCTGTGAGGTGGAAATGTTCCCAATGACCACAAATGAATGGACACTTTTTCCCACTTACCATGACACTAATGTACAATAAGCTGTGGCTAGAGTAAATATTAGCAGAGGTTCCTTTTATAGTTATTTCAAGTGTTCTTTAACCTTAAAAAATAAAGACTTTACTATAAGGTGGAACTAATGTGAATGTATACTATTTAATGTGTTGTATACAATGACAGTGCTATATAAATAAATAAATAAATAATGCATTGTTATTATTATACATTTGTTTTTGCCTTTAGTTACACTTTACATCACAGTTCTAGCTGAAGGATCACTTTAAAAGGCAGAAAAGGATACATTTTTCCTGATCCAAGCTATTGAGGAGCAAAAAGAATGGAAAGTCAGACTACACATTATGAACTTTGTTCTTTGATGGCATTTAACAGAACAATTGAGCAATCCATTCAGGGAAGGCTATCTCAGGCTAAGAGAACACAAATTGTCACCTGTCACTTGGCAAACAGGCAGCACCTTTGTTTAGCATGATTCTTCTATATACAAGAACTATTTTACACAAAAAGAACAAAACTTGCGGAGTCTTCCAGGGTAACGCAGAGAATATAATTCTGTGTGTTGTAATAGTACCGGGAATAAAATGGTTTCCGCTAGATAGGTTGATGAATTGTTGGGAATGTTCTTTGCAGCTTTTTGTGTTTTTTTTTGCAATATGGTATCAAATTTATCCTTGCGAGAATTTTTTTATACACAGACGAGCTATACACACGTTCAAATCTTACCATTTGTTTTTCATTTTAGACAGGTTAGGAAAGGAATAGAACCTTGCTGCCACCAGGGTAAGGCTTAAGTTGGTGGCAACCATGACATTTATGCACCCTCTTAACTGCTATAGTAGCTAGGAATGTACTGTATGTTTACTTCTTCAGCCAACTGTTGTCTTCCTTGTGGAAGTGACTCAGGTGGCTGTAGGTGGATAATTACTTCCATGGGTAAGGGAATGAGTTCCCTCCTCAACCCTCCATCATATATCCCAGTTTCCTGAGCACCATTGACAGGAGACAGGATTACATTGTTGGAACCATCTTTTTACTTTTTTTTTTCTTTTTAATAAAGGACTTGTCCCAAACTGTCTTCTGTGGTTTTTAACATTTTGACACTTTTTTTGTGTGAAATGGTAGGGGTACAATGTACTCCATTACCAATTCACATAGGGGGGACGGGATCTGGCGTTCCCCTTTGTTAAAGGGGGCTTTCAGATTCTGATAAGCCCCCTGCCCGCAGACTCCCACAACCACCGGTCAAGGGTTGTGGTGATGAGGCCCTTGTCCCCATCCTCCCCATGTTGAGGGCATGTGGCCTGGTACGGTTCAGGAGGGGGGGCGCTCTCTCGTCCCCCCCTCTTTTCCTGCAGCCTGCCAGGTTGCATGCTCTGATAAGGGTCTGGTATGGATTTTTGGGGGAACCCCATGCAATTTTTTTTATTTTGGTGGGGGGTTCCCCTTAAAATCCATACCAGACCTGAAGGATCTGGTATGGATTTTTGGGGGGAAGCCCACGCCATTTTTTTTTAAAAGCATGGCACAGGGTTTCCCTTAATATCCACACCAGACCTGAACGGCCTGATATGGAATTTGAGGCGGACCCCCGCGCATTTAAAAAAAAAATTGGGTTTGGAGTTCCTCTTATTATTCATACCTGATCCAAGGGACCTGGTAATGAACTAAGAGGGAACCCATGCTGGTTTTTTTTCAATGACTTTTATCTGTATTGCCGGGGGCCCGGCAATTCATTATAGCCGCGAGTAGTTTTAAATGACTTTTTTTCCTTTAGAAATGTCATTTTGTGCAGGGACTTTTCTAAGCATGGGAAACATGCTCTATTTTACAGGCATACTATAGACACCCCCAAGATATGAAATTTAAAGGAATATTTCACTTTTATTGTTTCACTTTAGGCATTATTAAAATCACTGCTTCTGAAAAAACTGAGGTTTTTAATATTTTTTTTTGCATTGATACATGTCCCCTGGGGCAGGACCCAGGTCCCCAAACACTTTTTATGACAATAACTTGCATATTAATCTTCAAAATTAGCACTTTTGATTTCTCCCATAGACTTTTAAAGGGTGTTCCGCGGCTTTTCAAATTTGCCGCAAACACCTCAAATTGTTCGATGTTCGGTGAACAGGCAAACAGCCAATGTTCAAGTTGAACTACTAGATACAAAAACGATGCATATACATCTTAGGTATCGTCATGCATGCTAGAGTGAGGGCAATAATACTACGGTCATTAACTGGGCTTTTAAAGCATCACCTATGAGCAAATTTTGGTACTGTAGTTTGTCACCTTTTCACAAGTTTGTGCAACTTGAAGGCTTGACATGTTAGGTATCTAATTACTTAATGCAACCTCTTTTTTTTTATATATTTACCAAAAATTGATAATATATTGGTTTCTGTGACCCATATCTTTTAATGAAAATATGGGTTTGACAAACCATTGTGTGACAAAAAAAATTGCAGCTATCACCATTTTATTTTCTGGGGTCCCTGCTTTCAAGAAATATATTATATTTGGGGGTTTAACTAATCTCCAGGTCTAAAATGTACATTTCAACATATGTACAACAAAAATGCAAAAAATGGCTCTGGTAGTAAAAAGGCTGTCTTCATTCCGATGAGATTTTTTCTTACCTCCTTTTTTATTTGGCATCCATCCCCTGGACAGGATATGAGGGGAAATCTCCCCAGCGGATATTCTCATTCAAACCTGAGACCTTATAACACTAACAAGTCACATGACACCGGAAAGTGAATATGAATAATTGGGCCCAATTTGGACACTTTTTTCACTTAGGGATGTACTCACTTTTGTTGCCAGTGCTTTAGACATTAATGTGTGTTGAGTTATTTTGAGGGGGCAGCAAATTTCCACTATTATACAAGCTCACTACTTTACATTGTAGCAAAGTGTAATTTCTTCAGTATTGTCACATGAAAAGATATAATAAAATATTTACTAAAACGTGAAGGGTGTACTCACTTTTGTGAGATACTGTATATTGGATGAGTACAGACAAAGCTTTTAGGTGCCCTGCATTGGCCCCACTTAAAGTGTTTTATTATCTCAAAATAAATAGCGATGTAATGACAGCCATGCCAGATAACCTATCATTAAGAAAGGACATTGACAACTGTGTAAATTGTGTTTTTCTAAAGATCTCCTGTGTTTCCTTTCTGTTGCTCTTCACTGTCTGCTGCACAGACAAGCCTCATAATAAGTCAATCAGAGGTTAATCTCCATTTTGTCGATTTGTTTGTCTGAGTTTTTTCCCGAAACGCCCTAAAGTAATCAAAGGCTCACGATGACCCCAATTCTTCGAGGCAACATTTCAATGTTTCCCTTATTTAAACCATCAACAATATGGATAGATTACATCTGTGAACACTGTGTTTATGTCAAAAACATATTTGAAAGTGCAAAAAGGCAAATGACAGAGTCGGTCCTTCCGCTTCCAAATTATCCCCTTTCAGCCGCCCACCACTGATAGACCAGCGTGAATGTTTTATCTAATTTTAACTGAAAAAAAAAGGATAATTGCGATGTGTTTTTTTTCCCACTTGCTTGAGGATGTACTGTGTACACTAAATGGAAAATATGACCATGTGGAAGAAAGAAATTCATCAGAAAAAGAAGAAGAGAGAATAAACTTAAAATTACAGAAAATGCTTTTAAAGCTCCACTGAAGCCACCATTTTTTGTTAGCTTTGCATTGAGTAGTAAAAGGTTAGTACCTCTGCCGGGTTCTTATTACTGTGTCTTGGTGGGGGCATTTCCTCTCAACTCCTGTCCTCCTGTCACTGGCAGTTCTGGGCCAATGGATGAGCAAAGGAGGCACCTGCCTTGGGCTCATTAGTTGAGAGAACGCAAGTCATCTGCCTTCCAGTTAGCCATCAACCTGTGCATCAACCTGTGCATGATAAACCTAATATTTATTTACTTCATACTATGTACTGCACTGCTACATCATAATTGTTAGAAAATGTCCTCCTCAGGACATCTTTGTGGAGTCTACAGGATGTCTTCCTCCTCTCTTCTTGCATTTCAACTTGGACCAGTGTATCACTGTTCTGCTTTGTCAGTTTGTTCTATATAAGTAAACTGTGCTGTGGAATCAAATTATGTGAATGTGAACGATTAATGTGAACTAGGGTTGTCCCGATACTCGTATCGGTATCAGGACCGATACCGAGCATTTGTGTGAGTACTTGTATAAATGCTCCTGGTGCCTGATCCGATATCTGGGATGGGAGAGAGAGAGGCAGCAAGTAATGCCTTTGTGTCATGTTTAGATGGCTTGTTCTATATAAGTAAACTGTGCTGTGGAATCAAATTATGTGAATGTGAACGATTAATGTACAAAAGCCACGCCTCCTCTTCATCCTTGTCCATGATAGGGAAACACTCAGTTTCCCAGCAAGTGAGTCAGTGCTCCGCCAATCACGTACATCCTCGTCCTATGGACTGAATGGCACAGGCATGATCAAAAGAAAAGAACGGAGGGCGCACCGACCTAGTGTGATACCGCTAAATGAATTTTATTAAAATATTAAAATCAATCATTGTACTCATAAATTGGAGTTAAAATCAGGCTTTCAAAGGTAATACAGCAGAAGTCCAACAACATCAGCAGAACACGATAATCGCTTGAATCTCGAGTCGATGTTTAGGGCTGACGCGTTTCGGGGGCGTACCCCTTTCCTCAGAGCCTGGAGTACAATGATTGATTTTAATATTTTAATAAAATTCATTTAGCGGTATCACACTAGGTCGGTGCGCCCCCGGTTCTTTTCTTTTTTTCTTAGTTTTATGAATTCCCAAGATTCTGAGGAGGGCTGCAAGACTCTGGAAGTTATTTTCTAATTGAACTATACAAACCCATAGTACTCTTCGAGGGGGGAAAAAACACCGGAGCGCAGGAGAATCGTTTTTTGTTTACAGGCATGATCAGGCATGATCAGAGGTATGCAGATGACACTATACACTGTCCTGAGTCTTAATATGTTTAGTGCATTGGGAGTCCTGGAGCCATAGTCTGTGACTGACATAGCAGAAGGAGAATACCAAGTTATCAAAGGCTCTGTGATCCTCAATATGCTGCATAGGTTTACAGACAGGATGGATGTAATGTACTTCATGGTTCCTTGCTCAGTCCAACTTAAAATGTCTTCAAGGTTATCCAGCTTCCGGCAGCCATGTGTTACTCCATTGTCTTTCCAAACACATCTGTTGTCCAAGCACATGTTTCTCTCAAAAGACCCCAAGCCCCTCCCACCAACTTTCTGCATACCAACTTCCTCTGCTCCGCTCCAAAACCTATTTAACTGGTTTATTTACATATCAATGTAGGGGGTGAGGGAGAGCCTGGCTTTTCTGCAAACATATGCTCTTAAAAATCAAACTCTATATTATTGCTATCAAGACAATATAAATGGCCATAGCAACACAGCCATACGTGGGTCAAATTTTGAACAAATTTTATTTTCAAAACCAGAAATTTGGTGCGTTTTGTGATCCAATGGTGCCACCATTGATTTTAAAATTTGACCAACCAAGCCTTCAATTTCACTTTGCTACAGAAAACATTTATTTATGTGGCTAGGAATCTTCTCTTCTTCCAGGTCACAGCTCATACACATTTCTTGTTCGATTACATTTCTTTTTCGATTCTCTTATCATTGATTATAAATGTGTTAATTTTTCAAAAAATGTACACCATGCCCAATCACCCCAATTCGATGACCACACGTAAATCGGCCATTGCTGCGGCTCTTCAATGGTGTGAAATTCAAAAGAAAATTGGCCCATGTATGGAAGGCTTAGGACAGTGCCAGTGCTCCTATAGACAGATAAACACGTGCCCAGATCCAAAGTGCTTCAAGATAGGTTACACTGCGCCTTAGGGTCAATCCCTGTTTATTGTACACTGACCACACAGCCCTGGATCCTCCTGTTGCCAGGCACTGCAACTCAGGAGAGACACTACCAAGAGGAGACTCTCATTGCGCAAAACTATTTGATTTTATTCATGTGCATTTTCAGCTGCGTTATTCCATTATATAAATTATTAGAGTGCTCAACTCAACATGTTACAAAAATTGAACACAGGAAGAATCCATAAGACCCATATATTGATCAGGCTTATATTATACTATCTGATGAGTGCAAATTTTAGATGGTGGTGGAAAAATCACGTATTTACCCACCAATTTATTGTTTAATTTTTCTAACATGTTGAGTTGAGCACTATAATATTTCATATATGGGATATAGCAGCTACATATGCACACAGATTTACATTTTTTCTGTAATTAACGGAAGCTAATTTAGCTGCAACAATCCACATATCAGGGATTTATATTCCCTTATTCATTGTTTATATGGTTTGTTTTACACCGGTGACACACATACTAAACAATTACCATAGATTTTATTAAAACACAAAACATATGTATTCCACTCACTTGCTTTTGTGCCTATAAAAACCAGCACCAGATGTATGCAGTGCTTCAGAAGGAACGATGGCTGCCTTAGCTCCAAACCCAATGTGGCGTGCGCTTCAACAGTTTTCTGTTTCAAATACCACTTTATACATTGACATACCTCCTTAGACCCAGTCAATCCAGACAGTATGTTCATCTGCTGACTTGGCACCATCCACAGGCAGCTTAACTTTTCAATAAGACACAGGAGTTAAATTGAACACAATTTTACTTCAGCCAATTGCAGACGCAACTACTTCTTTCCAAACCCCAAAGGGACCATGGAAGCAAAGGGAGGACCAAGGTTACCACAGAGGAGGGCATAGAGGTGGAAATCAAGGGAGCATATATCCTTATAGAGGACCTAACAATTATGCGAATAACAATCATGGTTATCAGCAACTAGGTCCGGCTCATCAAACATATGAGAACCAACGTGACTATGGTCATCAAACAATAAGCCCCCCATCAACATACTATAGACATGAACCACAGCAAGAAGCCCCTTACCAACTCAAAAGTTATGAACCACTGAGGGATGATTGGGATGTAAACAGAACCCTGTGTAATTTTTTTAGAGGAGTGGAGATGGGAACGGACCCCCAAACGGATGGACAGAGACAAAAGGTCAAGTAGAAGTCCACCAGGAAGAGGGGATGCAGAGCAGGATATAAGAAACAAGAAAAAAAAAGAACATTTTTTATCTAATCTTAACGGAAGTACCACTCACCCCAGGTCTTCAAAGATATGAGAACCAACGTGACTATGGTCATCAAACAAGAAGCCCTCCATCAAAATACTATAGACATGAACCACAGCAAGATTACTATCATCAAACATGAAGCCCCTTACCAACTCAACATAGTTATGAACCACTGAAGGATGATTGGGATGCTAATAGAACCCAAGGCATTTTTTAGAGGAGTGGAGGTGGGAGCGGACCCCTAAATGGATGGACAGAGACCAACAGAGACATTTGCATCTTTCATCAAGTGCTGAACTGATGTTTATGGATTTTGAGTCATGGGGAAAGCAAAAGAATTGTCAAAGAATCTGCGGGAAAAGGTAGTTGAACTGTATAAAACAGGAAAGTGATATGAAAAGATATCCAAGGAATTGAGAATGCCAATTAGCTGTGTTAAAACTCTAATCAAGACGTGGAAAATGAGGGGTTCTGTTGAAACCAAACTACGGTCAGGTAACCAACTAAAATTTCAGCCACAACTGCCAGAGAAATTGTTTGGGATGCAAAGAAAAACCCACAAATAACTTCAGGTGAAATACAGGACTCTCTGAAAACATGTGGTGTGGTTGTTTTCAAGATGCAAAATTAAGAGGCACTTGAAGAATATGGGCTGCATGGTCAATTCGCCTGAAGAAAGCCATTACTGCGCAAATGCCACAAACCTTTTGGCACAAAGTCATTTGGAGTGATGAGACCAAAATGTTGCTTTTTGGCCACAACCATAAACTCTTCATTTGGAGAGGAGTCAACAAGGCCTATGATGAAAGGTACACCATTCCTATTGTTAAACACAATATGATGTTTTGGGGATGTGTGAGCGACAAAGGCATAGGAAATTTGGTCAAAATTGATGGCAAGATGAATGCAGTATGTTATCAAACAATACTGGATGAACATTTGTATTCATCAGCCAGAAAGCTGCGCATGGGACGTACTTGGACATTCCAAAATGACAATGATCCAAAACACAAGGCCAAGTCGACCTGTCATTGCCTACAGCAGAAAAAAGTGAAGGTTCTGGAGTGACCATCTCAGTCTCCTGACCTCAATATCATTGAGCCACTCTGTGGTGATCTCAAACATGCAGTTCATGCAAGACAGCCCAAGAATTTACAGGAACTGGATGCTTTTTGCAAAGTGGAATGGGCAGCTTTACCATCTGAGAAGATAAAGAGCATCATCCACAAATACCACAAAATACTTCAAGCTGTCATTGATGTTAAAGGGGGCAATACACGGTATTAAGAACTGGGATGTGTAAACTTTTGATCAGTGTAATTTGGGTAGTTTCTGTTGTGATTATGATTTAAAAAGAGTCAAAACAATTGATTAATAACAAATGGCTTCAGCCAAACAATAACCATGAGTGAAAGAAAAGTGTTTATGCATCATTCATATTCTCTGGAAAATGGGCAAGAAATCATGAATTCTGTCAGGGTATGTAAACTTATGAGCACAACTGTATGTCACTAATGGACTTTGTCACTTAAGAACCTTTTATTTTATTTTTAAAATTATTGTGTGATAGTTTGTTCATAATTTATTTTTAGTGTTTATGCAGCACTGTCACATTCACTTATTTTATACTTCTTTCTAGTCCCTTCATGTGTAAGAAGAGTGTGATTTTCCTAAGCCCTTTCTCTGTGAAGTGCTAACACAAACTGAGGCCTCGTACACACGACCGAGAATCTTGTCGTAAAGGAAACGTTGTTTTCCTTGACGAAGTTCTTGTCAGGCTTGTCGAGAATCTTGACAAGATTCTCGACAACACACTTTGCATACACACTGTCAAGACAAAATCTCGTCGTTCTCAAAGGCGGTGACGTACAACGGCACTATAAAGGGGAAGTTCGTTTCCACTGGCGCCACCCTTGGGGCTGCTTTTGCTAATCTCATGTTGCTGCGTGTTAAATAAAAGTTTGGTGAGAGACGATTGAGGCCGTGTACACACGGCAGAGAACCTCGACGGGCAGAACACATCGTTCCGCCCGTCGAAGTTCCCTGTCGGCCGTCGAAATTGGCGACCCGCCCGTCGGGAATGGCAACCAGCCATTCTTCCAGGCGGGCCGTCGAGCAAATAGAGAGCGTGCTCTCTATTTCTGCTCGACGGGCTTCCTGACGGGAAGCTCGCCGAGAGCGTACACACGGCCGAGGTCCTCGCTGGAATGCAGCTTCCAGCGAGGTTCTCGCTGGTTTCCAGCGAGAAGCTTGGTCGTGTGTACGCTGCCTCACTCTTTTCATTCTGTTACAGCGTGACAAATGTGCTATCTCCATTACGAACTCTACTTTTACCGAAAGTGCACTCCCGTCTCATACTTTATTCTGAGCATGCGCAGGTTTCTAAGCATACACATGAACGTGTTTCTCGTCGTAAACCAGCCCGACAAGAAACATGACGAGAAAATTGAGAATCCCGATGAGAAAAAAGAGAGCATGTTCTCTTTTTTTCTCGTCGAGATCCACGACAGTTTTCTCAACGAAAAACATACACATGACCGTTTTTCTCAGCAAAAATGCTCTGCCAGCATTTTTCTTGATGGATTTTGCCGAGGAAAACAGTCGTGTGTACGAGGCTTGAGTCAACATGAAAGAAACAGGACGTGTCCAACTAGGACTAAACTAACTAGCACTAAACAGGAGAGGAGGACAGAGGGAGATATCATTTCACATAATTAAACAAGTTTTTGTGGCCCAAGATTGTCACTGCTTAATACATAATACAGGACAATAGCAACCTGAAGCACTTCAATACAACACAGAAAAATGATATATAGGTGTGGCAGAACCGACAGCAATGAAAATGTGACACGGGTTCTAGCCTTTCCCTACTTTAGCCAAACTAAAATAAAACTTTTTTGCGTGACGTGGACTTTTTTTTTAAATATACAAAACAAAGATTTCCCTTCTGCACACATTTTTAGACACATAATAAATGAACTTCACAGCGCCACGGAGACTTGCAAAAACACTTTGATGTAGTGCTGAAGGTCTGATATAATATAGAGCACCGGAAAACAGAAATAAAAACAGTGAAAGATTTAACCACAATAAAGAGCGGTAGAGAACGCAGAATGGTATTGATGAGTTTGTTACGGCCCTCAGAAATGAAAAGGCGATCCTGTAACCTTGGACTGGGCTCATACGAGGAGCAAGAGAAAAAAATGCGGCAAGAAACAATCAGGCAAAGTTTTGGGAACATTTCTTGAAATAGTGATTTTACCTTGGAGAGAAATACGGAAATATACTTGACAAGAATGCAATCCATACTGCCTATGCTAGTGCTTCCTAAATTATACAGTGGCTTCTCGAGAGATATTGATTTAAAGGGATTTCCTAATTCACTCATAGATCTATCCAGTTCTCTTCTTTAAAAATGTGTTGAATTTATTCTTTGAACCCCTGTAAAGAAAATATAAATCCATAACTGAATGCTATTTAAAGCAGAACTAAACTCTCTCAATCAACATCAACTATTTTTAACCACTTGACAACCAGGCCAATTCTGACACTTTGCTCCTAGGCCGCGTACACACGATCAGACCGGTCCGATGAAACTGGCCTTAAGGCCAGTTTCATCGGACCAAATTGATCGTGTGTACAGCCCATCGGACCGTTTTCCATCGGACCAAAGTTTTAAAACTTGCTTTAAAATATGTCCGATGGACGCCTGTTCGTCGGGCCAAAACGATGGTTAGTACACAAAAGCAACAGACCAAAAACCTGTGCATGCTCATAATCAAGTCGACGCATGCTTGGAAGCACTGAACTTCGTTTTTTCAGCACGTCGTTGTGTTCTACGTCACCGTGTTCTGACCCAATCGGATTTGTCTGATGGTGTGTATGTGGCCCTACATGTAAAAATCATATTTTTTTGCTATAAAATAACATAGAACCCCCAAACATTATATACGTTTTTTTTTAGCAGAGACCCCAGAGAATACAATGACGGTCTTGACAGCAATTCTTCAAACGCGTTTTTTTTGGAGAAAAAAAGTTTCATGCCTCAAAAAAATAACAGTAAAGTTAGCCCAATTTTTTTGCATAATGTGAAAGATGAAAAGTTACACCGAGTAAATAGATACCTAACATGTCACGCTTCAAAACTGCAAATGGAATGGCGCCAAACTTCAGTACTTAAAAATCCCCATAGGCAACGCTTTAAAATGTTTTACTGGTTACAAGTTTTGAGTTAAAGAGGAGGTCTAGGGCTAGAATTATTGCTCTCACTCTAACGTTCGCGGTGACACCTCACATGTGTGGTTTGAACACCGTTTTCATATGTGGGCGGGACTTACGTGTGCGTTCACTTCTGCGTGCAAACACACGGACAGGGGCACTTTACTTACATTTATTTATTTTGACACTTTTTTTTAAATATATATATATATATATTGATCACTTTTATTCCTATTACAAGGAATGTAAACCCTTGTAATAGGAATTTGACATGACAAGTACTCTTAACAGTCCTCTTAACAGTGAGATATGGGGGGCCCCACATCTCACCTCTAGGCTGGGAAGCCTAAAATAATAAAAATAAAAAAATTATCCTAGCTTCCCAGCTGAGACGACGCTGTTTTTTTTAATGAAGAGGCCGGATATGACGTCATAACATCGCGCCCGGCCTCCGGCGATCATAGAGACTCCGGCGACCATCTGGTCCACTCGAAATCTCTATGGTCAAGAACCAGGGCCGGCGGATCCTGTCACTGACTCACCGATCGCACAGGTGAGTTAGTAGAAGCACTGGAGGGCAATGGGAGGGGGGACATCCAATTTCGCCACCCGTAAGAACGATCAAGCAGTGGAACAGCTGCTATGATCGTTCCTATGGTGTGCAGAATTGCCGGCAGAAATCGGCAATATCCTGATGATGCCTGTAGCTGCAGGAATCATTCAGATATCACTGCACAAAGCCCATGCCATTAATTTACGACCAGTGGTTGTTATGCTGCTAGCCTTAGTAAATAGATAGGAAGGTATATTATATTTACTTGCTTTAAACAGTGTTTTTTTACATTTCTTCAATTTCTTTCTGGTTTCTGGCCTAGGCCAAAATGATGTCATACTTCACAGGAATCTACATTGGAATATTATTTCTTTCATCTGGAGGACTGGAGGAGGGGCTTTCTCAGCTAAGCACACCCTCCTACCTGCATGCATGAGTTAAAGCGGAAGTAAACCCTGATGGGTTTTATTTCCTCTTTGTTTCCTGGAAAGGTAAAGCATAATGGTCTACTATGCATCGCATAGTAGCCCATTATGTGACACTTACCTGCAGGAGAAGCCCGCAATTTCACTGTCTTCCTTGCTGGCAGCGAGTGTCCATTCTTCACCCCTCTTCCTTCCGGGGGCCGCAAACTCTGGCTCTGTGACTGGTCATAGTCATGTGACGTCACTCCCGCGCATGCGCGGGAGGCCCCAGTAACAGCATGACCCCAGCTTGAAATGGCACAACGTGCCCTTTCAAGACGGCACATGCACAGTAGAAGACATCGTTCAGGGACTTTGCAAATATCTCCTAGACCGTGTAGGTCTAGGACAGTGATGGCGAACCTTGGCACCCCAGATGTTTTGGAACTACATTTCCCATGATACTCAACTACCCTGCAGAATGCATGAGCATCAAGGGAAATGTAGTTCCAAAACATCTGGGGTGCCAAGGTTCGCCATCACTGGTCTAGGAGATATTTCAAGCACCTACAGGTAAGCCTTAATGTAGGCTTACCTGTAGGTTAAAGTGGTTGTAAATGGTTTACAACCACATTAAGGGCACATGGATTTCTAGGACTTATAAGGCCATATGAATCATCTGTCCTTACTCAAGATAGTTGCAACTACAAAGGCAGGAAATGTCTTAAAAGTACCTGCTGATCTCCCCACTTCCAGTTTCTGTTGTCAATTACCCTGACTGCTGAGAACATGCAAGAAGCAAGTGGAGATTGGAGCACAATCTTTCAATTAAAGGTACAGTGTTGCATGACCGCGCAATTGGCATTCAAAGTGCGACATTGCTTAAAACTAAAAATTGTTCTCGGCAGGAAGGGGGTAAAAATGCCCGGTATTGAAGTGGTTAAAGTTCAGATTCCTAACTTCAGTGACTACCACAATTCAACATTCGGCTAGTGGCTTTTCACTTACAACAGATCAGGTCTACAGTATCTGGTCCTTTTATGAAAGGCTGAAAAGTGCCATGTTTTTTTATGAAGGACTGTACACACAACCGGGATTCTCGTCAGGAAAAAAAATTGTTTTTCCTGACGAGATTCCTGGCAAGAATTTCTTGCCGCCCGAGTGTACACATATATGATTCAAAAGAACCACCATTATTTTGAATGGCACGAACGCGGTGATGTCATCGACTACGACGAGCATGCGTTCGTCACATTCGATGCCGTCGCCGCCATCTTGCTTCACCCTACCTATGCCTTGGAAGCTACTGTGCATGCGTCAAAGTCATTTCGAGCATGCGCGGGTTTCCATGGAGACAGGTACGTATACATGCGCACGGGTTTCTTGGCAGGAAAACACTGCAGAGAATCACGGTGAGAAAATAGAGAGCAGGTTCTCTATTTTTCTTGTCTAGATTCTGGGCAGTTTTCTTGACGAGAAACCTCAAAGCCTTGTACACACGCTTGGTTTACTCGGCAGGAAAGTTCTGCCAGAAGTTTCCTTGCTATTTCTTGCAGAGAAAACTGTGCGTGTGTACGAGGCTTAAAGGGGTTGTAGAGGAAATTTTTTTTTTCATAATAAGCATCTTTTACCTGCAGACATTCCTCTTTTCACTTCCTCATTGTTTGTTTTTGCTCAGAAGTTGCTCTATTTCTTCTCTGTTCTGTTCACTTCCTGCTTGTCTGATTGTTACTCACCACCGTGAAGGGATGCTTTACTGCGATGGTCAGTGACGCACTCGCCCCCTCCTGGGAACTACATCTGTGTGGCAGGACGCTCTCTACCTGTTAGAGACTTCAAGGAGGTGTGAATTACTGGGAGTGCCGCAATGCATACTGGGAAATGTAGTTCTTACATGAACGAGCACCGCAAACCAGGAAGTGAATGAGAGAACAGAAACTAGAACGCCGGAGGTGATATCGATGAAGGAATTTAATAGGTATTTTTCTTGTTTTTTAACATAATCGTTACACTATTCTGTCTGTCTACCTTGCAGACATTAATTTTAGGCAAAACATTTTTTCCCTTTACAACTCCTTTAAGTCCTAAAACTGGCAAGAATTTGACCAGCTTCTTAAAAAAAAATGCATTGAATAACGAGGGAATACATTGACTAGTAGATGCAGTTTCTGCTTTCTTATGTTCAGCCTGACAGCATCAATTTCCTCAAGTGTCAAATAAGAAGGAGTAAGTTTGGTTATTTATTGGCATTCCTGCTACCAGAGTATCTGTCAAGAAAATCAGCCTCACCCACATACATAAGCAATCTTAGCCTGACTTATAAATCATAATCCAAGCCTCTTTCTGCCTCTGTCCGATGTCATTTGTCAGAATATCACTCATGATTAAGGATCTTTTGGCATTGGTAGCAAATATTAATAACACATTCTTTTCATTGCATGCTATTTTATTCGTGATAGGCCAAGCAGCCAAAAGACGTCACACTTGATAGACCTGTCTATTTTTTGTTGCAGAAGAGATACAAATTGAATAAAAAAGGATTACGCTATCAATCAAACATTTAACGATCAGGACATCCAATCAGGGATTTGCTTATGTCATGAGAGATCCACTTGGTCCTTTAAAACAGTGGCCCCCAATCTTATTGGCACTGGGGACTGGCACTGTGGATGAAAATTGTGCCAAGGCCCTTTGGATGGATCTGGGTGACGATGCGTTTTTTCGCAGCCAATTTGTCAGGAAATGGCTGGTGTTCAATTCACCATAATGCAGAATCTGCCACCAGATGCAGCTTTCCACGGTGCCTGTCACCAGATTGCCACTTGCCACATCGCCTGCTACCAGATGCAGATTGCCACAGTCACATGCCACCAGATGCAGATTACCACATGCTACCAGATGCAGATTGCCACAGTCACTTTCCACATGCCACCAGATGTAGATTGCCACATGCCACCAAATGCAGATTGCCACCAGATATAGATTTCTACAGTCACTTGCCACATGCCACTAGATGCAGATTGCCACCAGATGTAGATTGCCACAGTCACTTGCCACATCCCACCAGATGCAGATTGCCACAGTCACATGCCACCAGATGCAGATTAGCACATGCTAGCAGATGCAGATTGCCACAGTCACTTTCCACATGCCACCAGATGTAGATTGCCACATGCCACCAGATGCAGATTGCCACCAGATATAGATTGCTACAGTCACTTGCCACATGCCACCAGATGCAGATTGCCACCAGATGTAGATTGCCACAGTCATTTGCCAAATGCCACCAGATGCAGATTGCCACAGTCACTTGCCACATGCCACCAGATGCAGATTGCCACAGTCACTTGCCACATGCCACCTGATGAAGATCCGGCGGGGCAGTGTGGGCGGAAGTGTAGTGATGGCGGCGATCTCTCTGCTCACCCGCCACCACCGCACCTCAGATAGCGCAGACTTTGTGGCCCGCCGGTAAACAGGCTGCAGCCTGGTAGTGGGCCATGGCCTGGGGGTTAAAGACCCCTGTTTTAAATTCCATTGGTTGCTGTGATTGCCTTCCTCAAAAATAAAGGGTAAAAGTGTTGTTTTAAGGTCATGTTTTTATTAGATTTTTTTAATGTTTAAAATAATAACTGATTTTTAAATCATTTTACATGATTCTGTATAAAAATGTTCATTTTACAAATGTATGATTAATGCAGGGAGCTTCTGTGACAGCTTCTGGACATTGTAAAAAAAAAAAAAAAAAGTTCAGCATTTTCTTCTCCTTTCTTGATTGCTTCTCTGTTTTCAACTGAAATTCATACAGTATTGGTAAATCTGAGCTAGAAAAGGGGAGGCAGGTGCAGTTCTCTGACTCATTCATCTTTGTGTGTGTCAAGATTAGACTTGATTAGCAGGAAATCAAATTACGCAGGCCATTCACAGTATAAAAGCAAGTCAGCAGAAAACTAGGCAAAAGTGGGGCCAATGGCTGGCTGAAATCATAAATATGAAATATCCATATGAAATATTTGTTTAACCACTTGACCACTGGGCACTTAAACCCCCTTCCTAACCAGACCAATTTTCAGCTTTCGGTGCTCTCACAATTTGAATGACAATTACTCAGTCATACAACATTCTACCCATTTGAAATGTTTGTCCTTTTTTTCACACAAATAGAGCTTTCTTTTGGTGGTATTTGATCACCTCTGGGTTTTTTTTTTTTGCGCTATAAAAGAAAAACGACTGAAAATTCTGTAAAAAAAAAAACTTGTTTCTGTCATATTAGTGGGTTATTTCTCACACACAGCATATGCATACCACAAATTACACCCCAAAACACATTCTGCTATTCCTCCCGAGTATGGCGATACCCCATGTGTGGGACTTTTACACGGCGTCGCCACATACAGAGGCCCAACATGCAGGGAACGCCATCAGGCGTTCTGGAACACACAGACCAATTCTGACATTTCTCTCCTACATGGAAAAACCATAATTTATTTGCTAGAAAATTACATAGAGGGGCGTGGCCGGCAGCTGAGGCGGATGGTCGTGTGAAGGGAGAGCTCCGAGCCGAGAACCCACAAATAGCTATATATAGCGATTCTACCAACTGAGCAGTTTCACAGCAGGTACCTGCAAATCCCAGTGACACTCCGGCGACGATGGGGAAAAGAAAAAATGATCGGAACCCACGGAAACTTACCGACTTCTTTCCGCCGACGAGCACACCTAGGCCGCAAGATGGCGACGGAGCATCGGACTTGCGTGATTCGCCGCGCGGCGGAGAGCATCGTGGCCCGGCTCTCAGTGGGGAGGCAGTAAGATCCCGGACCAGCAGCGGGGGCTCCTCGCAGGGAACGTCACCAACCTCCAGCCCGCTGAAAGCCACCCAGAAACGCTCAACTAACCACAAATATGCAGGTGAGCAAGATGATAACTGTGACTCTCAGGACAACACAAGAGTCTTTATTGAACAGATAAATGAGTTCCCTACCTCCGGTCAGCCGTTGAGTGACACAGTCATGAAAGACATGTTAGTGACATTGAGAGGGTCCCTACACAGAGACATGATGCTTTGCATCTCACAAATTAAGTCGGATGTCACCTCCATAGGTGACAGGGTCAGCCATGTGGAGGACAAGATGGGCGACTTTTCAGGGGCACACAATGAATTGGTGGATGCATACAATGATGCTCAAGAGGAAATTCAGGCTATGAGGGAGAAAATCTCTGATTTAGAGGACAGATCGAGAAGAAATAACGTTAAGTTAAGGGGGGTGGAAGAATCAGTGAACCCGGCAGATCTGAGGCAATATGTACAGAACTTCATCTCTGCCTTGCTGCCAGAGGCCCCGGCTGGGGAGATTATTGTGGACAGGGCTCACCGACTTCCCAAACCCAAATTCCTGCCTGAAAAAGTCCCGAGAGATGTGATTGCACGTATTCATTTTTTCCACGTTAAGGATGACCTCATGCGTTTCTCAAGGAAAAATCACCCTCTGCCCGCTCCATATTCAGATATCTCTGTGTACGCGGATCTATCTCAGCATACTATGTTAGCCCGCAAGAGGCTATCTACTATAACCAAGCTGCTGCAGAATCATAAAATTCCCTACTCCTGGGGTTTCCCCACCAAGCTACTAATTGTTAAGGACAACCGTACCCATGTGATCAGAGACATGGAGGATGGTCTGGCTTTAGCTAAAAAATGGGGCCTAATACCAGAGGATGTGCCCAGCTCATCGCCTAAACAAGCTCCTACTAGGATGTCCCCTGAATGGCGCACAACCTGAAAAGGATCTGTTGGATGTACGTGGTGGCCTTACCCGATTACCTTCTTCCTATTCTTCTTGTTAAACCTGGACTTCCAAGCTGTGAAACGGCTGTAAAACGTCCAAAATGATCAACATATAAAAATGATTGTGCCAATTTGGTTCTCTTGGATCTCGTTACCCCCCCTATGGTAGTGATGCGAGATTTGCTCGCAACTTATGATTACCTTCACTTTTTCATTTTCACAATTTTGCTCTATATTTTTCCATTTTTTACCCTTTGTTTTTTGCTTTTTGTTCTTTTTTATTTTACTTATGGATGCACCGTTGTACCGGATGATCGAAAAGAATATTCATTTCTACCTGCGTATGGATGTTTTCCATCAAGCACCTCTTCTACCAAGATTTTGTACCAGTTCTATTCCTCTGCTCCACCACTGCCACCTAAAGGTAACATGAAGGAACTTCATTTAAATTTTTCACAATCAGCCCTTTTAATAGCAGTTCCCCTTCCTCCAGGATAATGTCTGTATCTATTGTATCAATGAATGTCCATGGACTGAACAGCCCATATAAGAGAGCCATGATGTGGAAAGAAATTGACAAACTCAAAGGGGAGGTGTTCTGCGCCCAAGAAACCCACTTTATGGCTACTAAGCAACCCAAGTGCTCCCACAAAGCGTTTCCCCACATCTTTAACGCTCCGGCCCCAGTTAAAAAAAGGGGAGTTTTGATTGCTATTAAGCACTCTGTAGCCTTCAGTCTACATGAGGCAATCTGCGACCCCAACGGTCGATATGTCATTTTAGTTTGTGATATGAATGGGTCCACATACACCTTAGTGAACCTTTACGCCCCTAACAAGAGACAACATACCTTCCTCAGATCTTTGCTCAAAAAAGTGGACAAGGTCAAGAAAGGATCTCTCCTTCTCTGCGGAGACTTCAATTGCGTGGTGGATAAACATATGGACTGTTCGGGAAGGAACTCTCCTAGCAGACAGGAGCTTCAGTCTCTCTTGTCTGAAAAGGGCTTGTTTGATCCCTGGAGATGCATTCACTCTTCCGAAAAAGACTATACTCATTATTCTTACCCCCATAGGTCTTATTCAAGGATTGATTTTTTTCTTTCTGACTTTAACTTGCTCCAAAGGACTGTATCAACCTCTATCCATTCCATTACATGGTCGGACCATGCCCCGATCTCCATAGAACTGAAGGGACAGGGCTCTGTTTCCCCGACGTATCTGTGGAGGAATAACTCTGGTGTTTTGGCCGACCCTGTATGCTCCTTAAATATTAATAGGCAAATTATTGAATTCTTTGAATTGAATGACACAGGCGATACTAGCATAACCACGTTATGGTGCGCACACAAAGCGTTTAGCAGAGGGCTACTTATTCAAGCTGCTGCCCGAATTAAACGGCGCAGAGGGGAGCTGTTGAACACTTTGCTCAGTGACCTAAAGAAATTAGAAAGTCTGCATAAACTAACACCCTCCCATAACATAGAAACCGAATTATTGGCTTGCAGAAACAAAGTGCGTATACTACTTCTATCTGACCACCAAAATTTACTACGACGCACGAAAGCTAAATTTTATGCCCAAGGCAATAAAGCAGGCAAAATGTTGGCCAATTATCTGTCCAAAAGGCAACGTAAATCTAACCTCTCTTCAATCAAGGACCCACACACGGGGGTTTTAGAACACCACCCAGTCAAGATAGCGAATACCTTTATGAGGTACTATAGAGATCTATATAACCTTAATTCAGATACCACTACACATCAACCCTCGGCCCACTCCATATCTGCCTTCCTGGACTCGGTGTCCCTCCCGTCATTGTCGGGGGAGGACCTGAATTCCCTGAACGCACCAATCCTAGAAAAAGAAATTGCAGACACTATCCAAGCCTTGCCGTCAAATAAATCCCCCGGATCAGATGGCTTTTCATCTGAGTACTATAAGACTTTTTCGCAGACACTGGTCCCTTACCTGGGTGTATTGTTCAACGGCGCCGCCTCCTCAGCTTCATTCCCTGAGGAAATGCTACAAGCTACAATTGTCACTTTGCCAAAGCCAGGTAAGAAGCCGGATACACCACAAAACTTTAGACCTATATCTCTGTTAAATACAGACTTAAAAATCTATGCCAAAATTTTAGCGAACCGTCTCGCAAAAATAACCCCCTCTCTGGTCAAGGCCGACCAAGTTGGCTTTGTCCAGGGTAGGCAGGCCCCAGACGGCACGCGACGATTGCTTAATCTTCTCCATGTGATGGAAACTAGACGAGTTCCCGCAGTGATATTGGCCTTAGACGCAGAGAAGGCTTTTGATAGGGTCCATTGGGGTTACCTTAAAGCGACCTTACAGAAGTTTGGCCTTCAGGGGATGATCCTCTCTGCAGTCCTAGCATTGTACTCATCGCCGTCAGCTAGAGTTTTCACAAACAATGCTCTCTCTGATAGCTTCAGTATCTCTAATGGCACTCGCCAGGGGTGCCCACTATCGCCCATAATATTCACTCTGATGATGGAACCTCTGGCTGAGGCTATTAGAGCAGATGATGACATTTCAGGAATCAAAATTACGAATCGAGATCATAAGATTGGGCTCTTCGCGGATGATGTGGTGCTGATTCTCTCTAATCCGGCTTCTTCCCTGGCTAAACTTAATATAATTCTGCAAAAATATAGCGAAATATCCTATTATAAATTGAATGTTACGAAATCGTGTTTATTACCTGTAAATCTTACTAAGCGTCTGGCCTCTAACCTCAAGGACAAATATCCATTCCAGTGGATGACTAAATCCATCCCATATCTAGGCATTAACCTGACATTCCCATTAGCTTCTATGTATGCTGCTAACTTCCCAGCCCTTATGGACACGGTTAAAGCTGATCTGCAACATATCTCATCCTTCGAACTTTCCTGGCTGGGGAGAATTGCAGCTCTAAAAATGATTCTCCTTCCTAAATTAATTTACTACTTTAGGACAATTCCCTTGTGTTTACCAGAAACCTTTTTTAAATCATTAGATAAATTGTTTCGACAATTTGTCTGGAAGGGTAAAATGCCCAGACTCACCTACTCTTCTCTTCAAAAACATAGGTTTAATGGGGGGACGGGCTTCCCAAATATGCGCCTTTATTATAGGGCTGCTATTTTGGACCAACTTAAGGCCTGGTTTGACCCGGACTCTACTAAACTCTGGGTGCAAATAGAGAAATCTCTTCTACAAAACAGGGACCTTCCCTCATTGCTGCTGGCTAAGTTGACACAAGTCCCCTCTGTCTCTCCCTCCCTACCTCCCATTGTTGCGACTCTCTCGGCCTGGGAAGAACTGCACAAGGCAACAAATTCTGACTCTAAAATACGCCAAGAAATCACTAATCTTAGAGTATATGAACACTTAATCCCCAACCTCAATGTTCAGAAGTGGCTTGATGAGGGCATTAATTCCTGGGGAGACCTAGTCCTTAAAAACCCCTCCTCTAATTTATACGCTAAATCCCAATTATTGCACTTCCGCTCCAATCATATAGATTGCTCATATAATTTACATAGCGGTGTATGGAGCTACCTCCAATCCAATTACCATAAACCTAAAGGTTTATCTTGGTTTTATGCCCTTCTCCTGAACCCCGGTGCCTCTACCAAGTCGTCTAGCATGATGAATTGGGAGAGGGATTTGGGGATTACCTTCCCTCTGGAGGACTGGAGAATTGCAATACGATCATGCTACAGACACTCACACTGCACCAACCATTGGGATCTTATGCTAAAGATCCTCCATAGATCCTACCTCACTCCGGTGAGGATTGCTCTGATTTTCCACTCAGACTCCAACTATTGCTGGAGGGAATGTGGAGCCAGAGGAAATATATTCCACATACTGTGGGACTGTAAAAGTCTCCGCAGTTTTTGGGGTGAAGTTTTTGGCCTATTGTCCTCTGTGATGGGCTACTGTGTAACACCTGCCCCCCAATTGGCCCTCCTATCTCTGACTATCAATAGCATCCCCAAACATTTTAGAATCATTGCAACCCATATATTTATAGCTGCCAGGTTATCAATTACCTCTAAATGGAAATCCACTCAGATTCCGACCATCTCAGAAGTAATACAAAGAGTTAATGTACATTATTCCTATGAAAAACATTTTGCCTACCAATCTAATAGGGTATCTTCCTTCCTGAGTGAGTGGCTGCCTTGGTCGTCTAAATTCGTTTTGGTGGAATAGGGGTCTCGAGCTGTTATTTTAATGTGATTTATTGGATTTAATATAAGCATTTCCCTTAGAAACCGGTGCACACACTTTGTTCATTTTTAATTTTTTTTATTTTATTTATTTTCTTATTTTTTGTTTTCCTGTGTGTCAACGTTATTTGAGTTTACTTATTATTTAACTTTCCCTATAATGTCTTTCCATTATTATTATCACCTCCTTTATCTATATCCTTATTAATAAGATGTTCATCAGACTTCGAGCACGTTTTTCTGTACCATTTGTAAGAAGTTGAGAACTCCCCGCCTGTTTTACCAATAATGGAACTGATGCATCCACATATAGCGGTAGGATGCTAGGTTCCTTTTACTATCCCTCTTACACAGGTATGTTCTCTGTATTCCCATCAGTCCTGTTTTTCTATTTACCGTTATACCTGGGCTGTTGCCTGTGTAATGTTTTGCCTTACTGTTTATATGCGATATATCAACACTGAATGGTTATGTATATCTTATGTCTGATAAACAATAAAAAACATTTGAAAGAAAATTACATAGAACCCCAAAACATTATATATGCTTTTTTAGCAAAGACCCTAGAGAATACAATTGCGGCCGTTACAACTTTTTATCTCGCACGGTATTTTCGCAGAAATTTATTGAACGCGTGTTTTTAAAAAAAAACTGTTTTGTGCTTAAAACAAAACAAAACAGTAAAGTTAGCCCAATTTTTTTTCAAAATGTGAAAGATGAAGTTACGCCGAGTAAATAGATACCCAACATGTCACACTTCAAAATTGCGCACACTCGTGGAATGGCGCCAAACTTCGCTACTTAAAAATCCCCATAGGCGATATTGCAGAGTATTGGGGTATTGCAAAGTATCATGCAGGGTATTGGGGTATTGTCGAGTATTGGGGTATTGCCGAGTATTGGGGTATTGCTGAGTACTGGGGTATTGCCGAGTATTGGGGTATTGCCGAGTATTGGGGTATTGCTGAGTATTGGGGTATTGCCGAGTATTGGGGTATTGCCGAGTATTGGGGTATTGCTGAGTATTGGGGTATTGTTGGGTACTGGGGTATTGTGGGGTACTGGGGTATTGTGGGGTACTGTTGGGTACTGGGGTATTGTTGGGTACTGGGGCATTGTTGGGTACTGGGGCATTGCTGAGTACTGGGGTATTGCCGAGTACTGGGGTATTGCCGAGTACTGGGGTATTGCCGAGTATTGGGGTATTGTTGGGTACTGGGGTATTGTTGGGTACTGGGGTATTGTTGGGTACTGGGGTATTGTGGGGTATTGTTGGGTACTGGGGTATTGTTGGGTACTGGGTATTGTGGGGTATTGTTGGGTACTGGGGTATTGTTGGGTACTGGGGTATTGTTGGGTACTGGGGTATTGTTGGGTATTGTTGGGTACTGGGGTATTGTGGGGTATTGTTGGGTACTGGGGTATTGTTGGGTACTGGGGTATTGTTGGGTACTGGGGTATTGTTGGGTATTGTTGGGTACTGGGGTATTGTGGGGTACTGGGGGATTGCTGGGTACTGGGGGATTGCTGGGTACTGGGGATTGCAGGGTACTAGGGGATTGCAGAGCTGGGATGGATTGAGGGATGGCTGGATCTGTGACTGCATTTGTCACAGATCCAGCCACAGCTCAGCTGCTGACACCCCGCTCCCCCCCTCTCCTCGCACACTGTACAGAGAGGAGAGGGAGGAGAGGGAGGAACCGGCGTCATCAAATGACGCCGGTTTGTTTACAAGTGATCGCGCCGTCATTTGACGGCGCGATCACGTGGTAAACGGCCGCTATCAGCGGCAATTTACCGTGATCCGTGATGCGCCGGGTCTTCCAGACCCGGCGAGCACGGACACTTTCGCGAGCGCGTCCCAGGGGACGCCCAATCGCGGAAGTGCACGACGACGTCCCAGGGACGTCGTGTCAAAGTAACTCCACCGCGCCGTAGCAGTAAAATGCTTATGGCGCGGTGGGGAAGTGGTTAAAAATGCATGTGCCGAACGTGTGTTGTGATGTACTACTTTGCCGTTCACAAAAAAAGATTTTACAAAAAAAAAATGTGCCTGTGAAACTGCAAAAAACTTCAGTACCCAATATTTTCCATGGGTGAAGCTTTGAAAGCCCCTACAGGTCATACGTATGTGCGTAGGAACCCCCAATGTGTGCATTTACATTTGTACGTGTATGTATGTGTGGGTTGGGCACATTTTTTTTTGAGCGGGGGGTCAGGAAACTTTAAGTGCCTGGGTAAAACTTAAATTTTTTAAACTTTTTTTCCCCTACTGATGATTTTTTGGTCACAGGTGCACCTTAAAGAGGAACTGCAGTCTCCTCACATCCATACCCCCCAACATTTTGAGATGGGAATGAGGGACACCTACTTACAAACATATGTAGGCATAGGACACGCCCCCTGCTCTCTTAAAGGAGAATTAACCAAAAAAAAAGGTTATTAAACCCACTACTATTATTATATTGGCTTTTAAAATGTACAAATGCAGCCAATTAGAAATTGGATGAAAGGTTTAGCGCTGGGAAACACTTTTTGAAAGATTAAAAAGTGAATATTATATAAAAATATATTAATCAGACCATAATGAGGGACAAATGAGGGAGAAAGAGGGACAGCGGGTCATTGCTCCAAATCAGGGACTTCAGCAAGTTGTCTTCACCACATTTAGATGCCTAAACACATTGAGTTGCTGCCATGTGATTGGCTGATTAGCAACTTGTGTTACCAAGCGATTGAACAAGTGGTCGGTGAGTTTATGCCCAGAGAAGTGAACATCCTCAGGCGATACATAGAGGTGAAACAAAGCTTCATACACAAGTTGTACCTGTTTATCTGCAGTCTTCTCTTCTCTACATCCGTTTGAAGTCCAGAATTTATAATGTTTGTCTTGGATGTCAGAAAAAGGGGGGGGGGGGCAGAAATTACACTTTGCAGAGCTCAGTTAGGAGAGTTCCGAGAGCTGATTGGAGGGAAAGCACACATCCACCTTTACACAGGAACAGAGCTGGGCTGTCAATCAGCTGGAGATCCCTCCCCTGTCACCATCTTTCTCTTGGTGTCAGAAAAACTTGTCAGGTGATTCCTGCTGATAATATGACATTGTAACATAAAAAATATTTGTATATAAACAAGTAATATGTGAACACAATAACGTGTACAAAATTAGAGCATAGTCCAAAAGAAATTAGTATTTAATTAGAACCACCAATGTGGTAAACTTCCGCTAGGTAAATGTCCACCCAATAGTTAACTCAGAAACTTCTTGGGGATAATCCTGATGTGAGGAAACAAAGATGGAACCTGGCTGTAGGCAGTGGTGTAGCGTGGGTTGTCAGCGCCTTGGAACGAGGCAAGTAATTTGCGCCCCCCCTGGCCAATGGACTTACCTATTTTCAGCTAGCTCCAGTCTGGTCACATGATCTGCTGTGTGAGACAGCGGTGGCTGTAGGGAAGAGGAGAGCGTGCTTGATAATGACTGGTAAAACCTGGAATGGTGACATCATGCATATGTTCCATACAGTGGTCCTCATATTAGCAACACAACGGAGCTAACTATTCCATTCACACTCATTCACAGGGGGTATGAATCCGTATCCCATGGGAGGGCCTTGACCCAATGTACCCAATGTGACATCTATGTGGGTGCCGGTGCTGGTACACTGTCCTAAATGCACCCAGGATGCGTCCGCGCAACTACACTCTCATGGATGTCCTTTTTGAAAACGCAGACTCCATACAGGGTACAGATTCATACACATCATGTGAGTGAGGCCTATGACTTCTCCATGAAGGACCTTACTGGTGGGAAGAGTTCTCAATTCCCCAGGAGAGAAAGCCTAAAGAAAGCTGGAAAGACTCCTCCCGCCTCTGAAGACAAGAAGAGTTTCAACTTCCCCTCATAGCCGGTCTAACACATGCCTGAAAAACATACTGATCTCCAACCACCCCTCATAGCCAGTCCAACACACGCCTGAAAAACATACTGGCCTCCAACCTCTCCTCATAGTCGGTCCAACACATGCCTGAACAACATACTGGCCTCCAACCTCCCCTCGATGGTGACATGTTCAACACTTATTTTACTCGTTGTATATTTTTTTTGATCATTAATGTCGGTGGGTGACCACTTTAAGACTCCTTTCACATTGAGGCGTTTTTCAGGAGCTTTTCGGCTTAAAATAGCACTTGTAAAGTGCCTGAAAAATGCCTCCCCTCTAGTCCCAGTATGAAACACATTGGCAGGATGTTAAAAAACACTGGGTACACTGCTCCTCCAATCATCCACTCCTCCTGCCCATTGAAATTAATGGGCACCACTGCCGAAGTGCTTCGGCTGCAGGGTTACGCGGGCGGATTTAACCCGGGGCTACTCTAGCGTGGTTAAAAGTGCTTGCTAGTGGCAAAACGTTTTACCCTCAACGCCCACCCACCCCAGTGTGAAAGCAGCCTAATGCCGCGTACACACACGACCATTTTACATTAACAGAAAAATTGAATTTTTTAAATTGGTCATTAAAAACGATCGTGTGTATGTTCCAGAGCATTTTTCTCTACGTGAAAAATGGCTATTAAAAATTTAGAAAATTGCTCTATCTTTTCCTTCACCTCGTTGTTTTTCTCGTCTTGAAAAATGGTTGTGTTTGGGCTTTAACAATAGGGAAAAAATGTGCATGCTCAGAAACAAGTTATGAGAAGGGAAATTTGCATAAGCAGGTCAAAGGGTGGCACCATTCAAATGGAACTTCCCCTTTATAGTGCCGTCGTACGTGTTGTACGTCACCGCGCTTTGCTTGAGCATTTTTTTTCTTCACAATCGTGTGTATGCAAGGCAGGCTTGAGAGGAATCACGTCGAGAAAAACATAGTTTTTTTCCATGACATGAAAACCGTCATGTGTACGCGGCATAATACCCTTTTCACACTGGAGGCGTTTTCAGGTGCTTTAGCGCTAAAAATAGCACCTGTAATGCGCCTTAAAATATCCTCATCTGCAATCCCAGTGTAAAAAACCCAGAGCGCTTTCACACTGGGGTGCTGCGCTGGCATGACGTCCAAAAAAGTCCTGCAAGCAGCTTCTTTTAGGCGCTTCAGGAACGGTGTATATCGATCCTACAGCACCTCTACCCATTGAAATCAGTGGGGAGCGCTGCCGTAGCGCCTGCAAAGTGCCGCGGCAGCGATGCTTTGCGGGCGCTTTTAACCCTTTATTTGGCCGCTAGCGGGGTTAAAAGCATCCGTAAAAAGTCAGTAAAGTGCCACTAAAACTAGCGGCCCTTAAACCCCGACGCCCCCCGCGCTGTCAATGTGAAAGGGCTCTAAATGTTACCTGCTATTTGAACTCTTACTGCCTGTATGTAAATGTACCTTTTCAGACTATCTACCCCAAGTGATGGAAAAAGCATAGCTGTTGTCAATTTACACCCATAAACAAAAATTTGATCTTTACCTAAATGGGTTTCAAGCAACACTAGAGTAGAGTACTGGTTAGAAGTGCTTATTGCTTAAAAGCAAATGTGTCTGCCCCGGGAAAGAGATATATTCACTTTAAAAGCTGTAGATAAATGCTACGTACTTTGCTGTAAAAATTTGTTGATTAATGAAAATGGCTTTGAAATGGCATTGACCTAATATTAAACTTCATACATTCTGTGTGCTACTCATAAAGTAGAATTATAATGTTTTTGATTTATTTTATTTTATTTTAGGGACAGATATGGAACTCTCTATTTGACAAACAAAGATGATTTAAGAGCGAAGAAGAAATAAATGAAACGATACCCATAAACGTATAAAAAAAATCACAAGAAGAGCCACATTGCTTGTAAAATACTGATTACGTTAAAGCTGAACCCCAGGCTAATACAGGTAAATACACCAATGAAATAAATATAAGGAAGCTGTTTTATCTACCAAAGATTTTGCACTTCTTGTCATCTGAATCTGAGGTTTACACAATACTATCACGCAGCACAGACTTGTCTTACAGGGGACAGGATCTGACCCTTTTCTGCTGATGTTTCACTTTTACTTACAGGCACCGTCTTTACTCCCACCCTGTGACTGAAGATGAAGCAGAACCAGGCCGCCAGACTAATCACCGGTCTAAACAGGCGGGAGCACATCACCCCTACCCTGCGATCACTGAACTGGCTCACTGTGGTAGATTGCGTTGAGTTTAAGGCTCTTTGTCTCGCCTATCGTGCTTATCATGGGATGGGCCCACAATATCTGAATTCCTTGATAACGCGATATGCTCCTGCACGAGCACTCAGATCATTAACAGCTGGTCTTGTCACTTGTCCATCTGCCCGTTTGCTTACTTTTGGGGGCAGAGGCTTCTCTGTGAGAGCTACGGCTCTATGGAATAGTCTCCCTGCTTCCATTCGGTCACTCCTTTCTATTATGGCCTTTCGAAAAAGGCTAAAAACTTGGCTTTTTGAGAAAAAGCATGCCGAGCTTTTTTAGACCTATTTAAAGATAGGTGACTTTCTGATACATGTAATAGCTGCTAGATGTGCTAGATTTTGATTAAGCTTTCATGGGGAGTGTTTGAAGACTTTTTGAGGATTCCCTGGTGTCCGGGTGACAGGCATTCAGAATCCCGGACAGAGGATGTAAAAACCGGACTGTCCGGGGGAATCCCGGACAGGTGGCAACCCTACTGTGATGTCAGCCAACAGCAAGCTTTAGACCGATGTTGGCTGACAACAGGTCATGGGAGTGCAGAACAGACCAGTCCTGTGATCCACAGGAGAAGTACAGCCAAACGATCTTTGGCGGTACTTCTCCTTTAAAAAAAAAATCAGGCCTTCATTACTAACGGTGGAAAAAGGTGTGTAGCTGAAGTGTATTCATGGTGTATCCCAAGAACTGGGGAGTTAGGAGTAAAGCCATTGTTAACATTCTAAGTTTTCGTTGAGGAGTGAACATTACAGTTAAACTTTATGCTAGGAAAAAGTAAGCAGAGAGAAGAAGAAGAAGCCAGCTGGCAGAGGAAGTGGTGATGGTGGCTGCTGACAGAGGTCCTGATAGTGAGGGACAGCTTAATACTTCATGCACCTCACTTAGGGCAGGGTGTCCATGTTGAAGCCCACTGTTGTACAGAACCATCGGTCTAAAGCTTGCTGTTGGCTGACATCACAGTAGGGTTGCCACCTGTCCGGGATTCCCCCGGACAGTCCGGTTTTTACATCCTCTGTCCGGGATTCTGAATGCCTGTCACCCGGACACCAGGGAATCCTCAAAAAGTCTTCAAACACTCCCCATGAAAGCTTAATCAAAATCTAGCACATCTAGCAGCTATTACATGTATCAGAAAGTCACCTATCTTTAAATATTTGTAGTTGTCTGGCTGCAAACATCCCTAGTTACGAGGTACTTGTTTGCCTCTGTGGAGGGATACAGAACCGCCTGGCCGCAGTTGCCGATACTCTGCTTATAGTTCCGGCTACTGGAGCCCTGTCAGGACTGTTTACTCTGACAGTCTGATCTAGTGGAGAGGAGCTGTGAGTGAGTGTGGGCGGGAAGAGGAAGGAGCTGCACGGACTGGGCTGTGAGTGAGGGAACAGCAAGACAGAGAGGGGAGGAGAGAAGCTGGCTGCCCATTACCAGGCTACAAATGTATGTATTCCCCCCAAAGTGTGTTGTGTCATGTGTATTTATGCATGTTTGTGTATATCTGAGTGCATGTATGTATCTCAGTGTGTGTGTATAGAACTGAGCAAATGTACAGGATATATTTGAGTGTGTGTATGCATGTATCTGATTGTGTGTATATATGTTTGTATACATGTATCTGTGTGTGTATATATGTTTGTATACATGTATCTGTGTGTGTGTATATATGTTTGTATACATGTATCTGTGTGTGTGTATATATGTTTGTATGCATGTATCTGTGTGTGTATATGTTTGTATGCATGTATCTGTATCTGTGTGTGTGTATATATGTTTGTATACATGTATCTGATTGTGTGTATGTATATACTGTATATATGTGTATATATATGTGTGTGTGTATATATATATATATATATATATATATATATATATATATATATATATATATATATAAATTGTATATATCTGTGTGCATGTACTGTATGTAATTGAGTGTATGTGTGTATATATATATATATATATATATATATATATATAATCTCAGTATCTGTATGTATTTGAGTGTGTATGCATGTGAATAACTAAAAATATTTATATATTTGAGTATGTAATTTATTATCCTCCATTGATGTGAAAATCTGATCATTCATAGAATTAATTGCTAATAATTTCCCTATATACATATACCTAAAAAAAAAAAAAGTAAACACCAACTGTGCAATAACTTAAGTCCATTCATGTGAAAAAAATATAAAAATTGATAAATTCTGCTTCCATGCCTCACACCTAAAGACAGCTGCCCACCCCCCCCCCCCCCATAATTTTGAACCCCCCCCGATCAGAATTACAGCGCTTTAGCATCTATCCATGGGGAAACTGCCATACTAATCATCACAGACAGTGCAAGCAGATCTCACAGATACAAATCTATATAAGCACTTCAAAGAGAAATGGAACTCACAATAGTGAAATACTATCAAGAATTTTTAATAAAAAGTAAAAAAAAATAGCTCATTGACATAAAAGCATACAGACCGTCCCATCTCTCCCATCCCTCAAAGTCTGTTGGTGTACATCCCACTACCCCCCCATCCACTCCTTCTCCAAGGTATTTTACAATCCTATTGTCTATAGTGTATACTAAAAAAAATTCATGTGCCAGTAAAGTGTTTGGGTTTGGCTTGAAGAAAAGGTGGCAATCCTACATCACAGAGCCGGTCTAGGATAGAGAAAGATCACAGCCATATGGTCGGGATCCACCCAAGAGCCTGGACCAACAGCCGGTGCCAGCCGCTCCCGCCCCCTTCACAGCCCAGCGCTCCAGTAAATGTGGAAGGAGCAAAGCAGACAGCGGTGACTGAGAGTCACCACTTTCTGCTTAGAGCAGTGGGGAGATCAACAATGTTTTACCGCTCAGTTATCAGCCTTAGAGATGGTGGGGGACAGATGCAGCATTGAACCACAGCATCTCCTGTGTTTTGCCTGCACAAACAACACATACAGCTGCCTGGGAGCGATGACCTGAATGTACTATCAGTAGGACATGTTAGATTGTGTGGGTACATAATCTGATAATTCCTCATTCCCATACTGAGACAAATTCCAGTGATACTAGTAAAGTCCTCATTTACATTTTATATGAATTTATTTATTTTTAGTTTTTATAGACGTTTATTTTCTTTCTGAAGACGAGTGGATATAGAAGGTCCCTTTTGAATTCCTCTGCTGAATAGCTATAATTTCAGAACTAGTCATTTAGTAGAGAAGTACCCTTATGTGTGTTTTATGTTTGTTTTTTTAGGTTTACCAGACGAAAAATGCGATCAGAGGGATTGCATATTGTACACTGTCAGTGGTGCGTTGGTTATTCAGTGAGATGCGCCTCCGGCTTTATAGAGTAAAAAATCTTGCCTCAGCCGCGGATTTCCTGCACTGCTGGGACAATTTGTTTATTGAAGACGACAATGAAGAGGATTAGACAGGCTAAACGTTACAAACGTAGTTTGTCAAACAGAATATTGTAATTCTTCTAACATATGCAGAAGGCAAATGGATTCTTATGGGCTGTTACAAGGCTTTTTGTATTATCAGGACAGATTTTTTTTTATGTTTGGTGTTTAGATGTGCTGTTTGTGTTCTTGTGTATTAATGTTCAGAGATATCTTTAATCTGTGTTGCCGTACGGATTCAGCACTGCCTGGATCAAGATGGGTTAAAGCCTGAGCAACTTACTAGTTAACTGCTTAAGGACCTCTGCACGCACTTATACGTCGACAGAATGGCACGGACAGGCAGATAGGTACGTCCCCTTTAATTTGCCGCCTTGTGGTCGCGTGCACCCTGCCGCCAGCGCGCTTCCGACCCTGTTGTGAGCACCGTGACCGTGCCCATGGGACCCGCGGACTCGATGTCCGTCGGGGTCCCGCGATCGTGTCACGGAGATGAAGAATGGGGAGATGTCAATGTAAACACAACATCTCCCCGTTCTTCCTAGTGACATGTCACTGATTGAATCGGGAGCAGCGATCAGTGACGTGTCACTCATAGCCACATCCCCCTAGGACAAGGATCTCCAAACTACGGCCCTCCAGCTGTTTCGGAACTACATTTCCCATGAGGCATTGTAAAACTCTGAGGTGCCGTACACACGGCAGAGAACCTCGACGGGCAGAACACATCGTTCCGCCCGTCGAGGTTCTCTCCCGGCCGTCGAATTCGGCGACCCGCCCGTCGGGAATGGCAACCAGCCATTCTTCCAGGCGGGCCGTCGAGGAAATAGAGAGCGTGCTCTCTATTTCGGCTCGACGGGCTTCCCGACGGGAAGCTCGCCGAGACCGTACACACGGCCGAGGTCCTCGCTGGAATGTGCATTCCAGCGAGGTTCTCGCTGGTTTTCAGCGAGAACCTCGGCCGTGTGTACGCCGCCTCACATTCACAGACACGACTAAGCATTATGGGAATTGTAGTTCCTGAACAACTGGAGGGCCATAGTTTGGAGACCCCTGCCCTAGGACAATCACTCCCTAGGACACACCTAAACCCTTCAGCGCCCCCTACAGGTTAACCCCCTTCACTGCCAGTGTTTTGCCATTACTAGTAAAAAAAAATATTAATAAAAATGACATAAAACTATCCCCTATTTTGTAGACGCTATAACTTTTGTGCAAACCAATCAATAAACGCTTATTGCGATTTCTTTTACCAAAAATATGTAGAAGAATCTGCCTAAACTGATGAAAAATTTGTATGTGTTTTTTGGGGATTTTTATTATAGCAAGTAAAAAATATTGTTTTTTTTTTTCAAAATTGACGCTCTATTTTTGTTTATAGCGCAAAAAATCAAAACCGCACAGGTGATCAAATACCACCAAAAGAAAGCTCTATTTGTGGGAAAAAAAGGACGTAAATTTTGTTTAGGAGCCACGTTGCATGGCCGCGCAATGGTCAGTTAAAGCAACGCAGTGATGAAACGCAAAAAGCGGCCTGGTCTTTGGCCAGCCAAATGGTCCGGGTCTTTAGTCGTTAAAGAGGATCTGTAGTGCTACGCTGGAATTTTGCCCAGGTTCTTCCCCTGTGGATTGCCTCGCTCGCACTGCACGGTTGACTTAAGGCACAGAGGAAAGCCACCATACTTCACTTTGCAAGGCCTTGCACACTGCAACTTACAGACTCCATCCCTAGGAGGGTTCTGTACAACAGTGGGCTTCAACATGGACACCCTGCCCTAAGTGAGGTGCATGAAGTATTAAGCTGTCCCTCACTATCAGGACCTCTGTCAGCAGCCACCATCACCACTTCCTCTGCCAGCTGGCTTCTTCTTCTTCTCTCTGCTTACTTTTTCCTAGCATAAAGTTTAACTGTAATGTTCACTCCTCAACGAAAACTTAGAATGTTAACAATGGCTTTACTCCTAACTCCCCAGTTCTTGGGATACACCATGAATACACTTCTGCTACACACCTTTTCCCACCGTTAGTAATGAAAGCCCCAAAAATTATTTAAAGGAGAAGTACAGCCAAAGATCGTTTGGCTGTACTTCTCCTGTGGATCACAGGACTGGTCTGTTCTGCACTCCCATGACCTGTTGTCAGCCAACATCGGGCTAAAGCTTGCTGTTGGCTGACATCACAGAGCTGGTCTAGGATATAGAAAGATCACAGCCATATGGTCGGGATCCACCCAAGAGCCTGGACCAACAGCCGGTGCCAGCCGCTCCCGCCCCCTTCACAGCCCAGCGCTCCAGTAAATGTGGAAGGAGCAAAGCAGACAGCGGTGCCTGAGAGTCACCACTTTCTGCTCAGAGCAGTGGGGAGATCAACAATGTTTTACCGCTCAGTTATCAGGCTTAGAGATGGTGGGGGACAGATGCAGCATTGAACCAATGCTTCATCCTCTTAGATAAGTATGATTTCAAAAAATCCCATACTTCTTTTTTAAACAAGAACTTAATCGATCTGTATATTACAGTTGAGGCAGTATATAAAAAAACTTTAACAGAACTATTGACTACATTGAAATGGCTGTACTTCACATTACATTTGGCTGTGCAAGGATTTGGCCATGCTATCTGTGACAGAATCACTTTGGGCGGGGGCGTGGAACCCAGAACCCATTTGGGTGGTTGAGAAAACCTTTTTTCAGCTCCCCATGCACCTCCTATGTCTAAGTCAACCTGTGTCCCTAATAGGGGAACAGGATGACCGAGAAATCCATTCTGATCTGTACTAATCAGACTCATTGTACAGCCACACTGGAATGTTGTGTATATATAATATAAGCGCTGCCCAAACTGTTGGCGCTATATAAAACCTGTATAATAATAATAAAAATATTGTCTCATCTTGTTGTGTAATCTTTGCTGGGTAATTTGGGGTGTGGCTCAATTCCAATGTTCTATTGTGTCTGTCGACCTTGGATATTATGGGATGTGTATGTAGATTAGCTGTGAGATTGGTGGGGCGAATTCCTCCAACAACTCACACTGCTGGTTGGACAGTCTACCCCACCCAGAATGCAAAGGTGGGGGGGATTGTTATTGTTTAGAGTCTTACCTGTGTTTTCAAAAAAACACACTGAATTCCCACTGAAGTTTCATGATTTTTCACGGTTGGTGAGAATATTCTCCCGATACTTGCTTCAGTTACTCACTGTGGTCCTTTAGTGGCGACAGCTTCCCCTCTACCTCCGGCCACAACAGGTTCTACAGCTGAAAGAACCGTCACTTTTGGTTGGACTGCAAGCCGCAATCCCAACCCTGCACTGCTCTCTTGCTTCTGGATAGACCCTCACATGGCCTAGCAGCCAGATGCCCCCAGGATAGGCCCAATCAATGGCCTAAAAGCCTGGGCAATACATCACATGTCCACCCAGACAGCCATCCAGGTTGTACAGAATGTAGATCACCTGACTCCACCCGATTATATAGGCTCTCCCTATAAACCCCTGCCCATTGGCTAAGATACTCCACATACCCATACACTGACCTTGCGTTGCCCTTCTCCTATCTAGTACCATCAAGTACCTGGCCACCTAGTGGTAGAAGAGAAAAGTGCAACAAGACTAAATTTAGTGAGAAATCAATGGATCTCTAACAATCAACCAGGCCTTCTGGCAAGTAAATTTGTGAGGAGCAACCCTGCCTAAACTCCAGGGTGCTACACTAGCCAAATATATGAAATGATTATTGTCTACTGGCTTGCATGTAGTAAATTTCCACCCCCTCACTGCCCTTATGTGGGGAAAGATTATTCTGAAAGGTTTCAGAAACATGGGTAATGACTTTTGTTCTATCAAGATAAAAAGATTATATGGGAATTTCTGACCAACATCTGTGGTCCATAGCCACATTCATAATCGCAACACCCACGTTGCTAAAAAGTCTCTTGTGTTCACAATGAGTTGCATATTCTTTTCTATTCCTTCACTCCACAAGTAAATAAAAAAAGAACTTTTGTTCCACAATGCTTTATTTTCTTTCTGTACAATGTACATAAGGTAAGTGAAATAAACCTGTAGACTTGTAGCAGTAAGCAGTAAACACAGATCTGAACTTTTGGCCTTCGAGATAAGAGCCTCTTAATATTTCTTGCAGTGTAAAAGGTGTATGTTTGAAGGATTAACCATGGGCCCCCGGAATGGAATTTTAATCAATACAATAAATAGGACTAATCAAGAAATCTATAGCGTTAAGTGAAAAGTACTGGTGCGTGCAATGTTCCTGAGCTATACTGATTTGTCACACGGTTGTTCAGGAGCAAAAAGAACCAGCTTATAAAGTTGGGGGGAAAGAAATGCTACTGTTATATTTTTTTTACTGTTTTTTCTTATATACTGTGGGGGATATTTACGAAAGGCAAATCCACTTTGCACTACAAGTACACTTGGAAGTGCAGTCGCTGTAGATCCGAGGGGGACATGCAAGGAAAATAAAAAACAGAATTTTAGCTTGTACATGATTGGATGATAAATTCAGCAGAGCTTCCCCTCATTTCAGATCTTCCCCTCAGATTTATATTGACTGCACTTCCAAGTGGACATTCAGTGCAATTTCAAGTGTACTTTGCACTTGTAGGCCCGGATTCACAAAGGCTTTACGTGAGTACAAATGTGCGCCGTCGCATCTTTGCGCCGATTCACAAAGCAAGATACGCCAAAAACATGACTTCAGTCGTCCGACGTAACTTGCCTACGCCGGCGTATCATGGGGGGATAGTTACGCTGAACACATTTGGCGTTCCCATTGAAAATATGCAAATTAGTAAGATACGCCGATTCACGAACGTAGATGCACCCGGCCACTTCATATACGCGCTTTGCGTAAGGCTTACATCCGGCTTAAAGTTACCCCTGCTATATGAGGCGCAGCTAATGCAAAGGTATGGGCCAGGGAATGACGCCGTCAAATTTTACGTCGTTTGCGCCGACGTCTCTTTAGGGAGAATATGCAACGTGATTCTGAGCATGGGCGCGCATACCCAGTTCGACGGCCATTCATTAGCATGGGGTCACACTTAATTTAAATAGATGATGCTCACCTCCTTCCTACTTTGAATTATGCAGGCTTACACCGGCCAATTTACGGAGCAAGTGCTTTGTATATACTGCACTTGCCTGTCTAAGTTGCGCGGCGTAGCGTAAAAATTATACGCTACGCCCGCACAAAGATAGGCCCGGGTACGTGAATCTGGCCCGTAGTTTGCACTTGTAGTGCAAAGTGGATTTGCCTTTCGTATAAATAACCCCCTGTAAGTTATTAAAGCCAAAGTTTAGGTATAAATTGTAATGCATAGATATAGCTTGGGCCAATGTAAGTAGGTAGGTGCCATACTTGACTGATGCCTGTGTAAGTGCAAATTAGTGTAGTAGTCACTCACCACTATTACAGTGATAGCCTTCTAGGTCCAGTACTGAACGGCTGCCTTTCCACATACTACTAACCACAAGGTGCTTGCTCGGCATGACCTCTATTTACAGAAAGATGTTTTTTCTATGAATACAAGGCAAACTGGACAAAGTGGAGAGGCAGGGTGGTGATGTCTAAATCTCCACCTTGCTCAATGAAGAATGCCTTGTATTCGTTAAAAGGGTTGTAAAGGTTTGTCTTTTATTTTCTAAATAGGTTCTTTTAAGCTAGTGCATTGTTGGTTCACTTACCTTTTCCTTCGATTTCCCTTCTAAATGTTTTGTTTTCTTTGTCTGAATTTCTCACTTCCTGTTCCTCCTCAGTAAGCTGTTCTGACTCACTTTCCACTGCTCGGATGATGGTGGAAAGCTTACTGAGGAGAAACAGGAAGTGAGAAATTTAGACAAAGAAAAAAAAAACATTTAGAAGGGAAATCAAAGGAAAGGGTAAGTTAACCAACAATGCACTAGCTTAAAGGAACCTATTTAGAAAATAAAAAACAAACCTTTACCACCCCTTTAAAATAAATATTAGGATTTCTCTAAATGGTAGCAGTGCCAGTGACCCCCTGTGGTTACTATGCAGAATTGCAGCCACTTAGCTCAGGAACCAGTCACTGTAGCAGTGATCACTACTACAGTGGATTTGCAGCTTCCACAGGGATTGGTCTGCTATGACATATGCAAACTTACATTGCTCCAGGATGGACCAATGTGCCTATGCAGAAAAAGATTATACCTAATCTTCAGCTTTAAGAGGTAAAGTAAAGTAAACCCAAGAACAAAAAGACTACCAGATACCTACTAGATACCTACTAACCCCCCAAGATTAAGATTTTTTTTTTGTAATTAACAGTACCAGTCATTTTTGTTGTTCAGCCAATGACAACTATGAATTATCTCACAATGGAGTAAGGGAGCATACCTCACAGGGACAGTTAGGCCCCTTTCACATGGGGCAGTGGAGGTGCGCTGGCGGTATAGCGCCGCTAAAAATAGCGGCGATATACCGTCGGATTTGCCGCGAGTTGCGGCCGCTATCGGTGCGGTATTAACCCCCGCTAGCGGCCGTGAAAGGGTTAATACCACCTGCAATGCGCCTCTATAGAGGCGCATTGCGGGCGGTATTGATGCGGTTTCCCATTCTTTTCAATGGGAAGGAGCGGTGAAGGAGCGGTATACATGCTGCTCCTCTCACCGCTCCAAAGATGCTGCTGACAGGAGATTTTTTTCTCTCCCGCCAGCGCATGGCCTCAGTGTGGAAAGCCTTCAGGCTTTCACATTGAGGTTGCTGGGGCAGGAGTTTTTCAGGCGGTATAGCAGAGCTATTTTTAGCGCTGTACCGCCTGAAAAACTCCTCAATGTGAAAGGGGCCTTACTCACAGGATCAACAGGTGAAAATAAGTAAAAAAATGTCTGACAAATAAAACAAATTCAGCCACACCTCATCTAAGGACTGTTTATGACTAATCTCACTGGGAAGCACTACACTTAAGCTAACAACCACCCCCCCCTCCCCCAAAAAAAAACATCACATAGGTTATGCGTGGGGGGGGGGGGGGGGGGGCGCCGGGGTTGCCTAAAGCACCCACATTTACGTTTACGTTTTCTCAAAATGTGGACAGTGTGCGTTCAGAACATGTCTGGAAGTGTGCGGGTGCTCATTCATCTCTTGGTGCATAACAGCATACAGCCACTTCTTCTAATTCATATCAGTGGACAGCTGTGGGGCCATGTGCATGGAGCCATAATAAGATTAATATCAAAATATGACAGGGCAATACAGTTTCAGCCACAATGTATTATTTTTATGGTGTTGACGTCTGTGTAATTTAAATTGGATTAAAAATTATTGAACATCTGAAATTGTTATTTAGCAGACAAATGCAAAGGCGGTATCACATTTCCTTATCTCTGAAATGTCCTGTTACCCTCAAATGAACTGCAAGCCCTCCTGGGCAATCTATATTTATGAAGCGCTAAATGTAAAAAGAAAAAAAAAACATGCATGCATTGTATCATCTTGTATAGATCCAGGCAAAATTATCAGCCAAGTAACATTCACCAGTTGTATTATCATCCTTTATTTAAAATGAGCAAAATCACTAAAGCAGAACGCTTAGCAAAATCATAATCTCAAACATGTGTGGTACGTATATGTCCTATGTTTTACTACAGTTGCACGTTTCCTCCCCAAAACCAAGGTAATGGTATGTGCCCATCAGAAGTCTGAACCTGGATTCAGAACTTGCCCTTAGCGTGGACTATGCAGAAATCTGAACATGGATTCAGACCTACCCTAGTGTGGCCTATGCAGAAATATGAATCTGGATGCAGAAATCTGAACCTGGATTCAGAACCTGCCCCTAGTGTGGCCTATGCAGAAATCTCAACCGGGATTTAGAACTTGACCCTAGTGTGGCCTATGCAGAAATCTGAACCAGGATTCAGAATTTGCCCCTAGTGTGGCCTATGCAGAAATCTGAACCTGGAACCTGTGCCTAGTGTGGACTATGCAGAAATCTGAACCTGGATGCAGAAATCTGAACCTGGATTCAGAGCTTGCCCTTAGTGTGGACTATGCAGAAATCTGAACATGGATTCAGACCTGCCCTAGTGTGACCTATGCAGAAATATGAATCTGGATGCAGAAATCTGAACCTGGATTCAGAACCTGCCCCTAGTGTGGCCTATGCAGAAATCTGAACCTGGATGCAGAAATCTGAACCTGGATTCAGAACTTGCCCCTAGTCTGTACTATGCAGAAATCTGAACCTGGATTCAGAACCTGCCCCTAGTGTGGCCTATGCAGAAATCCTAACCGGATTCAGAACTTGCCCCTAGTGTGGCCTATGCAGAAATCTAAACATGGATACAGAAATCTGAACCTGGATTCAGAAGTTGCCCCTAGTGTGGATTATGCAGAAATCTGAACCTGGATTCAGAACTTGCCCCTAGTGTGGACTATGCAGAAATCTGAACCTGGATTCAGAACTTGCCTCTAGTGTGGACTATGCAGAAATCTGAACCTGGATTCAGAACTTGCCCCTAGTGTGGATTATGCAGAAATCTGAATCTGGATTCAGAACTTGCCCCTAGTGTGGACTATGCAGAAATCTGAACCTGGATTCAGAACTTGCCCCTAGTGTGGCCTATGCAGAAATCTGAACCGGATTCAGAACTTGCCTCTAGTGTGGACTATGCAGGAATCTGAACCTGGATTCAGAACTTGCCCCTAGTGTGGCCTATGCAGAAATCTGAACCGGATTCAGAACTTGCCCCTAGTGTGGATTATGCAGAAATCTGAACCTGGATTCAGAACTTGCCTCTAGTGTGGCCTATGCAGAAATCTGAACCGGATTCAGAACTTGCCCCTAGTGTGGATTATGCAGAAATCTGATCCTGGATTCAGAACATGCCCCTAGTGGTGCCTATGCAGAAATCTGAACCTGGATTCAGAACTTGCCCCTAGTGGTGCCTATGCAGAAATCTGAACCTGGATTCAGAACATGCCCCTAGTGGTGCCTATGCAGAAATCTGAACCAGATTCAGAACTTGCCTCTAGTGTGGACTATGCAGAAATCTGAACCTGGATTCAGAACCTGTTAATAGAAAAGGAGACACAACTGTTTCCATTATCTGTCAGTAGTTCGATTCTAGGTGTATGAACTATACATGTTGTGCAGGGGCAAATGATAATGATGGCGCATACATCATTCCCTGTCCAAGTAGAGCACCCTTAAGCCTCATACACACGATCAGACTTCCATCAGACATTTCCGTGAATTTTGGTCCGAAGGGGCGTTGGTCGTGAACTTGTTCTGCATACACACGGCAGAACTTTTTCAGCTCTTTACTGACACCCTTTGGGCAACTTTTGCTATCGTTGTCCTATCTTTAGCATTTGTTCAGAGCATGCGTGTTTGTACTTGACTTTAGACTGATGGACTTGTGTACACACGATCGGATAATCCTCCATTGGACATTTGCTGTCGGAAAGTCTGAGAGCATGCACAGTGAACATTTGTCCATTGAAAAACCGAAAACAATTGTCCGATGGAGCCTACACATGGTCGGATTGTCCGATAAAACACGTCCCCCAGACCGCTGTCGTCAAAAAATCTGATCGTGTGTATGGGTCTTAACTGGCCACTAGTGTTGTTGGCCAGTGGAAAAGCACATACAATGATATTCTGGAATCTTTTAATATCTTTTAATCAGCAGCACAGTGTCAGGGTAGCAGGATGATGCCCAGGGCAGCCCTATGACCCCAAGCCATAGCTTATGTGGACTAAGCAGAAATCCGAACCTGGATTCTTGTCTCTCATTGGGTCAGTAGTGGGATCCTTCATATCTATGCCAGTTATGGGTTTAGCTTTCAGTTTTGCAAATTTTCCTCTAGTGTGTGTCAGAACGACTCTGGCTGGGATCTCCTCTATGGTGGGAACTGATGTGAATAGTTCAGTGTTCTTTTTACAATGCAACTAAAAAGTTATTTGCATGTGTAGAGATGATCACCTGGGGAGCAACTGGAAATAATTGGGTTCTCTCCCTTGCCTCTTGGCGAAATGCCTTGTATCTGAACAAAACAGCTCACCGACAAACCTCTGGCAAAAATCAGACTCCAGTCACTTGTGCCTTTTTTTATCTTTATTGCTGAACAAAAACTGGACAGAGAGTATAGAAGTTGAAAGATATGGAAAAAGCACAAAATGGGATGACAGATATATACAGAATCATCAGTAGGTCCTATGATAACGACCACTAATAACAGATGCTGGTGGAAAGCCAGATAAATCTGTGACCCTCCTAAGACTGAATCTGACATTTGTCCCTCCGTAAGCAGAAAAAAACAGAGGCCCAGATTCAGAGAGAATTGGATTCTCGTAGCGTATCAGAAATACACTACGCCGCAGTTTATTACCTGGCTCTACGTGGAATCGAGTTAGATTTTGTCCAGTAAACGACGGCGGCGTAGTGTATTTCTCCCGTCGCAATCCATCTACACGAGTAGGGGGCGTGAAGGATTTAAAATAGGCGCGTTCCCGCGGCGATCGAACTGCGCATGCTCCGTTCGCAAATTTCCCGCCGTGCATTGCGCGAAATCACGTCGTTACGTCATTCGTTGTTTGAGTAGCGTCGTTTACGGACATTTCTATTCCCGAACGAGTTACGCAAAAAAAAATCAAAAAAAAAAAAATTCGACGCGGGAACGACGGCCATACTTAACATGGGCTACGCACCGTTAGACCAGCAAAAAGCTGGTCTAACAGTACGTAAAAAAAAAAACAGACGTAAGCGATTGCGAAGACCGCTCGTATCTTCGTGGATCGCCGTAAAAACACATTTGCATATCCCGACGCATCAAAACGACGCAAACTCCTCCCAGCGGCCGCAAAAATATCGCAGCGTAGATCCGAAGGCTTACGAAGACGTAAGCCTCTCGGATCGAAGCCCGAAGCCGCCGTATCATGGTTTGAGGATTCAAACTAGTGATACGGCGCGCAAAATTTGAAATTACTCCTGTCTAACACCAGTTAGACAGGCGTAATTGCTTTATGAATCTGGGCCAGAGCTTCTGAGCAATGATCCCTTTTCCAAGATCCAAATGGTAGTTCTTATCCAGCTCTCCATTGACACTGCTCAGGTAAGGCTATCTGTGTTCAGCCCAGCTCCGTTTAAGCAGACACTTCACAAGTGGCTTGGTATCCAAGGAACAACAAGGTGTTCTATTAGGTTGAGGTCAGGACTCTGTGCAGGTCAGTGAAGTTCCTCCACCCCAAACTTGCTCATTATCACGCACCTGGTGCTGGAGGCTAATGGAGAGAGGTCTTCCCTTGCGGCTAAGTTCCAGACTCCCCTGAAAATGAGAACAGGAGGAGTCAGGCTCAAAGTAGCACAGGTCGCCAGTAATTTTGTTTGCAGAGGAACTCAGAAGGGTTTCTGATGTGCTAAGTAGTGGCTGCAGACAGGTGGTGCCTGTGAGACGTGGCAGGCTAGTAATATCACTGAGATAATGGGAAGTCAGTTCAAGCCAGAGTTCTGAGCCAGTAGGATCACAGAGTAGGCAGTGTCAGAGGGGAAGCTGAAGTCAGACACTGGAGACAAGAGTCTATTTTATACTAATGCCGCGTACACACGGTCGTTTTTTTGTGATGAAATAAAATTAAATTTTTAAAAACGTCATTTAAAATGATCGTGTGTGGACTTCACATCGTTTTTTGTCTTCTGAAAAACGACAAAAAAAGTTGTTTTTTATGTTGTTTTTGAAAATGTTGCTTCTTGTGTTGTAAAAAATGATTGTGTGTGGGCTAAAACGACGTTTTAAACCCGCGCATGCTCAGAAGCAAGTTATGAGATTGGAGAGCTCTTTCTGGTAAAACTACCATTCATAATGGAGTAAGCACATTCATCACGCTGTAACAGACAAAAAAGCGCAAATCGTCTTTTACTAACAAGGATTCAGCTAAAAGCAGCCCAAAGGCAAATAGAACTTCTCTAGAGTGCCGTCGCACGTGTTGTACGTCAACAAGCTTTGTTCATCATTTTTCAAAAACGATGGTGTGTGGGCAACATCGTTTTTAATGATGAAGTTGGAAAAACTTTGTTTTTTGGACATGCTGAAAAATTACATTTTTTTTCATGCCGAAAAGTGATCGTGTGTACGCGGCATAAACTTCTGAGTGACACACTGAGGGACACTCTTCAGCAAAAAGATATGAAGACACAAGGCCACCCCCTGCCAGGACCCTAGTTATGTGGCCACGAAGAATTAAGATGCAAACAATTATTGGTTAACCCCATAAATGCTTTTTGACCACTCTTGCTTTATACTGGCTGTTCAAAATAATAAATGCAATGATATAGAGGTTGGATGAAATGTTCAGAGTAGTGTAAAGTCTTGTTGTCAGGGCTAGGCTCAGCCCTTCCTTCTCTGAGCTGGCCACTCAGCTGTCAGCTAATTGCCAGCTTCTATCTCTCCATAGTGACTCACCTGTTGATGATCCTGCTCTTCAGTCCTGCCTACTTAAGCCTTCCAGTTCACTTACTCTCTGCCTTCACCTTGATCAACATCACAGAGACTTTATCCTAAGTTCCTGTTGAAGACTTGCTTGGCTGATATCCCTTCTGGCTTCTGATCCTGTTTGCTGTTCTACTACGTTTATCTCTGGCTCTCTGACATTTGGCTTGGCTGACTAACCGATCCGGTTCCTGAACTCTGGCGATGTTTTGACTAAGCTTACTCTGTTTATCTTTTTATTATTATTATTATTATTATACAGGTGTGATTTAACTGTACTTCTGTCTCGGTCTGGTTCTTGGTTTCTGACACTCGTACACACGATCGGATTTCCATCGGACAAATCCATGGATTTCTGTCCAAAGGGCGTTGGCCATGAACTTGTTCTGCATACAGACAACAGATCTTTTTCAGCCAACATTCATGAAACTAAGTGTTTTTTCTGCTCTTTAGTGCCACCCTTTGGGCAACGTCTGCTAATGTTGTCTGATGGTTAGCATTGGTTCAGAGCATGCGTGTTTTTACTTTGGATTTTAGTCCGACGGACTGGTGTGCACACGAGCGGATAATCCGATGAACACATTTGTTGTCGGACAATTTGAGAGCATACACAGCCAACATTTGTTGCCGGAAATCCCGACAACAATTGTCCGATGGAGTGTACAGACGGTCGGATTATCCGACAAAACCCTTGCATTACACAATTGTTGTCGGAATATCCGATCGTGTGTACGGGCCTTAACAACTTTGGCAGTTAAGTAGTACATTTTCATACAGGTCTATACATCAGATTAAAAAGAGGGGCAAAGAAGGAGGAAAAAGGGACAAGTTGGTTCTAAAGAAGGGAACTCCATATAAGAAGGTTGGGAGCTATGGTTATTTTATTTCATTGGCAGCTATGATGGTATTTCATTCTTGATGCGCAGCCAAAAGCATAGCTGAATAGCAGGCATATTATTTAACAATTTGTAAACGTGCACATTGCATCATTAACCATTTACATTTTATATAGTGTCCTGTCGCACTGTTAAATGTACTGTAAAAAGCTACCAGTAACCTTTTTGACTTTAGGTGTCGATGCGCTTACTGTGTCAACACAAACCATCATGAAACATTACTGCAGTGTGAAAAAAAAAAACTCCCAGCTAGCAATTAATATGCTTTATGTGTGCTGCAATGCTAAAATCCTTCATTTGTTGAATGCCATAAGTGCCCATTAAGGGCGGCATCAATTCTTGCCAAATGAAAGGAGCATTTATGGTTTGTGGAAAATTACAGAGGAAAGAGTGAGAAATAAATCCTCAACTATGCTTTACTGTGACCTGGAAACCCGAAGGTACTCTCCCCGCATCAGTACATGCAAGCATGAGCAAATAATGAAAAATCCACACTGTAGATACAAGCACATATAAATAAGTGCCATGGTAAACCAATATGTAGCAAAACAAAGCATTTATTATCGCTCCCTCGACAGATTTTTTTTCCAGTAATATGAATTATTGTACGTATGAACAAAATTGCAATAAAAAAAATCAACTTGTGCAGCATAATGGATAAGTGGTTAGCACTTTCACCTGGCAGCAGTAGGGTCGTCAGCTTGAATCCCAACTATGGCACTAACTGCACACTGAGTTTGCATGTTCTCCCTGTGCCTGTGTGGGTTTCCTCCAGATACTCTGGGGGTACTCCCACACTCCAAAGACACGCCGGTAGGTTAATTGGCTAATGACTAAATTGGTCCTAGTATGGATGAGTTATGGACCCTTAGATTCAGTGGTGTCTGGTGCTCAATTTTTTTTAAGGGGGGGCGCAAACAAACTGGGAAAAAAAAACCACCAATTGCAGCCACTGTGCCCACCAAACGCAGCCACTGTGCCCATCAAACGCAGCCACTGTGCCCATCAAGTGCAGCCACAGTGCCCATCAAACGCAGCCACCGTGCCCATCAAACGCAGCCACTGTGCCCAACAAACGCAGCCACTGTGTCATCAATTGCCGCCCACTCTGCCTATGAATTGCTACCAGTGTGCATCATTGCCGATACTCTGCCCATCAATTGCTGCCAGGGTGCCCATCAGTTGCCACTACTGTGCCCAACAAATGCTGCTAGTGTGCATCTCCCGCCATCCCGGCACTTACCTGTCTCGGTGGAGCAGCGGGTCACGGCGGCGGTGTCCTCCGCGCTCCTCGATGTCTTCTTCAATCCTCTCTTCCCATCCTCTGCTATGATTGAACACCTGATAGGCAATTAGATGACAGGTAACAGACCCGAGCACCTGATTGGCTGAGAGGCGATTCAGTGTTCAGGTATAACTTGCTATAAATTGGCCAATGTTACCATTGTCAGAACTATCTGCTGGGTGTGCCATGGCTGTGTTGGTCGACCCCTTTGGGGCAAAAAGACATACTGTATTTATTGGCATATAACACTCACTTTTTTATCCTGAAAATAGAGGGTAAACTGTGCCTGCGTGTTATACGCAGGGGGCTGTGGAATATTTTTCCACTGAAACTTCCCTCTTAGGGCTCATTTCCACTGGCGTTTTTACAGCCACTTTTCTGGGCGTTTTTTGCAGCTTAAAAACGCCTGTCCATGTTAGTCTATGGCCTCATGCCCACCATGATGTTTTTAAGCTGCAAAAAAAAAACGCGGGACCAGAGCGTTCTGAAGCTCCAGCAATAGAGCTGTAAAAACGCCAGACATTAAAAAACGCTCAAAAATGTGCAAAAACGCTGCCGTGGCCTTTTTAAAGCTCCAGCTCCAAAAAAAAAAAAAAAAATGCATTCTAAAATAAACATGGACAGGCGTTTTTAAGCTGTAAAAAATGCTCAGAAAAGTGGCTGTAAAAACGCCAGTGGAAATGAAGCCTTAAAGTTAGGGTGCGTGTTATACGCCGGTGCATGTTATACGCCGATAAATACGGTATGTGCCCTTCCTCTAGTTTTTGTCGACCACCTCCGCTATGTCCTGTGGGACGCCAAGTTTTGGCTAGGCATACACTTTATGGAACAACACTCATTTTTTAATTTTTTTTATCTTGTTCATTACAATAGAAGTTTGCTACCCATGTGTTGTCAGTTTATCACATCTGTCGGATTGTAATTGATCTTGTATCCTTGTCATCCCAACAAAAATAACAAACCAAAGAAGCTTAACAAGAAATACTACAGGAAACAAGACGGGAGACACGGAGAACCTAAACAAATATTAATTGCAAAGAGAGAACACACAACGCAGCTGTGATAACATTTATTTTAGTGTAATTCTGCAAATATTGTCATTTACTAACTCAAAGAAACAAGTGCAACAAACTTAGAACACAAACAACAAATCAGCCAAAGTCAATAGAACATCTCATCCAGGTTTGCAAAGTTTAAAATTAATCATTAAAGTAAATGTCTTATGTAAAGTAGAAGAATTGCATTCCTCGACTAACGTGGAAAGTTTATTTTCTTGTAAATGTGTTTACCCAAAAGTGTTTTTAATCTTCTTTCATGTGTTTGCTCCTAAAAAATGATAGCCTTATTTGTACTAATATATTGTGTTGAAACTGTTTTAAATAAAATGAAAAAAATACTCACAGGGAGTCTAAAGCAATTCTTGGCTATATACTGTGATGAGATTAGATCACATTATTATATTATTATTATTATAAATAAAGAGGAACTTCAGCATTGATAAAAATAAATAAAAATTGAAAGACATCAGCTGCAAATACTGTAGCTGCTGACTTAAAAAAAAAAAAAAAAAAAAAAAAACAGGTACAGTAATACTGCGAGTAATGCGGTTTATGAGCGTTTTGCAATTACGGACTATTATTTTTTTTAAATCCTGGCTCAGTTTGTGAGTGTTGTCTCGCAAGACGAAGAGGATTCAAGCCAATAGGGTGTGCAGTACTGCATTTGGTCAGAGGTGCAGGGACACCTGTGACACTCGGAGCCACTCAGAGGCACTCACGCCACTTGGAAGCATGGAGGGCCAGATTCAGGTACAATTGCCCTGGCGCAGAGTATCAGAGATACACTACGCCGCCGTATTTTACCTGGCTCTAATGCCGCGTACACATGGTCGTTTTTTGCGAAGGAAAAAAACGTTGTTTTTTAAAACGTCATTTAAATTGATCGTGTGTGGGCAAAAACGTAGTTTTTTGTCTTCCAAAAAACAACCAAAAAAAAATTCCAACATGCTTGAATTTTTTGTGTCTTTTTCAAAACGTCGTTTTTTGTTTCACAAAAAGTCACCGTGTGTAGCAAAAACGTTGTTTAAACAACGTTTTTCAACCCGCGCATGCCCAGAAGCTAGTTATGAAGCGAGCTTCAATGGAAAAAGTGGTGAACGTAACCTCGCTTTTTGTGAAAAAAAACGATGGTGTGTATGCAACATCGTCTTTGAAAGTGACGTTTCAAAAACGTCGTTTTTTACTTCACAGAAAACTTCGTTTTTTTTTCATCACAAAAAATGATCGTGTGTACGCGGCATAAGACAAATTCAGGTAGATTTCGGCCCGTAAGGTACGGCGGCGTAGTGTATTTCTCGCGCGCGGAATCGAAATACGCGATTAGGGGGCGTGAAGCATTTAAATAAGGCGCGTCCCCGCGGCGATCGAACTGCGCATGCTCCGTTCAGAAATTCCCGCCGTGCATTGTGTGAAATAACGTCATTACGTCAGTTTTTTTTTGAGTAGCGTCATTTACGTACATTCCTATTCCTGGACAACTTACGCAAACACAAAAACAAAATTGAAATTCGACGCGGGAACGACGGCCATACTTAACATGGGCTGTCTAACTATCGACCAGATTTTTGCTTCCCTAACTTTACGCAGCAAAAACATGACTACAGATGCCGTAAGAGAATGTGACGGACGATCGTAACTTTGTGGATCGCCGGAAAAAGCTAATTTGCATACCCCGACACGGAAAATGACGCAAACTCCACCCAGCGGGTGGAAAAAGATTGCAGCGTAGATCCGACGGCGTATGAAGACGTAAGCCTGTCGGATCGAAGCCCAAAGCCGTCATATCATGGTTTGAGGATTCAAACTAATGATACGACGCAGGTAATTTGAAATTACTCCGGTCTAACAGGAGATAGCCCGGAGTAATGGCTCTGTGAATCTGGCCCTCTATTCCTAAGTGTCTCCAAGCTTCTCTGAGTGAGTGTAATGAATTGACCTACATGAGAAAATGGGAGGAGGAGATAGATACACCAATATCCCTAATAGAATGGGAAAAGGCAATTATAAAAAAAAGAAATGATAAAATACTGATGAGGTGTGGTACTGGAGTCCAGTAGCTTTGAACAATATAAATAAAGAGAATACAGAAATGTGCTGGAGATGTGTCAAGGAGAGGGGAACAATGGTACATATTTGGTATGGTGTGGGCAGGTGAGGGACTTCTGTAATAAGATATATATGGGCCAGATTCAGGTAGATGAGAGCATCTTTGCTCTGGAGTAACGCTTCTCATTTACGTTACTCTGCCGAAATTTTAGGAGCAAGTGCTGTTATTCATGAAGCACTTGCTCCTAAAGTTGCCTAAAGTTGCAGTTGCGCAGGCAGCGCATCGCAAATGAGCCGGCGGAATTCAAATTGGGGCGGGTACGGGGCGTGTATTATTAAAACTAAGCGCGATCCCGAGCCGTGAACGTACTGCGCATGCGTCGAGTGTCAATGCATCCCAGTGCGCATGCTCCAAATTCTGTGAGTGAACGTCAATGACGTCACATCCCCATTCATGGACGTTTTACGCAATGAATGTACATTTCCACTGGTTTTGTCCCTTAAAATATACTGCAAGTATAGAAAAAATACTTGAGATATTTGTGCTGAAACCATGGCACATTTTCTGCACTGAAGTTTCAAGCTGTGTTGCCAGCTGTGCCCGCTGGACCACAGAATTCCCATACCCCCACTCCTCTCTTTCCTTTATCATCTGAATACATAGGGCCAGATTCTCGTAGATTTGCCTTTTTTAGCGTATCCCATTAACACTACGCCTCCGAAGCTTTTACGGGCAAACTCTACCTGAAATCTGGCCCATAATCTATCAAAAAGTGTCAGGAATAGAGATACAGCTAGATATAAAGGACATAATATTACCATATTTATCGGCGTATACCACACACTTTTTTCCCCTTAAAATCAGGGGAAAATCATGGGTGCGCGATATACGCCGATACTCCATTGCAGCGGTGTTAGTTTTTTTAATTAGGCGCCGAGCGCCGCAGCCTAGAGCCGAGCCGAGTGTACTGCGCACTCGGCTAGGCTCGGCTACGATCGGCAACGCCCACAGCCACGCGAAAGGAGCTGAGACAAGCCGAGAGGAGACGAACAAACAGGAAATCGGCTCCTCTCGGCTCGGCGCCTAATTCAAAAAGCGAACACTGCCACAACCCTGGGCAACGTGCGGATGGACTGGATGGACCCTGCAGACGGACGAACCCCCGCGAGGAAGCTGCAGGCCGACACCTAGAGGGATGCCGCGCCGGCCAAGACACCGAAACTGTAAGTAATAAAAAAAAATCCAGGAATTTCCCTGCTAGATTAGGGGTGCGCGCTATACGCCCACGCTCACTATAGGCAGATAAATACGGTAATCTATAACATCAAGACCAATAAAAACCACAAAATCAGATATCTTTCACCATATGATTATAACAGCTAGAACAATGATAGCCTATAAATGGAAGAAGACCGAAACCCCAATAATAGCAGAATGGATATGTGAAATAAACTAAATACAATATATGGAAAAAAAGATAAGGATGGAAGGGTACGTAAAAAATGAACTACCAAAAAATGATGGCAACAATGGGATGAATTTCGCCTATCGATAAATATAATAGAATTCTTATAAAATGGTAAAAAAAAAAAAGAGAGAGAGGAAGGGAAGTGCTTTAACCACTACTGGGCACTTAAACACCCTCCTGACCAGACCAATTTCAGCTTTCAGCGCTTTTACACTTTGAATGACAATTACTCAGTCATGCAACACTGTACCCAAATGATTTTTTTGTCCTTTTTTTCCCCACAAATAGAGCTTTCTTTTGGTGGTATTTGATCACCTCTACGGTTTTTATTTTTTGCGCTATTAATGAAAAAAGACCGAAAATTTGGGAAAAAAATATTTTTTTCTTAATTTCTGTGATTAAAATTTTACAATATTAATGTTTCTCATAATTTTTTGGCCACGATTTATACTGCTACAATGTCATGATAAAAAATAACCCAAAGTTTTTGGAAAATGTTTTGGTCTGTGTGAA